>OX463818.1:3295899-4016550 GCA_949825045.1 Argyresthia goedartella
CGTAACCTACCTAGCAGAACATCTGCCGAAAATAAGCCTGAAACAAAGGAGGATCTCTTTAAAGTAATAAAAACACTATCAAATACCCTGAACATTAAACTCGAGGAATGTGAAGTGAAAGATGTTTATAGAACAAGCGCGAGGAAAGACTTAATCAAACCATTGATAGTGGAATTCTGCAGCGTCATGAAGAAGGATAATTTGCTTCGGACAGTTAAAGATTTTAACAAACACAAATCGAACGACAACAAGCTGAACACTCAACATCTCAATCTCTCAGGACCAAGGAAAGGAATATTCATTTCTGAGACACTCACCCCCCGAGCTCAACAACTTTTCTACAAAGCTAGAGAGTTTGCAAAGGAGTTCAATTACGACTACTGTTGGACATCACGCGGGCTGATTTATCTACGTAAAGCCGAAAAATTGCCATACGTTCGGGTAATATGTGAAAACGACATTGAAAAACTCAGAGTAGGCAAATGACTATATCGTTATTTTCTGGTACATCTTTGTAACAATATTACTGAACAATTTGGCATGCAAAATGGCATAGTCTCTTTATGTATAGATTTTTTAATTGTATTCAAACCTACACTAAACTCAAACACACAGTACACAACAAAAACATCAACTAAAACAACACTCTCATACACAACATCATCGTACACAAACATGCAATCATCCTTAACCGTTAAAATACAGATTATGAAGCCACTTCTAGGACAAATATCTCAACTTATTAAAATCTTATAACATAAATATGCATAATATTATAGAAGACATGGATCGTATGTTAATCTGTCAATCAATACTTACTGAAACCGCAAACTGTCACAAATATGTACCCTCAACAAATAATTGTCTAAAAATAATAACACAGAATATCCGAAGTATTGGCTGTAATATGCCAGGTTTTTTGGTCCTCCTTCACGAATTGAAAGTAGACTGTGATATTCTAATACTCACAGAATGTTGGCTTTCTTGTAACCCTGTTCTCCCCACAATTGACGGATATAATCAGATCTCAAATAAAACACTTTCCAATCAAAATGATGGCGTAGTAGTCTATTACAAAGAAAATTTAAGTCTAACGATTGAAGAACCGAACTTCCTCGATGGAAGTTGTCTGATTATAAAACATGGAAACGATACAGCTATATTGGGCATCTATCGTTCACCATCCTTTGAAAATACCAATAATTTTATAGATTCACTAAATAAACAATTACAAAATCTTTCTAATTTTCAAAATATAATATTAACTGGGGACTGCAATATAGATTTAAACCCTGACCACCAAAACTCTGACGCCGAACAATACTTAACATCATTGGCGTATCACGGGCTATTTCCTGGTCATACATTCATAACTAGGGACATGAGTAGGACATGTCTAGACCACTTAATTCTTAAGACAAAAAATGAAGCAATTACACTGGTTATGCATTCTACATTGACTGATCACAAGGCTATCCTATTCTGTCTAAAGCTCAAACATAATAAATTACATGCTGCAACAAATTATACTACTATCGACCGTGAGGGAATTACACAGGATATTAATAAACTATCTTTTAGGAATATTTATGAACAACCTGATCCTAATATAGCTACGAATATCTTTGTAGAGACTATTCAAACGGTTATAAATAAAAACTCTAAAATACGTAGGATCCCAAGTAATAAACGCCCTATAAAATCATGGATGACGCCTGGTTTGCTTCGATGTATAAGAAACAGAGATAATCTCCATCGCAAATTGGCAAAAAACCCTGAAAATGAAGTATACAAGCAAACATATACACGGTATAGAAATTTCTGTAATAATATAATAAAAAAACTAAAAAGAAACTTTGACAAATCCTAACTTAATCTTGCAGGTAATAACTCCAAACAACTCTGGAAGGCTATAAAAAAAATTACCTCGACTACTAAAAAGAAAGACCAACCTCGTGAACTTCTTGCTACTCATAACTCACCTAAAGTTTCAATTGAAAATGTTAACAACTACTTTGTGAATGTGGGAAAAAAACTGGCAGAGGCCATTAAAACTAAAAATATTTGCTTAAATAATCAATCTCAAGCAAGACTGCAATCGTTTTCTTTGCTAGGAACGGATTCTGACGAAATCGATAGTCTCATCATGAAGCTAAAAAACGACTGTTCAACTGGCTGGGATAACATTTCCAATAAGATACTTAAAGAATTTAAGACTAAATTTGTTCCAGTCCTTACATTCATTTTTAACTTGTGCCTTGAGAAGGGAATTTTCCCGGACGCTCTCAAACAATCAGTTGTTATACCTATTCACAAGGAGGGCGATAGAGACCGTGTCGATTGCTATAGGCCTATTTCGATACTGCCATCTCTTTCTAAGATCCTAGAACGTATCATTAATTCACGACTGACTCACTTCTTAGAAAAATATTCAATTTTATCGAACAATCAGTTCGGTTTTCGTTCTGGCAGATCCACATCTGATGCAGTCCATGAGCTCACAAGCTATGTTGCTGAAAACCTTGATGATAAAAGGAGGTGTCTGGGTATCTTTCTTGATCTGGCCAAGGCATTTGACACGGTCTCCGTTGACCTCCTTATAACAAAACTAGAAAAAAATGGTATCAGAGGCATACAGCTTGAGCTTTTTAGGAGCTACTTAAGCAATAGGCTGCAATGTGTAAAAATAGGTGAACACACAAGTTCCACTCAATCAGTCCATTGGGGTGTCCCTCAGGGCAGCATACTTGGACCTACTCTATTCATAATCTACATAAATGAGCTCTGTTGTCTTGAGTTGCCCCAATGCAAAATTGTGGCATATGCCGATGATACCGCATTACTTTTCTCGGGTTCATGTTGGAAAGAGGTAAATTCCTGTGCACAAGCTGGCCTCAATGAAGTCGTAGATTGGCTACAACAAAATATTTTAACTTTGAATACTGCAAAAACCAAATACATTACCTTCTCGATTAATAACTCAACCCAACCAACAAATGATTTCAGCTTAGTTGCTCATGAGTGTGCTGATTCTGTTGCTGGCTTCTGCGGCTGTGGACCCTTAGAACGGACATCCTCAATGAGATATCTAGGTATCATGCTCGATTCTAACCTAAATTTCCAAATTCACATTCAAATGCTCAGCTCCAAGGTTAGGAAACTGACTTATATCTTTAAGGGTCTTTGACATGTGGCTGAACCGCTTCTGATGAAAAGGATATATGTGGCATTATGTGAATCACTCTTACGATACTGCATCTCCAGTTGGGGAGGTACTCATAGGAGTACACTTTTGCAACTTGAACGGGCTCAAAGAGCGGTCTTGAAGGTGTGTACATTTGAACCATATTGTTTCCCTACAACTGAATTGTACAGCTTCTGTGATGTCCTCTCGGTTAGACAGCTGTTTATACATAGCATTGTTCTGAAACAACACAAAAACAATTCCCCACATCAAAATAACTCACGTACTAAAAGAAGAAGAGATAAAGTATTTCACATAGTATTAGTACGAACCAAATTTATGCAGCGATTTTTTAAATTTCTGGGACCCTATATTTATAATAATCTGAGTAAGCACATTGACCTTTGGTCTAATAACACATTTGATAATAATAAAAACATACGTCTTTGGTTGCGCACACAAACATATGATGACTGCGAAAAACTTATGATCGTCTAAAACAAGTCCAATTATATTGATATCAAAATAATGGTCACATTACATAACTCTCACAGGCACTACACACCTCATTACTTCCAATCACACACTCCCCATATTCTCTCCCACTAACATAAATCACCAACACTACACACCAAACTATTACGTTTTTGCTGATCTTATATTTTTAAATGTCAGAAGTTATATTTTTATTTAAAATTTCACATTTTTTATACACTATGTAGTATTTAAATCTGAGGCATTTATTCTTGTGGGAAGTAGCAGCAACTTATCCTAAAACACAGGGTTTCGCCCTATTTTAGGGAGTAGCGATACATCCCTTGTTTACCCTGCTAAACAAGCTTGTAATGTACATTTATTTCTGTAAAAAATAAATAAAATACTTGTCTCTTGGCCACGGTCAGTATGTTGACATTATGTAACTCTATGAAATTAATAAGCAAGCAGCCTACTACATGCCCCATCATGCCATTGTTAAACCAGAAAGCAAAACGACTCAGGTTCGTTCAGTTTTTGATGCGAGCATGAAAACAAACAAAAAAATATCGTTGAATGATTTACAATTGAATGGGCCAGTGGTTCAGAGAGATCTTTTTGACATTATATTGTTATTCCGATTAGGTACTTACACTATAACCACGGACATCAAACGCATGTTTAGGAATGTCCTGATAGATCCAGCGTTCACATCGCTGCAAAATATTCTCTGGAGAGATGAACCTAATCAAGCAATAGGGTGTATTAGGCTGAATACAGTTACATATGGTCTCAAGAGCTCTAGTTATTTAGCAACTAGATGTTTAATTGAGTTAGCCAATAGATATGAGAATGAGTATCCTCTAGCGGCATGCATACTTAGAAATAATACTTATGTCGATGATGTTTTGTATTCTCACAATGATTTGGCCATAATTAATCAGTCAAAAGAACAGTTGCGTTCTCCTTTGAGTTTAGGCAGTTTTGCCACTCACAAGTGGTCCTCCAACAATGAAACATTATTCTCTGACATACGAATGGAGGATCAGCATTTTGATAGTATAGATTTGCAAAAAGACAACTTCAATATGAAGGCATTAGGCCTCCAAATTAATACTAAAGAGGATTATTTTAGAATAACTTCTCCAGGAATGTTTGATCCAAACCTGCTCACAAAGAGAGGTATACTTAGTTATATAGGTAGATGCTACGATCCAATGGGTTTCATAAGCCCAATTATAGTGGTGGCTAAGTCCATAATGCAAAAGCTTTGGATGACAAACAATACAAACTGGAATTCAAGCCCACCAGCTGAGGTAGAAAGGGAATGGATTCAATTTACCGAGGATTTAAGGGTCATGGAACCAATTCATTTCCATAGAAATATAAAGTTTTCAGAAACCGACACAGTGGAGTTAATCGGGTTCGCAGATGCATCCAGTTCTACTGCCCATGGGTGCTGCATCTATCTGCGAGTTACTACCCAAACAGGTATTGCTATGTTACATTTACTCTGTTCAAAGTCTAGAATAAATCCTATTCAAAAGAAAGGGATGACAGTGCCAAGACTTGAATTAAATGCTGCACTATTGTTATCTAAATTAATGTCTAAAACACATGACACATTAAGCCTTAAGCTCAATATAAGCAAAGTTTCCTTATTCAGCGATTCTCAAATCGTGTTAGCATGGCTTAAAATGGAAATAACTAATTTACAAGCATATGTTGCAAACAGAGTAAATGTAATTCGTCAGCATATAGCTAATTGGCAATGGTTGTATGTTAGTACTGATATGAACCCGGCTGATCTCATAAGCAGGGGTGTGAGGCCGCATGAGTTGCCAAGCTGCGAGCAATGGTGGCGAGGCCCACGTTTCCTGCGGGACAGTAAGTACAATTTTCCTACAAGTGAAGCAAACACTTTATCTCATTTGCCAGAGGCGAAGCACTGCTTGGTGCTCTCCAGCGACCACGAGCCTCATTCTATAGGCCCGCTCGAGTATGTGTTGGAACGCTTAAGCAACCGCTCGGATATTTGGAAAATGGTCAGACTTTTGTCATATATATTGAGGTTTTTAAATAATCTTAACAAAAATAAAACTAAAGTAAATTGCAACTATTTGTCTAGCTCGGAATTAAATTCGGCACTGATGCTCATAGTGAAATACGAACAACATAAATATTTTAAAACTGAGATTGATACCCTACAGAAAAATAATAATTTAAGGGGAAACTTGCTGAATTTACACCCTTTCATAGACAATGAAGGTCTTCTCCGCGTAGGTGGTAGGCTTGAACATGCTGATATAACTTATAACCAAAAACACCCGGTTATATTACCGAAATCATCTCACATTACCACTTTGCTTATTAGGAGTGAGCATGAAAGGCTACTGCACGCAGGTCCAAAGCTTTTATTGTCGAATTTAAATCAAAGATTTTGGATTTGTAATGGGTTGTCAGAGGTTAAAAAAGTAACTCACAAATGTATTGTATGTTTCAGGCAAAGGGCCAAAGTAGCCAAGCAACTAATGGGTTCCTTGCCAGCTAGTCGAGTAAGGTCTAGTGGTAGAGCCTTTCAAGTAGTAGGTGTAGATTTTGCTGGCCCAATTGAAGTTAAATTGTCGCGCGTGAGACGCTCAGTTATTGGAAAAGGTTACATCTGCGTTTTTGTATGTTTTACAACAAAAGCTATACATCTCGAGCTAGCTTCAGATTTAACAACCGACACGTTTCTCGCTTGCCTAAGAAGACAAATTTCGAGGCGGGGCCTTATGTCTGAAATAAATTGTGACAATGCTAGTACATTCAAAGATGCAAGGAACCAATTAGTTGAACTCTATACATTGCAGAATTCTCAGAATCATCGCGACAAAGTTTATAATTGTGCTTCTAAACAGGGAATTCGATTCCATTTCATACCAAGTTATTCGCCTACCTTTGGAGGATTGTGGGAAGCTTCGGTGAGGAGTACAAAATACCACCTGAAAAGAGTTATAGGTAAAAATGTGTTAACCTATGAACAGTTAAGTACTGTGTTGTGTGAGATTGAGGCGGTCCTCAATTCGAGACCGTTGTTACCTTTGACCTCAGATCCAACTGACTATTCTTATCTAACGCCAGGTCATTTCTTAATTGGGAATCCTTTAATGATGTATCCTGAAGGCGATATCACTAATATCCCGCAAAATAGATTAAAATTTTGGCAAATTTGTACCCAAATTAAACAATCTTTTTGGAAAGTCTGGTACAAGTATTACTTAAACGTGCTTCAAAATAGACCTAAATGGCAGTCTGATGTATGTAATGTTAAACTAGGTAGTCTAGTTATTTTAAAGGAGGATAACGCACCTCCAATGATGTGGCCCATGGCTAGGATTATAAAAGTCTTCCCGGGGCATGACAGCAAAGTAAGAGCTGTAGAAGTGAGAACTCCAAATAAAAAGTCTCACATTAGGGCTATAAATAAAATATGTATATTACCTATTGAGAACAACTCTCAATAATTAATTTTGAGCCTTATGTACTTACCTAACTTAGATTAATTAAGTGTTTACAATAGTTTACATAACTAATTGTTTTTGTAATTCCTTTGTTGTTTTTGTACCTAACAGTGGTTTAGGCACTTTATTGTGTTATTTCTATAATATATTAAAATTTATCGGCATTTTCCCCTGTGTGATCTGACTTCGACTGTTGAGGCTTTGAATGCTGACCTCGACAACATCAGGAAATGGTCTCTTTCGTATGGGCTATTAGTCAACCCGGACAAGTCTCAGGTGATGATACTAGGTACACGGCACTTACTTGATTTGTTGCAGAATAAGTCCGTTGATCCCGTTCTATTTGACGGTACCATTGTCAAGTATAGCGAGAAAGCCAAAAATCTTGGCGTTGTTTTTGACAATCTATTATCCTGGTCGCCCCATGTTTGTGAGGTTAGCAGACGAGTCTTTGCATCCTTTCATTCTCTTCGGCGTTTGCAGTTCTTCCTGCCTAGGCAGACTAAAATCATGCTAGCTCAGACCCTTCTTCTGCCTTTAATAGACTACGCTGATGTTTGCTGGGCCAGTGCGAACGAAGATCTACTGAACAAACTCGAGCGACTCCAAAATCTCGGGATTCGGTTTATTTTCGGACTTCGTAAGTACGACCACGTGTCCCAATATCGTAGGGAATTAGGCTGGCTCCCGATCCGACTTCGTCGTGATATGCACATTCTCTCCTTCCTCTTCAATATTTTGAGAAATCCGTGCTACCCTGCATATCTTCGTGAACGTTTTGAGTATCTTTTCTCAGGGGATAGACTTCGGAGATCTCACACGGTGTCACTTTTGTCAATTCCTCAGCACAACACTGTTGCTTACGAGCACTTGTTTGGGTTAAGGGCAATACGTTTGTGGAATGCACTTCCTTGCGCTATAAGGGATTGCAAATCCTTGGTCACTTTCAAGAAAAAATTGAAACAGCATCTCCTCTCTTCCGAATAGTGGGTATCTCATAGTATTTATGTATATCTATTTATTTATTGTATTCTATTTATTTATTTTATAGTAATTACGTAGGGTGTATTGTGATTTATTTGATAGTATATTTATTTTATTTATTTCTTTTAACTCTTAATTGTACACTAGGACTACCTCTCTATATTTTATTTTTCTCTTTTCTTCACAGGTTAGCTGTAAGAAATTTCTTTTTAGAAATAAGCTCACCTTTGCATACTGTTTCTGTTATAATTTCCACTGTGTTTTCTGTGCAATAAAGGATTATTATATATAGGTAATAAGAGGATGTAAAATTTGTTCTCATTATTAAACTAGGGTCAAAGTACCATCTCAAGATTGTGTCGTAGAGCTAGTTTAATAATGTAGTATGTGTTATTTCTCTTTACATTATACAAAGATGTAAATTTAATATTGGACTAGGGTCAATGTACCACCCCAAGAGTGTATCGTAGGGCTAGTTTGATATCTAGTATGTAAGTACAGTTCCCATAAGCTGATGTTTGCTAACATTTTAACTTTGGTTTTCTCAGTTTGTGAGGCCGCAGCATGTTGGCTAGCAACACTAGAATGTTTTCATTTCCTCTTCCGTATTGGCTGTCGACCAAGAAATACACGGTTCAAACGATAAGTCGCTTTTATTAATTTTCCTCCGAATTACTCCGCCCTCCAGGGACCTAACGACAAATAACACAGTCCGCTACGCTTCACATCCGACGGAATCAGTGATTTTTTTTCGGGATAAAATGTAGCCTATTTTTTAAGTCAGGGTATGATCTATACACATCTCAAAATTCAATTAAATCCGTCCAGCCGTTTCAGCGCTAAAGACTGACAAACATATAAACACACACACAAACTTTCACGATTATAATATTAGTGTGATGATAGATGAAAACGATTCGCCCTGTTGCCAAACGACTCGTTGTAATAAATATCCTCCATCGATGATGTATATCGTATTTTCAAAATTGATATCGCCAGAATGTTGTTCAAATGCCTGATACATCGTGGATTTGATACATTTGCGCATGCCCTCTTCAGTGAAAAGGGATAACGGAATTGGAGCAAGTTCGTACGTAAGAAAATTTTCAAGTTCATCTTCAGAATTTTTAACGATGCACATTCTTCGGAAAATTAACAAAGGATTAATCGGGACAAACTCGTTTTCTATCCGAATGCCTGTATTCATAACACCAAGTGATTTAACTCTGTCATTACGTTTAAATTTTACAGTATAGAAATCACTGCCAATGATTTTGATAATGCCAGCACTACCAACTTCTTGAGCCATATGACAGTTAACTTTTTCGTCTCCGATAATTCCAGTGCTTATTCACATGATTTCCTTCAATTCTGGAAAAGGTGGATGATTGGACAACCAATCCACCAATTTTTTGACGTCATCATTGTCACGTTTAACCCGTGAAGATCTTATTTCGACAAAGAGCTCTTTTAATCCATTTCCGTTCATTATGTATCCGATAGATCCCATGAACGACATTAACAAATGGAATCCACCGAGTCTTATGACAGTATTATTCAATTTGGAATTCTCATCATATGAAGAAATGATTTCCCGCGCCTTAAAATATAAGGGTTGGTCAAAAGTGACGAAACAAGTATGCTGATGTAATGACTCACATTTTTCACGAGCAAATAACAGAGCAGTCCAAATTGTGTCATAATCACTCGGTGGAGCATTAATAAAGGGTAAGCACCCAATAAATGATTTTTCAAAGGGCAGTTCTGCTGTCGCTTGTTCCATGAATCCACTCCATCCAGGTATGTTAGGCAGGTCAACCGATTTTCCATATAGCCATAATAAGTCGGAAACTGATGGTGTAATCTCCGTCGCAACCGCACGAATGCTACCAAGATCTTGAATCTTTACAATTTTCAAGCCCGTATCGTTTTTCTTCGTAAATGTTTTTAATTCAATGGCACCAAAAGTACCTACAACGTTTGCAGACGGCATTAGCTTTAATCGTACAATATTTTGGTCAGGAGCAATCGCACTTTGAGGTGTTATACAATGGATACCACCCATAGCATGAAAAGTGTTGTGCCCATCTAATGTTTGCGTGTTGAAATCGGCGTTATCGAAAACAAACTGTGAAAACGATTGATCATAGATATTCAATGGCGAGCGCATTATAGCTGAAACTTCGAACAGCATTGCTTCAGTGTAAGAAGAGCAAAATCCGAGAGATGATAAAGTATCTATCAATCGTCGAGATCCATATTTTTGGAATAAAAATACTGCTACTCTCCAACCTGAACCGATGATATAAAAGATTTCGGCCTTGCTGCGGCTATAATAGAATGTGCGAGAGCAATGCTTTTCTTCTTCCATTTGTCAAGTGATGCTCGTTTATTTTTTTAAATTATTCCATCCAGAAAAATTCGTAAAGTTTCAGGGATATCTGACTCGACATCTTGAAAAAAATTGTCTGATGGAGGATAATGATTTGTCTCGTACACCTTAGACCGAATATCTTCTGTAACAATTATTGCTGCTGCCTTTATAATACGCTTACGTTCTTCTAATTTGTTGTCACTTTTTTCATTGTACCAGGCATCCGTTAATAACTTAAACCCTGTACTTCGAAAACAAACCACAGGCGACTTATTGGCAGTGACAGCAATTAAAATATCATCACCATATTTTTTAAGCAGTTGTGCTTTCACTGTTTTTATGTGTGGACGGTAATCACCTTCAATTTTTGTCATAAGTTCGTCCAGAGAAAACTGACATTCTTCGGAATTTTCTTCGAGATATGAATAAATGTATTGCATCGCGGTATCAATCTCGCTTGCATACGGACCTCTTTTTTTTCTTTCTTCGGTCGAGGGCGTTTGATACAATTTCTTGGCTGCGACTAAGTCAGTAACCTGCTCAAGGCGTTCAACTATTGCTTGTCCCCAATCATCGTTACGAGCCTGAGCAAGTTCTGAAATACTATTTTTCATCGACAATTTACGCACACTATAAACGATATTACGTTCACATAAACGCGTCTGTTTTTGTTTAGATATGAACTCCGCTGTTATCTCAGCAGCACATAAAAAACAATGATTTTTGAATGAGAACGTTGGACGTGTAGATCTTAGTTGTACTTGAGAAGTTGTACTATCACTTCCTCTACACAAAGCTGCAGAGATTAACTTCTCATTATTATATCGTTTTCGACACGCATCGTGAACTGCTATGGATTTTAATCCCACCAAAAGTTTGTATTTATTGTCTTTTCTTTTTATACTTGACTTACGAAGAGTTTCCAATCCTTTTTCCTTCACTTCAATAACTTCACTTTCTTGCAGTATATCACCACAAATAAAGCAGTTTACTTCATTAGAAGCCATGGCTCTGTAAATGCAAACGACACTGTTAAATGATAAACGTATACTGATGACGCAGACTAAATATTTCTATTGAGCTCAGCTGGGGCCAGATGTTTCTTAGAAGGGAAAGAAGGGGCCTGACACAGAAGGGACGCATTCCTTTATACCTGCGGAGACATAACAGACTAGCTAGACATGGTAGACTAGTAGTTAGCTAGGTTTTCATTCTATGGAACAATATACCCGTACGCTATCAGGAAAAGTGTTTTTCACGAAAACCATGGAAAATTATGTGCACCCCCTTTTCCTAAAAATCATATTTTAGCATTTTTACTGGATCAATCGTAATGAAATAAAAAGAGTAATCAACATAGATACTTTATGCTTCAATTGATTATAAGTTATTTAGGAAAATCTTTGTGAAATAATTAAAAATAACAGGAAAAGCGAAGGAAAAGTTGCGAAAAACTAACCTTAACAAAAATTTGTAAAGTTGTTACTTACAAAGTATTTTGCTTATTTTTAGCAAAATTGAGTATGTAATATAGTTTTCACTTTGTTTCTTGTCGAATCTAACCACTTATAGCATATAATACTATTCATAATTATTAGAAAAACCTACACTGAAATTATATCGTTGTCAATGTTTTTGCCGCGACTAAAAACAAAAGGGTTTTTTTTTATTTTTTTTATTCGATACAGAGAAAACAAAGACAAATTTCTGACAGAGAAACAACCACAGACAACAAATCAATCATCAAACTCAGTTTAAGTTAGCTACACACTGCAAGATCGATGTCGGACTGTGTCGGACCGACCGGAAAGGTGGTCGACGCGGGCGCGAGCGGCAGCCATACGAGGTGGCAAAGTTGAAATTTGGCAAGAGCATACCAAAATCTATAAAATTGCCAAATTTCAAAACTCCCGGAAAACTTTCCAGGTAACCTCTATTTTTTCGACCAAATGACTGTGTGGACACTTAAAGAAGACCGTGTCGCAGTTATTGCGTTGCATCGTTGCGGTTACGCGCCAATTCAGATTTTCGACTTACTGAAAAATTTTAATATAACCAAAAGATTAGTTTATCGTACCATAAAACGATACAATGAAGACTCTAGTGTAGATGACAGGTCAAGAAGTGGTCGCCCTCGCTCTATTAGGACTCCAGCAGTGATAAAAGCTGTGAAGGCGCGATTTCAAAGAAATCCCATACGTAAGCAGAAACTGTTGGCCCTTCAGATGGGGTTAAGCAGGACCACGGTGAAAAGGGTGTTAAATGAAGACTTAGGGCTCAGGGCATATCGAAGAAAAACAGGACATCGTTTGGACGCTCGTTTAATGGACCTGAGACTGAAGAGATGCCGCGCTTTGTTGAAGCGGTACGCGGGAAAAAAGCATCGGGAAATTATTTTTTCGGACGAAAAAATTTTCACCGTGGAAGAGAGCTACAAAAAACAAAATGATAAGGTGTACGCACACAGCAGTGAAGAAGCGAGCAACCGTATTCCGCGTGTCCAACGAGGTCATTTTTCATCCTCGCTCATGGTTTGGTTGGGAGTCTCTTATTGGGGCTTAACTGAAGTACATTTTTGTGAGAAAGGCGTAAAAACGAATACAGTTGTGTATCAAAATACAGTCCTCAAGAACCTTGTGGAACCTGTTTCTCATACCATGTTTAATAACAGGCACTGGGTATTCCAACAAGATTCTGCGCCAGCTCATAGAGCGAAAAGCACACAAGACTGGCTGGCGGCGCGTGAAATCGACTTCATCCGGCACGAAGACTGGCCCTCCTCCAGTCCAGATTTGAGTCCGTTAGATTACAAGATATGGCAACACTTGGAGGAAAAGGCCTGCTCAAAGCCTTATCCTGATTTGGAGTCACTCAAGGCATCCTTGATTAAGGCAGCCGCCGATATTGACATGGACCTCGTTCGTGCTGCGATAGACGACTGGCCGCGCAGAATAAAGGCCTATATTCAAAATCGCGGGGTCATTTTGAATAAACTTTATTACCATAAGAATCTATGTTTTATTAAGTTCATTTTGCTATATAAATGTTTACATAAATAATAAACATGTCTAAATTATTTCATATTGCACATGTGACAGAACTTATGACCTGACTATGTATATGTGGATAAATAAATAAAAATAAAAAAAATGACCTCTGTAACCTCCAGCTACACAACGGTGAAGTTGTCACTATTGCCGATGACACTGCCCTAATTTTCTGTGGAGATACATGGGAAGAAGTCTACCGCTCTGCACAGCTTGGTTTTAACAGAGTGTCTTCCTGGCTTTCTCATAATGTCCTTACACTCAATGTTGAAAAGACCAAATACATTCCCTTCTTTATTAAAAATTTGTCCCCCGCAGTTCACGATAACTATCACATCATAGCCCACTCTTCCCCAGTATGCAACCTTTGTAACTGTTCTAAGCTTACAAGATCTTTCAACATAAAGTATCTTGGCGTCATGATTGGTTGCACTCTGAGTTTTACGATGCACCTTGATGTCCTCTCGTCCAGAATTTGGAAACTGACCTACGTGTTCAAAAACCTACGCCGTATTGCAGATTTTCATATAATCAGAATGGTCTACCTGGCTCTAACACAATCGCTTCTTACTTACTGCATCACGGTGTGGGGCGGAGCATGTAAGTCTAGTTTAATGACCCTGGAATGAGCCCAGAGAGCTATTTTGAAAGTTAGTCTGTCCTTACCGTTTCTATATCCTACCAAAGACTTGTACTCTTTGGCTGGTGTCCTCTCTGTACGCCAACTTTTTATACTTAACACTACTCTAAAACAACATGCGATACTAACGTTCGACCCATTACTAAATATCAACAAACGTCTTAAATCCGTAGTTTGTTCATCATCTACCCGTTGGACTACAGCCTTTTCAGGTAGGTTCATTGGCTTTCTCGGCTATCTCTTATACAACCGAATTAACTCCAAATTGAAATTCCCTTAGTAGATACTAGCTTATACCCGCGACTTCGTCTGCGTAGTTACACATTTCGTCTTCTTCATTGTCTGTTCTTTTAATCTGCTAGGAATTTAAAACTCAAAGACTAAACGACGACGACATTTACAAAACAGATTACGATTGGGGTTTTGTGACTATTCTAGGTCGACGAAAATTTCCCTGGTTTTATTCTCATGCAAATATCTTGAAATTTCAGCTAGAATTTGACATAAACGGCTCTGACGGTATTGTACAAGTTCATAAGGTAGATACCTACACCTCCACGCATTTTTGAGCAAAAGGGTATTGACTTGACGCTGCATGATCAATCGAGTGAGTGAGACAAATTTAATGTGCCCAAAAAACTCTTGTTGTTTGGAGATTAGTAGATTATCTAGAGAAGTCTACAACCAACAAAAAAATACCCGTTACAGGGCGCAATAGATTACAGACTATTGCAGAGATTTAACTTATAATTTTGAAGGGAACATAATATTGCATGCCTTTGTATGGATGTCGTCATCATTTGGATAAAATTAGGCACATAGGTCAAACATGAAAGATAACTCGGGCCGTGAACTAAGCGCCGGAACGACAATGTAGCTAATGGTCCGCCGGGCAAGTATTGAACGTAACGTCAATTCAGCAACTCAATTTGAAAGGACATGGCTAAATATTCTATGAACTTGTGCTTGTGCCCCAGCAGGGTGCATAATATGCATCGCACCTAGCCATACACATTATTTTTTCAAAAGTTTCAGAATATTGTCTGCGAGAGTTTCTTGCCCTGCTTCTCTCGCAGTGGTCCAACGTAGTGAAGAGGCAAAAAATGACGTGTTCAAAGTATATTTGTAAATATCTACAGAAAATAAATGATTTGACTTTGACTTTGTCAGATATATTCACAAATCTGAAAATAATATCGCTAATCTCCAGTGAGAGAAGTTCATTGTTTACAAACAAAGTAGCTAGTCAAAAACACAATGATGTTAAAATAAAGTTCATAATAGCTCACGCTTCAACAGCTGTGACGTCCGTTGCTGCGGCAGAAAAGTGCGAAAATGTGTGTTATGAGGGTTTTGTATCTCAGAAGGAGAATCACTCGTGCATCTGTCTGTCCGTCCGTCACAGGTAATTTACTCAGAATATATTGGACCGATGAAATTTAAAACATATCAATATTTGTGACCCAAAGAAAGAAGTTCAATGTAAATATATAAATATGGAATATGGGGGCCACTTTTGAAGGGCCAATTGAGAAATATAAAATTAAAAGAATTCAAAATGATGTTTTGTGTGATAATTGACAATTTATTTTATGCTAAGATTGGTGTAAATGTTTTATATAAGTAGTTAATCTGTCTAAGTTAGATCCTTAGTGGGAATCATTATCTGTTGTCCTATCTATGTAATGCTTTGTGACTGAATGCAACTGCAATCTTGCTACACCCAAGAGGGTAAAATTACATTTTTTAGTTTTTATTGTAACACCACTATGACATGTAATTTATTGCAATAAATACTTGAATACTTGAATACAAAATATGGCGTGTGACAAATTAAATGAAAGCACGCGTAGTATAAGGATCTTAAATGTATTTTATAATATTTTTAAGACTTATTTTGAAAAAGTTGTGCTCAATAATGTGACCAATTCGTATGTCATCAAACCCTCTAGGGTACTTGCCGAAGTCCTAAAAATCAGAAATTTGGTATGCAAGCACATGTTGGCACCCATATCCCATAAAAACTCCAAAATCCACAACCCCTAAGCCCCTAAATCTGGGGTGCAAAGTTTGTATTTTTTAATATTAGGGTACTTTTAGGGTATTTTTGTTGCTGTTAGTCCTATTATTGTTGTACGAAACCCTTTCAACGCGAGTCCAACTCGCGCTTGGCAGCTCATTTTACTAATTACAAAAACCAAATGACAATTTCTAATACACTTATCAAAATTAAATAAAGTATTGATTACAGATTTTTTGACATTATATGACCCCCATAACCATGTCAATTTTGTTTAAAGGTGAAAAAATATTATTATTTGTTGGTTGGTTTCAAATATTGCGATTGAGGCTCATGGTATCGGTTAAATAAGCAACTGGATTTGTGGAGGGTGGAGGACAAAACTATTAAAATAAATCATAAAATAGCTCTGCTCATACTGCAAAGCGGCCCGTCCGTCGCTGCGGCAGAAAAGTGCGAAAAAGTGTGTTATTTATTAATTATACAAAAACTACTGAATAATTTCTAATATGTCAAGCATTCAGTTTTTAGGTATATTGATTACCGATCTTGATACATAAGAACCATACCAATAGGTATTAGAAGAAATCTTTTGACGTGATAACGTCTTTAAAATCGTTTTAGTCGGGTGACATGTTCAGAAACTTGTGTCACACCAAAACCTCACGAGTGCGATCGCAGGTATAACGAGAGAGAGACGGACCGATCTCCCGTCTCATCTCGAGCGCTGCCAGTCATTCCGTGAAACTTGTCACGCGGAATCCTCACGAGCGGAGGCTGGCATAGCGTTCGAGTGAGTGGACCGATCTTCCGTCTCTCTTACTCTAGCGGCATACAAACGAATGGAGATTTTCTCGTGCGGTTAAGTTTTCGTTGAATGTTTAACAGTGAAACAAAATGTGAAGTGCAAGTGAAGTGTTACAACAATTGCAAAATTGCAACAAAAAAAGGTGAATAAAATAGCCTACTTACTAACAATTAACATTCTTGAATAAACTTGTAAAAGTAATGAAAGATGGAAAAAAGACACGTGTAAACAAACGAAATTTAGAGGTTATGTTATGATAAAAATGAATTGTGGTAGTGTTAAATAAAAACATAGTTGGACTCATACCCTAAATAATTATAATACGGAAAAAATAGATAAAGGAGCGCGTCGCGTCGTGTGAATGATTAGAATATCGAATTAAAATCTCTCACCTGTCAAAACAATGCATTCTAACCTACGACTCGAGCGACCAATCACAATGCAAGAAACCATTCTCATGTGTCAAGTTGGTTAAGGCGCGTAATACAAATTCAAACATTTAAAATTAGTATTGATTTCAATTCAAATTTTATTTCTAATTGATTGAATATCATTTATTGATAATTTAAACGGAATTATAATACCAAATTAAAATCTCTCACTTGTCAAAACCCTGCATTCTAACCTACGATACGAGCGACCAATCACAATGCATGAAATCATTCTCATGTGCCAAGTTGGTAAAGGCGCGTATTACAAATTCAAACATTCAAAATTAGTATTGATTTCAATTCAAATTTTATTTCTAATTAATTGAATATCATTTATTGATAATTTAAACGGAATTAGAATTATTTAAACAAATTTAATCCTAACTAATATTATAAATGCGAAAGTGAGTTTGTTTGTTTGTTTATTTGTTTGTTTGTTTGTTTGTTACGCCTTCACGCTTTAGCCACTGTACGGATCACCATGAAATTTTGCATACACGTTGTCTGGGGTGTAGAAAAGGACATAGGGTACTTTTTATCCCGGGAAATATTACTATTCCCGAGGAAAGGAATAAACGTTACGCGGGCGGAGCCGCGGGCGAAAGCTAGTTGATAATATTTCTTTAGAAAATTAAGTTCAATTCGTTTAACAGAAATCACCATGTTCAATACGATGGATCCCCAAGCGCACGTTGTTTCAACGTCTAGTACACCGATGGAGACTGAGGATGTTTTGCCCTCAACGTCTGCAATACCTCCCACTGTGCAACACTCAGCCAATCCCGCCGACTCTAATACCTTGCGAAACCGTGAGTACAAGAAATGTGTATTTTACAAAACTTTCAAATGACTTCATTTCATTTGGAATTAAAATATTTTGTGTTCCATAGAAATCACCACCCTCAACATGATGGATCCCTGTGCGCACATTCCTTCAACATCCAGTACACCGATGGAGACCGAGGATGCTTTGCCGTCAACGTCTGCAATACCCACCACTGCCGAAAAGAATGCCCTGCGAAATCGTGAGTACAGAAAACGTGTAGCAGCTACTAAAACCCCAGAACAGGCCGCGGCGTTTGCAAGAAAAGCCGCTGAAAGACAACGCAAAGCGTACCATCTACGTAGAGCTGCAAATTTAGCTCTCGCCAGCGGCACGGCGGAGACAACTACAATTGTACAAACCAGCGCTCAGCGAAAACGTGCATCTCGACAGCGTCAAGCCGAACGAGTTAAGAGTGCTGCACAACCCAGTACTTCATCGAATCAAGCAGCAGTGCACCAAGAACAACCTACCTGGTCTAAAAAATGGTCTTCGTCAATACATCGATTCAAATCTACTTTCGTGGATAACGATTTTGGCCATACTTGTTCGGTTTGCGATAGATTATGGTTCAGAAATGACCTTAAAGCCATCACTGCTGCACAAATGCAGATAATCTCAGATTGATGTGTTAAGGAAAATCGGCAAGTACACGCCCAGAAATTTACATTGGTTTGCGCCAACTGTAAACGTTCGCTGAATACAGGAAAGCTTCCGAGTCTTGCGAAGATGAACGGCTTCACATATCCTGAGGTACCTCGAGCCTTTATCGTTTATACGATATCAAAGTAGATTTGTCGAAGCTACAGCTTACAGTGCCATCAGAAGAAATCCTGCCGGATGAACCTGGTCCTCGCATCGAAGCAATTTCTGCTGAATATACACCTGAATCTGAAATTCTTGCTGCTAGACAGCACACACTATTGTGGAACGAAGAGGATTGTCTTGACATCGCACCAGGACATCGGGCAACGCCTCTCAACATCATTTATGACCGTCATGCTGAAGAATTATCATTTCCTGCAATATACTTCGGAGAACCACGTCGTTTCAACATGGGAGTTTCGGTGACACCTTATATGATGGCGACTAGTGAAATAAGACGAAGTGACAGACGCGGCGCCACGCCTCAAAAAATCTTGTACGTTGCTATGAAGATCTTACGTCTACGCATGGTGGATGGAATTTACAGCACGTTCCGGAAAGTGCCGGTTACAGAAAACGTAACTCGACGAATGTTAGAAGACCCAGAATATCTTAAAGAATTTGTTATACAAAACCTTGCCTTTATGAAATCAGTGCCAAACTCCGTCCAGTACTGGGCCTCTCGCAAACGGGATCTCTTTGCTATGCTCCGTCAACTTGGGAAGCCGACCATCTTTCTCACTCTAAGTGCAAATGAAGTACGCTGGTTGACATTACTGAACTTACTCCTCAAATTGAGTAACAAATATCCTGGCAAAGTTGCTGAAGATCTAAACACATCAGAGCGGTGCAGCTTAGTGAGTGACGATCCAGTTACGTGCTGCATATATTTTCACAAACTTGTTGGTACATTGATGAACATGTTGAAAGCGAAGTCGAATTATAATCCGTTCGGCCAATACTTTGTTAAGGATTATTTTCTTCGCATTGAGTTCCAGCATCGCGGAAGTCCCCACGCTCATATTTTACTGTGGTTGAACAACGACCCCCTCGAAACCGTTTCAGAAAATATGCCCAACACCATCGAACTTGTGGAGAAACTAAGTTCAGTTGCAAAAGAAGATGTGCCTAACGATACCATCTACTCCAACCAAATACATAAGCACACTTTCACCTGCACGAAACGAGGCGAAACGACTTGCAGATTTGGAATCCCGTACTGGCCAATGCTGACTACCCGTGTATTGGTACCAATGCCAAAAACTGATGGACGCCGCGTTGCATTCCAGAAAAAGGGTAAAGAGCTACGAACTTCCCTTAGCGACCGTACATATGCTAGCATGGACGACTTTCTGAGGGATCATAGTTTGACGTTCGATGCATACCTCGACGTAGTGCGTTCAACTCTGCGCAGGCCAACATTGTTGTTCAAACGCAACTTCGACCAACTGATGACGAACACATTCAACCCTTACCTTGCTGGTGAAATTAATTCCAACATTGACATCCAGTTTGTCTTAGATGATTATAGCTGCGCACAGTATGTCGTGGAATACGTTAACAAATCGGCTCGCGGAATGGGTAACTTGAATCGAGAGCTGGCGAAAATGATGCAAGAGCATCCTGACCGGGACTACACGGGCCAATTGAAGGCTTTGAGCATTAAACTTCTAAATGCAGTTGAAATGTCGGCCCAAGAAGCAGCGTGGTATTTATTACGACAACCGATGAGCGAAACAAGCCGTCAAGTCGTGTACATACCAACAGTATGGCCATCGGAGAGACAACGTTGCCGCAAACGTCGTGTACAAATGAATCGCGAAGGAATTGATGCTGACAGTACAGACGTTTGGACCAAAAATATCATTCAGCGATATGAAGAACGACCTCCTTCCTTGGAACCTGTATATTTGGCCGAGTTTGCTTCGTAGTATGCTAAATGTCAAGATTTCATCGACAATGAAGACGACGTGGACGTACATGAGTATGAAAATTTGGAACCAGAGACCGAAAAAGAAACGACGTCAAGACAATATCGCAGACGACAGATGGGACGGATCATACGATACAGGCATTACGAAGTAGATGAAATTGTCAACTATCAACGTGAGATGGTGCTGCTGTATCTGCCCTTCCGCAATGAATTATCTGAAATTGTTGATTGCAATAAATTTCTACAATTATACAACGACAACAAGGATGTCATCATGGAACGCCGTCAGATATACGAGAAAAATCTTAACATCGACAGTGTGCTACAGGAGCTTGAAGCAATGATGATTCTGCAAAATTCTAACAGCACAGAACCAGCGGAAACTGAGGCAAGGAGAGTGTCTGTCGAACAGTCTTCAGAAGGTGCCGAAAATAACGATGACGTGAATCAAATCGTTCCACGAGAAGGATTTTCGGTTGTAAAGAAACGTAGCAATGTGATGCCAAAACAGAAGTACTGTGAGCTGATTCGAACTACCAACCCTGAACAACGTGAGCTGATTCTTGAGGTTATACATCGTTTGCATGGCTGCGTAGATGAGGTCGTTGACGCAATTCAAGTATTCTTCACAGGACCGGCGGGCTGCGGGAAAACTTATACATTGAAAAGCTTGATGGAGACCTACAACCGCTACACTCAAAATCACAACTCACTTAACAATGCCTACTTGGCTTGTGCAAGTACAGGTAAAGCAGCAGTTCCTCTTGGTGGAACAACAGTTCACTCAGCGTTCCGTCTTACAACATCTCGAGTCATAAAAGATCTATCTTCTGAAACGTTGCAAGCATACAGGAACATGTTCGTTGGCGTAAGAGCCGTTTTCATCGACGAGATCAGCATGATGAGTGCGGCTATACTGCGTAAAATCAATTATCGACTGCAACAGATCACTGGTAATTTCGATCAACCATTTGGAGGCATTCATGTGATCTTATGCGGAGACTTCAGGCAGCTACCACCAGTACGTGCCCTTCCGTGTTTTAAAATTTCAAGCAACGACCTGGGAGGATCTCCACTTTGGCAAACCATCAAATTCTTTCCTCTGGTACGTGTTGTACGACAAACCGATGAACTGTTTTCTTCAATCCTCACTAAAATTGGAAACGGACTCAAACTTAGTGACAATGAGATCGCACTTATTGAATCCAGACACAAGAGTACAGCCTGGTGCAAAGAAAACGTTCCTGATGCCGTTCGGTTGTTTTACAGCAACCAAGAAGTGGATTTTTATAACCGAAGTGCAATTAACAACGCACACAACTTAGTCACCACAGATATTATGCTCGGATATGCAAATAATTCTGAGAGACACCAGTGTCAAGGGCAACTTCACAAGATGACGGTTTCAGAGACAGACGGATTGCCATACATGTTGCCATTAGCAGAAGGTTATCCTTACATGATAACATCTAACATCGACGTCTCGGATGGATTGGTTAATGGTGCTATTGGAGTCTTGAAGCACATCGAACGTCAATCGGCCAACGTAGATGAAAATTCAGCTGCAGCAGGTCCATCGACAAGCACAACTCCGCCACAAGCTGAAGACGATATCATTACTCTTTGGTTTGAATTTCCAGACAAAAACACGGGTGCTAATGCTAAAATCAAATGTCGACCACATGTCGTCAGCAAACCAAACACTTTATCTGTCGATTGGATACCAGTGTACAAAAAAATTGTCAATATTACTTTGTCAAAAACAGTGAAGTGCAAACGGAAACAGTTTCCTTGCGTGCCTGCTTGTGCCATTACAATACACAAGTCCCAAGGTGGGAGATTTGACATCATTGTATACAAGTACTCTTCTCAGCAACCATTGCAATTAGTGTATGTGGCCTTGAGTCGCGTAACAAGTATCGAAGGCTTGTTTATCATTACAGAAAAAGATTCTTGCTTCAATTTCAAACATGGTCGACAAGGAAACGATTCTGAAACTACGAGGGAGATTCGCGATGAATACAACCGACTTCGTGGACACCATCTCCAGACAATCACTAAGAAAGCGCTAAAATTCTGTGATGATGCTACCGACTTGGGCCAAACAATTATAACAAACATCAATTGTCAAAGTTTAAGCGCCCACGTTGAGGATTTAGAAACAGATACAGTCATACTAAGATCCGACTATTTAGTTCTGACTGAAACGTGGATGCGAGACAATTGTCCACCACTTCCGATTAACAATTATGAGTGCATATCCAAGAATAATAATCGAACTGATTCAGACACCAACGCAGCTGGAGGAGTTGCAATCTATCGCAGATTATCATCGCCATCTACAGCGAAAGTGGTTGAAATTGCGATTACAGACTCAGCTCGTCACATCAAAACCTCAGGAGATGTGTGCTTGACTGAAGTTACTTGCTTTACTGCAGATACCACCTTCAAGTTTGTGCTCGGCGCTATATACGTTCATCCAGGAGCTAGTACGAAAAACGTCGGAATGTTACTCTGGCAAGCACTCGGTCCGTACATTCACAACACCCAGTACGTGCCCCCGTTCCTTCAAGTTGATTCTAATATACCCATTCTTCTGTGTGGTGATTTCAACAAAAACGTTAAGACAGATGACTCATTCCTCAGATTCATGAAAGAAACGTTCAATCTTGAAAACTTGTCAGATGTTTCAAAGTCTACTACGTTAAAAGGAACAACCATCGACCTGACTTTTGCAAGGCACATAACAGCTGAAAACCTTCCTTTTATTTCTTACTTTTCCTATCATCGTCCTATCCTGAACAGAATTACCCAGATTGGAAACAGATAAATTTACGTGAAGATTGTAACTGATCGTATTGTATGTATGTATGTATGTATGTATGTATGTATGCATAAATGTTTGTATAAATGTATAAAAGTATGTTTGTATGAATGTATGTATGAAGAAAAATGTATATCATAGTCGAATAAGTAAACTTGTCATTTTACACCCGAAATTTATCATCAAAAGTGTGAATAAAACGATAGATGTAATTTAAAATTTGAAAAAATTGTTATCTTCATTAATTCCTAACTTCCCAAAAACTTATATCACCAATAAGACGTTATCACGTAAACATCTCGATCGTAAACCTACTTTACAAACAACCAATTTTTTTGCCTATACTGCGTAGTGGGCCCGTCAGAAAAAAAGTGTACAGTGGTTACATCTGGGAAGTGAAGCTTTATATAATCCAAGATAGGGTCTAAATGAGGCCAAATCGCTTCTGGATTGTGCGTTTTGTCAGGACACACTGAACAAAACGAAACAGGTTTTTCGGCGTTGTGATATAAAACACCAGAGTGCAATGTGATTTGATTTTTCGAGGACCCAAAATGCATAGCTTGAAACTTCCTCTTTATATTTACACGCCCAGTTCTCTGAAAAATCAATATGTAGAGCTATTTCATTTGCCTTTAAGTTCTTGATACACTTGTACTGTCTGTATTGATGTGCGACATTGAAAATGTGCGTCTTGAATGATTTAATCTTAATGTTGAATAATTTAATTAATTCATTCAACGTTCCTTTTTCTTCCACCTTTACCATCTTTTTAGTTTTTTTTGAAACTCCTTTTTCGATGTATTCGTGCTCTTTTAATTTAAACGATAACCAGGATATTTCATTGTTTTCTTCTTTTTCTTGTATTTTATTTTCGGAGCAGTTACCACACATCCCGTACATAAAATTTTTAAACGTTGTGTCGCAAACAAATTTTGAAATGACCTGATTTACATCATTTGTGTCTGATACACCACACGATTTGAGCGCATTTATTATAAATTGCATGTTGCTGTGCTGGAAACAAGCGCAAGTTTCTAAGTCTTTCAATGTCGGCGTGACTACATAAAATGGTCTGTACTTTTTGTAAGTGCTCAAGCCAATGTTTTATTCTCTTTAATGTACTTCTTGTGCAAGTTACATAGTGTATCGAGTAGGTACCTTTTCTGCTTTTTGCATCCTTTAAACGATTTGCACCCTTTTTTACCAGCGCTAGCGCGACTTACGTCATCCTGTTCATAAAAGGCTGTCAATTTACTTTGTAAACGATTGCTCATACACTTCTGGGTTTAGTGTTTTTTGAAAATACAATTTAATCCCAATTTTTTGGTCAATTTAGTTTTCATTTTGTATTTTCTGACTAGAGTATATACTATCTACAATGCTTTAATTTTATTTTTGTCTTCATTAGATGATGTCTCATATGTCTCTTTTAATGCTGCAGTCAGTACATTATGCTCCAAAATAATTTTCTTAACGCTTTTCTTTCTTGGTGTTTCAATATTTGGCATATTTTCCTGAAAAAATTGCTCAGAAATCTTAAGTGGCTTCATCTCATTGATAGTGATCAAAGACCCATTGACAGTGTAGGCAGAAAGTTCTTTCTCTGGTTCTTTAGATAGTTCATTGGTTAAACTATCCAGTTTTTCGTTAATTACGGAAATATGTTGCTGTTGTGTTTCAAATTTCTTAAAAAGGTTATTGTAGCCCTTTTTTAATAACATGACAGTCTTCCGTAAGTCAGCATTTTCATTTCGTAGATTGCGCTCAACGCGTCTTTGTATATTTCGCTCAGCAAGTTTAGCTGAAGTACTCGTAGCAGCATTCTCAGATGTTCCATTTCGAGATGTTTCATCATTTTGTGAGTTAACATTGCCATCTAGAGTTTTATGTTGTTGGTCTGATTTTGACGATGATTTATACTTTTTATTATCTTCCCTCCATGGTGCCCGCAATTTTTCTTTTTCTTGTTCATTTAAGTTAGCAGTTTTTTCCCGGTAACGTTTTAATCCCCTTTCACAACTTTTCTTCAGCATCTGGTTGTATCGTTCTGGATCTGTTTGTTTTAATTTATCTCTGTATCTTTTGGACTTTTCAGCCTATGATAGAGGCATCTGTGAATAAAATATATTTATTAGATCAATATCACAATCATAATGTAATAAAAAGTAAGTTCAAAAACGAAAACCAGACTATCACGCTCTCAAAAGTATGAACCAAGAAAATATTCTCATCTGAAATTGTTTCGTATTCGATATTTATCGTGTATTTATTGTTCTTTTAATTGTATCTTTGTTTATTTTTGCCTTTTTTCACATAATAAATAACTATAATTAAACAAGTTAACGTTATATAAATAATATTGAACCTTTCTGGGATACCTACAGTTGAAATTCCCTTACGCTTTTTCCGTGTACATCTATGAAAACATATGTCCATCGATAGAAAATTCAATTACAAACAACAGATGTTCTTTGACTAAATTTCGTAAATATGTTTGTTATGAGAAAATTCAGTTTTGTATGTAAAAAATTTACTAACTTACATATTCGAACTAAATTATCTCAGAAACGTATTTGCGACATTTTTTCATAGAACATTTCTTGTTTGTAATTGAATTCTCTATCGATGGACATAATTATGATTTATAGGTGTATGTCTAAAAGTGAAATTTTAGAATATGCAACCCCAGTATCCCAGGCACCATACAAAAATGGTCGATGTTCTTTCATATATTGAATACATATTTCTGCAAGGTGTAAATGAATTAACGCAAAATGAGAAAGTACTTTGTTTGGGACATTATTCTGAGCAACTTTCATAATGAAACCGATTTGATAAGAGCAACTTTATTTTTCACTTCTCTATACAATCTACTGGGAAGTGAATAATAAAATTGCTCTGATCAAATCAGTTTCTTAATGAAAGTTGCTCAGAATGATGTCCCTAACAAAGCAGTTTCTCATTTTGGGTCAATTCATTAAAATATTATTCATAGTGGTGTTTAGACAGCCGTGTTCATGGTTCACTAGATATAGGCACACGACGATTTCCCGACTTTTTTACTGTAGATGCAGATAGTGAAAAATAATTTTGCAGAAATTGATACCAGTAAATTTAAAATCTACTATAAAAGTTTCTAAGAACGATTCTATGTGTATCCCGGCCTTTACATGGTGTCGAAGAGGAGGTGACGAAAACAATCACGACACCGGTGTCGACGAAGTGTCGAACAAGTAGCGTAAAAGTAACAGTATCGATAATGCAAATAAAGATTATTCGCAAACGTGCTGCATTATGACATTGTAATCAATAGTAGTCAATAGCCTATGTTTTTGAAACTTAGAGCAATATAGATCTCAGTAAAAATCCAACGCTTACCTTGGTAAATATCACTAAAACCGACACGCTGACCATAACCTCTCACGATGACACAAAAAAAAAATTACTGACGCTACGTGACAGATGACATTTAGTTATTTTTTTTTAATAAGCATTAGTGTTGCCAGTCAAATGAAACACAAATGACACATTTTATTCAAAAACTGGTCTTAACGAAAATGGTTGCGTTAAATTAGTGTCGAAAAAGTTGCAAATCACGTACAAATACTTTAACACAGAAAAGTATTCTTACACAATACGTAATGATAGACCCGCCAATAATATGGGAATGCCATAGTACTTATTGTTCACAACTAAAATTACTAAAAGTTCACAAAAAAATCGGTCAAAGTCAACCTTTCCCGAAAATCGCTTGCTTTTTTACCCGAATTTCACCCGATTTTGAAGAAAACATTGGAATGTAAAAGAGTACTGTATTTATTTTAATCAATCATTTGCCATTTAAGACTATACACTGCTTTTTAGGACACACATATTTAAAAAACAATACAAGTTATATTTTCAGAGAAAATTAAATGAACATTTCCGAGTACAGAAAATTTGGCAGAATCGGTGGCTTTACCCATGAAGGGTTTATTTGTTTATTTGGGAACTGAGTCCTCAGCACGATACAATCTAAATTACTTAGCATTGATATATGACATAGGCCAATTAAGGACTCTTATTATACGACCTTAACATTCAATAGAGTAAGCAAAAAACTTAAAAATAAAACATAGGCATCTCATATTATTACAAAAATGAATAAAACAAAACAAAAGAAATAATAAACAGTTGTCCGTTGTGTGTTTGTGTGTATATGTGTATATGTGTTTGTGTGTGTGTATGTGTGTTTGCGTGTGTGTAGGAAATAGAGAGAATATTATTTAGTTACTCAATTAACTGATAAGTAGCAGTTGCGTCCGTTAGTATTTTGGTCATGAGTTTTTTGAATAGGCCCGGCGTGTTGTGGAAGATGTCCAATTCAGAAAACAATCTGTTATAAGTGCGTGGCAGGCGGTGGCTGATGGAGTTAGCAGCGTAGTTTCTACGAGCCAGAGATACGTTTAAGAGTTTCGTGTGACGAGTACGGGTTGACGGAGCATTCAGCCTGAGTAGAGCAGTGACTAGATCTGGGCAATCAACAACACCATGACAAACATTATACAGAAGCTGCACATCTAACATGGCTCGGCGAGATTCGAGGTTGAGGATGTTATGATGACGGCATTCCTCTGCATAATCATCAGTTTGAAATTTGTCACGGAAGCTTAGTTGTTTCAGAAATTTTTGCTGTATTCTTTCGATCATATTTACATATACTGAGTACTGGTGGAACTCCTGCTACTTCAAGGGTGTCGACAAGTTTTTCTTGTTCTAATTCAGCGACGCGCTGCTCGAGGGCTTGACATCTAAGTTCGTAGTTAGAGCATTTGTTGGTCAAGTCAGTGACTTTATTCTGCATGCTTTTGAGCTTTTCTTCATAGGCTGCAATTTTTTCTTCAAAGTCGTCGAACTTGTCGCTGCTGTATTGGGTCGAATTTTGCAACGGCATTAATTCACTTTTAATCATTTTTTTAAGCTCAGCCTTGATTGCCATTGTTAGCTGAGAGTTGGATATTGGTTTTTCTTCTTGAGGGGTCCCAGGGAGATCTTCGTCCGCATCTGGCATTATATCTGAGAGTCTTTTCGGGTTTTTGTTGCATTTTTTACAAGTCCAGTCGATGTTTTCAGTTTGGACAAGATGCTTGAATTTGTCTTCAGACATTCCGGCACAATCAGCATGGCGCCACTTCTTACATTTCGTGCATTATATTCCTGGTAGACGTTTGGTAACGGGTCTTGGACAGTCAATGCACTTAACCATTTTTAGAAGAAGTAGGTGTCGTAGCTGGATTTTACTTTTTGAGGGTACTCGGGTAAAATATTTCAAAGAGCAAGAACACAACCGTAACGACTGGGTCGCCAGACGCGAATGATGCGAATATGCCTGACTGAACAGGCAAGGCTGATGATGATTGCGGACAAAGTAGTCTGACTGATATGCCAACTACTCTGCGTGATAAATCCTTGGAGATGGAACTGTATGTTCACACACAAGGTTGCTGTAGCAAATCCACACGCACACAAACACAGTGGGTTTTTTTTCACCTCAGTATTCCGCGATATGGACCCGCTGTTCGAAAGCTCGAAGGACCATAAAGATGTACGGGTTTTAGCCGTACGCTCTTGTTATTGATGATGATTGATAAATGATAAGATTGGATATTGTAAAGGTATTTTAATGATTAAGAACAATTACGGAAATGCTATGATAAATGATTAGGACTGCTATGAGCCACGCGGAGCTCTTGCTGTCCGAACGTGAACTGATTTGAATAGAAACGACAGCGGCCGCGCAGGACTGCTGAATTGAAAAATGTGCGGTGTCCCGTACAATGTCGATATTGATGTCACCGGCCAAGATGAGAGACTTATTATTTTTGAGGGATTGACTAAGATCTGCTAAAAAAATAATAGTACATTTAAACGATGTCAAGGAAGCGACAGAGACACCAATTAAACACAAGCTCACGATTAGCACTGATCTGTTTATTCTCATGCAACCACCTTCAGTTATAACATGACGTCACCCACTGAAATTAATGGATACAATAAATCAAAAATTAACAATATGAAGAAGCACTATTTATCCCCCAAAAAGGAAAAATACTATAAGGACGAAAAGCTAGTAAGTGGTACTTCACTATCTTAAGTATAACAATATCTTCTGTAGGTATCTATAGACATATACATTTCATGCAAAATTATGCTTGAACAATATCTAAGTATTTCTGTTATTTCTTGTCTGTCTATTATCCTGTATAGCAAAAACAATGTTTGATAATTGTATTTATTATTAATATTATAAATCATGAATGCTATAACGAATACAATGTTGATACAACCCAAAATTATGTGTTTTCTTTTGTATTTAAAAACTACTTATCTATCATGCTTGTAAACTAACTAACAATGTATAATTTAACCTAATGTGTGATTATAAAATATAACGTGCATTCCATGCTTAATTTTACTACAACTTTGACCTGCGAATAGCCAATGTTTCTTCGCCTTGCTTATGCTGACTCACGCCGAGAAGCCATACCGATCAGGAGCAATCACTTCCCTGCCAGAACGAGTGTAGCGATTATTATTTTGTTGTACCTGCATACTGGAGCCGGCTTGCGCGGGCGCGCGCGGCGGCGAGCCTACATGCGGATGCTCGTCAGCTGTTTGCTGTACGACAATATCATCATAACGTATTGATGTATATGGGTAGGTACGACTTGAGTTAGCGTCGCGACGGTCGGAGTCTTCAATGATGTGCCTTCGATTGCGCCGGACAATGCCGCCTGCACTTAGTTCTATAAGGTATGAGCGGGGGCCTGCTGTACCTGTTATCACCCCGTTCGTCCACTGCCCATTCAACCAAACTTTTACTTTTTGATTAATGGCTAACCGATTTAAATTTCTAGAAATCCTATCATAATATTTCTTCTGAATGTATTGTCGTGCCTTTAATTCTTTAGTAACTCTAGTGTATATTTTCGGTTGTAATAGTCTGGGAGAACAGGGTAAAGTACTTCTTAACCTTCTGTTATACAGTAACTCCGATGGTGAATCAAAGTTTGAATCAAATCAAATCAACTTATCACTTATTGGTGTGTTTAGATATTCTAATAGTGCTATCCTGAAATCTGACCCATCAAATGCTGTCTTTTTAAGCATACTTTTAATAGTTTGTATGGCACGCTCAGCTTGTCCATTCGATTGCGGATATCTGGGGGACGAAGTATGATGTCGGAATCCCCATTCTTGTGAAAACAAACTGAAAAACGAGGACGAGAACTCGGGGCCATTATCGGACTGGACCACCTCTGGCACGCACTGATGACTAAATATAATTTTAATTTGTTTCACAACGTTTTCCGACGTCATATTACTCACCCTAACTACTTCCACAAACTTGCTAAAATAATCCACCACAGGCATGTAGTTTTTACTTTGAAAGTGAAACATATCTACACCTACCTTAGACCACGCCCTATCAGGCACTTCATGTTGAAGTAATGGTTCTTTGCAGTTCTGTTTTTTAAAAGTGAGACAAGCCTGACAATGCGAAAGATAATCTTGCAATTGTGCGTTCATGTGTGGCCAGAACGTCATTTCACGTGCTCTAAGCTTGCACTTTTCTAAGCCTAAATGACATGCATGTATTTTTTGTAACATTTCGTGTCGCATGCATTGTGGTATAATAACTCGATTTCCTCTCCATATCATATCAAAAGCTAACGTAAGTTCACTTCTGTACTCCCAGTATTGCTTCAATTCATCCTTAATAAGGTTTTTACTATTTGGCCATCCTTTCTTTATTATCTTACTTAGTTCTTGCATTTCAATATCCGTTTTTGTGTAATCTGTATGGGCAAAAAATGTGTATCTATCAATTCATTTGATTCTGCGAGCACACATACCTGCGCCTGGGCGTCTAGTAGGTCACGTGGCTCCGTGGTCGCGGTGGTGGGATCAACAGCACGAGGCAATGCATCTGCGATGTATAGGAATTTACCCGGCTTGTATACCAATTTAAATGTATAGGGTTGTAATCTCATAAGCATTCTTTGTAACCGCGGTGGGGTATTAATTAGCGGTTTGTTTATTATAGATACCAATGGTTTATGGTCAGTTTCAATTATATAATATCAGTTCTACCGTATACGTACACTTTTCACACGCAAAAATACATGCATACAGCTCTTTTTCAATTTGTGCGTACGCCTGCTCTGTTTTTGTTAGTGACGATCTTGCAATAAACAGGCTCCCAATCCATTCTTACTCGCATCTACTGACAATGTAACTGGCTCGTCTAAATCATAATATCGCAACACTGGCGGATTGATGAGACAGTTTTTAAGTGCATTAAAACTGTCTTCGTGCTGTTTTTCCCAATGCCAATCTATTTCTTTCTGTAACAGCTCCCGCAACAAGTGTGTTTTTTGTGACAAGTTGGGTACAAAACTGCCAACATAGGTGATTAATCCTAAAAATCTTTCTAGGTCCTTAACACAATTTGGACGAGGCATGTTTTTATAGCCTGTATATGGGAATCATCAGGAGTTATTCCATGTTTTGAGATTTTATGCCCTCTCAGTTAATCCTATCTTACACTTTTTCCTATTTAGTTCAATGTTTATTTCCCTACATATTTGCAATACACGGCGTTGGTCGTTTATTTCTTTTGTTTTTCCATATATCAAAAGATCATCAACAAATAGAGTGACTCCCTCAATATCGTCAAACTGTTCAAATAGCCTCTTATTAAATATCTCTGACGCTGAGCTGATTCCGTACGGCATGCGTAAAAACTTGTACCTACCAAACGCAGTGTTGAACGTGCACAAGTCAGTACTGTCTGAACTCAACTTAACCTGCCAAAAACTTTGTTTCGCATCTAATGTGCTGAAATAAGTGGATGTGCCGAGATTTACCGTTATTTCGTCTAACGTCGGCAATTTAAAATGTTCCCTTCTAATCACTTTATTCAGATCCTGAGGGTCCAAACAGTCTGCCTTTTTTGCTACAGTCATGCTATTAACCCAATCTGTTGGTCCTTCAACTTTCGCAATATACCTTGTTTCTCCATTTCTACTAGCTTCAATTTTATCTGGTCCTTTAATGCTATCGGTAGCTTTTTTCGGCGCATGTACTACGGGGCGAGGGTTTGGTTTGAGGCTAATTTTGTATTCACCCGGTAAACAACCTATACCCTGGAACACATCGTCAAACTCTTCTAACAGTTTATTACTTTTGGTGTATTCTACACTCAACACCCTTTTTACTAAGTTTAGCTGCTCACACGAACTTCTACTTAAAATAGGAGGGGAATCTACATCTGCGATGATGAACTTTAATTCATAGACCGTATTGTTGTGCTGTATTTTAATATTACATTTTCCTATCACTGGGATTTGGCCTCCCGAGTAACCTTTTAATGTAAGTGAAGTAGGTGTTAAGTCGTTCTCAACTATATTGATATCACATAAAATTTTCGCGGTATACATTTACGTCAGCTCCAGTACCCAGTTTAAAACCTACTGTAATACCATTTATTTTTAAGTCGACGTGCCAATCATTTCGCGAGTTATTATTTTTGTAAATTACCTGGTCAGATGGATCCTCGTGTACTAGCATTCTCGGGCTCGACACATGAGAGCAAAATTATTATTTTTCTTACATCTATTGCACATTTGACCATAGGCTGGACATTGATATTTGTTATGCACTGTACCGCACTTTGAACACCCATTATAACGCGGGGTGACACCTGATGATCCTGCGCCGCCACGACGCATCCCCGGGTAGCGCCGTATTGTTGTGCTGTATTTTAATATTACATTTTCCTATCACTGGGATTTGGCCTCCCGAGTAACCTTTTAATGTAAGTGAAGTAGGTGTTAAGTCGTTCTCTACTATATTGATATCACATAAAATTTTCGCGGTATACATTTACGTCAGCTCCAGTACCCAGTTTAAAACCTACTGTAATACCATTTATTTTTAAGTCGACGTGCCAATCATTTCGCGAGTTATTATTTTTGTAAATTACCTGGTCAGATGGATCCTCGTGTACTAGCATTCTCGGGCTCGACACATGAGAGCAAAATTATTTTTTTTGTTACATCTATTGCACATTTGACCATAGGCTGGACATTGATATTTGTTATGCACTGTACCGCACTTTGAACACCCATTATAACGCGGGGTGACACCTGATGATCCTGCGCCGCCACGACGCATCCCCGGGTAGCGCAGGATCATCAGGTGTCACCCCGCGTTATAATGGGTGTTCAAAGTGCGGTACAGTGCATAACAAATATCAATGTCCAGCCTATGGTCAAATGTGCAATAGATGTAACAAAAAAAATAATTTTGCTCTCATGTGTCGAGCCCGAGAATGCTAGTACACGAGGATCCATCTGACCAGGTAATTTACAAAAATAATAACTCGCGAAATGATTGGCACGTCGACTTAAAAATAAATGGTATTACAGTAGGTTTTAAACTGGGTACTGGAGCTGACGTAAATGTATACCGCGAAAATTTTATGTGATATCAATATAGTTGAGAACGACTTAACACCTACTTCACTTACATTAAAAGGTTACTCGGGAGGCCAAATCCCAGTGATAGGAAAATGTAATACTTTATACTTTATTGCATATACACATTAGTGGACAATTACAAACATAGTTAGTAAACAAAGGCGTGCTTATCTCTATATAGAGATTTCTTCCATTAGTAATATTAAAATACAGCACAACAATACGGTCTATGAATTAAAGTTCATCATCGCAGATGTAGATTCCCCTCCTATTTTAAGTAGAAGTTCGTGTGAGCAGCTAAACTTAGTAAAAAGGGTGTTGAGTGTAGAATACACCAAAAGTAATAAACTGTTAGAAGAGTTTGACGATGTGTTCCAGGGTATAGGTTGTTTACCGGGTGAATACAAAATTAGCCTCAAACCAAACCCTCGCCCCGTAGTACATGCGCCGAAAAAAGCTACCGATAGCATTAAAGGACCAGATAAAATTGAAGCTAGTAGAAATGGAGAAACAAGGTATATTGCGAAAGTTGAAGGACCAACAGATTGGGTTAATAGCATGACTGTAGCAAAAAAGGCAGACTGTTTGGACCCTCAGGATCTGAATAAAGTGATTAGAAGGGAACATTTTAAATTGCCGACGTTAGACGAAATAACGGTAAATCTCGGCACATCCACTTATTTCAGCACATTAGATGCGAAACAAAGTTTTTGGCAGGTTAAGTTGAGTTCAGACAGTACTGACTTGTGCACGTTCAACACTGCGTTTGGTAGGTACAAGTTTTTACGCATGCCGTACGGAATCAGCTCAGCGTCAGAGATATTTAATAAGAGGCTATTTGAACAGTTTGACGATATTGAGGGAGTCACTCTATTTGTTGATGATCTTTTGATATATGGAAAAACAAAAGAAATAAACGACCAACGCCGTGTATTGCAAATATGTAGGGAAATAAACATTGAACTAAATAGGAAAAAGTGTAAGATAGGATTAACTGAGAGGGCATAAAATCTCAAAACATGGAATAACTCCTGATGATTCCCATATACAGGCTATAAAAACATGCCTCGTCCAAATTGTGTTAAGGACCTAGAAAGATTTTTAGGATTAATCACCTATGTTGGCAGTTTTGTACCCAACTTGTCACAAAAAACACACTTGTTGCGGGAGCTGTTACAGAAAGAAATAGATTGGCATTGGGAAAAACAGCACGAAGACAGTTTTAATGCACTTAAAAACTGTCTCATCAATCCGCCAGTGTTGCGATATTATGATTTAGACGAGCCAGTTACATTGTCAGTAGATGCGAGTAAGAATGGATTGGGAGCCTGTTTATTGCAAGATCGTCACTAACAAAAACAGAGCAGGCGTACGCACAAATTGAAAAAGAGCTGTATGCATGTATTTTTGCGTGTGAAAAGTGTACGTATACGGTAGAACTGATATTATATAATTGAAACTGACCATAAACCATTGGTATCTATAATAAACAAACCGCTAATTAATACCCCACCGCGGTTACAAAGAATGCTTATGAGATTACAACCCTATACATTTAAATTGGTATACAAGCCGGGTAAATTCCTATACATCGCAGATGCATTGCCTCGTGCTGTTGATCCCACCACCGCGACCACGGAGCCACGTGACCTACTAGACGCCCAGGCGCAGGTATGTGTGCTCGCAGAATCAAATGAATTGATAGATACACATTTTTTGCCCATACAGATTACACAAAAACGGATATTGAAATGCAAGAACTAAGTAAGATAATAAAGAAAGGATGGCCAAATAGTAAAAACCTTATTAAGGATGAATTGAAGCAATACTGGGAGTACAGAAGTGAACTTACGTTAGCTTTTGATATGATATGGAGAGGAAATCGAGTTATTATACCACAATGCATGCGACACGAAATGTTACAAAAAATACATGCATGTCATTTAGGCTTAGAAAAGTGCAAGCTTAGAGCACGTGAAATGACGTTCTGGCCACACATGAACGCACAATTGCAAGATTATCTTTCGCATTGTCAGGCTTGTCTCACTTTTAAAAAACAGAACTGCAAAGAACCATTACTTCAACATGAAGTGCCTGATAGGGCGTGGTCTAAGGTAGGTGTAGATATGTTTCACTTTCAAAGTAAAAACTACATGCCTGTGGTGGATTATTTTAGCAAGTTTGTGGAAGTAGTTAGGGTGAGTAATATGACGTCGGAAAACGTTGTGAAACAAATTAAAATTATATTTAGTCATCAGTGCGTGCCAGAGGTGGTCCAGTCCGATAATGGCCTTTTAATGTAAGTGAAGTAGGTGTTAAGTCGTTCTCAACTATATTGATATCACATAAAATTTTCGCGGTATACATTTACGTCAGCTCCAGTACCCAGTTTAAAACCTACTGTAATACCATTTATTTTTAAGTCGACGTGCCAATCATTTCGCGAGTTATTATTTTTGTAAATTACCTGGTCAGATGGATCCTCGTGTACTAGCATTCTCGGGCTCGACACATGAGAGCAAAATTATTATTTTTGTTACATCTATTGCACATTTGACCATAGGCTGGACATTGATATTTGTTATGCACTGTACCGCACTTTGAACACCCATTATAACGCGGGGTGACACCTGATGATCCTGCGCCGCCACGACGCATCCCCGGGTAGCGTCCGAGCGCGGGGGCGGGGCATGCCTGGTCCTGTTGCCAGTGCGAGCGATCTGATGCCGCGTCACCGCCACCCGGGCCGCGTCGACCTTGACTGCCGGGGTCGCGCCGCCGTCGGTGGCCGCTGCTCGCGGCCTCGCGGTGATCCTCGCCCTGCAGCTGATCCACGGCCTACCCACTGTATGTCAACGCCGTCTAACTCCGCTTCGCCACATTGATTTATTTCATGTAAACGATGTTCCGCCGACTCATTGTTGAAATTTCCAGCTTGCATTCTCGACATCTCTGCTAATCTGCATATCTCTAAAGCTTTCTGCAGAGTCAAATCCTGCTCCCTCAGTAGTCGTTCTCTTAAATTTCCGTCAGTAATCCCACATATCAGACTGTCTCTTATAAGGTCGTCTTTTAATTTTTCAAAGTCGCAGTTCGACGCCATTTTATTTAGCTCGAAAACATACTGCTCCGCGGTCTCCATATCTCGTTGGTTACGTGTGAAAAACCGATGTCGCTCGATGGTCAAGTTCTTTGTAGGTAGAAAAAACGCTTTAACGTAGTACCTTTGGCTGGAAATTGCTCGTAGACCTCGCGGCACTTGTCACCAATCACGTGGAGCAATATACTACGTTGGACGGTTTCTGTCTTTTTAGATAGTTCACACGCCTCATGATACACTTCAAATGATTTCTTCCACTTTTCCCATTCCTTGCATAAGTTTCCTGACGTTATAGAATTCGCCAAGTTATTCTCAAAACGAAAAGGCGGAGGTGGTTGCAAAATGGCTTCCATGTTTGTATGTACACACTTTATTTGACTTTTATTCACTTTTTGTTTTAGTCTTTATTTATATAGTTTTACGAATAAGTATTTATTTATTTGTATCTTTATGTATTTTAGCTTCCTAGATATAATATAATTCCGGCTGCGCCATGTCAAGAAAGCGACAGGGACACCAATCAAACACAAGCTCACGATTAGCACTGATCTGTTTATTCTCAGGCAACCACCTTCAGTTATAACATGACGTCACACACTGACAAACGAGGGTGATCGATACGCGCCTCATAACGTGAATTTGTTTGGTACCTCAATAACGACGCAATTTGCTTCTTTATGAGGTAGTTCGTACATGGCGGCGTTCCAATATGATTTAACATACGCAACAACCCCACTTGCTTTGTTAATGTAGTTATTAGTTCGAAAGGATTCGTATTCATCAATAGAGCCATAATTGTACCTTCCCTTAACCAAAACTCAGTGAGAATGATCACGTCAAAGTCTATATTTAGCCGATGCAGCGTTACAAGAAAGTTGTTAAAATTGCACTCTGTACTGCGTATGTTAAAACTTTGTATTTTTAGATTGTATTCCTCTGTGAGGATGTTCTTGCATTGATCTGTAGAATCTAAGGCATGGCATTCATTCATTCTATATTTCAATATATTAAATGTTTTTCTAATTCATCTGCAATACTAAGTGGTTCCATTTATGAGAAAAGGTAATTCAAGGCATTGTTTGCGAGCTAGAGAGTCCCATTTGCATAAAGGCTTGATTTTTCTGTAATAAGTCCGGCAATCTGGTTTAAGTACACGTTTATATGGTGAGTCATTGCAAAGGGGTATATGATAAAATATATATTGTTAAAATATGGGATATAATATATAAGATCATTATTTATAAAGCAGTAAAAATTACAAAGTTCATGCATTTTATGACCCAAAAACAGGTTAATTGCTAGAGATGGGGACCTGAGAAGGGAGGTAGGGAGTTGGAGAGGGACCAACCTGCTCATCCAAGTCCGTGACTGATCGAATAGCAACTGCTGGCTTGTTTTCTTCTTTTCTGACGAGAATTCGACCGTCTTTAATCCAGCAGAAACGGAATCGGTGTTGCTGGGCTCGTAGTCTGGCTTCTCGAAATAAGTGCCGATTTTTTGTAGTAAGGCGTTCGTTTATATAAATTTTATTCGAAGTTCCTGGCACTATGTCGGTCGAAGATATATTTTTCCTGGTTTTGGCTGCTTTGATTATTTCATCCCCTTTCTTCTTACGTAATAAGCGGACGACAAGAGGTCGTGGTGGCTTGTCAGCGTTGTCTGTACGTATACGACGGGGTCCAGTACGGTAGGCTTCATCGATATCGACCTCTTTGAGCTCCACGCCTATTTTCTTGGCCACAATGTCGACTACATGATAGATGCTTTCGTTGGGAGGTTCAGGAACATCTATAAGTTCAATTTCATTTTGAACCAGGCGTTGGGCTTGCGAGTCGATCGTTTGCTGAAGTTGGTGGAAGCTAAGTTTCAGGTTCTCCATTTCCTTGTCTCGTGATTCTAGCTTTTTTTCAAGAGTATCGATCCGGGCCAGAAGTTGGGTTCTTACATCTTCCATTAGGTTTCTTAGTCCTCGAAGTTCTTGGACAAAATTCGTAGGTCCTGGTTTCGTTTCTGTCTGTGCTTTTGTTTTTGGTTTGGGCTGGCTCCCTCTTGAAATAGTTACGTTATGATTGGCAGTTGAGGGGGAGTTATTTGAACTAGATGCAGCTCTAATGGGAGTGTTTGTATTATTTCTTTTTGGCAGAGAGGATTTACATGAAGGACATTGCCAACTGCTCTTTTCAAGTTCTTTAAGAGAATTAAAGTCTTTCGGTGATATTTTAAGACAAATCAAGTCGTAAACTTTCTTGCAAGTGGTACACTCCATTTACTCATGGCTTGGTTTCTCATTGTCACACGCGTTACATTTTGACGCCATAGCGGAAATAGATTCGCTTATGAATCCGCTGTGTCCTTAGCAGTTATATTTTGCTCTCGGCTGTGTCGTTTTAATGTGGGTACTTTGAGGGAGTAGACCAGTGATTTGTGCAAACGAGAAGCAAATGGACTACTCACTGCGGTTAGACAAGGACGGCAACGTCGACGATGCTGTCGAGGATTCCAAATGACGATGTCGAGGATTCCAGTTATTATTGTGCCGTTTCTTCGTATTTACGTCGGGAATAGATTCGGGCTCCAGGAATTTAGTTACGGATGTTTTTGTGTTGTGATATTAATGTGTTTAGAAATAAATAGTGAAGAGGTGACGTCTACGTCTGTGTCGCTCAAGTGACCGCTCGCGAAAAAATAAGAGAAAGATATTGTTGTGTATGTATCAGTTGCTAAAAACCTGAAAATATTGTTACAGTTAAAACTTTGAAGGCTAAATGGAGAAATCTAAGGGACACTTATAAAAAATTTAAACAGAACCAGAAAACAAGCAGCGGACAAGCCGCGAAGAAACTTGCTAATTGGGTATGGGCAGATCAAATGTCTTTCATAGATTCATCCATATATTTAAGGAAGACTGAAAGTACATTAGATTACAGCGAAATAACACTGGATACCGGTACACCAAATATTTCAACAGAGAATGAGAATGAACATCATATTGAACCCGAACAAGTTTCAAATGCCGACGAAAAGAACGAGCACAGAATTATTCGTGACCTCGAAACACCAGAGATTAACCCAAGACGTGAAGAAATATAAACGATGACGCGTCAGCAATAACGATCCTGCTGACAAGATTATAGAATATTTGAAGACTAGAAAAGCAAGCACAAACGCTACAGATCTTGTTAAAGTAGCATGTGATAGAACGGATATGGAGTTTTTAGGTTATGCCAATACTGTCAAGCAATTTTCTATACATAAACAAGCTGTTATTAAACTTCAAATAACAAACATTTTAACTAAGGCTCAACTGCGAGAATTGAACCTGAATGATAGCTGGCCAAATTCTGTTTTCACCCATGCTTCATCCCCCAATACTGTCAATTACTACAATGATGAAGATTTAAACATGTCAACTATACAATTTTCCGAAAACCCATCACATACACAAACACATGCAGGCCCAACTTACATAAACACCGACACTCCAAACTTTTCTACTATAGCTCAAATACACTCACCTAGTACACAAACATATACAGTCCCAATCCACGTAAATACTGACACTCAAAATCTTACTACTATAGCTCCGACTTACTAGTACACAAACATATACAGTCCCAATCCACGTAAATACTGACACTCAAAATCATACTTCTATAGCTCCGACTTACATTAACACCGACTCTCAAAAGGTTTTCACTATAGCTCAGATACACGCACCTCAAACACAAACACGCCCAGTCCTAACTTACAGAGACACAACAGCCTCTTTGAACCATGATAGAATGATAACACACAACCAAGTACCAAAAACATAGGTGCAAAAACCGCGACTCCATAAAGATTATGTATCTAATTGGAATTAAAGTCAATAAATTAATTAATAAATATACTAACCTTAAACAAAGTGCCAGTCTTTCGGTTGTTGTAATAGCTTTTCTGTAGTTTGTATTTTTCTTTATAATATGAGGTTCAAGAAGATTGTGTAGATATGCAAAAGTTTCTGGCTTCATTCTGAAATACGTATAATAACGATCTTCATGTGATTGAAGTTCTAAACATAGTTTATTTTCTCCAAGTTTCCGTCGTTTCTGATTTATTTCATGCACCCAGATTCTACGCTTCCTCTTCAATACCGACGCTAGCAACAACAATTCTTCCTCTTCAGAATCTGAAAGGGATGACTGGGACGACATGCTGAAACGAAAATCCACGAGAGAATGAAATTTCTTTGCGAAGCAACCTTAGTGTAATAAACGTTTCGCAGAGTTTCGCTACCGCAATGGTTTTGCAGAGATTCGCTGTCGCGTAGGTGAAATAAGAGCATAAACGATTGTGTGATTAGGCAGATAATCTTATTTTACCCGACCTTTACAACATTTTTCACACCTTTAATTCGGTTAAGTAAGTTTTGCTCCAGGACGAGAGAGCAAAATGCTACTTTCCTGTTTAAGCTACTTTTTTAATTTATTCATTGGCATGTAGCATTTACGCAATGTGCCATTTGAACAAAGATCTTAATAAAATAATCGATTATAATTTCATCGTAATCGATTAAAAGCGAATATGTTTCAAGTTATAACTTTAACAAAGTTATATGAAAATTTATTAATTTCTCGTAATATTTAAAAAATATCATAATAAATTATATGATTTACTGAAATCAAAACTATCGGTGACTGTTATTGTGATATAATTAATATTGATATCCGATAAAATTGTAATATTCGATTCGATTATTTTTATATATCGGTAAAAGTAGCATAGGAATATTCAAAATTCACAATCCGCCATTAAAACAAAATGTTTTTGTTATTCGATTACTGTAAAAGTGGTGAAAGTATAATTCAAAGTATAGTTATTTCATGATTTTTAGAGCATTTTTTTTTAATTTTCTTCATAGTCGGTGTGAAAAGTTGTATTTGTCACTCAGGAGCAACATTATTTTCGTCATGGGCATTAACGAATTGAATTAACGCTTGAATCCTTCGTTACTCGATATTTACATATACTTAGCAAACGTCATTTTTTGCCTCTTCTCTACATTGGACCACTGTGGGAGAGGAGGGCGTAGAAACTCCCACAGATTGATTTTTAGATCTCTTTTAAAAATAGGTTGTGCTTAACTAATACAATTATGATTTATTTTTATGATTAATAAGCAGGAATAAATAATTACAAAATTATTAACAGCATTTTATTGTGTTGAGCCAGATTAACCCCATACAGTCCTGTCATTTATGTAATCTTGAACATTGTAATATCCTTTTTTCGACAAAGTCGCTTTAACATGCTTTTTAAATTGCTCAAATGGCAATTTCAAAATCTCCAGAGGTATCTTATTGTAGTAGAGAATGCACTGACCCTTGAAACTGCTAACCTTCGCGAGTCTAAAACGGGGCGCACATAGTCTGTGATTATTTCTTAGGTAAACATTACATCTATCGCTAAGTTTGGAAAATGTTGTGAGGTTCTTGCGTACATACATTATATTTTCGAAAACAAATTGACTAGCTACTGTTAGTATGTCAATTTCTTTAAAAAGCTCTCTTAAGGAGTCTGTTCGTTTTAAATTATAAATTGCTCGAATAGCTCTTTTCTGTAAAATAAAAATAGTTTGAATATCCGCTGCTTTCCCCCACACAAAGATACCATAGGACATCACACTATGAAAGTAACTAAAATATACTAGCCTAGATGTAGCCACATCCGTGCTTTGTCTGATGTTCCTAACAGCGTAAGCCGCAGAACTTAATTTACCAGCCAATTTATCTATGTGGGGTCCCCACTGCAATTTGCTATCAATGGTTATTCCAAGAAACTTCGTATCATTTACTAATTCTAACGTGCTGTTGTCTAACACTAAACTGGTCTCAACTTGCCTGACATTTGGAAGTGAGAATTTGATACACTTGGTTTTACCAGCGTTTAACAATAAATTATTAACTGTGAACCAATTCAAGGTTAAAGACAATACACCATTAACATCATCATATTCTCCTTTTTGTCTTTCAATTTTGAAGACCAGTGAAGTATCATCAGCAAACAACACTATGTCAGTTAATTTCTCCACCATGAAAGGCAGATCATTAATATATACCAGGAATAAGAAAGGGCCTAATATGGAACCTTGTGGAACGCCCATTTTAACACCCGATCCATCAGATTTTACGCCGTTAACTTCTGCCTTTTGATCATACCTAAGCAATATGCTTAGGTATGATCTTAGTAGATCCAACGCTTTATTTCTAACTCCGTAATGATTTAATTTAATTAATAGCGTATTATGATCAACACAATCAAACGCCTTCGACAGGTCGCAAAAAACTCCGATAGCATCCTGTGCGGCCTCCCATGCAGAATAAATATTAGATATAAGGGTAATACCTGCATCCGTAGTCGATTTACTCCTAGTGAAACCGTATTGTTTGGCGTGGAGTTGTTTTGTACGGTTGAAGTGTGAGAGCATTTGATTGAGATTGACATATCTTTTCAAATATTTTACTTAGTGTTGGAAGAACAGATATTGGTCTGAAATTTGAAGGATCACCCTTATCTCCCGACTTGAACAGAGGTATCAGTTTACTGTGTTTCATGAGGTCCGGGAAAGCCCCATCGTCAACACATTTATTGAATATATAAGCTAAGTGTGGAGCTATAACTAGAATTACTGAACCAATGACTTTGAATGATATACCCCACAGGTCTTCCGTATTTTTTAAGTTAAGTAATTTAAACGTTTTGACAATGTCCTGGGGATATACATGATGAAATTTTAAATATACATTACTGGCGCTAGTGTTATTTTTTAATAAAGTCACTGCTTCATATGGAGATGAATTTAGACGGTCTGTTGTGAGTAAGGGCACATTGGTGAAGAATGTTTCAAAAGCTCGAGCAACATCAGCGCTGGATTTAACAACATCATCACCTATCTTTAGGCAGAAATCATTGTCCCTTGATATAACTTTGCCAGTTTCGCGGTTTATTATTTGCCAAACTGTTTTCATTCTATTATTTGAATTTTGAATTTTTCTATTAATGTGTAAAGTTTTTGCAGTTCTACAAACCAACTTGAAAGTTTTGGAATATTTTTTAACGTAGTCATGAAATTTTTGATCAAAGTTATAGGTTTTTGTTCATAAAGGTCATATAAGATAACTCTACTTTTACGAATTCCAAACGTTGCCCAGTCATTAAATTTAGATTTACCGATGTAGTCACTGACTTTCTTTAATTTAAAAACTTTATTGAATTCTGTCTGAATAATGCTGAAGAAGTCTGAGTAGATTTTGTTTGGGTTCTGTTCATCAAAATCCGGTACTGGCAAATTTATATCTAACTTTTTCATATACGTCTCTAGTCTATGGGATGTAATAGGCCTATAAAATGATGGATCAATCCTATTTTTACTGGCAATTGGGAATGAAACTGTTTGACCACTGTGATCGGAGGGTAAGCAGTTAATTACATTTTTACTTGTGAATGCACAGTCACAAAATACGTTATCTAAGCAAGTTTGGCTGGTAAGTGTAATTCTAGTCGGCTCTAGAAATATATGACATAAATTAAATGATTTGAACAGAGTTATTAATCGTTGTTTCAATGTTGTATCTACAAGCAAATCTACATTAAAATCGCCACAAATAATTAACTTTTTTCTGTTATTACAAAGTATAATGAGGGCATCCTCCATAATTTTCTTGAACATTTCAAAATTGCCATGGCCGTTTTCATCTCTCGGAGGTCTGTAGACACAAACAATAATATGGCTATCCAACTCAACACAGGATACCTCTATTTGTCTTTCTACAGTAAGTGCAAGAATATCTTTCCGTTGTTTCACCTTAATATTATTTTTTACTAAGATTAAAGAACCACCTCTATCGGCAGTCTTTCTATTGTAACAACTGACAATTTTGTAATTATTTATGTTAAAAGACATCATATTTTCCTTTAACCAGTGTTCTGTAATACAAATAACATCGGTGTCTGAATGATTAAGAAATAATTCTAATACAAGTTCTTTGCCAGGTAGGTTTTTCATGCCCCTGCATGTTTTGATGGGAAATATTTAAGTGGGGCTTACCCTTTGTCCTAGTATTTTTCATTTGATTGCCAGAAAACCCCTGCTTATTTTGTAAAATTTTCTTATGTTTTGAGGGGTCCTCTTTTGTCGAACTCTGGATTCAATGTACCGCCCTCGCCGTAAATACATCATTTTGCTCACCTGAGACACAAATAACTATTCTGAGTTTGAGAAGCCAATTTCGCAAAGTACTCTTACAGGAATGGTATGTCATCGGGTAAATTTGTAGCTGTTTGTTAAGAATAGAATAGAATAGACGTTTATTAGCTTTCTTGTTGTACATCGGGTCTTAGATAAGTATTTTCAGGAACAAACAAGAACCCTGCTAGGGCGCTGCTAACTTAGGATTATAAAAGGTTATAACTTAAATTCTTACTTACTACCTAGATTACTTATTTTATTTATTATTAATTTTCATAGACTCTCTAAAACAAGAACAATAACAGAATATATTTTACTTTTACTTAAGATATAATAACACAAGTCTCACAAGCTCCAAACCTAGTTTTTGCCATGTTCATCAAAAAACTCTTGTAGAGTATAATAACTTTTTCGTACTAAGTATTTATTAAGGGCATTTTTAAATACATTAATTTTTTCTATAGACTGAATTGATTTCGGTATACAATTAAATATTTTGGCAGCCATCGAGCGGGGGCCTGAACGAACTAAAATTAATGAATAAAATTAATGCGGTTATATAAAAAATCTTCCATAAAAGTGTGCTGGTACTGAAAGAAGCATGTTCTTGATTTAATTGTGATGTGAACTGTAGCGCTCCTCAATGTAACGCTCCTGGTGCTATGCTCCTAGCACTGATGTAATGCTTAATTGATAGTTATAAATCATAACACGTTGGTTTGCTTTTGTGGTTGTTTTATTTTCTTTTACACTTTTTACAAAAGGGATCCACAACTGGCTCGATAGCTATTAATCTAATCCTCACTATAATTTAGCTCAGTCACTGGCCGAAGCCTACGGTCAAGTGTGTCACATTGACTTCCACATCCAATCCTTTTTCTTTTTTTAAAACTACAAACAAGTAACGGTGCCAAAGTGACACCCACTCTAAAGGGCCCGTATACAATAAACAACCTACCTTACAGAACCATGTCTTTCCTGCGTTTACTGCAAACAACATATAGTCAAACTGCGTGGTGGAGTGGCGTCGGAGAACTGATCTTTTGATGTAGAGTTGACGGACTGTGAGTACCCTGCAAGACTGGTATAGTTCTAGGGTGGGGTATCTATAGGGTATCTTTAGAACGGACCGTTGTGCACGCTCCAGTTTCAACATGTAAGTCTTACAAGATGCCCCCCCCAGGACTTAATAAAATAGCCTAGGATGGATTCGCACATAGCGTAGTATACCTGCGAAAGGAGCTAAAGCCTAAAGCTGACTTGATATGGTCTGTCCATCTCATGGGTGATGGCTGTCATCAAAATAATAGAGATCAGTTACCTAATAACATATGAATGCATACGATACATCACGACGAAGTGGTGGGTCAGGGTAGGCCAAGGCTCAACGGGCTCGAAGTGGTGGGTCAGGGTCACAGATCACCCCCAATAGATACCGCATGATGAGACATTTGCACTGGACCGAGCTCTTTAAATCGTAAAATTGCATAACATACACAAGCTATATGCTTACACACTGCTTTTGGTCCCATACCAGCTGCACACTCACACATGGATTGAACAATTTTTCCATCAGATTCAAAAGCAATGCTCATAAAATATGACAATGCTTTCGTGTTTTCAGAGTGGACTTGTCCCCTATAAAAATGCAAATTATTTTGTGTACATGTCACTAGAGCCACCAAATATTCATTTATCATCATTTTATAGCCTTTTCTATGAACTGCAGCACACTCCGTCATACCCATATGGTCTTTGTAAACCTCTAAAAAGTAAGTAGAAATATTCACTATATAGATATAGTGAATATTTACTATATAGATATAGAGAAGTCAGGTGATACACTTTTCGATGTTACGCTGATGTATGAACTGTCCGAAGGCCACTCAACAGTATACGCCAAATCGTTATTTTTTATTCCATCTGTTATGTTTCCAACAAAATTATTATTTCTATCATAGTCTTGAAGCCTGTAAAAAGAAAAACACAGCTGTAATCTGGATAAACAAGCCAACTTTAGACAAGAAATTGTTTGTAAATATAAAAAAACTAACCTCTAAATTAGCTGTTCTTTCAGACCGTTTAATTTTGCACCTCTTTTTCTTAACTCCACTTTTAAAGCACTGACATTCATAGATCCGTAATCTGTTTTTGCCATAATTAATCTAAAGTATTGTTAATACTCGCAATATTCAATTAATTAGAAATATAAAAGCGCGCGCGTAGCCAACTCGTAAACAAACAGTGACATTTGACGTTTCGAAGACCTCACGCTACACAAGCCCCTCTAGCGGCGATTTCATACGCGATAGCCCTCATTACCTTAAACTACCTATCCTGGACCAATATATCCTGAATAGAATTACTGTGAGTTATAATACATCCCATACAGATTATATTAGGTACTAGCTGCCTGCATGCAACTAAGTTCGCTTGATGTTGATTCCCGTGGGAACCTGTACTTTTCCCATGGTAAAATATAGCCTTCCTCGATAAATAGGCTATCCAATAGTTGTGACGAAACAAACATTTCGTTTATTTCTCAGTAGGTAGAAATATATTTGTTTAAACAATCTCCAAAATGTGGATAAACTTTAAGAGCTATGAAATAAGTTGTGAATCATAAATTTAAAATGAATATGGTTTAACTTCACCGTTGCTTTCAGTGGATATCGAATTATGACCATTTTACACATTTGTGATGTTGTTTTGAAATGTCGCATTTACTATGGCTCATTCAATCGAAACTCATACGTAAGGGTGTTTAGTTACGATATAGTTTGGTAGGTCAAACAGATGCGTAGTTAGTTCAATGATGGAAATACAGATGGCGGTCGATCGCCTTTAAATTCCAGATGGTTTAACTCAAAGTATAACTTTATTCACTATAATTGCAATAAGATGTTTTATATAGAAAACAAATGAGTATTATTTTATTTAGATTATTTTATGATGTTATAAAGTCTATTTCTAGTTGAACTGTGTGATCTAAAATATAAAGTGTGTATACGGTCTAGACCAGTAACCAATCAGAGCACTGAGTTTCGAATGGAAATGAAACAAACCAATGAGAATGACTCGCGGAGTTTTACATGGTGGTTTGGCGAGCATGCCTGAAGTAGGACGTTTTGGTGGGAATAGAAAATATAAAAGTGATGGGTCGAGATGAAAGGGGGCTTTTTGTTGCTGGTCGTCGAGTGAAGTGTGGGTTAAGACTCAGATTGTATTTTCGGAGCGGGGAGGTGGAGGCTGGGGTGTGGCGATGCTGCATTGTTGTTTCCTGCTGTGGCCTCCGATGTCCCGGGAATAGATGGAGAGGGAGATAAGCGACCTAGGTCCTAGACTTCCGGCTGCCGAAGCGATCATGCGCAAGTCATCGACGAGAAAGATTATTTATAATTCTAAGGCTTGTGATTTTAGGTTTTGTTTTGCATTCATGCTGCGGATTTTATTTTGCGGTATTCGGATTCGTCAATTTGATGAGTTTTCAATTAATTCGTCCTCGTGATTTACTTTAAATGCATTTTGCGCAGACTTTTAAATTACCAGGCTTTCTTTTTCTGATCTTATTCTTGTTTGTCTTTTAGCTAAATGATTAAATTACGTAATCGAGGTTATGTAGTTAGGGAGACAAACACAATTATTTAGGTTTATGTATCAAACAAGTATCTGAAATTCGTATGACTACAAATAATTACGTTATTTTCTTCTCACTCTTGAAATACCTAAATACTTATAAAACTATCTAACAAACTAAATATTTTTTTGATTGTGGCTGTTTTGATCTTTCTTTTCTTGACCGTATATCATATTGGTTGGCCTACCTAACTTTACATTAAATGACAAACATATTCTAATTCCATATAGCATGTAGATTGACTTGGTTACTTGGTCATTCACAAAACACACACATACAAATTTACTCTACAAGAAGCTGACATTACTATAAGAACACTCTACTAGATTCTACACGGCCTAAGGTTTATTAGCAGTCATTCTCCCCTTCTGAAACGCCTCCGATTCAGAAGGTCGATCATTCTTACTGCATTGGAATTCGAACGAACTTGTGCTTTCCATTTTCCAAAGGCTGTCACTGATTTGAGTACTATCTGGTTCATACCTTTGTCGTAAGCACGTAGTGCCTAGACTTCTTCTTACTCATGGACTGGAGAACTACTCGCATACTCCGATTAAAAGATGGATTTGTACAATTCGGATTGATTTGACATTGTAGTAGATTTGTAGACCCTGGTCGCATCATTCAGGGACGCTCATCACCCCTGTTTAGAGTGAAGTTTACTTCGCTGTAGAATGCCTGTGGATGGCCTGAAATCCGATAGAATCAAACCTACACACACGCTACATTATCAATCTAGTGACCTAAGTAGTTACGATAAATTTACATGTCTTAAAACTAATTTATATATAAAATATCTGGATGAACATCCACATGGTTACGGAATAAAACTTAAGAGACGGGTCTCTCAAGATAACCTCAATACTGAGTAGGTGCAAATAAAAATATCCCGTAACCGATCAACAAACATGTTGGACTGATGGATGAGAGAAATCACAATATCAAATCATATAAAAAAAATATAACCTAAATAGTCTATATGTAGTTGATTGGCAGGGAAACTAACTCGAGAGGGATTTGAGTAGGTTCAGATGGTCTCTAGGTGCTGGTGTATTCAGTTGGCTATTTCCAGGTCTTCAGCAGTCTAAATAATGCAGTCACGTAGATTGTATATGAGAATGTGTGGGAGGAGGATGGCCCCAAAACAGGTGAAAGATAACGCCAAAAGCGTAATAATGAACACATAGTTAACCCTATGTTTTCACATAAATTGTGTTTACAATTTTGAGTTAGTAAACACTTTTTATAAAATTTAAGCTTATTTTGCTTAGCTAAACCTAACTTCATCTGTCTTGGGTCCGTAGAACTCGGTTGACCTCCACTGGTGTTGGGCGGGGTCGTGGGCCCTTCCCTAGGGCCCGTGTCCCTTCTGGCCGTGAGCTCTAGCACAAACTCTCCTTTATAAACACATGTAATCGAAATGTCTTTTAAATGGTTATTTACTTGGAATGTATTCTAATAAGCACGGACTCGATGCTTATCAATATTTTTATGTCACTTATATTCATCACTGGCTGGGGAACCTCATGACGATACTGTTTAACCAAAACCACTCTAAAAAGAACTTTAGGTTATTACTATCACAACGTCTGCAGTCCTACCCATAGACGATCACCCACTACTTTGGCCAAATCATCTAAATAAGATACTCGCAATCGTTGGTATTAGAATCTTTCTAATTGGAGAAATATTCCAATAAAAATGCGTAAGGGTTAAATTCCGTCTGACATTAAATTAATGATTAGCTGGTTATATCTTTAAATTTACTTTTCATAGAATCGTTCGGTTAACTCGTGGGGTTTATTCATATTATTTCAATTAACTCGAGGGGGTTTGTTACAATTTGGTGTCGTAGTGACCAGGATTTTGGGACTTATTTGTTTAAGACTGATTTTACTTTCTAACATGTTATATTGAAGTAGTTAGTAAGAAATTAGTACAAAAATGTAGACTACAACGTCTACAATTTGATGTTTGTGAGTAGGGAAGATTTGTTCCTTTCAAAACACACGAAGCCTTTCTCTCTTCACGTCTTTCAACCCAGATCAATGCTTTGCGTTGCCGCTTCAGGCTTGAACGTGTTTAAATTGAACTGTAATGCATGGAAAGGGTATATGCATTGATCTGGGTTGAAAGGCGTGAAGAGAGAAAGGCTTCGTGTGTTTTGAAAACGAACAAATCGTTCCACTTCATCACACGTATAACGCCAGTAAACTTTAGTACAGTAACCGTTCATAACATTTGTTTAGTGAACACCACAAAACCCTAACATATATTAGAGATGATTATATTTGCAAAGGTTTTTGCTGGTGTCTGAAAAGTTCTTTGCATTTGTGAATACAGACCTCAACAGGGGGTTGCTAACATGGGCAAGGGTTCGTTATGATTAGTGGAACCTGCACACTATTAGACCTGCAGAGTCATTTTTACAGGTTTATGGAACTATCAGAATATCAGACCTTACATGAATATAACCATACCTCTTTATGGAAGTAAAAAAAAAAAAGTCAAACTATAAAGAAAGTGATGTCTGTATGGAATGACTCCTATTTTTATGAGATACTGCATTGAGATGATTATTATATTTGCAAAGGTTTTTGCTGGTGTCTGAAAAGTTCTTTACATTTGTGAATACAGACCTCAACAGGTGGTTGCTAATATGGGCAAGGGTTTGTTATGATTAGTGGAACCTGCACACTATTAGACCTGCAGAGCTATTTTCACAGGTATAAGGAACTATCAGAAAATCAGACCTTACATGAATATAACCATACCTCTTTAGGGAAGTAAAAAAATAAATAAAAGTCAAACTATAAAGAAAGTGATGTCTGTATGGAATGACTCCTATTTTTATGAGATACTTTATTGAGATGATTATTATATTTGCAAAGTTTTTTGCTGGTGTCTGAAAAGTTCTTTACATTTGTGAATACAGACCTCAACAGGTGGTTGCTAACATGGGCAAGGGTTCGTTATGATTAGTGGAACCTGCACACTATTAGACCTGCAGAGCTATTTTCACGGGTTTATGAAACTATCAGAAAATCAGACCTTTACATGAATATATAACCATGCATCATTTTAAGTTTACAAGGAATTCTGAAACTAACGGAAAATCAGAACTTCTGTATTCGAGGGTGAGTACTTACATTTATCAACCAGCTTATGTTAAACCAAAATCACTCAACACTAATAGAAGAAGAGCTGTTACTATAATAAATGTTACTTTCATACATTACTTTTATACCAACTGCAACTCGAGTCGTTCCCACACTTTAAGTGTGATAATGATAATATAAGGCTACTGTAGCAGCTACCTACAACTACAAATCTTACTCAGCATTTACGATCGTGTATGTAATCATGTGTATGTAGGTAGACAGTACTGTCGACAACAAGTTTAAACATGATAATACGTAGGTGTACTGTACATACAGGGTGCAACAGAAACAGGAAAATCATTCTGAACTTTTTTTTTTTGTGTCACACGGAACTGATCAGACCAACTTTATTCTTCACTTCGCTAAGATTCTGATCTTATGGGGAGTAAAAAAATAAGTTAAGTAGGTACTCTGATAAAATCGATTCAACCAGTATACAAGGTGTAACAAAGAGGTGTATTCATATTTCAGAGGGTTGTTAGGGACATCATTCTGAGCAACTTTCACTAAGAAACCGATTTGATCAGAGCAACTTTAATTTTCACTTCTCTATACAAATCAGTTGACTGCTCTCGGGCCAATGTGTATGGAGCTTTGAAAAATAAAGTTGCTCTGATCAAATCGTTTTGATAGAAAAACGTTGTTCAGAATAGTCTCCCGAACAACCTTTTGTTACACCTTGTAAGGTAAGTACACAACTTTGTTCAGTACTTACCTCAATGAAAATGTTCACACGATATGTTCTCTATTGCAACCGACAAAGACATTTAGATGAACATGCGAAATATCATACTGTATGTATGACGTTGCTACTTCAGTCATCAATAGTAATTGACACCCAACATTCACATGATATCAATTCTGAACGTATTAAAACATACTTACTTTAGAACTTTACTTGATCTTTTTAATTCCGTCTACTCGTATGCGCTAAGCCTTCTGTTCAATTTTCAAACAAACACGCATAGCATCACACCTGTTCCCAAACAGGGTGGTGGAGGTACAAGAGTTCGCGTTCACCTCCACAAATAACCAACGTATATGCTCAGTTCCATTTTCGAACACACCGTTTATCAGGTTGTTTAAGTTCAGTGTTTTGCTTACAGAATTGAGACCACTGTGTTTTTGTTAAGTTAGCAGTAAATTCGATAAACTGTGTGAAAGAAATACAATTCCATTTCCATTATTTCCACGAAACTTTACATGAAAATAAATTGAAACCTTTGGTTGTACTTTGAATATCACAAACAATTTTGATAATTTTCCATATAGGTAAAGTAGAAGCTGAGGTAACGTTGTGTGATCGTTACAGTTCAATCTTTAACTGTAACACATGTGCAAAGGCTAGCTTTTTCTTTATAAAGAGATTTCTTCCAGTAAACCTGAGTATGATCAGACAAAATATACTTAAAAATCAGGTCTCACACACAATCTCAACCTTCAAAACTTTTTTTTTTGTTTTTTTTTTTTTTATTGTTGTGTACTTAGTACTTACATATTATAAGTTACTAGTTATTTTGAAAGCGGTAAAAAAGAAAAAAGGTTGATGATCACTGTCTTTTTTACCTGTAGTCAGCAATAAAATATGTATAAAATGAGTGAATTTGTTGGAAAATGTTATAAATTGTTCAGCGAGCACGACAACATCTCCTAAAGTTACCTAGTGGTTCAAGTGTTAGAAGTGAAGTGAAATTAGTGAAAAACCAGTCACAAGCAGCAGAATAAAATGTATGTAAGTTTATTTTATTAATTTTTGATGCCAACTACCTTTTGATGTCAATTACCTACTCCTTGCATTCTGTTAAAACACTCACTTTTATACAATAGATATTGTATACAATTATTGCTTTATAAGTTAGTAGGCGATTTGTTCTTTTATGAAATGAAATAAATCTTGCTTTTTTATAACAGGTCTGACCACGACGTTGAAATCAATACCCGCAACACTATCAGCGAGAAAGAGTGGCGTCAGCAGAGAGCAGGCTCATTTCTGAATTTGGAATCAGAAGACGAGGTCCACCAATCGTAAGTATTTTTTTCTTTTTATCTAGTGTGGGAAGTTTTCTAATAGCAGTAACTACTTTTTTAACTAATAACTATAACTAATAGTGGTAAACGGCTTCAGGACTGCTGTGACTAAGCCGCCTAAGGAGCCGAAGAAACGCAAAGCCTCAGCAAGCACTGCTAGCACCGCCGGTAGCCAGGCAAAACAAAAGAAAAGCTCAACGGTGGTATCAACACCAACCAAAGAGAAATTTACTTTGACCAACCTCTTTGGTGATGAAGAGGATGCTATAACAATAGCAGAAGCCAAAGTGAACCCCCTCAAAAGTGTGCTTTGGCGTCGTGTGGCTGGAGGATTGGTCAAACGAAGTGAGGATCTTGAGGGGAATCTCTTTGTTGAGTTACGGGTGTATAATAAAGAGGATATTATCAACGTGGACGCACGCCAGCGCTATTGGAAGGCTGCTGTTAACTTACGCTATCAAGTAAATGATAGCGAGCCAGAGCTCGAAACGCTCTATAAATTTATCCACTCGGCTAAGGCTAAATTTATAAATGAAGGTACTTTCTGTATCGAGAATTCTAGTAAGTAATTAGACATTGATTGATAGAATCCATTCATTGGATTTATTAAAATAAACATTCCTTATATTACATAAACACTACATTATTTCAAATTCAACCGATAGTAATGCGTTAAATGTGTTAACATATTTCGTTTGTTAGGCTTTGATAAAGTTTGTGTCATACATGTCATAGTCAGTTTGTAAATATCATCAAGTTGTTTTTCCTACTAGAGTCATCCATATTAGCTGAAAGCTAGTAAATAACTTTAGATACTTAATTTGATATACCAGTCCTACGCGTAAGTTTGTAAACCAGCAGGGTAGCAATCTTACAGTGACATATACTTCACATTAAATAGATTTAGTAGGAAAAGTTTAAGTTTATTTTCTGCAGTGTCATAGTTTGAAACTTGTTTCAATATGAGTGATAAAACAATATTTTGTGAGGTTTGTGATAAATCAGTTAAAAGTCGGGTTTTCTCTTCTCATTTACGTTCAATTTTACACAAAAATAACAGTTTGGTGTATGTTAGTGACAATATTTCGAAAGTTTCAAGTGCATTCAGGAATCGGATAGCTTCTTATAGAGTTTATTCCAATGAGCAAGCGAGTAATCAGGTGTGTGATAGTGATACACAATCCACATCTTCAACAGACACTCATTTACCCCCCCGCGAATATATCTGTCGCCTACGTCGTCATGTGAGACAAATACTCGATGCGAAAGTTCAATCCTTCAATTCTATTAAGGTTAACTTTGAGTTCTTTGCGCAATATTATTTGCCGAAAAATGATGTGACTGAAATAAAGTCTTTTGCGACTGAAAATATATCTATTTTCCAAAACTATGAGTTTAATGAAATATTTTCCTCAGTCTTAGATAAAATTTGTACAAAGCTAAGTGAGTTTCAAGATCGGGAAAGCGGCTGGTCATTTTTGGCAAACATGTATTTAGAAGTCAATGTTAATAAATATAGTCCACTGCGAGCCTCCAGCTATATTGAGTTGCCGAAAAACATTAAAAATAAACGGGCTTGCGTCAACATAAAAAACTTTGACAATTATTGCTTCCTTTGGTCTATAATAGCTGCATTATTTCCAAGAGTGAATAACCCTAACAGAGTCACATCGTACCCACATTTTTCTGAAGTTCTTAATACGAGTGATATGACTTTCCCTGTATCTCTCTCAGATATAAAAATGTTCGAAAAAAATAATTCAGAGATAAGCGTCAATGTGTATGGATTGAAAAATAAACAAACTATTGTTGGACCTCTTTACAAAACAAAAGCTAAACGCCAAAGTCACATTAATTTACTCTATTTCGAGAATGGTACAAAATCTCATTATTGCTGGATAAAGGACTTGAGTAAGTTGCTTCATTCACAACAAACAAAAAACCACCGTAAAATTTATTTTTGTGATGAATGTCTCATATTCTTCAATGATAGTGGCAAGTTAGCTACTCACATATGTGGTGGTGTTGCGACTACACTTCCGAATCCAGGTAGCTGTACACAATTCACCCACTTTGAGAGGATGCTTTGTTTACCATTCACGATTTATGCGGACTTCGAATCTTTTCTAGAACCTTACAAAGATAGAAACGAAAGCTGTAGCTCAACGACTACAACTCACAAACATGTCCCGGCAGCTTTTGCATACTATATTGTTTGTTCGTACGACACTAACCTTAATAAGTTTAGATCTTACCGTGGAACAAATAGCGCACATGTATTTATAGAATACTTGAAGCGTGATGTTTTACGAATAAAGTCAATATTGGATCATAAAGTAGCAATGATTTACAACGAAAGCGATTCAATGTCTTACGAGAATGCTAAGTTTTGTCATATTTGTTCTGAAAGGCTACTGGATGATAAGGTTAGAGATCATTGTCATTTAACAGGACGATTTCGAGGCGCAGCGCATTCATACTGCAACCTACGCTTTGCTCTAAAAAAAATTGTAAATGTATTTTTTCACAATTTATCGGGATATGATTCTCACTTATTTATTAAGCAATTAGGAGAAAGTAGCGGTGCAATCAAAGTTATTGCAAAAAACAAAGAAAAATATATGTCATTTACAAAGTTTTTTATGAGTGCTAGCAATGAGTATATAGCGGTTCGATTTGTTGACTCCTTTAACTTTTTATCTACAAGTTTGGACAAGTTGGCATCTAATCTTGACAAAGATGACTTTATTCACTTGAAGAATCATTATCCTGAACACGATCACTTTGAATTAATGCGACGTAAAGGTGTTTACCCTTATGAATATGTCACTGGCTGGGAATCATACAAAGAATCTTGTTTACCTGACCACAAACATTTTTTCAGTAGCTTGACAAACGAACACATATCTGAATCTGACTATGAGCACGCGAAACGAGTTTGGAATAAATTCTGTATATCTAACTTAGGAGAATATACTGACCTTTATTTGAAATCAGATGTTATCTTGTTGTCAGATATATTCGAAAAATTTCGAAAGGCTTGTATTGAAAACTATAAATTGGACCCTGCTCACTACATAACTGCGCCAAGTCTTAGCTTCGATGCTATGTTATTAAAGACAAGAGTTAAACTTGAACTTATCACTGATTTGGAAATGTATCGAATGATACAAAGTGGGATAAGGGGTGGTATCTGTTTGTGTTCCAACCGATATGCTAAAGCCAACAATAAATATGTTAATAATCACAACCCTTCTATGGAATCGAATCATCTTTTATACATTGATTGTAACAACTTGTACGGACATGCAATGACAGGAAACTTACCGTGTTCTGATTTTAAGTTAATGGATAAAGGAGATATCGATAAACTAAGTATACTACAAATACCTGAGGATTCTCAATTCGGTTATATTTTAGAGGTTGATATGGAGTATCCAGAACATCTACATGATTCCCATAACGATTTACCATTTTGCCCTCAAAACTTTACCCCATTTGGTTCAAAGACAGGAAAACTAATACCTAACTTATACGATAAATTTAGATATGTTATTCACTACATCCATTTACAGACATGTATTCAACATGGTTTGCTTTTGAAACATATTCATCGTGTTATTCAATTCAGACAGAGCCCATTCCTAAAGCAATATATAGATTTAAATACCTCTCTACGTCAAACTGCAAAATCACAGTTTGAACAAGATTTCTTTAAATTGTTGAACAATAGCATATTTGGAAAAACTTTAGAAAATGTAGAAAAACGTGTAACTATTAAACTTATAAATAAATGGAGTGATAATACGAATAAAACTAAAAGATCGCACACAGCAGATCTATTAATTGCAAAACCAAACTTTCACAGTGTATCTGTTTTTTCCGAAAACTTCGTTGCAATCCAAATGAAACCTGAAAGTGTTGTATTAGATAAACCTATTTACATAGGTTTTACAGTATTAGAGCTCTCTAAAAGTCACATGTATAATTTTCATTACTCAGTTATGAAACCATTCTATAAAGAGAAAATACGACTCTGTTATACAGATACAGACAGCTTTTTATATTCTATACAAACCGATGATGTTTATAGTGATTTGAAATTACATTTTCATCAATACTTTGATACAAGTAATTATCCTGTAAACAACATTTATGGTATCCAACCAAGAAACAAAAAAGTACCAGGGTTATTTAAAGACGAGCTTGGTGGTCAAAATATAGAAGCGTTTATTGGTTTGCGATCCAAGCTTTACTGTATTAAGACAAGAAACGATGTAATTAAAAAAGCAAAGGGTGTCCAAAAAGCTGCAGTTCGCAGTTTAAATTTCTCAGAATATAAAAGAGTACTAAAGACTGGGGAATTAATTCGCAAAAAAAATGTATTTTTTAAATCACTGCGACATCAGTTATTTACCCAGGAACTATGTAAAGTAGCGTTATCATCTAACGATGATAAACGGATAATTTTAAAGAATAAGATAGAAACAATGTCATGGGGACATTTCGAATCATTGTTTTAGTTAGTCTTAGTATAATTACTAATTTTAAGTGAAGTGATGTCAAATTATTAGCAATAAACACATAAAACGTATAACTCGTTTTTTTTATTTTTTTATAAACCCTCACCTCCAACTCATTGCAGTCTAGAAAGGTATACTTATATGGAACACGCTTACAATAACATTTTACCATGCGAGATGTAGAGCCACAACCAACTCAACCGCTATACCACAAAGGTTGTAACAGTTGTTACATAGAAGGATTATAGTAGTACATTTCATAATGGCTTGAAAAAAGCGTAGCTTAATAGATGACTACTTACATATCAAGCAAAAGAATTGCAAACTATTCACGTGTTTGACAAAAGTAAAGATTCTAGAGGTAAGGTCGAGTTCATTAATATATAGGGTGTTGGGAATGAAATATGCAATCCTTAAGGGGGGGTGATAGCCGACACAATTCCGAACAAATGTACATGGAAGGGTACATATTTATCTGAGCAAATTCTCATAGGTTTTATTGTAGAATCTGCTCAGATATTTATGAACCATTCCATGTAGATTCCATATTTGAAGCCTTGGATTTGCTCATATATTTATGAACTCGACTGTACTTACAAACCTTTACCTCGTCTCCGATTACTTACTTGTGGGAACAAGAATATGACGTGAAAGTAATACTATTCTTGATATCAAATTAAAAACCTAACTTAGGCGGCATTGTTGTAATGTGACTCCAAAATGCATTTACCTTCTTTGATGAGCAAATGAACATGCATCATTCCATCGCAAAAAGTGCACTTGATCACACATAAATCTGCTACTCTCAAGCATTGCAAGAACTTAGCTCAGGTATGTTTTACTTTAATTTCTTTATTTATACTTTAACACCATTAGCCTCGACCAGGGATGTGAGTCTCGTATAGAATTGTGTGTCAGTAGCTAATAGCCAGGGCGCAAAAAAAAAAAAAAAAATAAGTAACCTGTTTTGACTTGAGCACGGTGTTGGTCGAGACGCGTCGCGCGGGCTACAAATAAACAGGGTTTTGCGCTCTCGATATAGCTATCGCTGTCTTTTTAATACCTGGGTGACTAGTCGCATACGGCCGCGGCTAAGAGCGGGGTACAAGAAAACTTGTTTTGACTTGTCGGCGATGTGTTGAGAAGCGCCGCGCATGCTATTAACAAAATAATTTCGGACCCGTTATTAGCTGCTGCCGTACGCGACTCCCTGTCCTGTACGTGACTCGCGGCCCAGAGTGATGCGCTTGCGCGGTGGGCGCGGTGGGTGTAAAATATCAAACATATGAAAACACTGCTTGCATCCATAGTAAAGTAGCAAGGAGGGTAATGTTAATGTAAGTGTGGTCTACACCACCGCTTTTATTTTATTTTAACTTAAGTATTTATTTTTTATTGTTCACAGGATGTCATCAAACAGCTTGAACAACCCCTTCTACTACGCCCAAAATATTTTAGAGGGTTTTGACAGCGAAGACGAAGAAATACGACAACCTTTTATATCTCCACCTCCTCCATTATCGGCATACAGTCCGCCACCACCACCACCACCACCACCACCACCACCACTACCACAACTAACCCCCTACTGCACTTCACCACCAAACAATGCGAAGAAAGAATCGAAGAAGCGGGGGTTAGAAGATGAGGGCTCATACGTGGTGGTAAAAAAAGCGCGCAAAGGGTTGCGTCTAATAAAGATCGAGGTTTATGACCTGACCGATAAAACAAATAGTGACCTGTATCTGAAAGCGCAACACGTGGTTGTGGATGGGCTGGATGATGTCCTGGATATGACAGAGAATGTTATTAAAAAAATTTCAAAAACAATAAGTGATACGTATTAATTGTTTATTAATACGTATCACTAATAGTTTTTGAAATTATGATCTATTGTTACCGTGTAATAAACTTGTTATCATAGTGTTTTTGTGAGTTTAGTTAGTTATTTAGTTGTAATTACATTTTCTACATGAAAATAAAAATATTTTTCTTAAAATTCTTGTTTTTTTCTTATCCGCTTTGCATAACTATTAGGAGTAGTTAATCAATTAAAAAAGTGGTTATTTCAAAATACACCTTTATTAAATTGATACTCTTCCATCCAATTTCGTATAAGTAATACATGTTTTAATGCACATATTTTTTTGTGATTTATACACATCAAATCATTAAATTTAAGAATAGGATGATCCCACCAAACATCACCATTGACATGAATATTAGACTTAACATTATTATTATTATTCTTATATCTTATTTCATCGAGAGTTTTTAAATTAGGACAACCCATTTCCTCAATATTAGTCACATTACAATCGATACAAAAATCCTTTACCCACTGGATTTTTTCATTACCCTTCACAAATATTTCACAATTTTGTAGATATGGTTTTACAACTTTTTTGAACACGTGCATGTCAATAAATCCTTCTCTCCAGTAAATACCTCGATTTCTCTCAATCCAATTAACATGTTTTTTTTCAGCAGGTGTTAAAGATGAATAAGCAAAAGGTGGCTTAACTAAAAACATTTGTGTATAGTTGTTAGTAGCTAATGCGAATTCCTTCACGATAAAATCATTTTTATAGTCTTTGAATCCTTGCAAATCAACCACTAAGTATTGTTTCATCATGATATTTTCTTTACAATGCTCGTCAAAGGTTTATATTCAATCAAACAGTCGTTTATTATAAGACAGTAGGCACTAGTTTTAGCAGGTATTTCAGCTGTGGATTCAATTTCCACACGTACATCTACTGGTCCAGTTTTAAGAGTTTCGTTTTGACGACAACAGTCAATTACAAATAAAGGTGCTTTAGTTTTGAACTCAGATGGACTAAGCAACGGTTCACTCCGACGACCGTAATACGACTGTTGAAAGTTTATATATGCTTCATATATTAACGAGAACTTATCATGATTGAAATCCGTATTTAAACTCTCATACGGATAATATACAGAATTAAGTAATACTTTAACATCACGTAGATTACAGTGATCGAATCGAGAAGCATCGACTGATCCGTTATTTCTCCGATTGGTTTGTAATCCTATTATTACATAGCGTGGCTTTTCTAATTGTGATGAAGTTTTTATTGCCCATGTATGTTTCGTAGTATTTGGTAAGAGTGGGTATTCATATAGATCCCAATTTCTAAACGAGATATTAATAGAACGATCTTTTTCCAAATATTTTAGTAAGTTGATTCTTTCTCTGTCTGATACCTTGATATGTGGGATTCGCCATAGTATTTTAGTAAGATCAAACTTTTCTAAAACTTCGTTGGTACTAAGCTGCATGGAATTCAAATTAGTATTACTTCTCAAAAGAACTAGTTCATGTTTACAATTGATCATTATTTTCTTATAGTCTTCAGCGAATCCTAAGATTTTGTTGAGTGGAATGTTAGCTGCGAAAGTTCCTCCTTTTACCTTGTTGCTATCAACACTCCACCCCCAATTCTTGTTAGCATTGTTTTCCAACTCACTTAATGACAATAAAGACTTCATAGTTGTTGTGACACCCACATTTTTTACCTTGTCTATCTCAACTCCGTTTAACTCATATCGAATATCTTGGAAAAGGAATAGAAATGGATTATTTGTAAAATCCACGGATGGCATTACTTCTTTGGTAGAACTGTTAGTGACCTTAAGTGACCCTTCGATATAAAGTGAACTTTCGGATGGCAAAAGGTATAGATCTTGTTGATTGACAGGTATGCGGATTTCATCATTATTGTTGAAGCTGGCGATGTACGGTTTGTATGAATGAAACTGATAATTTTCGATACTATTATCGTATGTTAAAGGTTCCGATATGTTTAAAATATTCATTTTATAATTTTTAGTAATTTTAAAAAAAATTTATTTTCTTTCGACAGATTTCTTTGACGAGATGGTTTTTTCGTTATTTCTCGAGTGATACTAGATCGTTTTGGTGGTTGTGCAGGCTTTTTATTGAAATCAATCATCTTTTCTTCAGGTGTAAATAGAGCTGGATCCCTTCTTTCCGGAAATTTATTAGATCGTTATTACCATCCAATATTCTAATAGTGATATTGTTCACACTCGTATGATTAACAGGAAAGTAAATAATATTTTTTGGGGTTTCTATAATTCTATAGCCTGGTGGTACGTTAGGCGCAAATTCATATATAATATGACTTGGTTCTCCGTTCACAAAAGATCCGCTTACGATATCACATTCGATTCGTACTATGGTTGTGGGTAGAATGCTGATAGGAAAGTGCGAGTCATGCCATATATTGCTTTTTAACATCTCTTTCCCAAAACCTAAAATAGATCCAATAGAATTTTCTCTTTCAAAATGAATATCTTTAGAACAAAACAATTTTGTTGTTAAGGTATTATTGTTGCAGGTTAATTTTAAATCACAGTCTTTCACATTTTGTTTTAGAAAATCATTTATATCTTCAAGTTCATAGGAACCTTCAGGTATTTTAACATTTTCATCTTTACCATAGGAGAATGTATTGTTTCTATCATCTATATTTGGGATAGAATTAAATGTTGAAAAATATAAAAGACCACATTCATAATTGCTATTGAGCTGCAAAGGTGGTGAATAGTATGTTGATAGAAAAGAATCATTTCCCGTAATAGATACTGTAAAGGACATGATGACAGTGATCACCAAAGTTTTGATACACGTTTTTTATAAATGTTTACTCCAAAATTGACGTAAAAATTTTATACATAAATGTCCACAATTTGAAGTGTTGTACGTCTGATACTGATTAAAGTTATAACAAATATTAACGTTTTGTAAATAATTTAAAAGTTCAAGTGGTGGTCTCAGATCACCAAAACTATCAAAATATTCACAGTAGTTATTTATTTTTGCGTAAGCTACCCAATGAGTTCCAGGTCTATCTGAACTGTCTAAGTTAACAACTGCACATTCATATTTATATGTTTTTTCCGGAAGTCCATCCCTCATGAACACGCCTCGAAAAAACGGAATTTCCAATGTGAAGTCAATGATGTCCAGATTAGATAGTGGGCGAGATGGTAGCCTTTTCCTTAGTTTTTTGTCTGACGAACAAACAATCCTTCACCTTTTTTATATGGTTTTATATAAAGACCTTTACCAATTGCAATAGATTCCATCATTTTATTATGACGTTCGGATTCTTGTATTTTTTTTTTAGTTGATTGGTAATCGTTAACAGCTTTCGCTATACCAGCCGCACCGCCAGCTAATGATCCCAATGCTGAGAGTCCCGCAAATATCGGAATAAGAGGTAATATTCCACCAGTTTTTGGTATTGGTATAATTCTAGGTAGTTTCACTTGACAATTTTTTGGGAAACATTTTTTTGCTGCTAAATACATATATTTGATTGCAGATTTATTGCTCTTAGGTTTATATTTTTTTAATTTCGCTGTCAAACCTTTAACAATTTTTTTGAAGTGTTTAACACCACCTCCTACTTTGACCTTAGTTTTCATCACTTTATTAACGAGCCAAGAAGCGATTTTTTCTCCTTTACTAGCATCTTTGGATCGCATCCGTTTCTTTGCCATATCGATTAATTGAATGTCAGCCTGTCTTCGATCTTCACTATTATTAGAAATGTATGCAATATCGTGTTGCATACAAGCGTTATCTAATTTGTTAACCCCCCTTTCTCCTCTGGCTAAACGTTTCCGTAAGCGTGTACCTGGACCACAGTACTGATAACCAGGTATATGTAACTCGAAAGGTAAATTATTTATTAAACTGTTAACAAGTCCTTCACTTTTCATTATCCACACATTAATGTTAATAATACAAAGATCCTTATTCTTTTATATTCATACTAATGTACTAAATCACATTTTTTTATCCAACTGTTTTCATTCTCACCTAACCCTAACCATTTTACAAATAGTTTATTACCCTTTCTTTTGAGAACTCTTTCAATCAAATACATATTAGCATGTTTTGTTTTAAGAAGTTCTTTTTCATAAAAACAACCTTTAATTAAGTTTTGTCTTTTATCTTGTAAATTATAGGTTATGGGGTTAGTTTTATTAATACTTTTAATAACAAATATTTCTGTAGACCAATTTGGTGTATATCCTTTATCAAAACAACTTTTATATTTGCTCACACGCACGTGATCACCCACTTTTAAATTATTATTGTTTTGGGGTGGTAATTTCTTTTGAGACTTTAATATGTTGTTTGCAACAATACTCGTATTCTGTTGATTTACGTCTATTGGCTTAAATCCAATCGTTCTATGTTTAGAAGCATTGTATGTATTAATCACGTTCTTTATGGGGTCACCTAACCATTTATAATTACCAGCCATACTGAAATGCTTATATAATTTGGTTTTTAGAGTTCTAATTAATCTTTCAACAATTGAAGCTTTTTTTACTGAAAATGAGGAGTAATGGTTAATATCATACAATTTCATAAGTTTCTGAAAGTTTTGGTTATAAAACTCTGTTCCTTGATCAGTTTGCAAATTAGTAGGTGATCTTCCACTTTTTAGTATATCATGGAAAGAAGACACAACATCCATCATCGATTTCGTTTTAAGTGGTTTTACCCATGCAAATTTTGAGAAAGCATCTATGATAACCAAAATAAACTTATGTCCTCTATTTTGATGGGAAAACGATCTAATATCTATTAAATCAGCTTGCCACAAATCATCTATTCCTTTTAAGACCACATGTCTACGTAGAAAATTTCTACGTGCTTGTTTATGAATCTCATCAACGATTTGCTGTTTGCTCATACTATTGTGATGTAACTTTCTTTAAAATATTGATGAGTTCGTCTTTTGTATAATAATTTGTAGTAAGTTTTACCACTAAGATATCAATTTCTTTTTTTAATGTTGTAAGTTCATCATGCATTTCATCCCGTGTTGGTATTAACTTTATCAATCTATCAACGTATGCTTTATTAACAGCTTCGTCCGAAGTTCGAGGTGATTTCAAACCTTTTAATCGAGCATGACGTAAATCTATATCACCCTCTATATTTTCCGATTGTCGCAATCGCTTATGTACGTGATGACCAAATTTATCAATATTCATCATAAGTGTGTTTACTGGATGAATGGTAATGATACACTGGTATAATCACACTGATTTGTAGATATTTATTTAACCAATAATACCACTTTCCTGCAACTCGTTTAAAATTGAGATTATTTCACCATCAAGACCGGTATTGCCAGCATCACGAGATGCTACAAGTAATTTTAGTCTTTCAACTAGTTCATTAGGGTCATCCCAATAAACATAATCAGTATTTTTTTTCAGTCGTTTCATTAAAGGTAATCCAGAACCTTTACTTAAATTTTCAACACTGGTGGAAATGCTTTTACTATTCTTGAATAGTGGTTTGATGATACTAAGATATCTAAAGCCTTTGTTTGATTTAATTGGTTTCTTTGAATCAAAATCTCTCCGATGCGCATTAGTGATCAGCAGTAGTTGTTTATAGTTTTCCATATCTCTTGTGGTAATCTGTTTCATATCTGGAGTTTTTTTAAACAACAGTTCTGTCAATCCAGGTGTTGACACATATTTCTCTCCATTGACTATAATAGATTTATCTTTTAGAATAACTCGACATGATCCTAACATGTGTTTCCCACGAACAATTCTTACACCAAAAGGAATGTCTTGATACACATTGGAACCCATTGACCGGGAGATGGAGCTGTCGGGACTTGTATTAGTATCCGTTGCAGTGTTATACGAGATATTAGATAAATTTGCATTATTTTTTTCGTTTTCTGATTCACACGAACTGCTTCTAGATTCTGATGTGATTAATGGTTTCGTTGGATTTTCGAAAACGGGTTTTTCTTGCATTATATCGCTCTCGTTAGAAGATAGGTCATCAGTGCTGTAGTGCTTACGCTTTTTAATTGGATGTGAGGTTTTATCCATAAGATTGTCTGACGCTTTTTGTTTAGAAATCTGGTTTAAGGAATCAGTTATTGGTTTAAACATCGTTTGTAAAACTAAGTTATTGTTATCACTATATTCTTGAATCTGTTTTATTTTTCTTCGAACTGCGTCAGCAGATTTAATTATCTCTTTTTTTAAAGTCTTTTCAAGCTGCATATTGTGTCTTATCTCCACAACAACATTAGGGTTAGTGATGAAATTGTTTATTTTTTAGACATAAATACTATGTGTGGTAATATAGCTTTTATTTTACTCAACAATAAATGTATCAAATTTCAACCTATAACAACCATTGTTTTTTTCACAATCTTTGTTAATAACAAGATAACTATATGGTTCACACCAAATTTTGGAACACATATTTCTAAAATCTTTCCAACTCATGTCTACATTGACGTGTTCATCATAAACATGCTTCATATTTATCTCATCCTGCTTGAATAGTACAATAAGATTAGCATTATCACGAATAAGTTGTTTGGGTACTTTACTATAAGTTTGATTGAGATAAAAAGAATCTATATTTTTATGTCTTCCCATAGCAAAGTAGTCCCTAATACTGGTTTGATTTTCACATGCAACGTCATCAAATATCATGATTGAATTAGGGAGAGCCTCTTCTGGCTTCAGTACGTCTTCTTTTTCATGGTATTTTGCGAATCCGATAGATGGAACTAAACTCAATACATGTTGTAAATATAAATATTTAGGTTGAAATAAGGTTTTGCAGTAAATGTAGACATTTTTAAAGCGGAGTCCTTTTTCATGTAGTAAAAGACCTATCATCAAATTTGTTTTACCACAGTTTGATGGACCACAAATAATACAACGAATAGAGTTTGGTAGAAGAGAGCCATGACGTCTTCCTTGTTTTATATTTTTAAAACAATATTTATCAAATTCTAGGGAATGCTTTTGTTTAACAAACCTCATCATGAATATAAGTGAAAGGTTCAAACTCTACCAGTGTTTGGAATACAATGACATTGTTAGCTATTTATCAATTAATTTAAAGTATCCAAAATGTATTTTGAATTCAATATTTTTTAATGATTATTATATATTTCAGTAGGTTTTCTCTGGTCATCTAAACAAATGGTAGTAACGGTAACTGTACTAAAGTTTACTGGCGTTATACGTGTAGTGAAGTGGAACGATTTGTTCGTTTTCAAAACACACGAAGCCTTTCTCTCTTCACGTCTTTCAACCCAGATCAATGCATATACCCTTTCCATGCATTACAGTTCAATTTAAACACGTTCAAGCCTGAAGCGGCAACGCAAAGGCTTGAACGTGTTTAAATTGAACTGTAATGCATGGAAAGGGTATATGCATTGATCTGGGTTGAATGACGTGAAGAGAGAAAGGCTTCGTGTGTTTTGAAAGGAACAAATCTTCCCTACTTTGTGAAAACGGAGTAGAGTCTAAAAGGTTTTGGTTTCAGTATTTTCGTGGGGTTTATCAGTTTAGTGTTGGTTTATAAGGGGACTTATACCTAGTATATTTAATATGTTATTTTATATTTTATTGCATTGAGAAGGGGTGGATAAATAAATGGAGGTACTTTTAGACACAAAATCAGGCCAGCAATGGACCGAATATTTTTGACAACGGGTAGACCTGTCTGCGTTTGTGAAATGCGGTTATGGTGTAAGATATCCTAGGCCTGCTCAAGGACGGACGCATATATATATTTTTTCTCATTAAATTTAAGGGGACTAAGGTACGTACGCATAACCACACCACATGTGGTGTCGAGGGTTTTTTTTTTCTCTCCGTCCGAGTCTCGTAAGTGCCCAGCCCACATTCAGCTGGTTGGTTATATATATATTTTGCGTAATGGGTGCTGTTGGTGTGTGGGCAAGTTCTCAGAATGGTTTCAAGTATCGTTACAATAGGGGCACTTATCTTTGTATAATATATGGGGCATAATTAAAATGACACTTGTATTTTTAACTGTCTGTAAGAATAAAGAAAATTATAAATAGGGATTATATTTTATTGGAGTGATGTCTGGTTGAGTTGTTTTGCAAGCGAGTGACAACGTCACCGGGGTCTGACCCAGATCTAACTTTCGATGGTAGTCCCTACGTGCAACTACGGTGTGCGGGATCGATGATAATAGCAAATAGTGACAGCATTGCTTCCACAAAGCCTAGGTCCGCTGTGATGAACGGATTATCAGAGGTCTCATAACTCGCATACTAAATTTAAACCCTGCAGGATGGATGTCTTGACTGTAAAGGTCAAGATTGTCTACGGTGTGGAAGCTGAGAGCTCTACATCGTGGGTCTTTCCCGCTCTGTTCTGGAGGGCCATCGTTAGAACAGAGTGAACAAGGGTGACAATGGTCCATTTGTATCTTGCCTTATTTTATGTGTCAAACGTGGGGGTGAGAATCCCTAGGGAACAAAATCATATTGAGCACTGGCTTGTCAATTGAATGCAACCATGATCATCACATCATTAAATCATACTATTAGGTTGTAGAACCCTTGTGTCATTTCAGGGATTTTTCTTTAATGAGTTATTTTAATTATGTACGATAATGAACAAAGTGGGGAAAAAAAAAAAAAAATATTAATTTCGCTAAACTTCTTAAAATTTTAAGGGGACAGTTGACAAAACCAACCTTAAAATTAAAATTTGTAATTTATTTTTCTCTCACTCTCTCTCTCTAGCGCACTCTGAAAACTTAAGTAGCTTTAATTATGGATTTGAATGGATTGCGATATTGTTTAATTTAGTAAATAAAATTTTATTCCGGTTAGCTACTTAAAATTTTAAGGGGACATTGTGACGAAACAAACATTTGGTTTATTTCTCAGAAGGTAGAAATATATTTGTTTAAACAATCTCCAAAATGTGGATAAACTTTAAGAGCTATGAAATAAGTTGTGAATCATAAATTTAAAATGAATATATATGGTTTAACTTCACCGTTGCTTTCAGTGGATATCGAATTATGACCATTTTACACATTTGTGATGTTGTTTTGAAATGTCGCATTTACCATGGCTCATTCAATCGAAACTCATGCGTAAGGGTGTTTAGTTACGATATAGTTTGGTAGGTCAAACAGATGCGTAGTTAGTTCAATGATGGAAATACAGATGGCGGTCGATCGCCTTTAAATTCCAGATGGTTTAACTCAAAGTAGAACTTTATTCACTATAATTGCAATAAGATGTTTTATATAGAAAACAAATGAGTATTATTTTATTTAGATTATTTTATGATGTTATAAAGTCTATTTCTAGTTGAACTGTGTGATCTAAAATATAAAGTGTGTATACGGTCTAGACCAGTAACCAATCAGAGCACTGAGTTTCGAATGGAAATGAAACAAACCAATAAGAATGACTCGCGGAGTTTAACATGGTGGTTTGGCGAGCATGCCTGAAGTAGGACGTTTTGGTGGGAATAGAAAATATAAAAGTGATAGGTCGAGATGAAAGGGGGCTTTTTGTTGCTGGTCGTCGAGTGAAGTGTGAGTTAAGACTCAGATTGTATTTTCGGAGCGGGGAGATGGAGGCTGGGGTGTGGCGATGCTGCGTGTTGTTTCCTGCTGTGGCCTCCGATGTCCCGGGAATAGATGGAGAGGGAGCTAAGCGACCTAGGTCCTAGACTTCCGGCTGCCGAAGCGATCATGCGCAAGTCATCGACGAGAAAGATTATTTATAATTCTAAGGCTTGTGATTTTAGGTTTTGTTTTGCGTTCATGCCGCGGGTTTTATTTTGCGGTATTCGGATTCGTCAATTTGATGAGTTTTCAATTATTTCGTCCTCGTGATTTACTTTAAATACATTTTGCGCAGACTTTTAAATTACCAGGCTTTCTTTTTCTGATCTTATTCTTGTTTGTCTTTTAGCTAAATGATTAAATTACGTAATCGAGGTTATGTAGTTAGGGAGACAAACACAATTATTTAGGTTTATGTAACAAACAAGTATCTGAAATTCGTATGACTACAAATAATTACGTTATTTCCTTCTCACTCTTGAAATACCTAAATACTTATAAAACTATCTAACAAACTAAATATTTATTTGATTGTGGCTGTTTTGATCTTTCTTTTCTTGACCGTATATCATGTTGGTTGGCCTACCTAACTTTTCCTTAAATGACAAACATATTCCAATTCCATATAGCATGTAGATTGACGTGGTTACTTGGTCATTCACAAAACACACACATACAAATTTACTCTAAAAGAAGCTGACATTACTATAAGAACACTCTTCTAGATTCTACACGGCCTAAGGTTTATTAGCAGTCATTCTCCCCTTCTGAAACGCCTCCGATTCAGAAGGTCGATCATTCTTACTGCATTGGAATTCGAACGAACTTGTGCTTTCCATTTTCCAAAGGCTGTCACTGCTTTGAGTACTATCTGGTTCATACCTTTGTCGTAAGCACGTAGTGCCTAGACTTCTTCTTACTCATGGACTGGAGAACTACTCGCATACTCCGATTAAAAGATGGATTTGTACAATTCGGATTGATTTGACATTGTAGTAGATTTGTAGACCCTGGTCGCATCATTCAGGGACGCTCATCACCCCTGTTTAGAGTGAAGTTTACTTCGCTGTAGAATGCCTGTGGATGGCCTGAAATCCGAAAGAATCAAACCTACACACACGCTACATTATCAATCTAGTGACCTAAGTAGTTACGATAAATTTACATGTCTTAAAACTAATTTATATATAAAATATCTGGATGAACATCCACATGGGTACGGAATAAAACTTAAGAGACGGGTCTCTCAAGATAACCTCAATACTGAGTAGGTGCAAATAAAAATATCCCGTAACCGATCAACAAACATGTTGGACTGATGGATGAGAGAAATCACAATATCAAATCATATAAAAAAAATATAACCTAAATAGTCTATATGTAGTTGATTGGCAGGGAAACTAACTCGAGAGGGATTTGAGTAGGTTCAGATGGTCTCTAGGTGCTGGTGTATTCAGTTGGCTATTTCCAGGTCTTCAGCAGTCTAAATAATGCAGTCACGTAGATTGTACATGGGAATGTGTGGGAGGAGGATGGCCCCAAAACAGGTGAAAGATAACGCCAAAAGCGTAATAATGAACACATAGTTAACCCTATGTTTTCACATAAATTGTGTTTACAATTTTGAGTTAGTAAACACTTTTTATAAAATTTAAGCTTATTTTGCTTAGCTAAATCTAACTTCATCTGTCTTGGGTCCGTAGAACTCGGTTGACCTCCACTGGTGTTGGGCGGGGTCGTGGGCCCTTCCCTAAGGCCCGTGTTTCAGTTTCAGTTTCAGTTTATTAGTTTCATGAACAATTTTACATTGTGTTTGAAATTAAGTACATGGTTTAAAAAAAGAAAAAAAATAACAAAATAACAATAATAATAATATAAATTACAATCAATTATTTGCGAAAATTAACGATAGATGCCTTATCATTACAATAATGTCTATGCTTACCATCTAATTCCATGTCAGTATAAATAAAAAATGTCAGTATTAATTAAAAACAAACTTAAGATACTCACCAAAAGTGTAGAGTTATGATCACTCAAATATAATTCTAAAAACATACAATAAACAAAACAAAAATAAAATATGTCTTTAAGTTACATATTATAATAATAAATGAAAAAATGTATGTCAATGTTATTTAGTAGAAATAAAATCATCAATGCTGTAAGGGCACATTTTTAACAAATATTGTTTCAGTTTTCGTTTGAAGCTGCTGTGTGTGATTAGAAGTTTGAGCTCAATTGGTAGATGCCTGAATAACAATAGTGACTGATATCCAGATGCATGTCGTGCTATCTCTAGCCTGGGTGCTGATACTATCTGAAAATCCTTTCTACGCGAAGTCTCTCTAATAAATCTCTGTTCCTCACTTTCTACTTTGTCTATATTCTTGGATAGGCTGACCAACGCCATTAATATATATATAGTGCTGGAACTGTTAGAATGCCCAACCTAAGGAAATGCGGTTTGCACGAATCAGTTTGAGAAATGCGAACTATTGTGCGTAGTGCTCTTTTTTGCATTACAAACGCCTTGCTGATATTATAACTATATTTCCCCACAATTTTATACCATATCGCATTTTCGACTCGACATGCGCATAGTACACAGATATCAGATATCCCTCTGGTACAGCATCTCTTAAGCTTCTAAGTGCATAGCAAGCTGAACTAATGCTATTTTCTAGGGCAGTAAGTTCACACTTCCAATTTAATGAGGAATCTATATGGACTCCTAAAAACTTAAAAGACTCGACCATGGTAACCTTATCTCCACTTAGAGTTGCATTGATGGCGTCAGTATTGCGAGCAGTTATTCTAAATAAGAGTAGATTCGTTTTGCTTGAATTTATTCTCAACTTATTTATTGTGAACCATGACTGGAACATTACGAGTATAGCATTAACTTTGCATTCGAGTGAAGCCAGATCATTATCTGAGATCACAGCATTTGTGTCATCTGCATACACGACCAACTTACTATCAGGCATAGAGTTGCCAATGAACTCGAACAAATCGTTTGTAAAAATAATGAAAAAAATGGGGCCCAATATGGAGCCTTGCGGTACACCTCTGGTGACAGGCACTAATTTCGACCGTGTGACCATTTAAATCCCGTTCTCAATCGTCGATAGTTCGACAAACTGTTTTCTATTTGTAAGATATGATTTTATCAGTTCGAAGCATTTGCCCTGCACACCATAATGATCTAGTTTACTGAGCAATATGTCATAATCTACGAAATCAAATGCCGAACTTAGGTCCAAGAATAGTGCAGCTACTTTCAGTTTGTTATCTAGATTTCTTAGCACATCGTCTACCAAAGTATCGATTGCATCACTTGTCCCCAGACCCTTCTGATAACCGAATTGTCTATTACTTATTATTTTGTTTGTTACTAAATGTGCCAGTAATCTTGTCTTGATGAGTTTTTCAAATATTTTAGATAGAGTTGGTAACAAAGAAATGGGCCTGTAATTTGTCGGGTCTGTATTTGTACCCTTTTTGTGGACTGGTAGTACCCTCGCTATTTTAAGCTGTTCCGGAAAAATGGCCAGCTCTATGCAGTTGTTTAAGAATTTTACGATAGGCTTTGCCAATATATCAATATTTTTTTTTATTATGGTTATCGGAACATCATCGAAACCACATGACTGTTTATTCTCGAACAGTTGCACCATTTTCTTATTCAGATATTTCTATTTCAGATGTCAGTCCGAATACCATCTTACACATAACAGTCGGACAGTTTTCGGTTAACAGATCCTGTGCTTGCCGAGATCCAATTTTAATTTCTCTAGAATTAGCGACGAGCTTTTTCGAGAAAAGGTCCACGATGTCCATAGGCCTGTCAATAATATTATCATTTACCTTTATCAGCAACTTTTTTGTTATGGAGTTAGATTTCTTATTTCTGTGCCTATTTACAACATTCCATATGGCTTTTGTGGAGTGATTTGCCTTCTCGAGTTCAGACCTTACCGCTAATTTCTTTGCTGCTATCAACACTCTTCTGTAGATTTTTATATAATTATCACGATATTGCTTAACGCTATGGTCACAGTTGCTTGTGATCTCTTAGAATTCTTTTCATGTTACTCGATGTTTTAATACCTGGGGTGATCCATTTAATTCTGCTACAATTCCGTTGTGAAATTTTTCTCCTTTTTTTAACAAAACACATTTGGAATATTTTATTAAAACTAGATAAGAATCCGTTTATACCCTTCTCATTCAGATTCTCTTTTTGAACCTTGTCCCTAAACAGTTCATTATTTGTGTAAGAGAAATGCCTACGTTCTATTACTATGTCGTGATCACTTTTCTGCGCTAGACCAGGCAAATTGAGGTCACAGAAAATGGCCGCATGACCATCTGCTAGGCCATTGTGGTCCACTTTCGTACCTTCGACTAGTTCTTCTGGTAAATTCGTCAAAAAATTATCAAGGCATGATCCGCCGTCATTTTTCACAAAGGTAGTTTCTCCAATAAGATCCCTAAAATTGTAGCACTTAAGAAGTGACAAGAATTCACTGCGCCTATTACTATCACAGAGTGTGTTTATATTGAAATCACCGCAAATGACACATTTTTTATCGAAAAAATGCTCCAACGTCCTATCTAAATTTTCCATAAACTCATTGAAAGTGTCATAGTCAGGGTTCCGATAGCAACAGATTATACAAAGGTTTGTGTCATCATCTGAGACGCTACATACCTCAAAACTCTTGCTTTTATATAACTTTTTACAAATTGCTATATTTTTGACTGATTTTTGATTCTGTGTTAAAATAAGAGAACCTCCTCGTTTCATTGCTACTCTTGTGTTGTGGTCAGCTAAAACGTAGTTTTCCATTTTAAATAATGGTATTTGATGTTTATTTAGGAAGTTTCAGTTTCAGTTTAGTTTATTTCTGTACAATATACATTGTGTTGAAAATAATAAAATCTTACTCTAATAATAATAATTTACTAACTATAATATGCTATTCTAAATATTATAGCAATAAAGTTCAGTCAAACAAACACTTTTACAACAAAATAATCAATATTAATCAATTTTGATCATCCGTGAACTCGTTTAGTGAGTAATAACCTCAATAGTACCTCAATTGCGTTTCAAATTTATTATAATTAGTGGTTAATTTTAACTCTATTGGTAGCCTATTAAACAATTTAACAGCCTGATAGCGGGCACTATGCTGCACAATGTTAAGGCGAGGACATAATTTCTGTTCGAGGTCTTTTCTTCTTGAGCTAAGACGTACTTTTCGTTCAGCTTCCGATTCTATATTGTAAAGACGTTTCTTCAAGTCGCATAGTATTATGAATATGTACAGGCTAGGGACTGTCAATATTGCTAGTTCTGCAAAGTGAGGCTTACAGGATTCCCAATGTGGTGCTCGTACTATTATCCTAATTGCCCTTTTCTGAATCGTGAAAGCTGTTTTTATGTTATATTGGTAGCTGTTCCCCCACCATTTAATGCTGTACCTAAGTTTAGATTCCACAAGTGCATAGTATACAGTCTTCAACTGATCTTTTGTAAGTTCATCGCGTAGACTTCTAAGGGCATAGCAAGCTGAACTAATAAAGCCTTCTATAGATTTTAATTCACATTTCCAGTTAAGCAATGAGTCTATATGCACACCCAGGAACTTTACTTCATCTACTAGTGAAATTTGTGCACCATTAAGATATATATCTATAGTCTCTTTATTTTTCGCTGTAGTCTTAAAGAGAATTGCCCCTGTTTTGGAGGAGTTAAGTTGGAGATTATTATTTGTAAACCAATTGAAGAACAGTGAAAGAGTGGCATTAACTATGGAACTAAGTTCGTCATTGCTATCTGCCGCAGCTATAGCGTTTGTGTCATCTGCAAAAATAACAAGTTCTACCTCAGGCGCAGAATTATCAATAAAATTTATGAGATCATTAATAAAAGTTATAAACAGAACAGGGCCCAAAATAGAACCTTGTGGAACGCCTCTTGTTATCTTCACTCTTTTAGACTGATGGGTTTTCTCACATCTTTCTGTCACATTTTTCATCTGTATGAACTGAAACCGGTTTTGCAAATATGACTTCAATAGTGTCAACGATTTGCCCCTTACCCCATAGAAGTCTAATTTTTTCAATAGTAAGTTATGATCCACTGTATCAAATGCGGAGCTTAGGTCAAGGAATAAACCAGCAACTCTCTTTTTGTCATTTAATTTGGCAACTATTTCATCCAACAATGTATCAATGGCATCTGCTGTGCTTACTCCTTTCTGATAACCAAATTGCCTTTTATTTAGTACTTTATGTTTATTTAAATGTCTAACAAGTCTGGTCTTAATGAGTATTTCGAAGATTTTTGAAATAATTGGTAACAAGGATATTGGTCTATAATTGTATGGGTCTTTCTTGCTTGCTTTTTTTTTTAAAATTGGCAATACTTTGGCTATCTTAAGTTGATCCGGGAAAATTCCGGCCTTAGCACACATATTAAAAAAATAAGCTAATGGTTCCGCTAATAGATCTCTGTTATACTTAATTATCTTTATAGGCATATCGTCAAAACCACATGACCGCTTCGCTGGCATGTATTTAACCTCTCTTTCAATTTCTAGTGCGGTAACCTCTTTCCAGTCCATCTCTCCTTCTGTTCTTATAACATTTCTCTCTAAAAAGTTTATTGCTAGTTCTGTGTTTCCCATAGTCAGTGCACTACTGTTATCAAATTTTTCTGAAAAAACATCAACTATTTGTTGGGACTCATCAATTAATATATTTTCTATTTTTAATTTAATTGTTTCTCTTATATTATTTATATTTGTACTTCGGTGTTTATTCACTACGTTCCATATATACTTTGCTGAATTTTTTGCGTAGATTATGTCAGATTGAATCGCCATCTTTTTTGCAGTTCTTACTATTTTTCTATAGAGTCTTAGGTACTTTATTTTATAACATACGACTGAGTCATCAGTAGTATTTTTATAAGCACAACATAAGACACGTTTCATTTTGCTAGATATTTTTATTCCTTTTGTTAGCCATTTAAGTTTTTGCTCAGTTCGTAAACTAACCTTTTTCCTTCTTTTTTTAAAACTTTGATTGAAGCATTTATACAATTTCGTTAGGAAACTATTAATACCCTCAAGTTTCCAGTCTATATTGTTTAAGCTCTGTTTAAAGTTGTTGTTGTTTCGAGCGCTGAACAATCTATTTTCTACAAAAATTACATCTTCCCTCCCTTTAACTTTTCCCTGATCCAGCCGAACTTCCACTTCGCAGAATAATGCAGCGTGTCCATCTGATAGTCCATTATGATCCAGGTTGATATTTGATATGTGGTCTTGTGGCAGGTTGGTTAGAATGTTGTCGAGGCATGATTCTGCACCCCCACAAGCGTAAGTTAATTCACTAAAAAGAGGTCTGAAATTATAGCATTTCAATAGGCTCAAGAACTCCGTTTGATTTTTATTTTCAATCAGTAAATCAACATTGAAATCACCGCAAATGAGACACATTCTGCCAAAGGTGCTATCCATTAACTTTTCCAAGCATTCCATAAAAACGTCAAAATTATTTACCTTTGGGTTATTTCTATACACACAAAATACATACAAATTTGTCTCGATATCTCAAAAACCACATATCTCAAAATATTCCGTTTTATACAGAGATTCTCCTAATTTAAGAATTTCTGTCTTCCTATCTTTTAAACCTAATATCATAGATCCACCCCTACTCATCTTCACCCTAGAATTACCCGAAATTACAACATAATTTTGTAAACTAAATAACGCAAGCTGATCTTTTTTCAAAAAATGTTCAGTAATACATAAATATTGTGGTTTGTTATCTAATTCTTCCAAATATAACTCTAAGTCGTCTTTTTTTGTATTGATACCACATAAATTTTGTAGAAAAATCAGTGTCTTTGATAGAACATACTCGCAGTCTTTAAACTCTTCTGTAGAAACATTAGAAGTACTAATATCACTGGCCTTATTGATTACGAAAAAACTCGTGATTTATGTTGTCTGTTTGGGTGGATGCTTCAGTATAATTACAGACAAAAGTCCGCAACACTTCAGTCTGCGTGTTTGCATGAACTCTCTTGGCAGAAATACTGATCACTCCGTCAGCACGCCCGCAATCATTCCGCATCCAATGCTCATTATTGTATTTTGTATGCATTGTATTTCTCCACAAACTTCTACACGTATTTAATTTATGTATTCTATGCCTGTTGTCCTCTGAGCAGAAAACCTCTACAAGACAAGTGTGAGCGCATCCAGAGACAACGTTTCTATACAGAGTGTTTAGCATGCCTATGTTTAGATTTTTATTTCTATATGCCTCACCCAGCAATACATTGGTGTGTAATAGTTTTTCAAAGCAATTACTGAGAGTACATTTCAATTTAGTCTGATTTTTGTCGTTGGAGCCCACCAATATCACAACAAAGTCTGACTTGGTGAACTCCTTACATAAAAACTCACAATTATTCAGTATTTGTTCAGTGGTCGCATAAGGTTTCAGAATGGCTGACACTAAAAAGTTTTGTCCTAGACATTTTTGTAGTCGATGACGCATACCCCTTCCGTTTTCATCAGCAAGGATAAGTACTTTTTGTCTCAAACATCCCGATTTCCTATCGTCCAGCTTAACAGTGCTCGGTAAGGCAGATATATTGTGGTTTTTTCTTAATACTATCTAAATATACCTCCAGCTCATCCTTTTTGGATGTAACTCCACATACATTTTGATGGTAAATGTGGATGTTAGTAATATTATTTGTTTCTGTCACTATATTATGTTGGATTACTTTGCCACTATTTGTATTATTCTTCTGTACGAAAAAACTCCATGTCTGCGATTTGATCCGAGGAAACCGTAAAATCTGTCTGTGTCTGCCTATCAGCCAGAGTAACCAAGCATGTCTGAGCTATTGCATTTACACCGGTACTTCCACACACAGACAGTTTCTGTCGTTCATTATCATTCTTATATTTAATACTATCTATATGACATTTTTTGTAATCGAAAAATTTCAAAGCATAGGTTATCCTTAAAATCTCTCTTAATAGCTGTCTACATGCGTGCTTTTTGTCAAAACTGCTCTCAACAAATTTATAGTCATCATTACATATGTCCAAAAAAGTCGTATGCCTAAATCGCGAGCATATATGCCTAAAAGATGAGTTGACTGTACTATCATTCAAGTATTTACCTTTAGTAAGTTTACAGAGTATCACTTTACATTGGAGGAGACGTCCCAAATTATAGTAAAGTAGAGATTTCAGTCGCAGCGGATCTCTATCATTTGATCCTCCAAGTATGATGATGATATCGTTACTTCCATAAGTCTGGCAGAGCGAATGAGATGTGCTCAGAACGTGGTCCATGGTAGCGTAGGGCTTAATAAACGACTCTACCACATACTGGCTCCCTAGTTGTTCTTGTAGGATTCTACACATTCCTCTGCCTTGTTCATCTCCCAAGATCATCACTCGTCTAATTGTTGGTCTGTTTTGATGACTTGTTTGGCTTTTAATTATCTGTTCATCTGCTGGGATCATGACTCGTCGCAATTTCTTCTCAACCGATGTTTGTATTGACGCTAATTCATTTTCAGCCCGAAACTCTACAGTCTTGCCTGTTGAACTGTTTAGCTTGCTATGCGTAGTCATTGCGTCCTGTGTCGGCAGTATTTTCTCAGATTTTCCGCCGGAAATACGACCGTTTATCAACTGAATTGAGAAAATTCAGTGGTTTTTTCCGGGCAAATCCCATTTGTATCTTACGATATTGAGGAGAGTAAAATCTTAGATATGGTTTATGTGCGCTTGTAGATTCATCTAGACCCACAGCTTTGTATAACTCAATTTTCTTATTTTTCTCTACTAGGAGCTTATTTAGTGAGGATATTTCCAGGCTTAGTTTGTCTACCTCCAAGTTTGCAGCGTCAAGTTCCATACGTAGCTTATGGTTGCTCTCTCTCAGATCTTCCATCTGTTCCCCACTCTCCATTTCATCAGGCATGCTTTGATAGCTGAGGTCCAAGATAGAGCAATTTTGCTGATGAAGACTTGGAATCAATTTACGAGGCCATCTCTTTGTGACCCTTCTGGCCGTGAGCTCTAGCACAGACCCTCCTTTATAAACACATGTAATCGAAATGTCTTTTAAATGGTTATTTACTTGGAATTTATTCTAATAAGCACGGACTCGATGCTTATCAATATTTTTATGTCACTTATATTCATCACTGGCTGGGGAACCTCATGACGATACTGTTTAACCAAAACCACTCTAAAAAGAACTTTAGGTTATTACTATCACAACATCTGCAGTCCTACCCATAGACGATCACCCACTACTTTGGCCAAATCATCTAAATAAGATACTCGCAATCGTTGGTATTAGAATCTTTCCAATTGGAGAAATATTCCAATAAAAATGCGTAAGGGTTAAATTCCGTCTGACATTAAATTAATGGTTAGCTGGTTATATCTTTAAATTTACTTTTCATAGAATCGTTCGGTTAACTCGTGGGGTTTTTTCATATTACATATTTCAATTAACTCGAGGGGGTTTGTTACATAGTGAAAGAATTTTTCAAATAAGAACAATAGTTTTTGAGATCATCACGTTGGTACAAACAAACAAACTCTTCAGCTTTATTATTAGTATAGATATACATACCAGTTTGGTGTTAGTGAATCCCCCGAACCAAAGGTTGCAGGTTCAATCCTATTCATGATATCAATTATATCAATCCTAATTTGTATGCATGAACATGTCTGTTTTTACTGTCTGGGTGTTTCTATTTATATTAAGTATGGATTTACAAAAAAAAGTATGTTTATCAGTTGGCTTGTATCCATACTACAAGCTTTGCTGAGTTTGGGACAAGTTGGCTTTGTCTGAGATAGTTTCCTGAGACATATTTTTTTATTCCATTTCATATAGCTTCGGTGCCAAAGGAAATACTTACCAACAACAAACATATTTGTTCTGTGCTTTTGTTATGTGTGAATGTATTTTGTATAAGTCTGCACCCTGTACATATTCCCATGGTATCCTAAACTTGGTGTTGTCTATTTTGGGATCAGTTGAATATGTTTGTGATGTCCCAAAAATTATTAAGTATTTTTATTTATTATAATTATGTTATTATAATTCAGATTTCTCCAGAAGAAGCACGTTTGATAGAGCAGCAAACAAGGGAACAGTCACAGAATTAAATTTGGCATAATGAACGAAGTCTAAGGATAACTGGGTCTCACGTTTTCAATATATGCAAATTTACGGACAGAAGAGACAAAGTGAAATATGCTGAAGATATTTTGTCTCCCAAACAATTTAAAAGCGAAGCTACAGAATGGGGAAAGTCCAGAGAAAATACAGCAATTGAAGCGTATGAGTCTATGTCATTTAATAAAGTACAAAGTTGTGGATTTTTTATTTCCACTAAATAGCCACATATTGGAGCTTCACCTGATGGATTAATTGGAGATCTAACTGTATTAGAAGTGAAATGTCCTTTCTCAATAAAAGATGAGTTTTTCAGTGCTGATAATTATAAGCATATAGAAGTTATCAATGATGAATTTTGTTTAAAAGAAAACAGCCCTTATTATTTCCAAATCCAAACACAGTAACTTGTTACTGAAAGGAGTTATTGTGATTTTTTTATTTGGACAAATAAGGATGAAAAGAGGATCTATGTAAACAGAAATGATAAACTTATTTCAGAAATTATTATTCCAAAAGTTACAGATTTTTATCATAATTACATGATACCTGTGATAGCCAGAAAGTGTTACAACTTGAAATAGTATCATGAAACTATGTACTCTTCTACTATGTTTTAAATGTCTATTTCATGTAAAGATAATTTATTTCTAAAAACATGGTTTTAGTTTGTAAAGTATGATGTTAAGTTACTTAGTACATCCCTTTCATGTTTTGCCAAATTTTTAGTTATTATTTCGACAGTTACACATAATTAATTTATGTTTAGTTAATTATTTAAGTAGATAATAGGAATGTCTATGTACGGAAAGGATAAATAAAAGATTAGATGATTGATTTATTTTTCTTTTATTTAAGTGCCTATAACTGTCCAAAATTTTTATTTACATAATATTTTTCCTGAAATTAGCCAGCATAAAGCACACAAATATGATCCTTCCTCCAAGTGGTACTAAATTAGATGACAACTTGTAACTAAGAATCTTGAATGTTTTTCCTAAACCTATGACTCGCTCGACATTTATACGTTCAGATGACAATTTCTTTGATTGTCTGAGTTGGTGTGCTTCAAACTGATTAAACCCCTTTTTCAAAAACTGTGGCATGTTTACTGTAACATCCATATGTGAAACAAGATCTTGAATATTAAACCCACGATCACCTAGGATAATGTCCCTTTTTTGAAGATTTATTATGCCACACTTTTCGAACAACTCTCTGTCACTGATAGATCCACCATATGCATCTGAAACGAAGGTCACACATCCAGAGCCAGAAATTCCTACCAATACTTTGAATGTGTTTGCTGATTTGTATTTAGAATATGTAGCTTGTTGTGAAATTGGGTTCTGTGGTTTTTCAATTTTTGTTTCTGTGCAATCTATGATAACTGTACAGTTATTAATCTTCCTTTGATACATTACATTTTGATCAATTGTTTCCTTCGGTACCCATAAATTAAGATCCTTGAACTTACAATAAAGGTAATTAATCCATGTTGTAAAGTATTTGCTCACAGAAGTTTTGCTTACTTCAAAATGGAAAGATAACTCTTTGTTACACATATTTCTTCGCAATTTTATTAGTGTTAAATAAAACTGATCTGGTGGTGTCAATGCATGTTTTCCTCGAGCTGGCTGCAGGGATGGATAGTACTTTAAATTGTTTACTTTATCACCAAAAAAGTTGAAGACAAACATAAAATGGTTATAATTGTCAAAGCCAGTGTAAAATTGTATGACATCAGGCTTCTCTTTAAGATTTACAATTCGAAACATGTTTGATGTGCTTTTTCTATTACTTCCCTGCTCTGACAACTTGGCAGTATTAGTTAAATTCTCTTCACATTTCCACAAAGAGCATTGTACTGAGACATCTTTATTTGAACTTTCAATGTCTATTTCTTCAATTGTTTCTTCAAAAAACTGTAAGTAAATAAAAAAATCATTAGCTAACAAGATAAAATACTCCATAAAGAACTATTATTATCAAGATACACAGTTTATGTTGACAAAAGCTGCTGTGATAAATATGTAAGAAAGGTTTTCTTTCATTTAAATACAGTATACTTACAAAATGCTCATCACATTTATTTTCTTTCTTATTTGAAGCAAGGGTTGCAGTTTCACGTTTCTTTTGACGTTGATAAGCTCTTTCGGTACGTTTTCTTTTAATCTCCTTTCTCTCTTCACTTTCATGATTCCAGGAAAACAGACTAGGCACCGCATTTGGTTTCAGTTTAGGAGTAGCTGAAATGTTTTAACAAAAAATCAAAGTAGGTATTTACTTAAAAACTTCTCAGTTTCAAGGTTCGGGAACATCAAATGGTGATATTTAGGAATAAGAAAAATCATCAGGTACTTACGATTTTCTGTATTTGATTCTTTAGGTAATATATAATCGTCAAAGTTGAAATGCTTTTTACAAACACGTGAATGTTTAGAAGGGACGTAGTTGACCCTGCGAATCGCTATTAACCACTGCTTTGAGATACTTTTATCTTTCGGAAACTTATGTCCGCCTTTCTTTTCCGAGCAAAACGGAACTGCGCAATACTGTGGCATGGCCAATACGTTTACATTTTAGTTCTAGGGTATTAAATATGATCTAATATAATCATCTAATGAAGATACAAGTTTTGGCGCTCGTAATACGAACTTTGACAGCCGTAGTTTAGGACCTCACGCTACAGTGGCGCCATCTGATGAAACAAAAAACGATAGCCCTCATTCGGAGGAAGGAAGGGTATGCGGGGAACAAACAAGCGGGCGTGTGATTGGCTAATTCAAGGTCGCGCTAGAAAGCACCGAAGATCTAGTGATGCGACATCGAAATTACTGAAATAGCCACTTATCGATACATACGGTCGTGGGTGTAAAGGTAAAACTCACTTAGTGACATTTTTACGAAAATTTACTTATGAATGTCATTAAGTGCAAAAGACGATAATCTTTGAGAGGCAAAAGTGTCTAAGTGCATAGCGTTTACCACTTGGTTCTCAGAGGCGTGAAAAAAAAATCATCATTTACATTATTTTTAAAAGCAATGGATGGAAAAAATAACTACTTTTGTAATGATATTTTCCTCGCAGATTATTAATATGCGCTTTGTATAATACACTGGACAGCAAATAAACCGAGCCACCCGCTACCTAGGCACTCTAATTCGATTTTCTCAAAAACTAAAAAACCTACAATTATCAAAGTTGTACCTACAGAAAGTGCGTTTCATGGTGATTAAAATGAAAGGAAACTCATTGGGTTTAATCAATATTTCAGTGTTTATTAAGGATTTTACAAAGAAGAGTCGTTTTCCAGTCGTGACAATCGTTAGTAATGATAAAGTGAAAAAAAAATTAAAGCCAAAAACAAAGATAAAATCAAAAAAAAGTTTTTGATCAATATTCCGTATTCCCTCCCCTTGCTCGGATAACTGCCAGCATCCTTGTATTCATCGACCTTACGAGCCTGACGATAAAATCTTGAGGAATTGTATCCCACTCCTCTTCAATTGCGATTCGCAGCTCTGGAAGCCTTGTTGGAGCAGGTACCCGGGCTCGAACCCGACGTTTCAGCTCATCCCATAAGTGTTCTATCGGATTCAAGTCCGGGCTTCGAGCTGGCCAGTCCATCGTACGAATGCTGACGTCGCGTAGATACTGGGTCACCACATGAGCAACATGAGGCCGTGCATTATCATGCATCAATTGCATATCCTGTCCGATATATCCTGCGTAAGGTACCACATGGTCTGCGAGGATTTCAGTAATGTCGCGATGAGAAGTCAGTCCACGTGTACGGCCCGTCGGTTCGATGAAAACTAACGCCGTATGTGCTGTTAACGAGATGCCGCCCCAGACCATTACAGATCCTCCTCCATAAGCAACAGTTTCCTCGATGCAACACTGAGAATAACGTTCTCCAGGGCGACGATATACTCTCTGACGTCGATCACTTCCATGTAGACTCACCCTGGTCTCATCAGTGAAGAGTACATTACTCCACTGCTCTAATGTCCAATCCCTATGCTCTCGAGCAAATTCAAGTCGTGCTCGACGGTGTGCTACCGTTAATGCTGGGCCTGTTGCAGCTCTTTTTGGGGTCAGGTTCCGTTCAGCAAGTCTCCTTCTGACGGTATCTGAACTTATGACCACTTGGCGTTCGTCACGCAGACTTTGTTGGACTTGAATTGCGTTGAGGTGGCGATTTCGCAGAACAGTAAGGTGGATATAACGATCATCTGCTGCTGATGTAGCCCTAGGTCTGCCCGTACCTGGACGGCGATCGAATGCTCCAGTCTCTAGGTATCGTCTGTAAACTCGTTGCACCGAAGATCTGCTGATTCGAAGCCTTCGAGCGACTTCACGTTGCGCAATGCCTGCTTGAAGTAATGCTACAGCTTGAGCTGCTTCCTGAGGTGTTGTATCCATTATTAATCGAAAAAAGTAGCAAAAACACACGCGTCTGAGCAAACGATGGGCAAAAACTAAAGAAATGATAAGAAATATCCGACTACCCTCATTGTAGAGAAAAAGAACGCTAATTTCAAACTCTGGTGAAAACAGAGCAAATCGTTAGCATTGTGTTTGTTGCTTGATTACAATGTGAGTTTACTTTACTGTACTGTACTTTCGAATTAATTTGTAGTCATTTTAATCACCATGAAACGCACTTTTTGTAGGTATAACTTTGATAGTTGTAAGTTTTATACTTTTTGAGAAAATCGAATCAGAGTTCCTAGGTAGCGGGTGGCTCGGTTTATTTGCTGACCAGTGTAGTATGCATGGAAAAAATCACTAAGTAACTTTACGGAGTTTTACCTGCAGGCAACACTGAACTGTCAAAAATTAAACGTCAAAACGCGCGGTACTTAGTGACATTTGTTGTGTGATCTGATTTTCATTCTCCTTTCTTTATTTTCTAGTTTTAGTTGTTGTTGTAGTTGTTTATGTATGATAAAGTGAAGCAGGGAGTGAATAATAAGCTAAAATGCATAGAAAAAAGAGTTGTTCAAGGAGTAGTCGCATGGTGGAATCTGTGTTAGAGAATAAATACCAGGAGCAAACATTTCAAGAATTGGTAAGCAATCACCACTGTTCGCGTTTAATTCACTTCTTACTCTAAGAATTCACTACATTTTGTTGATAAAGAACATTACTATTAGCAATATCTTTTCACAGAATCGCACTTCTATAGAAAATGCAAAACATGACATGTTCGTTGAACATGATTTTGACTTGCAAAGAAACAAACTGAAGCCATATGATTATTCTTGTGAAGTGCCTGTGTTGGATAAAAATGTAAGTATGGCACATAAGAGAGTGAGTACTGTGTAGGTACTTATCTCATTGTGATTGTAAGACACAGTTCCTCAGTCAGTACCTATATTATTAATATAAATTTTGCAGGAGCATCAATTGAAAATATAGTACCTATTGATGGGCTTGAAACTGTTCAGACATCTTCTGAAGTGCCCATGATGGATGACCAAGTAAGTACTTATACAAGGAGTGCCTCTGTTGTTGTGATCTGACTCTATCTACCTTTCTATGTGAGTATGATGTTACTTATACAGCAGCATCCGTTGACAGATGGACCTATTAATGAGCTTGAAAGTGTTCAATCTGTTTTGAATATGGCTACATCTTCTGAAGTGCCCGTGTTGGATGACCAAGTAAGTATTTATACTACAAGGAGTGCCTATGTTGATGTGATGAGACTCTTACAATTTTTCATTATCTACCTTTCTATGTGACTAGTGTTACTTATATAATACTGCTATGTTGCAGCGGCATCCGTTGACAGATGGACCTACTGATGAGCTTGAAAGTGTTCAATCTGTTTTGAATATGCCTACATCTTCTGAAGTGCCCGTGTTGGATGACCAAGTAAGTATTTATACTACAAGGAGTGCCTATGTTGATGTGATGAGACTCTTACAATTTTTCATTATCTACCTTTCTATGTGAGTAGTGTTACTTATATAATACTGCTATGTTGCAGCAGAATCCGTTGACAGATGGACCTATTGATGAGCTTAAAAGCGTTCAATCTGTTTTGAATATGCCTACATCTTCTGAAGTGGACGTGTTGGATGACCAAGTGAGTATTTATAGTATGCAAGTATTGCCTGGGTTATTGTGATGAGATACTCACAGTTTTGCATTTTATTGACCTTTATAATGGACGTGTGGACGGACGTGTCTGCCGCTTCAGTATCGGACTGTATAGTCACGAGCATGCATGTACCTCGGATGCTGCTTAAATCATCTGACATAGATGTAATAAGGCCATGATGATGATGATGATAATGTGAGTATGATAGGTAGTAGTGCAGGACCTTTCAATTGAAAATATAGTACCTATTGATGGGCTTGAAAGTGTTCAGACATCTTCTGAAGTGCCCATGATGGATGACCAAGTAAGTACTTATACAAGGAGTGCCTCTGTTGTTGTGATCTGACTCTATCTACCTTTCTATATGAGTATGATGTTACTTATATAATACTGCTATGTTGCAGCAGCATCCGTTGACAGATGGACCTATTGATGAGCTTGAAAGTGTTCAATCTGTTTTGAATATGCCTACATCTTCTGAAGTGCCCGTGTTGGATGACCAAGTAAGTATTTATACTACAAGGAGTGCCTATGTTGATGTGATGAGACTCTTACAATTTTTCATTATCTACCTTTCTATGTGAGTAGTGTTACTTATATAATACTGCTATGTTGCAGCAGAATCCGTTGACAGATGGACCTATTGATGAGCTTAAAAGCGTTCAATCTGTTTTGAATATGCCTACATCTTCTGAAGTGGACGTGTTGGATGACCAAGTGAGTATTTATAGTATGCAAGTATTGCCTGGGTTATTGTGATGAGATACTCACAGTTTTGCATTTTATTGACCTTTATAATGGACGTGTGGACGGACGTGTCTGCCGCTTCAGTATCGGACTGTATAGTCACGAGCATGCATGTACCTCGGATGCTGCTTAAATCATCTGACATAGATGTAATAAGGCCATGATGATGATGATGATAATGTGAGTATGATAGGTAGTAGTGCAGGACCTTTCAATTGAAAATATAGTACCTATTGATGGGCTTGAAAGTGTTCAGACATCTTCTGAAGTGCCCATGATGGATGACCAAGTAAGTACTCATACAAGGAGTGCCTCTGTTGTTGTGATCTGACTCTATCTACCTTTCTATATGAGTATGATGTTACTTATATAATACTGCTATGTTGCAGCAGCATCCGTTGACAGATGGACCTATTGATGAGCTTGAAAGTGTTCAATCTGTTTTGAATATGCCTACATCTTCTGAAGTGCCCGTGTTGGATGACCAAGTAAGTATTTATACTACAAGGAGTGCCTATGTTGATGTGATGAGACTCTTACAATTTTTCATTATCTACCTTTCTATGTGAGTAGTGTTACTTATATAATACTGCTATGTTGCAGCAGAATCCGTTGACAGATGGACCTATTGATGAGCTTGAAAGCGTTCAATCTGTTTTGAATATGCCTACATCTTCTGAAGTGGACGTGTTGGGTGACCAAGTGAATATTTATAGTATGCAAGTATTGCCTGGGTTATTGTGATGAGATACTCACAGTTTTGCATTTTATTGACCTTTATAATGGACATGTGGACGGACGTGTCTGCCGCTCCAGGATCGGACTGTATAGTCACGAGCGTGCATGTACCTCGGACGCTGCTTAAATCATCTGACATAGATGTAATAAGGCCATGATGATGATGATGATAATGTGAGTATGATAGGTAGTAGTGCAGGACCTTCGTTTACAGACAAATGTTGATGAGTTTTAAAGTATTCAATCTGTTCTGGATTTAGTGTTTGATGAAAATGTGAGTACTTTTTCAGTTGGGAAAAGTTTTCAATAAAAAAAGGTTTCTATTACAGGTACAACTTACAAAAAACACAGAAATTGTAATGGTACATAAGATTCAGTACATTTGATACTTCATTTTGCGTGACAGAGGGCTAGCCCATCGCCGCGCTGTATTGTTACACACATTGAATACAAGAGTCGGTTCATTTAACGTTTGGGTTTTTGAGTAGCTCAGGGTAAGTTGGCAAAAAACAATGAGCCGAGAGCGTAGGTTGGTCAGGTCAGGTTTTTTGTCGCATTCCTGCGAAATGTGTAGGGATCAGAGCCGATTTGGCTGCGCGCTGAATAAATTATGAATAACTAAATAATGGAAGGTTATTATGGAACGATACGGAGAAAGCTATTATGTTGACTGCAAATATACAATTGCGTTTGATTGGTACTTTGTGGCGAATTTGACACCACGGGTTTGCGTAACATTCCAGTGGTCTTTGTCCTTGACGCTAGCGGTCGGGAAGGCTTAAATTAATCAAAACCGCTTTTTATAGCCAGCGATCTGTTAGGCGGCCCGTCCAAAGTGTCTTTTTAAAAAATATATTTTAATAAGCTAGAAAGGATTTATTAGTTCCTTGAAACACTCACAATACAAGTACTTTTCAACCCTTATTTTAACTATAGCACGAGGCGAACTTATGCGCCGAAATGCTAAGCACCGGATGAATTTTGTATCTGAACTGACTGGAGCCCATGTTGCTTTTCCCTTTTATAGACTCGGTAAAGCCGCATGGCGCTCTGTGGAAAATGGAAGTAAAATGATGACAAAGCAGTAATACGGAACAATACCAGGACATAACACCCCCCCCTAAGATAGAGCTTTATCCCAAAGATGAAGCGAAATTGAAATAAGGGTCTAACATTAAACATTACACAAAAGAAATAAAAATGAAATAGTAAAAGTATACTAACTTATCCTAATTATGAGCTAAGTTTCTATTACTGATATTAAATTGAGAGTCTGCAATAGACAGTGATTTGATAGGCTTATCATCTTCATCACTAGTCATGTCTGAAAGCTCAATTGAACTTTTTAGCTTAGCGTTATGCCTTACAGTTTTCCTAGTGTTACACTGATTGTATATCTGGATACAACAATTTGAGTTTGGGTTGCAACAGAAGTATTTATAGACTTTGAAACAGAAGTACAAAATTATACATGCAATTATACAGTAGGTTAATCCGGAATAGTAGTTGCCATATTTTACAATGTGTGATTCGTTTTCAGCTTTATTAATTTCATTCTCTAAGTCGTTTAAATGATGCGATGCGTGTTTCAGCGAATCTAAGTCTATGTTTGACATCGAGATTGGAGTTAGCAAATGAATGGACCTATTTAAAACTAGTTTATTACAACAATCATCTTCGGTTATGATAAAATCGGATTTAAGTTGATTAGAAAAGCTAAAAGTATGTACAGTAGTAGGTATAAGTTGTGTGGTTTTAGAATAGCCAATACAATCTTCAGATAGCTTTAGTATACCAGTGCCTGAAATTATAGAGTCTGACAGGATATCGTTACATTTCACAGTTAACTTATTATTTCTGGATTGGACAAATATCCATCTATTGTTAGTAAGTTTTTGCCAAATGTCTACATCTCCATAGATAAGTTTTGAATTACATTCTTTTGGCAATGACAGAGATACTTCGGTAATAAGTCTAGTTTCACAGGATGGATTCGATAAACAAGAAAATGTTGATACAGCAGGACAAATTGAATAAACGGAACTTATAATTGTACATTCGTTAAGGTTATCTAACATAGCATAGTTTAGGTTATCTTCCGTAAGTGCAAGATAGGGCTTTGTAGGTTGTATAAGAGCAAATGTAGTAGGTTGGTTTACATTATGAGGAGTAGGTAAAGGGATGACCTTATAAGACATGTACTTTATCGATGAGATAAGGGGAATTTCCATTACAAAAACAATCTTCCTGTTATAATAGTATGAAGTTAATTTAGAAACATCAATTATAGTATGTATATTTTCTATACTTAAAGAGACTGGGAAATCTAGTCTTTTGATCATAAGATGACTATTTTTTGATAGGTCGTTGTACAAATAAGTAGGACTTAAAATAGAGGGGTGTAGTACATTAACTTTAGCAAATAAAATTGCGTTTAATATAGTATCTAACAGATTCGAGAGAGCTAGTAGTGAACTTTCTAAAATATTAATTAAATTATTAAGCCTAGTAAGATAAACCAACTCAGCGTTATTCCGAGTGGTTTGCGCTAAGATATCGTTAAGTTTATTTATCTGAGAGTTTAACTTATTTTCATTTACGTTTAATCTATATATCGTGGAATTAAAAGAATTAATAGAGGACTTAACTATATGTATGTTGTCTTTCATTAGCTTGAATAGCTCCTTTTCGCTATTCTGACAAGTATTGATAGCTGCATCATACTTCCTAGCGTCGTCAGCATCTAGGGTGCCGAAAAAGAACTTTAAGATTTCACCGCCGAACTCTGAAGACCGTTTAGAGCGGATTGGTGAATTTTCAGAAATAATATGAGATAACGAGTTTGCTTTTACGTAGTTAGATTCGATCAATACTTCGATGGGGCTGACAATATCTTTACAATGGTTGATTTCGTAGGGTTGAATTTTGTTACATAGAAGGGACGTTTTTAGAACCATTTTTTCAATAGTATTTAGATGTGTTTGGACTGAGACAATATCTACGTGAGTTACGACTTTCCAAAAGTCGTTATAGAAATGTATTGTTGTTACAGGGTCAAAGTATAGACCCGGGCTATGGACAATAGGTCCAATTTCGAACTCGGCGACAGCAGCATGACAAAGTAATAACCTGAAAAGAAAATGTATGTTTTCAAGTAACAGCAGCGTGTTTGATCAGGTTGGTATGATATTTCACATGTTTTCTGCATATGGCTAGGGTCACGTTATGTTTTCCGTTGACCTTTACAATTTTTAATGGACCTTTCCAAACTGGGGACAGTGCTTTTCGTAATCGATGATGATGTTTGAGATAGACCATGTCACCTGCCTTATAAATGACGTTATGAGTGGATTGATCATAGTGGGCTTTAGAAATGTTTTTACTTCTTAGTGTATGCTCAATGGCTCTTTCCCTACTGAACTTCATCCTGTATTGCAGGGCTCGGACATATTCGTCATATGTGACTGAATTATTAGATTCATAGAGAGAACTAGGAATAGATGGCTTATGACCATAGAGGAGTTCACACGGCGTGAACTGTGTTGTAGTGTGTGGAGTGGTATTATATGCTAGTACGGCTGTGGCCAGGAAACAATGCCAATCATTTTGATTGTCATTGACGAAGGATTTGAGATATTCTTTGAGGGTAGCATGGCTACGTTCTAGGGCACCATTTGTTTGCGGATGATAAGGGGTAGAAAATAGGGGTTTGATTTTGAAGATTTCGGTTACCTGCCGAAACATTTCGGAGGTGAAGCATGTTCCTAAATCTGTTAGGATAGTTTTGGGAATACCAAATAGTGACATGAAGTGAACAAGGTTTCGGGCTACTTCTTCGCTTGTGGAGGAGATCATGGGATATACACATGAAAACTTGGTCAGGTCGTCCTGAAGGGTAAGATCGGAATTTTTGGAACCCAGCGTCGGGTAGAGGGCCAACAATGTCGAGAGCTAGCCTTTCGAAAGGTCTAGTAGAAGTAGAGATTATCTCCATAGGAGCTTTATTACAAGCCCGAAGAGGTTTGTTTATCTGACAGAGTTTGCAATTTTTAACATATCTTTCAATGTCAGCGCGCATAGACTTCCAATAATATGCGGCTTTGATGCGATTGAACATTCGTTTAACGCCTGGATGACCCGCGATAGTTGAGTCATGATTTTCTTTGAGGATTCGTGGAATTTCAGCTGGAGTAGGATAGATCAGTTGATTTTTATAAATATGTATTTTAATATTAGTTCTGTGGAAAACATAAGCGATCATGTTGTAGATTTTAGTATAGGCCAGTTTGTGAAAGGGATCAGAAAAATCAGAGATGGCGATATCGGTTTCATTTGGATTAACTTCGAGAATTTTATCTCTCAGCTTTTGCAACACATTATAAATGATGCGAAAAGACGTCTCATCATAATGATAGACTTTTGTAAACAAGAAATAATATATCTTATCTTTATTTGTTACCGACTGTACGGTACATGTTTCGCGTTCGGCGTTCAAAACAGCTGTGCTGTCGTTTAGCTGACTAATCAGTTCTTCGCAGTGGGGCATAGATGAATCAAAGTCTAATGAGATGGGACATGCAATTGATTTGATTTTAGAGAGGTGCAGAGCCTCTGTATGCTCTTCGATTTTAGTATCAAAATCTGGTAGGTTTTTAGTGAATTTTTTTCTGAAGTAGGCCTCATATGTGAGGTTGTTAAGGGAGCTTTGATCAATGATATGGATTGGGATTCGAGATAACGCATCGGCGTTGGAATTGAGTTTACCCTGTTTATATACGATTTCGTAATCGTATTCTTCGAGTTTTAGGCGCCAGCGAATAAGACGGCTGCCTAGATCCTTGACATTGAAGAGCCACGTTACGGGCTTATGATCTGTGACGATTTGGAATTTGTAGCCGTATATGTAAGGGCGAAATGTTTTCCAGACCAGACGAATTCAACATCCTTTTTTAGAAGAGATGTGAGAGGCTTTGTGAGCTTGCAAAAGTTTTCAATGAAACGGCGATAATAGCCGATGAGACCTAGGAATGATTTGATTTCTTTAGGGTTCCGTGGTACGGGGAAATCAGTCACGGCTTTGACGTTGTCTGGATTCGGAGAGACACCTTTGTCGGTAATGATATGACCTAAATAAGTGACTTCTTGCCTCAAGAATTCGCACTTATCAGGTTGTAATTTGAGATTGTACTCACGGAATTTTTCGAAAATGAGTTTGAGTTTTGCTATGTGGGATTTGAGATCGGAGCTGTATACGATACAGTCATCGAGGTATACATAGCAATGGAGTCCTTGCAGTCCTGAAAGGACCGTGTTCATGAGGCGTTGGAATGTGCTTGGCGCATTTTTTAATCCGAAGGGCATTCGAGTAAACTCGAAATGACCTGAAGTACCGTTTGTATTGATGACGGTAAATCCGGTTTTTTCAGCATCTGAAGGATTCAAAGGACATTGGTGAAATCCTGAAACGAGATCTAGGGTACTGAAATATTTTGAATGACCTAGTTGGTCTAAGATATCAGTGATTAAAGGGATTGGAAAGACTTCGTTGACTGTAACGTCATTGAGACGTCTATAATCTATGACAATACGCCATTTGCGTTTGCCGGAGGCATCCAGTTTTTTGGGGACCACCCAGACTGGTGCACTCCACGGAGAAATAGAAGGTTTTATGATATTTTGTTCGAGCATTTTCTGGATTTGATTTTCTACTTCGGATTTGTGACATTCAGGGAATCGGTATGATTTGACGTTAATCGCTGGAGCATCCTTGGTATTTATGTAATGCTTGATAGCATTGGCGCATGTGAGTGAGTCTCCTTCCAGATAAAAGATATCGGAGTACTCGGAGCAACAATCCAAGAGAGCCTATTTCTCTTCTTCATTGAGATGCGAATATCGAATTTGACCAAGAACGCGCTCTAAGCGTTGAGATGGGGATGAAGAGATGTTGTTGATAGGGATTGTTTCTGTAGAGACTTGAGAAGAGGTAGTATCATCAAAAGGAGTTAGTTGAACTTTGAAATCAGTTATTTGAACTGGTGATTCGGTGGTATTTAAGATAGAGACATTGACCCTTCGATTGGGTTTCAATGTTACGATGCAATTAGATACATATACACCATCTGAAATAGTATGATCTAGGACGAGAGCTTCTCTAAGATGAGACAACTCTTTGATGTTATTTGAGACATTGCATTCAATAACTTGCTCGGAGCGGGCTGGTATGATATAAACAGGTGCATTGAATTCGATTTGGAGATTGTGCCCTTTAAGAGATAGGAGATTAGTGTTATAATCGACTGTAGCATTGAAATGCTTAAGAAAGTCATTTCCAATTATTCCGTCGTAAGAGAAATCAATGTCGTCGTCATTTATAACGTGGAATTTGAACGAAAGTGCTTCTTTGCGCAGATGAAATCGTAAATCGATTGTACCTAGAGTTTCCGTATAGACATCCTTATCTTTAGATACACCTTTGAGTTTGATGATTTCAGAGGAGAGTTTGGGCTTATTTGTGAAGCATAGATGTTTTATTATGCTGACACTTGCACCGGTGTCGACTAGGAAACAGATAGGCTTAGCATTGTGTACCGTATTAAGGTATGTATAGGGTAGCGACACATTTTTGCTAGAGTGAGTAGAGTGGATTTGGATAGGGGTGTCATTACTTGATTTAGTAGATTCGATGGGACTCGACTTAGTAGGTATAGTAGGATTTTGCTTATTCTGACACAGTGTTGGCTGAGGTGCATTGCAAGGTTTTGTGTGACTCACCACTTTGGGCTGAGATGACTTGCAAGATTTAGTATAAGATACAGAGGGACTTGTCTCTTTGAGACAAGATGCATAAGATTTAGTATAAGATGCAGTGGGACTTGTCTCTTTGAGACAAGATGCATAAGATTTAGTATAAGATACAGTGTGACTCGCCTCTTTGGGTCGAGATGTATGAGATTTAGTAAGACTCAACATATTTAGTTAAGATGCGTTTGATTTACGACACGACTTAGTACTCGATTTAGGACAAGACTTGGTAGTTTTAGTAGTGCCGTCTTGAACTGTCGACTTCGGTTGGCACTCATCCAAAATCGGCTTTAGTTTAAAGCGTTGGTATCACCTTGTGCATCAGTGTCGCAAAAATGTTCTGGACCCGCATTATTATCGGTGTCGCAGAAATGATCTGGACGCACATTATCGTCATCGCAATAATGATGTAGACGCGCATTATCAGCGCCATAGTGACCGGCACCTGTGTCACGAGGATCGGGTTGCGAGGTGCGGTGGCGATTGTTATATTCGCGCTTACGGCATTCGTTTATCCTGTGACCTTTATTTTTACAGTAAGCGCATGATTTCGTAAAATTATTTCCATTAGGATAATTGGAGTTGTTATAAGAACCCGAAGGTTGGGGTTGATTCTGTGGTTGAGGGACATAAGATATTTGTTTTGGAGGTCGGGATTTATTCCTGAAACACTCCGAATTAGAATGGCCCTGTTTGTTGCATGTTGAACAAAATTTGGAAGGGGGTCTTTGGAAAGATCTTTGTAGAGAGACGACTTTTTCTTCGTCGCAGGCTAGAGAGATAGCGGTGTTCAGTGAGGAGGGATTTCTGCACCTCAGTACAGTTGAGATGTTGGGGTGTAAGCCCAGAATGAAGGCGTTTAACGCGAGATCTTCCATGGCAGCTATTCTACCGACTAGTTGGTTCCGATCGGCACAGGTCGTTAGGATGTCCGCCTGAATCTTTGTCAGACAGGACTCGACGCGGAGACCAAATTGGGTAACCGTTTCGCTTTGGAGTTGTCTGCTGTTTTGCAGTTCAATGAGGAGATGGGACATGTGTTTCTTTTCACCGAATGTATGTCTTAGGAAACGCTTTAGGTCGTCAATAGATTTAAAATCTTTGAGGCTGCATGCTGTGGCAGCTTTTCCCTGTAGTTGGGAGATAATGAATTTACACAAGATCGACCTTTGATCCGGATTGCAAAGATCCACTGCATTTTGGCAGCTGGTCAAGAAGGCAGGGAGAATTTCTCTATCACCGTTAAATGGTTTCACGAATTTAGTTAAGAACATAAGATCCATTTTATCAGGTTTTTCTTCAGTCTTGGTTGTAGTAGACATTTTGAAATAGTAATTAGGCACAGGGGTTCAGAAAATAGTAATTGAGATATAGAAAAAATAGATAGCACTGAAAAGACAACACGAACAAAAATTATAAAATTACTTACAGTATCAGATGAGTAGACATAGTAGAGTAGCAGACCTTAAGATTAGTTTAGAGTTTTTAATTATAGTTTTTGGTTCCAAGAATCGCTTGGAGTAGTGTTACGCGGTTAACGCGAATGTGAGACGGAAATTACGAGACTTTGTATTTTATAGTTTGATTTTTACACTTCGCTTTTGTTTTAGGTATTCACTGCACTTGTTTTTTCGATTTAAATCGATGGTGTTGAAGATGTAAGGACTCGGAGAATGCCTTTCTCAGACAGGTGCTGGAACTAGAGTAGTGAAGCGGAGTTCAGACCGGTGATGGATGCGGGCTCACGCAAATAGCGGAGGCTTACCGTCGACTCAGGGAAGTTGGCTGCTAGGCTGATTGCGCTGATGTGATGCGGGCTCAACCACGAGGAGGTTGAGACTTAACGTCGACCACAAGGGCTGGAGTGTGTAGCGCGGGCTTAACCACGAGGGGGTCAAGGCTTACCGTCGGCCACAAAGCTGGACACCTTTCGCGGACGGGTGACCGGAGGGGTGCGAGATGCCAGGGTTTATTGGAAACCTCTTACAGCATCCCACTTCTGACACCAAAAATGTTAGGCGGCCCGTCCAAAGTGTCTTTTTAAAAAAAATATTTGAATAAGCTAGAAAGGATTTATTAGTTCCTTGAAACACTCACAATACAAGTACTTTTCAACCCTTATTTTAACTATAGCACGAGGCGAACTTATGCGCCGAAATGCTAAGCACCGGATGAATTTTGTATCTGAACTGACTGGAGCCCATGTTGCTTTTCCCTTTTCTAGACTCGGTAAAGCCGCATGGCGCTCTGTGGAAAATGGAAGTAAAATGATGACAAAGCAGTAATACGGAAAAATACCAGGACATAACAGATCGACAAATTCTGTGTATCGGCAATACCAAATGATTTGAGTGATAGCCAATGGTTGATTAGAAACTATGCGTACACACAATTTGTAGAACAGCGGACGTGCATGGCATGGTTGAAATTAGACCCTGTGTAGTTAGAGATAAGAAGCTATCGCTTGGGCAGCGCGTGTTCCGCAAAGGACGGCTTGGAGCGACCCTAATTTCCTTTTTCCTTCACCATAGGGTTCCTGGATTGGCTCTTAGGATATTCGCGGGCTAATCCTCTCCTCATTCCTTTCGAGTAGCGAGTTTTAAATTCCCACACACACAGTCATTAAACATACAAACACAGTCAAATCAAACTCAACCATTTTCGAGTGGTGTCGATAATGGACGTGGTATAACACTAGGATTTTAGACTAGGCTAGACAGGAGTTTAGTTGCGGCTAAACCTAGGTTGGCAGGGCATAGGGAGACTGTTTGATCGATGAGGTTCCGCGGATGGAAATAACAAATTCAGAACAAAGTTTAAACGTTGTAAATACAGATAACCTATCCTGTTGATATTTTTGACATTTGAGTGTTGTCGGGGGCGCGCGAAGAGATCAAATTACAGTCTTCATTGTTCAGTCAGTCATTGTCAGTTCATTGTTTAGGACCGGGTAGATTGTTTTGCTTTGCCTTGGATCGATTTGGATTCAAGTTGCATCTTTAAATTTAATGTAAATTTCGCTGGAGGTCTAATGTGTAGGCTGAGTCGAGTATTTATGACTGGGCTTGGTCGAGGAAGTGCTGAGGTCAGCGAGATTCATAGATCGGTATTTACCGAAGTATGCACTACGCTGTGCTGTGGGTTAGATCTCCAAAAGCGCTAATGACAACGTTTCGATAACATCCAGCTCAAATTGCGTAGAGTTGAAGGTTTCAAAACGTTACGGACCTTTTGAGGAAACCGCTAGTTCAAACCCATTTCGGAAAATCAAATCGCAATTGTGTAAACCGGTCTATTCGGATCGTTATTGCCGTGAACTAAATATATATAATTGGAATCACCACAAGCCGCTACTAGCGAGCACATGAAATATCATTGAGTACTCACGTCGTAAAACTACGACGGATATCTATACGATATCCTAAACAAATATTATAAATCGTGGTCGACCACTAAAAGAAGTTACAAGCGCCCATATAAACAAAAAAATAAATGGTACCATCACACAAAATACAACAACGATTGATCTGGCGCGATACACCGCCAACTGATGCGAAATACCGGCTTGCGGGCATATATGCTTTCTCTGTCTAACTTGAAACCGTAACTTCCTGAACCAATCTTCCGTTCGACTATTGTACGCCTAACGAACTTCTCAACGAACAAGAAATTCAGACTTATCATACTTAACTTACAATTTTTACAGCTGAATCGGGACATCTCTTTTTGGGGTAGATAGAATAGACGATCATAGCTACTGATAGCGGTGGCTCGACCTTAGCCTTTATGCCGTTACAAAATAAATAAACAAAGGAGGGTAAGAAGAACAGGCCTAGTCAATTACAGTGATTCTGAAGAAAGTAACAAAGATTTTTCTCCAGCAGATTCTGATAGTGACTTTTTGCCATCTGATCTACCTATTTCTGACGTATCTGATACTGAAAATACAACTGCATTAAGACGATGGAAAAAATGTAATCCCGAAAAGTGGAAAGTCAATGTTACAAAACAAAATCGTGCTGCTTGTTTGCCATACAGAACTAAGACAAAAGAATGTCCAGCTAAACAACCAAAACCTGTAAATTGTGACCGTTGTAGATTTGACTGCTCTAAAAACATTTCAGCAGAAGATCGGGAAACTATTTGCAAAAGCTACTGGGGTCTTAATAATTATAATCGACAAAAAGAGTTTATAATTAACCATCTTCAATGTATGATTGAAACAGTGTGACTCTAACCTGACCAAAAGAGATTGTTGGCAGCCTCAAGATACGTTTATTAATCACAGGGTCGTGAGTTGAATATTGGTGATATAGTTGAAACGCTGGATAGGGACTCGCCGGAAATTTGTAGACTTCAGCTCCTTGGTAGACTCAATCCAACTGGTCCACTTCTCCAGACGTCAACAAGTGATTTTGCGGTTAGCGCCAGGAGGATATTACTCCTCGGCGTGGAACCCTGGAAAGAGACCAGTGTGAATGATAGGAATACAAAAGCGCTACAGCGCCCAGCTATCAGGCGACGGCGCCCCACACGGAGACTTCCGACGAGGGCCCTAGGGTAATTAGGATCTAATCATTTGGATCCTTTGCTAAGTATACTGAAGATGCATGAGCTTTACGTCGATTTTTGTAAAGAAAAAGGTTGTAAACCAGTGAGCGAGCCTATATATAGGAGTATCTTTGGTACTGAGTTTAATTGATCCTTTCATACTCCGAAAAACGACCAGTGTGCAACTTGTAGTAAGTATAAGACGGCAGACGCAGAGAAAAAGAAAGAAATGGAAGTTGATTTCTGTCTACATATAATAAGAAAAACAAAATGTAATGAAGCAAAAGAGCAGGATAAAAGTAGGCAAAAAATGGACACAAGATTTAAATCAATCACATTTGATTTACAGAGTGTGTTGCAGTTGCCCTTTTCTGCAGTGTCATCTTTTTACTACGTAAGAAAGCGTACGAGGTAGTAATGAAATTGGTTCTATTATTTTAAAGTACATTCAATCTGAAATCCCTGAAAATGTCACTGAGTTATCTATGTTCTCACATACGTGCGGAGGGCAGAACCGTAATCAACAAATGGCTGCCGCTCTCCTGTACGCTGTTCAGAACACCCACTTGCAGATTATTGAACAAAAATTCTTAGAATCTGGCCATAGTCATATGGAGTGTTATTCGATGCATGCTGCGATCGAATATGCCAGTAAGAACAGGGAGATTTTTATGCTCAGAGACTGGATAGATATTTTCAGGAAAGCCAGATCAAAAAGAAAAGACGTAAGCAATGAGCCATACAAAAAAATGAGCTGACTTTTAGAGACTTTTGGGATTTGCATTCATTGTCAGCAGCAACCATAAAGAATAGAACAGTGGATGAAGTCGGCGATAAGTTATCGTGGCTAAAAGTAAAATGCTTAAGGTATGAGAAAGTCCATCCTAATACAATATTCTATAGGTACGACCATAATTCTGCATACAAAAAAAATTATGTAGCTCCTCGTGGCAGTCGTAGCAGTGTAATCCAAAATGTCGAGCATAAACCAGCCTATGATCGTCAGCTTCCAATATCTGTTCAAAAAAAAAAAGAGATCTAGTAAAGTTATGCAAAGATGGGCTCATTCCAACGGAACTACATGGCTGGTATCAAAATTTGTCTGTCTCGTCTGCATTGCCCGAGGATGAAGTGTTTTTTGATTAATATTATAATAATTTGGATTAAATAAGTAAAACCAGTTATGTATTAAATAAAGAATAGTTTCTCTATATTCATATTTTTATTCACTAAGTGACCTTTAATGGAGTAATTATGAAAAAGGTATAACTAATTATTTACATTTTTATTCACTAAGTGACTTTTAAAAGATTAATATGAAAAAGGTAAAACTAATTATTCACGTTTTATTTATTTATAATAAAAGTAATAAAAATAAGTCTCATAAATGTTAACGGTCCTATTTAGGATGACATACATATCTAACAAAAAATACATATTTAAACAAGTCTTTAACTTCTAGAGATAAATGAAAAAAATCATAATAAAATTTTAGACCTTCATTTATTCATAATTACTTTTTTGCAAATAATGATTTTTACCTTTACACCCACGCGGTGTCAGTCAGTGACATTGAATCAATTCCGACATAAGACCTACAATTTTCTGAACCACAATTTGTCACAGATATTATAGTGTATTTATATATAATATAATAAGTTATGTTAAAAAAATAAAAAAAAAATATATGCTAGAAATAAAAAAAAAAAAAATTTTATTCAGCAATTTATTTACATAATTATATCAAAAACACACTTAAAATAACTGTGTAGGTAATATTTTGAGGGTACAAAGATACATATTAGTAGCTATTCTCAACTTACCTATTATGAGTTCTGAGTACCGTATGGTAGACAGAGCCACAATCGCTGCGCCATAAAGGTATTAATAAAACAAACTAATACAATTATTTCGCATTAATCTAGCACTTTCAAACTAAGATAATTTACTTGGCGAAATCCCAACATCATTTATACAAAAAGATCGATAAAAACTTGAGCGCGAAACACTACACAACACTAGTGATATCGCATGATTTTGCTAAAAAAGACAAGTAATTCTCATCACCGCAGGTGAGAAAGAGACATTTTCAAAAGACATCAACGGGTAGTGCAAGTTCTATTAATTATTGAATATTATGAACCGTTGTATCTTGAACTTTGCTTCACTGGCAAAATAAAATAATTTTTTGAGGATTTTACGTACCAGTGGAATGTTATACCATCTTTTTGGAAGTTTGAAGTCTTGGTAGACTTCCCACGCCACTTTACACTACAAAACGGCATTAAAATGTCTATTTTTTTCGGCAAATATTTTTTTAAGGTTAAATTTTTGACAATACGCACAGGTCTGACACTTGGTCGCGACTGAAGAAGCGCATTCAAGCTTTGTTTCTTATAATACCTATTGAGCTAATGCGTGGTGCGCGTCGCTTGCCTTGTATACGGTATCTATTGGGGGTGATCTGTGGTCAGGGTACTCCAAGGCTGAACGGGCTGGATACATCACGGCGAAGTGGTAGGTCAGGGTAGGCCAAGGCTCAACGTGCTCGAAGTGGTGGGTCAGGATAGGCCAAGGCTGAACGGGCTGGATACATCACGGCGAAGTGGTGGGTCAGGGTAGGCCAAGGCTCAAGGGGCTGGATACATCACAGCGAAGTGGTGGGTCAGGGTAGGCCAAGGCTCAACTTGCTCGAAGTGGTGGGTCAGGATAGGACAAGGCTCAACGTGCTCGAAGTGGTGGGTCAGGGTAGGACAAGGCTCAACGTGCTCGAAGTGGTGGGTCAGGGTAGGACAAGGCTCAACGTGCTCGAAGTGGTGGGTCAGGGTAGGACAAGGCTCAACGTGCTCGAAGTGGTGGGTCAGGGTAGGACAAGGCTCAACGTGCTCGAAGTGGTGGGTCAGGGTAGGACAAGGCTCAACGTGCTCGAAGTGGTGGGTCAGGGTAGGACAAGGCTCAACGGGCTCAACCGCCTTTGTCTTAAGGTGATATGTAAGAATAAAAAACCGGTCAAGTGCGAGTCTAAATCGCGCACGAAGGGTTCCGTACCACCGTTCAATGGAAGCGATGGTGTGGAGTGAATAGTTTGGATTTTACACAGCAAAATATTGTTTACAAAGTTATTAGTGCGGTTACTTTCACACTCCATGTACGTAACCAGGTGCATCCATAAGTTTGTATGTGGTATTGAAAGAATTGTTGTATGGGAGCCCCCTTAAATATTTCTTTTATCCTGTTTTTTAGTATTTGTTGTTATAGCGGCAACATAAATACATAATCTGTGAAAATTTCAACTCTCTAGCTAGCTAGGTTCTTGAGATACAGCTTGGTGACAGACGGACGGACGGACGGACGGACGGACAGCGGAGTCTTAGTAATAGGGTCCCGTTTGGAACCCTTCGGGTACGGAACCCTAAAAAACACGTGAAACAACATAACAATAACTAATGAACGACGCGTTGTATGTAATTCGTAGCAATCGCGCCCCCGCGAGCTCCCGCCCCAGCAAAAAAAACTCGCTGTTGGATGGCGGCATCCCAATCCTACTATCGGCTCATAAACGAAGGAAGAATTACGTCGTCGTCCGGTTGTCGCGAGTGAGAGTAGACGTGCGTGTGGTGTAATTGGAAACCAGTGTCATTTATTCTTTATTCTAAATTGTAATTGGTTGAATTTGTTAAATTTCAATTCTCATTTACTCCTGCGACGATTATACGGAGTGACTCCACCCTCTGGGCGGCCCTAGAGTGGGATAGCTATCGATTTGTGCGTCGAAAAAAAATCCATATTGTGTGATTGGACGTCGTGTGTCACCTGAGGATCGAACCAGTGCCTTTGCGCATCGCTGCACCCGCGCACTAACCGCCGCGCCAAATCAAGTTAGTCGAGACCGACGAAATACTGCATCGCTTGTCGGCCGGTTGTGCGTAGCTGCTACAAACTCACGCGTCATCATCGCACACACTGCTACGTGTGCTACGCTGCAAGTGCTACGCCCGCTGCTACGTATTCTTAACAATGAGTGTATAACGTTCTCCGCCGCCGAGTCCAAATATGAAAGGACTGCTAGAAAAATCTGCCTCGGAATCTAATTTATCTGCTTCCGAGGGCAAGGGAATAAATGTAACACTAAGAAGCAAACGCCCTAGATTACTAGAAGAAGGAAGTCCACCGAAATCCAGTGGATTTGAAGAATTTAAGACTGATCTTTTGGGTTTGCTCACATCATGGAAACCGAGCAGGATCAACGATTGTCTACTTGGAAAGATAAGCAAAACGCTACCCCGACAATGTTAGTAAATGACATGTCTGATTTGAAACAACGGTGTGAACAGATTCAGAACTCGAACTCGGAAATTGAAAAAGGAATGGACTTCATAAACAACAGCTATGAGGAGATGAAAACGAAGATTAAGTTAGGTTAGTTCTTTTTTCTGGGCATATGTTGAAAAATCCATCATGGACGCCAGGGAAGGGATGCCCTGGCAGTGTCGGACTCCTACCGACTAAAAAACACCATAGTACCCAAAATCTTTTTCCTCTAACAGGAGTCAGATTCCTTGTGAAACTTTTTATTTTAATCAATAATTTTTACAAATTTACCGTGGAAGTTGCTCTTTTCTTCCAATCGTTCTCTTTTTTTTTTTTTTTTTTTACTGTTTACAATATCAGAGTCAGAGTCAGAGTCATTTTTTTTATTGAATATAAATAAATTAATTATCTTATTCAACGTCAAAATTATACTTACTTATAACTACAAGTCATTTTTTTTATATAAAAAAAAGACAACACCGTTTCGGAAGGTGGGCCTCGGGGTTAAGGAGAAACGGCAAGAAACTCCCCCATACCTTTTTTTTTAAAAAGTGACTTTACAAAAGGTACTGGTTTCGGTCTAAGGAAATTCGCCGGCGAGTGATAGACTTGATCCATCGCCCCTCATCGAATTTCTGTGCGCTGAGATGGTATGGACCATGCAGTTTTGTCATCTAAGTATTCCTTAATACTATAATAGGACTTTCTTATCAGCTCATTTTTAACAAAGTTTTATTTGTTAAAAATACAATTGTTTATCTTCCGGACATTCTGCTTATAAGTGCCGCATGCCAGTATCCTGTCGTATCTGCCGAAGACGTCACTATACTTTGATTCATGAACAACGGCCCACAAACTCACAAACCAACATTGAAGAAGTACAAAATCATCATAGCAAACTAGAACAAAATGAAGAAGAAAACATTACGGAAGAGGATGAGACAGATATCACGGTTTGTGCCGGCACGCACGCCCGCCACAGATATGCGGAAATATCTATTTCCACGTAATGTTAAGATAAGTTGACGACCGTCACAGATAAGGTATATTTATATTCATCACGTAGTTTTGTAGTAAGTTGTATATAAGCTAAGTATTTCCTATAATAAATTAGTCAATTATCGTTAGTCTAGTATTTAGTATTCGCATCTCAAGCCTTTTACTTTACTCCCGAAGATATCGCTCTCCTTATAATTGCCTCTGGCAAAGTGGTGACCCGACTTCTGAACATCAGCAACCTTCGGTAATAGCAGCATGGACCCAGCCGCGAAGAAAACTCCGTGTGCTGCACCTTAGAAGTGCAAGCAAGAAGCACTTCGTCCAAGATCGCCGAGCCCCGACTTCGGTTTGCATACCTATTTCAAACCACGCTGCAGAACTCCATAATCAAGACTCCACCCAAACCAAGACGACATCAAGCAAGCCATGACCGGACCAGATTTGAAAACGGACCAGAAGCCAAAAGATAAATAATTTCAACTGAAGATTTCCCGCATCGAACTCAAGATACCGCAAGAACAATGAACCGATTGTCAGCTGACTGCTGATTTATCAAAATGGAGCTCGCACCAGCAGAAACGAATGCGTCGGCAAATTCATTCACAGCAAGCAGCTTTTCAAGTTCAAGACATAGGAAGCCGTTCCAGCCCCCAGAAGAGTATTGAAACATCATCGATATACCTAATTCAACGAATTTTGAAATCATCCAGGAAGAACATCGCACGAAGAATATTCAAATCACAAATAATAATACCTTGGACACCATTTACACACATTGATCTAGCCCCAAAATAGGATTCCCTGTATCTTGGGTACATATAAACAATTGGTGTACAAGATGTGCCCTATGTTGCCAAATCCCAAGGTTTTTAGGCACACAAATTTCATCAATCGACAACTTAATATTCACTCAAGAGTGAAGAGCACGCACGTACATATGACGTACGAGATCATTGACTGCCTAGAGCCAAGGTTACAGATTTAATGCTAACGCTGATTCAACACAATCATCCTTGTTTAGGTACGGTCGCAATTATAAACAAACAGTGATTACAACTTCAACGACGTGCGATGTAAATTGACTCATCGAATCCTGAAAAACATGGGCGGCTGCAGCATCAGACGACTCTCCTGCGGATCTTTTCCAGTTATAGGTTAGGTTAGTTTACTAACCGCGAAGCCCCATTTTCCTAGTGTTTTTCTGTTTTCGTGTAAGATTTACCTTTAGATTCGTGTAAGATTTACCTTTTAGATTAAGTTAAAGTATGCACAATTAAGATCTGATTTATGTTTATTAAAATACTAAGTACTAGTTATTTTTGCAGTTGATATAAGTTTGTTATGGTATCTAACTTAGATTTTTTCCATTGTTATAGTACATTCATTTATTTTTTTCCCTAAAAGGGGGAGTAACTGTGCCGGCACGTACGCCCGCCACAGATATGCGGAAATATCAATTTCCACGTAATGTTAAGATAAGTTGACGACCGTCACAGATAAGGTATATTTATATTCATCACGTAGTTTTGTGGTAAGTTGTATATAAGCTAAGTATTTCCTATAATAAATTAGTCTAGTATTTGCGCGCATCTCAAGCCTTTTACTTTACTCCCGAAGATGTCGCTCTCCTTATAATTGCCTCTTGCAAAGGTTTCGTAACACTTTACCACAAAGAATTCGGCAGCCCTGTTAGCAACAGCCTTGGTACCTGTGAGAAAGAAGTCAGGTGAAATAACTATACTTCGTGCTTTGGTGGATCAAGGGTCTCAAGCAACATTTGTAAGCGAGAGAGCAGCTCAACTTCTAAAACTTAAACGAACGAAAATTGAAGGAACAGTATCTGGAGTCGGTGCAACCAAAATTTCAATGAGTCACGTGGTACAATTTGAGGTTTTGTCAAGTTGTGATAAAACTTTCAACCTTAAGGTTAAAGCATACGTCATTCCCAACCGTCTTACAACACAGCTACCTGCCAAGAAAATAAAAAACAATACCTGGTTGCATTTTAATGGACTTCATTGGCAGACCCAAGCTTTAATCAACCAGGGAGAATTGACATGTTGTTGGGTGTAGAAGTTTGTGCCCAAATAATGAAGGGTGCAATAATCAAAGGTCCACCCGGTACTCCCTGTGCACAAGATACAAACCTAGGTTGGATACTCTTTGGGAATATTGAGGCCACTACTGCGAGAGAGGAAGTAATTGTTATGCATCATCAAATACAATTGGATAGCATGTTACAGAATATGTGGGAATCGGAAGCAAACGAGAGACCAAAACAAACAAGATAGGAAAAGCAATGTGAGGAAATATACAATTCTACAGTAACTAGAGACGAACAAGGAAGATACATAGTAAAGTTGCCAAGAAAACATGAACAACTTGAATCAACCAAAGAAGGAACTAGAGACATAGCACTAAAAAGACTAAACCTTTTAGAAAAACAATTTGAAAAGAACACAAAACTAAAGGAAGAATACAAAAAGGTTATGGAAGAATACATAGAGATGAACCACATGGAAGAGATACCAGTACAAGAAATAAACACACCTTCTGTGTACTTGCCCCACCACGCTGTAATTAAAGAAGAAAAGGAGACCACAAGGGTTAGAATTGTTTTTGATGCTTAATCGAAGGGACTAAACAACATTTCATTAAACGACGAGTTGCTGGTGGGTCCACCGCTACAAGAAGATATGAGAAACCTTATATTGAGATGGAGAATGAAGCCAGTCTGTTTTATTGCCGATATCCAAAAAATGTATATCTCGGAGAGAGCGTTTTTGGACAAATATATCCAACATTCAGAAACAGAACAATGGCGGGAGCTGGAAGTACAACAAGCGATAGCCAAGCAATGAAATTACCAACAATTATTGGCACAGGTATTGACAACGAAATCCAAAAACATCACTTTAAATTCAAAAAAATGTTCAACTTTCACATAGAAAGTAAAATGGTGCAATATCATAAAACTGAACCGAATGCAAATGCGGCAAACGGAATGATCAAAATAAGAAGCTTCATTCATACATTGCCGTGGCACAAACTTTACATGTATTTAACACATAAAGAATACGACGACATCATATCATTCACACACAGTGCCAAAGTAAGTAATGTGTCGATGAAAATTTACAACTTGGGCAATAGAACTCCATTTGTCGCTTCCTCGGGATCAGTTCAGTACGCAAACGCCAACTCGCAAACAACAATAGGACTATGGGAAGATTTGGGAAGAATCGGGGCAGTTAAATTTGGCGAAAATATATCGGCAAAAACATTATACGGTGAACCATTGAGTGCATTAGACAAACAAAATCAGGCTAGACAAGTGGCGGGCGAGAAACAAAGCGCCGCTTGTCAAGGAAAATTCATAGATAATAGAGCCGAATTTTGGTATCACAATGGAATATATGACACAACCACGGGAATAGTTAATAATCAAAGTATTGAGAGGCGAGAATCAAACAACACTGCAAGAAATACGTTTGTTAACCGGCAAAATCAACAACTGGTGCTGTTCCTTCTTGAGAACCAGGCTTTTTCAGAAGGAGAAGCACAGAAGCTATTATGCGAAACGCCTGAAGGGATTACCATCCAATTTAACAGACACTTTGTCGAGCGACTTGACACAGCATTATCAATTTCCAAGACATTGGTATTTTCAGAATCAGCGCAACAACGCATTGAAAGAACAAAGACAGTCCAATTGAAACGCGACCCAGAAGCAAATACAATAAGTACAATAAAAACTGGTTCGGAAAATCTAGCACACCTGCTACAGGAGAACAATATTAACCCATTTGAATTTGCACAATACACAAGATGGCATTTTCATAAAATGACGCAAATAAAGAACAATCTATTCTTCAAGGGGCCACCAAGTACGGGCAAAACAATGGTTATGGAAAGTCTGGTCGAAATGCAGTTCAATTATGAACGTCTAACGGGAATTACACCAAACTCACCGTTCAACTTTTCGGCCCTTGTTCACAAGAACGCCTGCTTTATGGACGAGTGTAAACTCACCGACAATCAATTCGAGCAATGGAAATTATTGGCTGGAGGACAACCGATGAGTACCGACATAAAATATAAAAGTCGACACGACATTAAAGACTGTGTACTATACACGGCTAGCAATTATCATATAACAATGTACACATCGGTCATGGAGGCAGATGAAGCTGTGAACACAAGAACGATTCAATTTCACTTCTACAAACATCTTCCAGAAAGATTCAAGTTGAACGCATTTATTTGGGAGCATTTTTGGAAAGAATACATGTACCCAGAAGAGAATGATGACCTTAATTATCCCAGAGTTATGTAAAATAATTTCAAATGTGAATAATTTAGTGCCATTTTGTACTCTATAATTAGTAATGCATGTTATAATTAGATGTTATTATATGATAAGCGGTGAAGGGTGTAATGATCAAACGAACGAACGAATAAACGAATAAAAACATAAAACGGTCACTGTTTTTTCCTTTACACGGCAGATGTATAGGCAGGTAATAAATAGAACGAAAAGGGTCAACCCCGTTAGTATGGAGGCATCGTCCGATCCGGTTAAACAAGACACCAAGGTCGACGGCGGCAGTGGATACACGTTACCAGGCTACAATTACTTGGGCCCAGGCAACGACCTCGACTCAGGAGAACCGACAAACAAGTTAGACGAGCTTGCATACCAACACGATTTGGCATATACGAAAACGCAAGTGGAATACGAAAAAAGGTTGAACAGCAAACAATACAACGAAACAGAATTGCGACAGTGGGCAATAAATGAAATCCGAAAAGCTGACAAAGATTTTCTAAATAAAACAAAGGAATACGAGGCAGAAGGAGTATACGACTCAGTGGCAAAATATATTGAATTAGCGGGAATCGGAACAAAATATCTCGGAGAGAGCGTTTTTGGACAAATATATCCAACATTCAGAAACAGAACAATGGCGGGAGCTGGAAGTACAACAAGCGATAGCCAAGCAATGAAATTACCAACAATTATTGGCACAGGTATTGACAACGAAATCCAAAAACATCACTTTAAATTCAAAAAAATGTTCAACTTTCACATAGAAAGTAAAATGGTGCAATATCATAAAACTGAACCGAATGCAAATGCGGCAAACGGAATGATCAAAATAAGAAGCTTCATTCATACATTGCCGTGGCACAAACTTTACATGTATTTAACACATAAAGAATACGACGACATCATATCATTCACACACAGTGCCAAAGTAAGTAATGTGTCGATGAAAATTTACAACTTGGGCAATAGAACTCCATTTGTCGCTTCCTCGGGATCAGTTCAGTACGCAAACGCCAACTCGCAAACAACAATAGGACTATGGGAAGATTTGGGAAGAATCGGGGCAGTTAAATTTGGCGAAAATATATCGGCAAAAACATTATACGGTGAACCATTGAGTGCATTAGACAAACAAAATCAGGCTAGACAAGTGGCGGGCGAGAAACAAAGCGCCGCTTGTCAAGGAAAATTCATAGATAATAGAGCCGAATTTTGGTATCACAATGGAATATATGACACAACCACGGGAATAGTTAATAATCAAAGTATTGAGAGCTACTCATACTTACCGGCATTAATAGCTAGTGCAAAAATATTCTATAACGCTACAAACTCTATTGGAATTATATATACGAAGAGTTACAGTCCCAAAGATGGGACATTCCATTACAGAAATGATGCATGGCGTTTTTCAAAATATGATTATTTAAAAAATAGAAAACCGATACACAACGTAGAGGTACGAAGCGGCGTACAAACAGCAGTTAATCACGCGGCATCACGGGCAGTTCATTGCGACAATGCGACGGTCGATAATTACCTCTATAATAATTGGACAGAAGAACCGTCGCTAGGATTCATACCATCTATAGGGATAGGTATATTGCCACTATTAAGTAGCGATGGCGCACACGAAAAAAGTATACTCAATATAATGTGTGAATTTGAAATAAACATTGAAGCCCAATCGCACGGACAAAATATTGTGTACACTGCAATGCGGAACCCACAGCCGAATCCACTAATAATGGGTTACCGTTTGACAGATCATCAATATGGCGAAATTGTTATAGGTCACCAGCCGATAACAAATCTACAAGAGAATGCATTAGAAAATCAACCAGAACCGACGGCGATAGCAGTGGAGGTGGCATCAAAAAGAAGACGTCGCTCCTTGAGTACAGATAAATACGAAAAACCCAGAATGGTACGTGTAGCACAATCAGAAGGCGAAACAATTGTTCCAACACCGCGGTTATATCCGAACCAAGCATTAACATCAAAACAAGAAAATATACTGACAACAATGGAAAAAAAACTTGAAGAAATTGCCACATCCGAGAGCATAATTGAACATGAAATGCATAAAATAACGACTCATATTGATCAGTCACTGAAGCCACCGGACAATCCACCCCTTCAAAGCGCTCCGCTCCCACAGGTACCAGGGCCGCAGACGGCGGCAAGATGTGGAAAAACTGGTAAACCGGCAAGGCATTGATAAAGGTCACCTGTTTGCAACATTGTAAGCTGTACTGTAAATTTAAAGGCCACTTGTTTGCAACATTGTAAGCTGTATTAATTAAGAAATGCCTGTATAATAAATTAAACGAGTCTTGGAATACAATTATGTTTTATTCGGACCACCGTCCAAATTGGTTAGGTTAGGTTAGGTAGGGTAGGTAGGTAGGTAGGAGTGAAACGAGTTGCCCCTGGCAGCCCGGGCCCATGCGCACTGGGTGCGCTTACTTGGTAGTTTAAGAAATTGAATAAGTTGTCAACTTAGTAATATTTCTTAAACCGTTTAGGTCACTGTGGATTTTTTGAAAAAAAAAATTGGTTAGGTTAGGTTAGAACATTTTAGAAAAATTTTCAAAAATGTTAGGTTGAGTCGAAAATTTTAGGAAAAAAGTTAGGTTGAGTCGAAAATTTTAGGGAAAAAGTGAGGTCAAGTGAGGTGAACTTTGACCTTTTTAGAGGTCGTTAGAGGTCACATTAGCTCGAAAAATTGGATTGCTCGGTGGGACGCATCAAACATCACACAGGGAGAAATAAATCAACTCCTTGGAAGGTCATCACTAAGCACAGAGGAACGCGCCGACTCCATTTTCATATAATTTACATCTCAACAGCAAAAAACTGGGTGTTTAATTCAAAACTTGGCCAAGCTATACGAGCAGGACAATACAAATGTTCTGCAATTGCATGCATTCGTTGCTTGTTGGAGTACATTACTTCCGGCGATGATCGTACAACATTACGACAAGTTCTCACCAGCAACGATGAAAAAATTGCAAAATGCGCCACTCACGCATTTCGAGGTGGCGCTGACCGATCAATTGATGGTGCGAATGCAGGTGCCGAAAGGGGAGATCTTATATCTAGAATACAAGGCGCAGCATCAACCAACACTGAGCGAAGAATGGTTACAAGCCCTACTGGAACCAATGAAAGTCTACGTAGTGAGGGGAGCCAACATGTTATCGGTGAACAGGGCAACAATGCAGTTGGAGTGGAATCGTTTGGCCTTTCAAGGCGAGAATCAAACAACACTGCAAGAAATACGTTTGTTAACCGGCAAAATCAACAACTGGTGCTGTTCCTTCTTGAGAACCAGGCTTTTTCAGAAGGAGAAGCACAGAAGCTATTATGCGAAACGCCTGAAGGGATTACCATCCAATTTAACAGACACTTTGTCGAGCGACTTGGCACAGCATTATCAATTTCCAAGACATTGGTATTTTCAGAATCAGCGCAACAACGCATTGAAAGAACAAAGACAGTCCAATTGAAACGCGACCCAGAAGCAAATGCAATAAGTACAATAAAAACTGGTTCGGAAAATCTAGCACACCTGCTACAGGAGAACAATATTAACCCATTTGAATTTGCACAATACACAAGATGGCATTTTCATAAAATGACGCAAAAAAAGAACAATCTATTCTTCAAGGGGCCACCAAGTACGGGCAAAACAATGGTTATGGAAAGTCTGGTCGAAATGCAGTTCAATTATGAACGTCTAACGGGACTTACACCAAACTCACCGTTCAACTTTTCGGCCCTTGTTCACAAGAACGCCTGCTTTATGGACGAGTGTAAACTCACCGACAATCAATTCGAGCAATGGATATTATTGGCTGGAGGACAACCGATGAGTACCGACATAAAATATAAAAGTCGACACGACATTAAAGACTGTGTACTATACACGGCTAGCAATTATCCTATAACAATGTACACATCGGTCATGGAGGCAGATGAAGCTGTGAACACAAGAACGATTCAATTTAACTTCTACAAACATCTTCCAGAAAGATTCAAGTTGAACGCATTTATTTGGGAGCATTTTTGGAAAGAATACATGTACCCAGAAGAGAATGATGACCTTAATTATCCCAGAGTTATGTAAAATAATTTCAAATGTGAATAATTTAGTGCCATTTTGTACTCTATAATTAGTAATGCATGTTATAATTAGATGTTATTATATGATAAGCGGTGAAGGGTGTAATGATCAAACGAACGAACGAATAAACGAATAAAAACATAAAACGGTCACTGTTTTTTCCTTTACACGGGAGATGTATAGGCAGGATATAAATAGAACGAAAAGGGTCAACCCCGTTAGTATGGAGGCATCGTCCGATCCGGTTAAACAAGACACCAAGGTCGACGGCGGCAGTGGATACACGTTACCAGGCTACAATTACTTGGGCCCAGGCAACGACCTCGACTCAGGAGAACCGACAAACAAGTTAGACGAGCTTGCATACCAACACGATTTGGCATATACGAAAACGCAAGTGGAATACGAAAAAAGGTTGAACAGCAAACAATACAACGAAACAGAATCGCGACAGTGGGCAATAAATGAAATCCGAAAAGCTGACAAAGATTTTCTAAATAAAACAAAGGAATACGAATTAGTTTAGTACGAGTTAGCGAATCTGCGTTCCTATTGGACTAATAAGTTATCGACCTGAAGTTGATTTTATCGAAAATTCAATTCCTGTGTATTGTATGCTTGCCGTATTGCATTTTTTCATATCCGCCATTTTCGATGTTTGTTTTTTCTCGTTGTGGGACTTTGTAAAAGATTTATCGTATAGTTTATGACAAAATAAGAACTACACCATACACTGTAGACGTATTACGTGTTATAAGAATAGTGTGTGCAGTTTTATTACGGTTTTGACTGATAAAACAAAGGTAAGGGAAAATTATTAAAGCAAACCACATTTGTTTGTTGCATTTGAGTAACTGGTTGCCTCGGTACTATTCTCCATTTGTAATCTTTTTCAGCATTTGTCTTTAAACCCTCATTCCTCATAATGGCCGAATTAAAGTCATTGATGGCCAACCGCGGCTATGAAAAGGGCGCCATAACGCGCATCTCAAAGTTTTGCGACACCGGGGAAGTGAAATCATGTGCGTCAGAGTTGCTGCAAGAAAAGCGAAATCGACTTGTTGCGGCTTTTAACGATTATGAGACGCAGAATCGGGCCATTCTCATGCTCAATCCGAGTGATGAGGAGGACTATGCAGAATACGAGGATATGTACTATAAAAGTATCGCCGTGTTGGATTACCAGCTGAAAATACGTCGATCTGAGGCACCGAGATACCAAGAAAATCCCTCGAGTACTACTGGTGAGTTCAATAAATTACCCAGAATTACCATTCAAGGTTTTGATGGAAAAAATGTAGTGGATTATTATCCATTCATAAACTTATTTCGGTCTGTGATTCATACTGACAAAAAAATAAGCTGTTGTGAGAAGTTATACTACCTTCGCTCATTGCTGAGTGGGGAGGCCTTGGATATTATCAAAAATCTACCCCTAAATGATCTAAGCTATGATGAAGCACTCCAGCTCTTAGAAAATAGGTATGCCAATACCTCCAAAATGGTTAATCATCATGTAAATAGCATGCTTGACTTACCCACTTTCACAAAATGCACAGCACAGAACTTACGCTTAATTATAAACACGGTCAACATGCATTTAGCCGCACTTAAAAATCTGGAACAGCCTGTGCAGTATTGGGACAGCTTGCTTATTAACATTTTGGCAAAAAAGGTGGATAATTATACTAATAGAGGCTTTCATCTTGATAGAAATCCTAAAGAGGTGCCTACATTATCTGAATTCCTTGCTTTCTTAGAAAAGAGAGCTATTTCTCAAGAGAACACCGGAGAAGAAGAACAAGCTTCATCATATGCAGTAAAACCTCAAAAATCTACAAGGGCAGTGAGCGGAGTGGTGACTTCCAAAGCATCATGTAAGTTTCGCAGTAATTCTCATAAATTGTATGAATGTGCAAAATTTAAAATGGCACCTGAAAAAGACAGGTGTGAATTTGTCAAGAATAAAAACCTATGTACTGTTTGTTTAAATGAGCACCGTGGCAAATGTTTGCTTCGCCTGAAATGTAATACGTGCCAAGGGCGACATAACACGCTTGTGCATACGCAATTACTAACTAATAATAACGCAGAAAGCCATGTGACAGCTTCCAATAGTGCTTCCAATGCTGTCCAGCCAGCGGTCAATATGACAAACACCGCCCAGGCCAAAGATGTACTATTGCCAACAGCAATTGTCCGAATTAAAGGTAAAGATGGTGCATTTGTCAATGTTAGGGCGTTATTGGATACTGGCTCCCAAATCTCATTCATTGCTGACGATTTGGCCAACAATATAGGATGTAAATTATATGAATGTGATCAAAAATTCTTAGGAATAATGGAAGACCCTCACAAAGTTTCAAAACAAACAAAGGTTACCATTCATTCTTCAGTGAATGATTTCTCTACAGAAATCTCATGTTGTGTGGTCAAGCAAATTACATGCAACTTGCCTCAGCAAAGCTTCGAATTGAAAAAATTCAATATTCCGCCTCACATACAATTAGCGGACATAAATTTCAACAAGGTTGGTGGAATAGATATGTTATTGGGATGTGACATATTTTTCCAGGTCTTGCAGCGCGAGTCCCTGCCAGCCACGCCGTCCGGCCCATATCTTATTAACACCACCTTCGGATACATTGTCGCGGGAAGTCTGCCCGTATCAGCTGGCAAGGTATACGCTACCAACTTGTGCGTTCATGTAAAAGGTAACACAATTAATAAATTAATAGATAAAATTCCACACAATATAAAAGAACAAGATCCCCAGGTGCGCGAAATAAGCAAAAACATTTCCAAACTATGGGAATGTGAAAAGGTACCCACTGTCTACAAAGAGGGCAGTAGTGAGCATCAATTAGCTGAACAATGTTTTCAGGAATCTGTTCAGTTACGGAATAGAAAGTTTTCTGTGGGCTTACCTCTAAAGCTTGATATAGAAAAGGTGCAGCTGGGGGATTCCATTTCCTGTGCATTGCAAGGTTTTACAACCTTGAAAGGCGTTTCGACAGAGATAAAAAATTGGCCAAGCAATACAAAGAATTTATTCATGATTATATTGATCAAGGACATGCAAGGCTTTATGATATCCAAAAATATAATTTAGATGACGGTAAAGTATACTTTATTCCGCATCATCCGGTTTTAAACCTAAATAGTAAAACTACACCGGTACGCGCGGTGTTTGATGCGAGCATGAAAACCAAAAATGGTTTATGCTTGAATGACGTGTTACTGAACGGCCCGGTCGTACAAAGCGACCTGTTTGATATATTAACGTCGTTTCGAACATATAAATTTGTCTTGTTATGTGACATCAAGGCTATGTATCGCGGAATACTCTTGCAGGAGGAATTTTGTTGCTTACAAAATATATTATGGCGTGATTCAACCCATGATCCAGTAAAATGTTTGCAATTGAGAACAGTCACATATGGAGTCAAAAGTTCGGCATTCCTTGCTACTCGTTGTTTAATAGAGCTTGCTCAGATATACAGGGATAAGTATCCACTAGCTGCATCAGTTTTAAAATATTCGACGTACGTAGATGATATTCAATGCGGCAGCAATCAATTATCTGAATTGAAGGCAATAAAGTTGGAATTAATAGCAATAATGCAGGAAGCCAGTTTTGTACTACATAAATGGTGTTCAAATGAAAAGGATATTTTGAAGGATATTCCTTCCAACTTACAATGCTTTGGTAGCATCGATTTTGATAAAAATAGTATGTGCATAAAAACATTAGGGCTTACCTATGATGTAGCTTGCGACACACTGAATATGAAATGTCCTGAAACGGAAGTGTTAAAGGTGTATACTAAAAGACAAATGCTGAGCTTTATAAGCAAATTCTTTGATCCTCTAGGTCTTGTTGGTCCCTTGTTGGTTCAGGCAAAGTACTTAATGCAACAGGTGTGGTTTGCGGATATTAAATGGGATGATAATCTTCCAGATGATCTCAATAAGCAGTGGGTTGAATTTGCCAATGAGTTGGTAAAAATGGCTTGTGTATCGGTTCCTCGAAACATCAATGATCAATCATCCAACTTATTAGAACTTGTCGGTTATGCGGATGCCTCAAATATGGCGTACGGTTGCTGCCTATATTTGAGGACTATCAGCTCAGACAATGTAGTTAAGGTGAACCTCTTGTGCTCCAGATCACGTATTAATCCGAAAAACAAAGAACTGACTACACCGCGTCTTGAACTTAATAGCGCATTACTATTGGCCATGTTATCAAAAAATGTACATGACACGCTGTCCGTAAAATATGTTGTAAAAACATTTTTATACCTGGATTCACAAATTGTCCTGGCTTGGTTGGATATTGCTCCAGTTAGGCTGAGTGTTTATGTAGCCAATAGAGTAGAGAAGATTAATCAATTGGCAGGACAATTCCAATGGAATTATGTAAGGTCTAATGAGAATCCAGCGGATGTTTTGTCGCGCGGAATGTCCCCAAAACTGTTGGAGACAGATGTAGGAAAACTGTGGTTTCACGGACCTGAGTATTTGCAAAGTGCTGAATATGCACATTGCAAGTACTCCGGTAAAAATGTAGAAAAAATAAAAACAAGCAATGTTCCTGAATTAAAGATTGTAACACAAGCATGTAATACCAATATTAAGGTAAATGATCTGACTACTGTGCTGGATAAATATTCCAATATTGAAAAACTGGTACGAATAATTTCGTACGTCAAAAGATTTATTAATAATTGCAAAAAGGAAAATACTAAAATTCAAGGGAAATTGTGCCCAAAAGAATTGACGTCTGCTTTGCATGCCATTATTAGAATTGACCAAGAGAGACATTTTCAAGCTGAGATCAAGCAATTAAAAGAACATAGTAATTTGTGTAATATAAAAACAAGCTTGAACAACTTAAACCCATTTCTTGATTCCAGTTGTTTGCTACGAACAGGAGGGCGACTACAGAATGCCAATCTGTTGTTCTCTCAGCGACACCCAATTATACTAGCGAAGGGTTCTAACATCACAAAGCGAATTATTCACAATGAGCATTTGCGGCTCCAGCATGCAGGGCAGAAGTTGGTATTTTGCAGTCTAAATGAACAATATTGGATTATTAATGCCAGCAGAGAAATAAAGTCAGTCATACACAAATGTATAATTTGTTTTAAACTTAAAGCAAGGGCTACAACTCAACTTATGGGTTCTCTACCATCTGATCGTGTGAATGTAACACGACCATTTCAAATAATTGGTACTGATTATGGAGGGCCTTTCAATGTAAAACAAACTAGAATACGAAAACCTGTTATCACAAAGGCATACATAGTGATTTTCGTGTGTTTTGTTACTAAAGCCATACACATTGAATTGGCATCTGATATGACAACCAACACTTTCTTAGGCTGTTTAAAAAGATTTATAGCTCGTAGAAATAAACCATCAAAAATTTATTGTGATAATGCTGCCTACTACAAAGGGGCAAGTAACGTGTTAAATGAGTTGTATGAATTGCAGAATTCCACGAGCCACCAAGATATGGTGCATGACTTTTGCAATGCAGAAAGAATATCATTTCACTTTATTCCAGCTTATTCACCAGTGTTTGGTGGTTTGTGGGAGGCGGGAATAAAGAGTGTTAAATATCACATCAAGCGTGTGATTGGCCAGACTGTCCTTACCTATGAAGAACTCTATACCGTCTTGGTGCAAATAGAAGGAATTCTAAATTCCAGGCCACTGACCCCTATGTCAGCGGATCACGAGGACATGGCTTATCTATCACCCGCTCACTTCTTGACCGGTTCTACACTAACTGCCTATCCAGAGTTAAATCTCATCGGTGAAAATGTTGGAAAACTTTCCTTTTGGAAGCAATGTGTGAAAATGCAGCAAACATTTTGGCATCAATGGCACAAACAATATTTAGTTATGTTGCAAAGCAGACCCAAATGGAAAGGTGTCCAACCAAACCTTCAAATAGGAACCATGGTGTTAATAAAAAGTGATAATGTGTCCCCATTGCACTGGCCTATAGGGCGAATTCTTGCTGTTATGCCAGGCAAGGACGGTAAAGTACGTGCCTTAGATGTAAAAACCTCTAAAGGTACTATAATAACTACAAGTATAATGAAGGTGTGCCCTCTACCACTTGATAATTAATATAATTGTCATATTTTTTAGTTATTAAGGTTAAATATATTATGTTAAGTTAGCTACCTGTTTAAAATAGTAAGCACTTAAAAACAACAGAAAATGTTTCTCGATCTTTATTAAAAGGAAAGTTAGATAACGTGTCACATTTTCATAAATAATGTTAAGATAAAAATAAGTTCATAAACCTAGGAGAAAAGATCTCATTAGTTAAAAATCCATGAGGATTTATGCATTTACATTGTTAAAATCGTATTAGAGTTTAGATAAGTAAATTATGAGGACCAAAAATGTATATTTTAGTCTGGGCCCCGATATGTTTAATACCAACACAGATATTTAGGTTATCGGAACGTAATAGTATTGAGTTGGTAGTAGTCTATGGACGAAAAGAGTGGAAGAAAGATGGCGCCAACATAAGGTGTCTGTAAAAATACTAAAATTAAAATAAACGTGTAAAAATTGCACCAAAGCCTTTTCTTCTGTCTCGTACATCAACCTCCCCAACCATTCCCGTGTTTAATTGTCGTGCATCTAGCAAAATACGGACCTCTTCTGATTTCTTTAATGTACAAGTCAATGGACTGCTGAAATCCGTAGATTGCCTGCTAATAATACCTATCTCTTCCATTTCTTCCAATCGTTTTGTTACTTTATCGCGATATGCGAACGGTATGGGATAGCTTCGTTTTACGAAAGGCGTTTCATCTCTCATTTTTATCTCATGTATATATTTATTTGTCCGACCTACCCTATCGCTAAACAACTCTGCATGTTTATTTAACACCGGCAATAACCTTGTTTTGTGTTCAACAGGTATTGATGAATTATTCACATATTCCTCTATCATATTTCTACTGGTATCTTGGTTCTGTACTTCCATTGTACAACAGCAAAAATCCTGATTAGGGCCAGTACCTAATGGTATTTCACACATCCGCCCGGCGTATCGTAAAATTAGCCTCTTATTACCCTCACACATTAAACTGGCTCGCGTCTGTTGTATAAAATCAAACCCTAAAATTAAATCTTTAGGCACCCTTGTTAATACTAGCATTGGAGTATCGATAACGCATTCACCTATTGTTAATGGTAACGTTACTAATTTATCAACCCTTTCCTTACTGACTCCAAATGCACCTGTGATTCTCAAACTTGGAATCGGTATTTCCGTCGGTTTTCCCAATTGACTGCATACTTCTTCGTATACTCTCCGACTTATTACACTGATTTCGCTCCCCGAATCAATCAAACTCCTTACAACAATATTCCCAATACGCACATCTATCTCAGGTAATGTCAATGTACTACATAAATCGCGCCCACACTCAGTCGAATCGTCGTCTCTGAATATCGTATGTAAACGTCTGTCATTTCGATCTCTACAATTCGATCTAGATTTTTCCTCTAAACACACGGCATATCCATGCGCTTTATGCGCTAATAATTGAATAAATTCATTCACACCCACGTTCGAATCCAAATTACACAAATCATACAATCTATGCTTTTTCCCAATTTGATCGGCAGTCCACCCGAAGCGTAATAAATATCTGAGCGCGAACGACCCGCGCGAGTCCACTAGTTTTTTTAATTCTGATTTATCGCATTATTCCTGTCACTTGAACTTTGCCCTGCCTCTGTATTATCTGAACCATCATTGCCCCTTTGGAACCCTATTGCCTTGAAACTAGCCTGAGGCTGTCTACCTCTACCGCGAAAATAACCGCGACCGCGCATCCCAAATTCGTTTCGCCCCTTCGTTCCCGCGTTATAATTATTCCTACGACTCACCGCGTTATAACGTAACGTATTTACCCGCATAGCTCGATATTGCCCACGCATGTAGCTATCCCGCCTTACGTTATTCGTATTCATAGGTTCCGAACCATGCAACGCACTTAATCCTCCATCGACATTCCGTTCTAAATGCCGAAGGAATTCGACCGCATCCCGTATCGTCATTGGTTCCTTTCTAGCAAAAAACGCTACCTGAATATCACGCGGCAACTGTCTGAAAATCGTGTTGATTTTCTCCGTATCAGTAAACGGTATCGTAAGCTCATATATGCTTTTTAATTGAGAGGCAAAGAATTCTTCCATACTTTGTCCTTTCTTAGAATCAAACTTCGCAGTTAGGAATCTTTGCTTAATTAATTCCTGTTCATTATCACCCCAGAATACCTCTCTGAAATCTTTTTCAAAATCCGAATAGGTTCGCCATGAGTCTCTGTATATGCTCATTCGAACTTTTGCAATTCCTACCAAACTATCCGTTGCCCATATCAAAGCCCTAGAACTATCTCCCGAGACTTTAATATAAGCCTTTAAATCTCTTAAGAAAATCATCGGATTTTCCGAACTCCATCGAATGTCGGCAACTTCTGTGTCATTCTCACAATGCACGATTGACGTTTTTCTACCGATTGTTCAAACGTCTCTAGTTCCTGTATGTCAGTCTGTCTGTCCGAAGTCCTACTAGCATTGCTCGTGCTGGAACCCCTTTCCAAACTGTCTAATCTTTTCACTATTTCAGATAACAATTGCGTCACCTGCCCTGACGCCATTTCACTTGTGTGCGAAAGTGAATTTTGTGCTACCCTACTATCGTTTTTTCTAAGCCGGCCGGCCATCCTGAACACTAAACCGCCGTAGCTCGTCTGAAAACAATGCCCCTTTTTGCTTATTTCTTATTTACAAACTGAACTGTTTAAAATCGTTTCTACGTTGTGTTATTTTTAAAAGTAACGCGTTAGACCTTGATTCTTTTAGAATACCTAGGTATCAGACTATCTAGGATATCCTTCGGTCTCGGCACCAGAAATCTGTACCGGCCCCAGGCTAAAGGTCGAGCCGCCGCTATCAGTAGCGGACCCGAGTAAATGAGAGGACCCGAATCAGCTGTAAGATTTGTAAGTAAGAATGATAAGTCTGAATTTCTCGTTCGTCGAGAAATTCGTTAGGCGTACAATAGTCGAACGAAGTTTGGTTCAGGAAGTTACAGTTTCAAGTTAGACAGAGAAAGCATATATGTCCGCGAGCCGGTAATTCGCATCAGTCAGCGGTGTATTGCGCCAGAACGATCGTTGTTATATTTTATGGGTGATGGCACCATCTGGTTTTTATATATATGGGCGCTGGAACTTCTTTTAGTTTTAGTGGTCGACCACAGTTTATAATATTTGTTTGTGATATCGTATAGATATCCGTCGTAGTTTTACGACGTGAGTACTCAATGATATTTCATGTGCTCGCTAGTAGCGGCTTGTGGTGGTTCCAATTATATATTTGGTTCACGGCAATAACGATCCGAAAAGACCGGTTTACACAATTGCGATTTGATTTTCCGAAATGGGTTCTGAACTAGCGGTTACCTCAAAAGGTCCGTAACGTTTTGAAACCTTCAACTCTGCGCAATTTGAGCTGGATGTCATCGAAACGTAAGCATTATTGTTTTAGGAGATCTAACCCACACCATAGTGAAGTGCATACTTCGATAAATACCGAACTATGAATTCCACTAGCCTCAGCACGTCCTGGGCTGAGCCAAATCATATATACCGACTCAGCCTACACATTTGAAAAAAAAAACAGCTGTGCTGTATTTTAACTAAATTAATTTGTTTTAATTCGTCTATTTGTGAATATAGTGTTAATTTAAGTGTTTGTTTAGTCAACTAAAGTGTGCCAGTGCTAAATGTGGTCAGAATTGTAATTGTGATAAAATAATCGATCACGGACCGAAAGACAAAGGAAATTTCAAACTGCCAACGGAAAAACCCCGGGGGAGTATTGTTTTCATATTTGATTATTCATATTTTACAAGTATATGACTTGAACTTAACTATATACTTATACACTACATACTGCTCAACTCTCACTATTGTGAGAAACGTCCATCCTCACACCGCAGCGTCTTTGTTTTGTCTCTTAGCACTTGACAATCTGTGGAAGTAATTTTGACGATAAAACTAGCTGTTCACTCATAATTATTACACGATATACACAAGTGCACTGGTAGGTTAGACCTTGGCAATTAGTGCGAATATAATGTAAGCTTGTAGGTGATTCTAGAAACATATTAGGTACTCACTTCACAGCTGATCATCACAACACTTGCAAAACGACTAAAATTGTTAGATAATAAGTATAACTTTCATTAGTTCAGGACATTTATACTGTTAACCCATATTGACTTGTGATAGTTTAATTGAAACTTGTTGACTTTGATGTAGAATAGCTATATAGGGAAATAGGAACTATCATATCAGTACTACAGCTACTAACTGCAAGTCTTTATTCCTTCTGTTTTATTTTAATTTTGTTCGGAGCACCCATTCTTTTTTATTTTATTTCCAGGCATGGCATCCAACATTACTACGCGGAGAATGCACGCACTACAGCAACAACTAACTGACGCAGAGGAGTTAAACCAAAGGCTATTGGAAGAGCGCAATGAAAATGACTTTGAGATAAAAAGCTTGAGAGCCAAGAACTCACAGCTTAGAGATAGTGTGTCTACTTTGCGAGAAACACACGAGGAGTCGCAAAATGAGATTCAAAGATTGGAAAAACTTGTGGAATCTTTTGACACCCTGCGCACTGACCTTGCTTCTGCTTGTGATCGCAGTAAATTCCTCCAATACCAACTCAATGAGGCAAACTTGAAGTTGACTGATATGTGCATAGAAAAAGACTACAATGAATCTCGCCACATTACCTCTATCCAACAAGAACTAGAAGTAGCCAACCTAAGCACTATTGTTCAAGCCATGCAGACAAGCAGCAGAAAAATTAAAAAATATTGTAAATTAAATAAATTCATGAAAAAAACTAGAGGTAATATAAAAGTACTGAAATTAGCCTTGAAACGGCAATCAAACAGAATATTAAGAATCTCCTTAATGCAAGAGCTCCGGGGAAAAAATGTAGGTTTACAGTCGGACCTTCAACATGCCCGAGTAGAAATCCAGCATCTACATGACCTGCTAGCAAATACACTACAATGTTATGCCAAAGAGCAAAGTGAGTTAGCAGAACTCAGAGCCGCGACGTCTGAGTTAGTACAGCTACAACGCCAGAATGCGGAATTGGTGGGCGTTCTAATTGAGAATGAGGAGAATGAGACCAGCAAGGAGGACGAGCCCACATCACTAACTTTGGTCTCGACCCCCCTCAACGAGAGTGTTGCAGCGTCCACCGCTGCCCCAACCAAAAAACAGCGTCGCCGTCGTCGACGAGGAGACACCTCGCAGCTCAACAGCGCGAGCACCGCGCCGCTCGCTGTCCCTGCTGAGGCGTGTGTCATGCCGCAAGCTGCCCCGAGGGCCGCGCCGTTCGCCGTTGCGCACGTTGCGACGCTCGCTGCCGCGAATGCCGCGCCAACCGCCGCCACGTGCATCAAACCGCACTCCAACACGTGTGTCCCGCCACTCACCTCCACTCGTGTACCGCCAGCTACCAAAATATGTGCTCAGAGAAAAACTCTGTTGTTCTCCGACAAAGTAGGTGCAGGATTTGGGACTCTATTACATAACCGGCTTAACCAAAAAGTAACGAACATTTGCTGTCCAAATTGTTCATTTGTAGATCTAGTGAAGATGATTAGTCGCGGTATCTATGATGAGTACAGCACTATTGTAATTATGGTAGGAAATCATTCAAACATTAGTCGGAATGATTTGAATAAAAGTGTTGAAACACTTCTAGACTTACATAGTAGGATGAAATGCAAGTTTATACTATGCAATTTTCCATATGCCTGTAATTTGACAGAACTACAGAACAAATCTGTGCATAGAATGAATATTCATTTATTTAATTTAACATGTCATCACAGCGATGCTATTTTATATTTCGACATGAATAATTTTATTCATAACTTTACTCTGACACGGGATACATTGTACCTGTCTAATAAATATAGAAAATTAGTAGCTACATTGTTAGCTTATAATATATGCGACGCAGCTATAGTTGGTTTAACTAAGTTCAACTTGACATCAGCTTATTTTAAGAGTAATATGACATGCACCCCTATTGGGAATTCACCTGTTAATTATACTTTGCATGCAACATTGGAATCTGTTCCAAGTAATTTAAATTAGTTCATAAGACAATAGAGGAAATCTCTAGCATACAAGAGCCACTAAATATGTCAAAATGTAAGCCCCAGTTAAATATTGCCCATCAAAACATCCAGGGGCTACCTGGCAAAGAACTTGTATTAGAATTATTTCTAAAAAATTCTGACATTGATATTATTTGTGTTACTGAACACTGGTTGAAGGAAAATATGATGTCTTTTAACATAAATAGTTACAAAATTGTCAGTTGTTACAATAGAAAGACTGCTGATAGAGGTGGTTCTTTAATCTTAGTGAAGAATAATATTAAGGTGAAACAACGGAAAGATATTCTTGCACTTACTGTTGAAAGACAAATAGAGGTATCCTGTGTTGAGTTAGATAGCCATATTATTGTTTGTGTCTACAGGCCACCGAGGGATGAAAAAGGCCATGGCAATTTCGAAATATTTGAGAAAATTATGGAGGAAGCCCTCATTAAACTTTGTAATAACAGAAAAAAGTTAATTATTTGTGGCGATCTTAATGTAGATCTGCTTGTAGATACAACACTGAAGCGACGATTAATAACTCTGTTCAAATCATTTAATTTATGTCATGTATTTCTAGAGCCGACTAGAATTACACTTACAAGCCAAACTTGCTTAGATAACGTTTTTTGTGACTGTGCATTCACAACTAAAAGTGTAATTAACTGCTTACCCTCCGATCACAGTGGTCAAACAGTTTCATTCCCAATTAGTATTAAGGATAAGACTGGTCCAACATTTTATAGGCCTATTACATCCCATAGACTAGAGACATATACGAAAAACTTAGATATAAATTTGCCAGTACCGGATTTTAATGAACAGAACCCAAACAAAATCTACTCAGACTTCTTCAACATTATTCAGACAGAATTCAATAAAGTTTTCAAATTAAAGAAAGTCAGTGACTACAACGGTAAATCTAAATTTAATGACTGGGCAACGTTTGGAATTCGTAAAAGTAGAGTTATCTTGTATGACCTTTATGATCAAAAAACCTATAACTTTGATCGAAAATTTCATGACTATGTTAAAAAATATTCCAAAACTTTCAAGTTGGTTTGTAGAACTGCAAAAACTTTACACATTAATAGAAAAATTAAAAATTCAAATAATAGAATGAAAACAGTTTGGCAAATAATAAACCGCGAAACTGGCAAAGTTATACCAAGGGACAGTGATTTCTGCCTAAAGATAGGTGATGATGTTGTTAAATCCAACGCTGATGTTGCTCGAGCTTTTGAAACATTCTTCACCAATGTACCCGTACTCACAACGGACAGTCTAAATTCATCTCCATTTGAAGCAGAGACTTTATTAAAAAATAACACTAGCGTCAGTAATGTATATTTAAAATTTCATCATGTATATCCCCAGGACATTGTCAAAACGTTTAAATTACTTAACTTAAAAAATACGGAAGACCTGTGGGGTATATCAGTCAAAGTCATTGGTTCAGTAATTCTAGTTATAGCCCCACACTTAGCTTATATATTCAATAAATGTGTTGACGATGGGGATTTTCCAGACCTCATGAAACACAGTAAACTTATACCGCTGTTCAAGTTGGGAGATAAGGGCGATCCTTCAAATTTCAGACCAATATCTGTTCTTCCAACACTAAGTAAAATATTTGAAAAGATTATACTCAATCAAATGCTCTCACACTTCAACCGTACAAAACAACTCCACGCTAAACAATATGGTTTCACTAGGGGTAAATCGACTACGGATGCAGGTATTTCCCTTGTATCTCATATTTATTCTGCATGGGAGGCCGCACAGGATGCTATCGGAGTTTTTTGCGACCTGTCGAAGGCGTTTGATTGTGTTGATCATAATACGCTATTAATTAAATTAAATCATTACGGAGTTAGAAATAAAGCGTTGGATCTACTAAGATCATACCTAAGCAATAGAATTCAAAAGGCAGAAGTTAACGGCGTAAAATCTGATGGATCGGGTGTTAAAATTGGCGTTCCACAAGGTTCCATATTAGGCCCTTTCTTATTCCTGGTATATATTAATGATCTGCCTTTCATGGTGGAGAAATTAACTGACATAGTGTTGTTTGCTGATGATACTTCAATGGTCTTCAAAATTGAAAGACAAAAAGGAGATTTTGATGATGTTAATGGTGTATTGTCTTTAACCTTGAATTGGTTCACAGTTAATAATTTATTGTTAAACGCTGGTAAAACCAAGTGTATCAAATTCTCACTTCCAAATGTCAGGCAAGTTGAGACCAGTTTGGTGTTAGACAACGGCACGTTAGAATTGGTAAATGATACGAAGTTTCTTGAAATAACCATTGATAGTAAATTGCAGTGGGGACCCCACATAGATAAATTGGCTGGTAAATTAAGTTCTGCGGCTTACGCTGTTAGGAACATCAGACAAAGCACGGATGTGGCTACATCTAGGCTAGTATATTTTAGTTACTTTCATAGTGTGATGTCCTATGGTATCTTGTTGTGGGGGAAAGCAGCGGATATTCAAACTATTTTTATTTTACAGAAAAGAGCTATTCGAGCAATTTATAATTTAAAACGAACAGACTCCTTAAGAGAGCTTTTTAAAGAAATTGACATACTAACAGTAGCTAGTCAATTTATTTTCGAAAATATAATGTATGTACGCAAGAACCTTACAACATTTTCCAAACTTAGCGACAGCTGTAATGTTAACCTAAGAAATAATCACAGACTATGTGCGCCCCGTTTTAGACTCGCGAAGGTTAGCAATTCTTTCAAGGGTCAGTGCATTCTCTACTACAATAAGATACCTCTGGAGATTTTGAAATTGCCATTTGAGCAATTTAAAAAGCATGTTAAAGCGACTTTGTCGAAAAAGGGATATTACAATGTTCAAGATTACTTAAATGACAGGACTGTATGGGGTTAATCTGGCTCAACACAGACCTTGCTGTTAATAATTTTGTAATTATTTATTCCTGCTTATTAATCATAACAATTAAATTTTTCATATTTGTATTAGTTAAGCACAACCTATTTTTAAAAGAGATCTAAAAATAAATCTGTGGGAGTTTCTACGCCCTTCTTCTCCCACAGTGGTCCAATGTAGAGAAGAGGCAAAAAATGACGTTTGCTAAGTATATGTAAATATCTACAGTAATAAAGTACTTTGACTATTACTTTGACTATTGACATTAGACCTCCAGCGAAATTTACATTTAATTTAAAGATGCAACTTGAATCCAACCTGACCCAAGGCAATGCAAAACACCTACCCGGACCTAAACAATGAACTTTAGACTGTAAATTGATCTCTTCGCGCGTCCCCGACAACACTCAAATGTCAAAATATCAACAGGATATGTTATCTGTGTTGACACCGGTTTAACTTTGTTCTGAATTTTCCATCCGCGGAACCTCATCGATCAAACAGTCTCCCTATGCCCTGCCAACCTAGGTTTAGCCGCAACTAAACTCCTGTCTAGCCTAGTCTAAAAACCTAGTGTTATACCACGTCCATTATCGACACCACTCGAAAATGGTTGAGTTTGATTTGAATGTGCTTGAATGTTTAACGACTGTGTGTGTGGGAATTACAAAACTCGCTACTCGAAAGGAATGAGGAGAGGATTAGCCCGCGAATATCCTAAGAGCCAATCCAGGAACCCTATGGTGAAGGAAAAAGGAATTTAGGGTCGCTCCAAGCCCAGACTCAGACTCAGATATTTGACTTACAAGTTCTTTTCTAACGACCCAAGGATAGTTTTGGAATTTGGGGTTGGTTGATATAAAGGTTAGGAACCGAGGTATATCTCGGCGCTTCAGACACTCACGAAAACCCACTGAAACTTCGCAATCACAATTTCGTATAGTTCTGACGCGTAACACGGCAGACAAAACTGTTTAGAACTCGTGAAAGACGACTGTCACAGTAGCTAGACGCTGAGACTGAATGCTCTCCCCTCTCATGCTCTCGTATTTATATGCGTCCTTTGCGAACACGCTCTGCCCAAGCGAAGCTTCTTATCACTAACTACACAGGGTCTAATTTCAACCATGCCATGCAGATCCGCCGTTCTACAAATTGTGTGTACGCATATTCACTATGATCAACCGTAGGTGATCACTCAAATCATTTGGTACTGCCGATACACAGAATCTGTTGATCGCTGACCAATAAAAGCTTGTTGCGATTAATTAAGCATTCCCGACCGCTAGGGCGCGTAGCTAAGACCACTAGAATGCTATTCAGACTAGAGGTGTCAGACTCTCCATATCATACCTCAATCGCAATTGTATATTTGCAATCTACATAATAGCTTTCTCCGTATCGTTCCATAATAACCTTTCATTATTTAGTTATTCACAATTTATTCAACGCGCAGCCAACTCGGCTCGGATTCCTACACATCTCGCAGGAATGCGACAAAAAAAACCTGGCCTGAAAACTTCCACGAACCAACCCACGCGTCGGCTCTGTTTTTTTTGCTAACTTTGCCAGTGAGCTACGCAAAACCCCCAAACGTTATCTGAACCGATTCTCGTATTCAAAACAGCGCGGCGTTGGGCTAGCTCTCTATCACGCAGAATGAAGTATCAAATGTACCGACTGTCGTGTACCATTACAGTATGCTCTAAGTCTCTTACGATAGCACACATTTACTCATTACAGTAGATATTTTATTCTAAACCAACGGAAGTGATATTTCTGTTGCTTATTGATTGTATGCTCTATTTCTCTTACGATAAAACACAGTTTAACACAGTTACTGTTATTGATATTTTTATTCTTACAAAATGAACTGAAATTTCAGTCAGTGAAGTGAATGGTTGATTGTTTAGTAGGTACTTGAATAAAAATATTAAGCAATATTTTCAACCAACAAAATTATCAATATTTTTGTTATCAATTTACCATTAACCAATAAAAAAAACAACCAATAATCTCATCTCTAGAATGGAGCGGATGACGTCAATTGACGCGCCGCTTTCAGTACCTAACCTGTGGAGAAAGCACGTTACGTGGAAATATTTCTTTTTAAATGTTACAATTAACAGTTTTTTCATTGTTATAGGTGATGATACTGATTCTGATATTTCATACGAAGAAAGCTCAGAGAGAGAAGGAGATGCTATGAGTGGAGTAGAAGAATTGGAAAATTAGCTTTAAACCGTTCTCCGTCGGTTTGGTTCCGGTTTTGGCTTAGAGGTTTCCGTATTTTTGGGTTCTCATGATTTGGGGAGCGGTATTTAGCGTTACCGGGAAAGGGTTATTCAATCCCTATTGTGCAAAAGTGTGCTTAATACATTTTTTTGAATCGAGCGTCAGTTAAGTTTTGTATTTCTTGCGGAATTTTATTGTAGAAGCGTATGCAGTGTCCCATAAAAGAACTGCTAACTTTTGTGAGTCTGACATTGGAAAATAAAGTTTATGTTTATTTCTAGTTTGCACATTGTGGCGGCTATCAATGGTTTTAAAGCTACTGATATATTTTTTTTACATACATTATGTTTTCATAGATATAATGACTTGCAACTGTTAGGATGTTGGTTTCTTTGAAGAAATCTCTCAGAGATTCTCTATTACATAGCTTATAAATAAATCGGATCGCTATCTTCAAAATGAAGATGGTCACAATGTCAGCAGACCGTCCCCATAGTAGTATGCCGTAGGACTTAATGCTATGGAAATAACTAAAATATACAAGCCTAGCAGTTGCAACGTCAGTCAATTCCCTGATTCTTTTAACCGCATATGCTGCAGAGCTAAGTTTATGTGCTAATTTTAAAATATGGGGACCCCACTGTAGTTTGGAATCAATAGTGATGCCGATAAATACAGTTTCATCTACTAGTTTTAGTTTGTCTTTTCCCAATACAATGTTACTCTCAACTTGCCTTACATTAGGTTAAACAATTATATGCACTGTGTCTTTTTTTAATTCAGAAGCAAGTTATTGGCGGTAAACCAGGCTAGTACTCGCAAGTGAGCATTATTTGTTTCCTGTAAGTCATTTCCTGTTTGCTATAAGTCATCTGCAAATAATACTATCTCTGACATGTTTTGTACCATGAATGGCAAATCATTTACATACACGAGCTTTAAGAGCAATGTTTCGTGGTCTGCACAGTCAAATGCCTTGGACAGGTCACAAAAAACACCTATAGCGTCCCTACGATCTTCCCACGCATTAAAAATATGTTTAACGAACATGACTTCAGCATCTGTTGTCGACCGCCCTTTTGTAAATATATAATGTAAATATAATAATTGCATAATCATTTAAATTATGCTATAGGGCCCAATTTAGGCCCTATAGCATAATTTAAATATATATATATATAGCTACCTATAGCAAAATAATTATGCAATCAAAATTTCTGCAATCATTATGCAAAATGATTATGCAATCATGCAATCAAAATTTCTCATTTGCATATATTGGGCCGCCCAATATATGCAAATGAGAAATTTTGATTGCACTTTTAAGCATTGACTTTTAAAAATGATGCAGCAAGATCCGGAGACGAGTCTAAAGAAGCCGTAGTTACAATTGGAACATTTGTAAAGAATTGTATTGTAATGATAGGCACACCACCTCTGTTGCCAAACAAAGAATGGCCACAGATGGAGAGCGCACCAAGGCTTTGTTGGACGAAGATCAATAAGAACAACAGTAACGGCAACCATCGCCCCCAACAGTGTCACAGGAGTCACAAGAGCTTAGGCTGGATTACAGCGGGACCAATGGTGAGGACGACCAGCCCTTACCTGAAAGCCAACTACCTCGAAAGCGTAACCCCGCTATCGTGACCAAATCACTACGCTACTAAGACCGGGCAAGGACAAGAGGAGCGTAACAAAGGAGACAAGAGGAAAGGTCCTTACTATAGCGGGGACTATTAAGACCCTCACCTGCCAAGTGAGAAGGGACGTCACGGAGCGGCAACCGTTACCCTCTTCGTCCGAAGACAATAACAGACCAGTTTATCATTTAAATAATCCTCAACTTTATAGTATGCCTTTTTAATTAATACATTCTTAACAGTTTTCTTGAATTGTTTTTCTGATAAATTAATAACATTGGAGGGCAACTTATTGTAACACCTAACAGATAGCCCCTTGAAGCTAGAGGAAACTTTGCTTAAACGAAAATGAGGATAAGATAATTTTAATTTGTTTCTAGTATTAACTGAGTGAAGATCACATTTTCTATTAAAGCTACTGATATTTTTGCGGGCATACATAATATTTTCATAAATATATTGAGAGGGAAGAGTCAAAATATTAATATCCTTAAATTTATCTCTCAAAGATGATCTAGCCTTCAAGTTATAAATGGCCCTAATGGCACGTTTTTGCAAGATAAAAATACGTTCAACATCGGCAGCGCCGCCCCAAAGGAGTACTCCATATGACATTACACTGTGAAAATAGGCATAATATACAAGCTATGCTGTTTTTTCATCAGCTAGTTGCCGGATTCTTTTAACAGCAAAAGCCGCAGAACTTAATTTAGAGCCCAGTGTTTCAATATGTGGACCCCATTGCAGTTTACTATCTAGTGTTAAGCCAAGAAACACTGCCTTCTCGACAAAGCCCAGTGTCTCCTTGCCCAGGTTTAATGGTGCTTCTACTTGCCTTACATTTGGTAGAACAAATTTTATACAATTAGTTTTCTTAGTGTTAAGATTTATATTATTTTTATTAAACCAATCTAGTAGCACCGATAGAGCAGAGTTCGCCTTGTCAAGAGATGTAGATTGTCTCTGTATATTAAATATTATAGAAGTATCATCAGCGAACAATACAATATCGGCAGATTTTCCCATAAGGTATGGCAAGTCATTAATATAAATAAGAAATAAAAATGGTTCTAATACTGATCCTTGAGGGACACCCATTTCCATTTCACATCCGTTTGAAGCAATACCATTAACATTGATTTTTTGGGTTCTATTCGACAAATAAGAATGAATTAATTCATTTGACTTATCTCTCATTCCATAATGTTTAAGTTTATTGAGCAAGGTTTCATGATTTACGCAATCAAAGGCTTTAGAAAGATCACAGAATACTCCAAGAGCATCCTCTGAATTTTCCCAAGAATCATAAATATGGGATATAAGAGCTATGCCTGCGTCAATAGTTGATCTACCTTTCGTAAACCCAAACTGTTTCGCGTGGAAAAGCCCATTAGAACTAAAGTGATAAAGCATTTGATTGAGCATAATCTTTTCAAAGAGTTTACTTAACACTGGTAATATCGCAACTGGCCTATAGTTATTAGGATCACATTTTTCTCCTGTTTTAAATAATGGTATAACCTTAGCTAATTTCATGAGATCTGGGAACATTCCATTTTTGATGCAAACATTAAAGATGTGTGCCAACAATGGAGCTATACTTGTTATAATGGATTTAATAACCTTAACTGATAGTCCCCAGTGGTCCTCAGTTGATTTTAACTTAAGTTGACCAAATGTTTTAATAATAGTATAATCGCTAATTTTCTTACATGAAAAACCTTCATTACATCTGCTAACATTTTCTATCAGCAGTTTGGTTGCTGCTTCTGGTGATGAATTAAGCCCATAGGTTAGTTGGGAAGGAATTTCCTTAAAAAACCTTTCGAAAATGTTAGCAACTTCAGCTGGTGAGTCTACTTTTTTATCATCCACGATGAAACAAATATTTCTATCTTGCAATTTAGACTTTCCAGATTCCTGATTAATCATCTTCCAAACGGTTTTTATTTTATCATCTGATTTAACTATTTTATTTTTAATATGCAATATCTTAGCTGCTAGGCATACCCTTTTAAATGTCTTTGAGTAATTTCTAACATACTCATGAAATTCTGGATTTGGCGTTAGTGTTTTTTCGGCATAGAGGTCATAAAGTTTTCTTCTACTGATGTGAATCCCCGTAGTAGCCCAGTCGCAGAAAGATTTACAATTATTACGTGTTATAATTTTAACATTAAATATGGCATTAAACTCTTTTTCTAAAATATTAAACATTTTTCCATATAATATATTGGGGTCTTTGTCACATGGAGTGTACCGGCACACGGCTAAGGTCGAGCCACCGCTATCAGTAGCTATGATCGTCTATTCTATCTACCTCAAAATGAGATGACTCGATTCAGCTGTAAGATTTGTAAGTTAAGAATGATAAGTCTGAATTTCTCGTTCGTTGAGAAGTTCGTTAGGCGTACAATAGTCGAACGAAGTTTGGTTCAGGAAGTTACAGTTTCCAGTTAGACAGAGAAAGCATATATGTCCGCGAGCTGGTAATTCGCATCAGTCAGCGGTGTATTGCGCCAGAACGATCGTTGTTATATTTTATGTGTGATGGTACTGTGCGTATTCTGGTTCAGATGAGTAATTTAAACTACACATGGATTGAATGGATTGTATTTATTTCCATAGGCACAATATAAAACTGTTATTATACAATCACTTAGTTTTGAGACAAGGACTATAGGTCTTGTAACACGAACGACTTATATTGAAGTGACAGTACTGACATTTTGTGAAGATTCGAACATATTGCGGGGGGGGCGAAAATGAAAAAAGTGGTAAAAATCGCAACCCCGTACTCTACAAAATAATGTTTAAGTTTTACACATTTATATCTTTAATTTTCTAGTTAGACACTTAATAAGCAAGAAATTATAGTAAGTATATTTTATATTTTATCATACTGTATTATATTTAAAAACAACAACTCATATTGAGCAAGAAATTATCTTACTATACTTACTTTCATGCAGAAACTACAACTTAAAATTATTAGTTGAGGTCTTAAATATTTATCTTAGTGTATTTATCAATGTTCAGCCTAAAACTGAACAAAGTAAATATGTAAGTGTAGGTACTTAAATGTTTCCCTTATTGTATGTACCTAAAGTTCAAAAAACACTTTATAACTAAACAAAGTACATACCTATTTGTTACTGTACTTAATTACTTAAAGGAAGTACAACTTGGCCAGGCCATGAAAAGAAACAATCGCTTGCCTATTCATAATAACTTTACCTACTTAAACAAAAATAAACACAAGTCTATATAGGTACTAAATTACTAATACACAAAAAAAAAAAAAAAAAACCCTATTTTAACCAATCTACCTACTCCTACTCATCTATTGGCAAAATACATATTTTGGTAATGCTAGTGCGTATGACATGGCCATTGGGCATTTTAACATCAAATGCTCGTACCTTGTTATCTTTTCCTGGGTACAATTTCACTATCCTCGCTGTAGGCCAGTCAAAGGGGTTAACATTATCCTGTTTAAGAAGCACTAACATTCCTTCCTTTATATTAAAAGTTTGATTTTTCCATTTAGGTCTACTTTGTAGCATGCTTAAATAGCATTTGTGCCACTGTTTAAAAAAGTTTTGTTGTAACTGACTACATTGATGCCAGAAACTAAGTCTATTGGTTGGAATGTTAGTGAGATCTTGCTCTGGGTAACTGGTAATAGGAGCACCAGTTAAAAAATGACTTGGCGTTAGGTACGTCATGTCTGATGGATCCGATGACATAGGGGTCAACGGCCTGGCATTTAGAATAGCCTCAATTTGAATAATTACCGTGTTAAATTCTTCATATGTGAGTACACAAGTACCTATGACCCTTTTCATATGGTACTTTAAACTTTTGACGCCAGCCTCCCACAATCCACCAAATACAGGACTGTATGCTGGAATAAATTTAAAAGTTATGCCCTGATTAGCTGAAAATTTTGTCACTGCATTTTGGTGGGCTGTGGAAGACTGTAGTTTATACAGTTCTTGTAAGTTCGAGTTAGCACACCTAAATGTGGCCGCATTATCACAGAACACTTGGGAAGGCTTGTTTCTACGCGCTATGAACCTTTTTAAGCAATTCAAAAATGTCTGTGTGGTCATGTCCGAAGCCAATTCCACATGAATAGCCTTCGTCACGAAGCACACGAAAATTAGAACATAAGCTTTCAAAATTACAGGCTTCCTTACTCGTGCAAACTTTATATTGAATGGGCCAGCATAGTCTATGCCCACCTTCTCAAATGGTCTGGATACACGAACTCTTTGTGGTGGCAAAGAGCCCATCAATTGAGATGCTGCCTTGGCTTTTAGCCTAAAACATATTAAGCATTTGTGGATTACATTTTTTATTTGTCTGACAGCATTAATTAGCCAAAATTTTTGATTTAATGAAGAAAGCAATAATTTTGGCCCGGCATGCATCAGATTCTTATGCTCATTCCAAATTATAAGACTCGTTATATGAGACGCCTTAGCAAGAATAATTGGGTGTCTTTGCGAGAAAGAGAGCTCCGAATTCTGAAGCCTGCCACCAACTCTCAATAGCCCATCGCTACCTATGAAAGGATTTAATGATGAAAGTGGTCCTTTTATAGGTTTATTTGATTTTAAACAAGAGATTTCATCAGCATAATGCCTTTTTTGGTCGTACTTTACAATAGTAAACAAAGCATTTTCTAATTCATCTGGCATCAGTTCACCTGACTGTCTGCTAGTGACATCTTTTGTTCTACAATTGTTTATGAACCTCATTACGTAAGCAATTACTCGCTTCATTTTATTATAATCAGAATATTGACTGAAAATCTTTAACTCATCAATAGTATGCATTACTGTGTTGCAAATGTCATGACATTTTGGATTATTTTGACATTGCTTTTTTATTTCAGGTACCTCTACCAGAGGCGGAGTCTCGTGCCCTGCATTACCATGCTGATATTTCTGCTCATGCAAAAAGCGTGGGCCATGCCACCACAAATCAAGATCTTGCAAGGCGCGAGGCTCCATACCTCTCGACAAGCAGTCGGCAGGGTTTTCCATGGTCTTAACATAGAACCACGGCCAGTTTTTTGTATGATCTTTTATTTTGATAACTCTGTTCGCGACATACGGCATTAGCGTCACTGGTTCCATGTTAAGCCACGCCAACACGATCTGCGAATCAAGATATAGATATACTTTTATAATATCACACTGTGTCGATAATGTGTTGTGCACTCTTTTAGCAAGCATTGATAATAATAAGGCGCTGTTCAATTCTTTGCGTGGTGTAGTTAAATCATTATTAGTCGAATTTGCTCTTGATTTGGAACAAAGCAAGTTTACATTCATCGTACCGTCAGCAAAAATAGCTCTGACATACAAGCAACAACCATAGCCTTTGGACGAAGCATCAGCAAATCCGATTAACTCTACCTGGCTAGCACCCTTTACATTTATATGCCTTTTTGTTTGAATGCATGACATTTCAATTAAACCATTAGCATAGCTTATCCACTGGTCATTTAATTCCTTAGGTAGTTCCTCATCCCAACTGATTTTAGCATTATAAATATTTTGCATTAGAAGCTTAGCTGACATAACAATTGGTCCTACCAATCCCAGGGGATCAAAAATCTTGCTTATGAAAGACAAAACCTGCCTCTTAGTATTAGTTGTATTTACGTTGCTCTCTGAGCAGCTGATGTAGAAATCATCTGACTTAACGTTATAGCGCAAGCCTAGAGTTTTTATAAAGTCATTATCTTTGCTCATATCGACATCTTTCACTGGAGATTGATTAGAGCGTACATCATCCAATAGCATAGCATTATTAGAACCCCATTTATGCAACTGAAAACCTCCCAGGCCTAGCAATTCTATCAACTGTCTCTTTATTTCTTTTAATGTGTTCACATCATCATGCCCAGTAAGTACGTCATCAACATAGGTTTGTGAAAGCAAGACAGAAGAAGCTAAGTTATATCGGTCTTTAAAACGTTCTGCTAACTCTTTCAAGCATCGCGTGGCAAGATATGACGAGGATTTTAACCCGTAAGTAACAGTGTTAAGCTGCAAGCAAAGCACTGGATCATTAATAGATTCTCTCCAGAGAATATTTTGCAAGGCCCTATATGGAGGGTCAACTAATATCTGTCTGAACATTTGCTTTATATCACATAGTAGAATATATTTTGGCAAACGAAACAGAATAAGTATATCGAAAAGTTCGTTTTGGACTATAGGTCCATTTAATAGAACATCATTCAAACTGATATTATTTTTTGTCTTAAGACTGCCATCGAAAACAGTTCTCATCTTTGTTGTTTGACTGTTTTCATTGAAAACAGGGTGGTGGGGGAGAAAAAACACACCATCCTTATCTATATCATATTTTGAAATATCATAGGGCTGGGCATGGCCCAAAGCTATGTATTCATTTATAAAATCCCTGTACATTTGATACAGTTTATTATCTTTTAATAATCTGCGCTCAAGATTATAGAAACGCTGTAAGGCAGCTGAAAATGAATCGCCGAGATAGATCTCAGTAATCGGTTGCTTTAATGGTAAAGCAACAGTGAATCTATTATTTTTTAGAGTTATTGACTGTTTAAAAATGCTTTCAGCTAGCTCCTGTTCAGAGCTCTTTTCTGAATAAATTTCAGGAACCGTCTCGGCGGTCCAGAATTTTTTAATATTTTTGTCTAAGCTGGATAAAGGATCATTATGAACATTGTCACCTACTTGGTCAGAGAAGTTGATAGAAAAACTAACCCGAGGAGATGTGAAGTTGGATCCAGGAACAGACCCCGCCAATATTCCGCCAAATTGAGTTTCGAGTAGGTATGGCCCTTGCTCTTTAAGCTGGAGCGGCTGGTTTTTCAGAGCCTGAAAAAATACATCACACCCCAATAAAATATCGATAGGAGCACAGACATGAAAGTTTGTATCCGCTAATTGCAAACTATTTTTAAGATCCAAAATATCAGAATCAATTTTAAATTGTGGTAAACTATTTGTTATGTTATTGACAATAGAACAATTGACTGACAATTTAAAATCATTCAAGCGCGACTTAATAGTCAGCTGAGTCTTCTCATTTATGTTTTTGATACCCTGACATATTCCCACGACAGTGCTATTATCAGAATAAGTTTTTGAATTTATTTTCTTAATAAAATCCGAACAGACTAATGAGACTTGACTTCCTGTATCGAGGAGGGCACGGGCCGGGATCTGATTCCCATTGCTGCATTCAACCAGAACCTGAGCAGTAGGTAAAAGCACATCCTTATTAGCCTTGCAATAAAGAGAAACCTGCGGGCCATTGGGCCCTTGCGGGCTCGAGCCTTGTTCATTATGATCTTCGTGCAGTAATGTATTATGGGCCTTTTTACAAACCATACATTTAAAATTGAACTTACAATTTACATTTTTTGGATGTTCATTAAGACACACCTTGCATATATTATGCTTTTGTATAAAATCGCACCTATCCTTTACTGCAGCTAATTTAAAACTTGAACAGGCATATAATCGATGAAAAGAATTGCAAAACTTACATTGTTGCTTCACAGAGACGGACTTCTGCTTCTGCTTATTTGCAGCAGTTGCAGTAGCGGCACAGGAGACCACATACTTGCGCTCCTTTTGCTCAGGTTGCGAATCTTTGCTTGTCGCCGTCTCAAGGGCAACCGCGCGACCCTCTAGAAATGTCAACAAGTCGTCTAATGAAGGCATTTCATTTACACTACATTTTTCAAGATAAAAGGCCCTGACTGTATAGAAGTCGAGCCTTTTTTGAAGTAGACAAACTAATATAGTGTCCCATTTTTCTGTTGGTTGTTGCAAACTATCAAGCGCACTCAAATGCTGTCTAATTTGTGATAACAATCCACGTATACTGGCAGCACTTGGTTTTTTAATAGTAGGTAAATCTAGTATAGCATTGACGTGGTGGGAAATTATTTTGACCTTATTGTGGAATCTTTGCTTTAATAAATTTAGAGCTACAATATAGTTAGCTTCTGTTAAAGGTAAATGTTTTATAACCTCTAAGGCTTCACCTGTCAAATAAGTGGTTAAATAATACAGTTTATCACATGGGGATAATGATTCATTATTGTCTACTACAGAGGTGAACATATTAATGAATGGGATGTACTCACTTGTATCTCCATTAAACTCTTTAATATTAATCCTCGGGAGCCTTTGACATTTCCCACCCTTTGGGTTCTGATTCGACTGACCCGGCTCTGGTTGCAAAGCAGCTATCATTGAGTTTAATTTTGCTAACACTGAACAATATCTATCGTCTATTTCGTCAAAATTTTCTGTATCAGGCTCAGAATCTTCAGTGAGCAATGATTGAATATCGATATTATGGGTTTCATATTCTTGAAACGACTTAATTAACCGGTCCCTTTTCACTACTAAAGAGTCGTAATCTCTTGAACGAGCTTCATCACTTGTCACAAAGGTTTGCATCTTAGTTATTACGCCTTTGCATTGGCCACGGGCAGCGATCAGTCGCTTTATCGCGCTATCCTTTGGCTTCGACATTTTTTTTACACAAAACAAACAGCGAATGTTTTATCACAAAACAACTTCAATGTTAAATTAATCCAAGTTATAAAACACAAAGGATGGATATTACACAGTTTTTATAGTTTTTCTGCAATATCGTGCAATAATTACTGTATACAAATGTAAAAATGCTTAAGGTACAAAAATGGCGTCTAATTCTAAACAAATAGACAAAGTTAAAATGGCGTCACAAAAAGTATTCTGCTTGTAATGGCGTCGGAACGAAAGTCAACACGCTACGCACTTCACGTAAATAACACTCGTGTATTTCCGTAAACACTTGGATCGGACACAATCGGCAAAAGTCATGTGTGACACTCGGTCATATTCGGATACGTAGTTCTTTTTCGCACCGCAGGAACACTAGCGCCAATCTACGGTCGGGAACGTAAAACGGAACACAAACACCTACAAAGCGCAGTACAAAGTGCATAAATAAACCGCAAAGTATCGTCGTCGAACGAAACGTCAAAAACGATCAGAAATTGTTCGGCGAATTTCGTGAACACTCGGGTAAGTACCTCCGGGTTCTGTAGATGTCGCTCCAAACCACCGTGAGTATAGTCACGGAAACGCTCCACAACCAGACAGCCAATCATACGCAGCAAATTGTCGAGGTCATTTCCATCCTCTATCCCTTTTCTTCTTGAAGGAATTTATCAATAGGTATATGGTAGGTATTAGGTTAGGTATCGATGAATAATTATACTTTCCAGATAAATCCTAATAAATAACGCACCTGTAAATGGACAGAGCGTATTTCGAGGACAAACAAGTATGGCGATAATGCAGCAAACTCCGGAACTAGATTTTTGTATCCAAATTCCGTCCTCGTGACACGTGTCGTACACGACAAATTACGCGTCGTAATTCCTTGCGGGTTTCTTGTAGATATTGCTTCTTCCGCAGGAGAGCTCCCAGCACAGGAACAATAATAAAGTGATAGCCACTTACCAACAATAGCTTGGGAATATATTCTATAAATTCCGAACGACTCTCCGGCCGTTTGGTATTCCAATGGCGTCTCACCTCACTTATTTAAAAAGGCTGAAGGACCATCATTCCATGTGCGTATTCTGGTTCAGATGAGTAATTTAAACTACACATGGATTGAATGGATTGTATTTATTTCCATAGGCACAATATAAAACTGTTATTATACAATCACTTAGTTTTGAGACAAGGACTATAGGTCTTGTAACACGAACGACTTATATTGAAGTGACAGTACTGACATTTTGTGAAGATTCGAACAGGTACCATCTGGTTTTTGTATATATGGGCGCTTGGAACTTCTTTTAGTGGTCGACCACAGTTTATAATATTTGTTTGTGATATCGTATAGATATCCGTCGTAGTTTTGCGACGTGAGTACTCAATGATATTTCATGTGCTCGCTAGTAGCGGCTTGTGGTGGTTCCAATTATATATTTGGTTCACGGCAATAACAATCCGAAAAGACCGGTTTACACAATTGCGATTTGATTTTCCGAAATGGGTTCTGAACTAGCGGTTACCTCAAAAGGTCCGTAACGTTTTGAAACCCTCAACTCTGCGCAATTTGAGCTGGATGTTATCGAAACGTAAGCATTATTGCTTTAGGAGATCTAACCCACACCATAGCGAAGTGCATAGTTCGATAAATACCGAACTATGAATTCCACTAGCCGCAGCACGTCCTCAACTGAGCCTGATCATATACAGGGTGTTAACGGGGTCATGATTCAAACCTATCGGTCCTAACTCGAAGAATTAATGCGATTTCAAGTATAGGGCAATTTTTAAAAAAATTACAGCCTTTTCTAAACTAATCAACAATTTATTTATCCCAGTTAATAACTCAGATTATGGTTACCCTATTAATTCATGATAAAACCTTTTTAATAAACAAATGATTAGATGAGTAAGTAGTAGGTAATTGTCAACTGTTTTTGGTCTTGTCAAGTGCGTAGGGTGACCATAATAATTAATAAATAGGGAATCATTTTTAGTTTTTTTTTTACCTGCGAAAAAAGTGCTAATTTATGCACTCCAATCTACAGCGTTGTATTCCTAATTAAGTGCCAAGTCTATTTTCTCTTTCTTGCTACACGACCCCGATAACACCCTGTATACCGACTCAGCCTACACATTAGACCTCCAGCGAAATTTACATTTAATTTAAAGATGCAACTTGAATCCAACCTGACCCAAGGCAATGCAAACCACCTACCCAGACCTAAACAATGAACTTTAGACTGTAAATTGATCTCTTCGCGCGTCCCCGACAACACTCAAATGTCAAAATATCAACAGGATATGTTATCTGTGTTGACACCGGTTTAACTTTGTTCTGAATTTGTTATTTCCATCCGCGGAACCTCATCGATCAAACAGTCTCCCTGTGCCCTGCCAACCTAGGTTTAGCCGCAACTAAACTCCTGTCTAGCCTAGTCTAAAAACCTAGTGTTATACCACGTCCATTATCGACACCACTCGAAAATGGTTGAGTTTGATTTGAATGTGCTTGTATGTTTATTGACTGTGTGTGTGGGAATTTCAAAACTCGCTACTCGAAAGAAATGAGGAGAGGATTAGCCCGCGAATATCCTAAGAGCCAATCCAGGAACCCTATGGTGAAGGAAAAAGGAATTTAGGGTCGCTCCAAGCCCAGACTCAGACTCAGATAATTGACTTACAAGTTCTTATCTAACGACCCAAGGATAGTTTTGGAATTTGGGGTAGGTTGATATAAAGGATAGGAACCGAGGTATATCTCGGCGCTTCAGACACTCACGAAAAACCACTGAAACTTCGCAATCACAATTTCGTATAGTTCTGACGCGTAACACGGCAGACAAAACTGTTTAGAACTCGTGAAAGACGACTGTCACAGTAGCTAGACGCTGAGACTGAATGCTCTCCCTTCCCCCGCCATTTGTATTTAAACACCCCACACGTCTGAAAGAAAAAAAATCAGCGTCCTTTGCGAACACGCTCTGCCCAAGCGAAGCTTCTTATCACTAACTACACAGGGTCTATTTTCAACCATGCCATGCAGATCCGCCGTTCTACAAATTGTGTGTACGCATATTCACTATGATCAACCGTAGGTGATCACTCAAATCATTTGGTACTGCCGATACATAGAATCTGTTGATCGCTGACCAATAAAAGCTTGTTGCGATTAATTAAGCATTCCCGACCGCTAGGCGCGCGAAGCAAAGACCACTAGAATGCTATTCATACTAGTCGTGTCAGACTCTCCATTCCATACCTCAATCGCAATTGTATATTTGCAATCAACATAATAGCTTTCTCCGTATCGTTCCATAATAACCTTTCATTATTTAGTTATTCGTAATTTTATTCAACGCAAAAAACCTGACCTGTAAACTTCCTCGAACCATCCCACGCGTCGGCTCTGTTTTTTGCTAACTTGCCACTGAGCTACGCAAAACCCCCAAACGTTATCTGAACCGATTCTCGTATTCAAAACAGCGCGGCGTTGGGCTAGCCCTCTATCACGCAGAATGAAGTATCAAATGTACCGACTCTCGTGTACCATTACAGGAGTACTAGTAGATATATTAATTAAAGACTGCTGGATAATGGTTTTAAATTTCAAAATCTGACTATTTGTTATAGGTCTAAATTTAATTTGTATCATTTTGTGTAGCTTAATGAACGGTGTTTTAATAATTTGTCCACAATGATCAGAGGGCAAGGCATTGATAATACTTTTAAATTTAATGTCACAATCTTTGCTACAGAAAATGTTATCGATGCAGGTTGCTGTGGTAGGCGTTATCCGTGTTGGTTCTTGAAATACTTGTGATAAGTTAAAAGATGAAAATAAATGTAATAATTTACTTTTGAGGGTAGACTCTTCCAATATATTAATATTAAAATCTCCACAAACAATAATGTATTTTTTAAGCTTAATTAAATTACCGAGTACATCTTCCATGACATTTTCAAAAGTTGTATAGTTTGAACCAGGTATTCTATAAACACAGATTATAACTGACAGTTCCAGCTCAACACATGACAGCTCTACAGTGCTTTCAATAGATTGTGATACAATATCTCTCCTATCTTTTGCGTTTATAATATTATTAATTAAAATAAGAGAGCCTCCACGCTCATGACTTGTCCTAGTAAAAGCACTTACAATTCTATAGTTATTAAATCCTATTGACAACTCATGTTCTTTTAACATGGAAACTAGCGATCAAGTGCTTACAAGGAACAAACTGAGTTGTGTGATATTTAGTTTCCCGAAACAACTGTGTGAGTTCGTTCTACCCACATTTTATGATGTAATGAATTGTTATCTCTGGACGAAGCATCAAATGAAAACTGGGAAAAATGTGAAAGAACCCTCTTTTCATGAAATTGCAACCGACGTGGTAGTAAAAGTAGAAGAACTGTATCACAAACACGAGTTCTCCAAATTCTGCGAACTTACCATGACATGTACAGAAGTCTAATGAAGCACTGCAAACAGAAAACAGGCCAAACTAACATTGAGGTGTTTCGGAATGAAGCAAAGTCGAAGTTGTTCGATATTTCCGCTTGCAAATGCATTGATTTCCTTTCGTGTGTTTGTGCTAAAAACCGCAACGTTCCAGTGGCAGAACGCGTGTTTCTCTTAAGACGAAAGAAGCAGTCGTAAGATGATGATAGGGTCAGAAGATGTTGTTGCATGAAGTGTGATTGAAAAAAGACATCAAAGAAAAGTTGAGAGAGCGCTCGCAAAACGTAGAAAAACTTCATTTATGAATACGATATCATTAGAAGCAAATGGATCGTCTTCTTCGGGTCATGAGATTGAGAGTGAAGATGAAGAATATCTGCCGGCACCAGACACAAAAAAGATGACTCTCATACCTAAGAAACAAATGACGATGCCTCTTCCTAAATTGGCATTAGCTTGTGACCGGACTGGAGTTTCTGACAGAAATGCAGCGTCGATTGCCAGTGCTGTTTTAGACGATCTTGGAATAATAAATAAAAATGATACTAGGTAATAGACCCAATGAAGGTAGACGACAACGAGAAAAATCCCGCAAATACCTCCAGAAGAGAGATATGGAAAATCCTGTATTAAGGGCTTGTTTTTTGACGGAAGAAAGGACGATACAATAAGGACTGAAGAAAAGTTAGGAAAATTCTACCGGAAGACTGTAAAAGAGGAACATTATTCCTTGATCCCGGAACCAGGTTCAATTTACATCGGACACGTCGCTCCTTCATCTGGTTCTGCGAAGTCTGTTTCCACATCTATTATTGAGCACCTGACAAATAATAATTTAAACTACTCAGAACTGGCTGCTGTTGGATGTGACGGCACAGTAGTTAATACTGGTCATAAAAAACGGAATTATCACCAAGCGCAGCGACATTCCAGCCGATAGCAACAGAAATGCCTGTCATTTAAATAAAGGATTTAAGTACCGACCAGAAGTATTTACTTGAAATGTGTAATGCAATTGCAAGTGGCTTCTGCTCTGAAAGTTTGTCACTGAGGGATCCAGGCAGGATTTCGCACTCCAGGTGGCTGACAGCTGCAAACAGAATTCTTCGGCTATACGTTGGAAATGACAAACCCTCATGTAATCTGAAAATACTAGCCGAATACATAGTAAAGGTATACGCTCCTACCTGGTTTGAAATAAAGTCCCATCCATCCTGTAAAGAAGGCGCAAAACATGTTTTAAAAACCATACAAGCGTCGCGCTATTTGACTGATGACTTGAAAGCGATTATAGATCCTGTTATTCAGCGAAATAGCTACTTTGCACACCATGAGAACATTCTACTGGCAATGATTTCAGACGACAGAAAGCAGATTCGAGAGCTTGGACTAAGGAGAATTTTGAAGGCACGGGCTTGTGCGCAAAAAAGTCGTACTTTTGCTATTCCTCCGCTGAGTTTTAATGCTTCAGAGTACCAGGACCTAATTTGTTGGCAGTCTTGTACTGTAACTGAGCCTCCACTTATGTTCTCGGCGACGGAAGAAGAACTTCAGGATTTAATAAGATCGGAAGAGACAAACTTGACTTTTCCGAGATTTCCGTGTCACACTCAAGCCGTCGAAAGGTGTGTCAAACTAGTCACAGAAGCTTCAGCAGCTGTTTGTGGGAGTGACAGGAGAGATGACTACATTCGTACGAGGCTGGAATCTCGAAAAATAATGCCTAAGTTTGTCTCGAAAGTCGATTACGTGCTGTAACTAAGACATACATTATTTCGATGATATATTTGTATGGAAAAACTTCAAGGCCCAAGGGGCAGCACAGGATATTTTTGTATAACTTTGTAATTTTGCATGCTAATTGTAGAACCTAAATGGCAACTTTACCGCACCATTATATTAATATTTAAAAAAAAAAAATTTTTTTTCGTCGAATAGATCCACCCTACTGTATAAGCACCCTAGGATACACCAAATACTCGGACTCACACATTGCAATAGCACAAATTACAGAGAAAACAGGAGCCAAAATCTACCTTGTCTCCCTGTATATGGAGCCCAGAAATGACGTCAACAATACCTTGAGGAAACTAGAAGGGTTCCTGTAAGAAACAGGGGGATCAAAGCACATTATCGGAGGGGATCTTAACGACTGGCACACCTCGTGGGGATGCCAACAAAACAACAGGTGGTGTGAAAATGGGGGCCTGGTGACTGCACATGGCCTTACAGTGTGCAACATTGGGAACACCCCCACTTTCCAAACATTAACACACGGACAACCCAGATCGTCAATTGTCGATATAACCCTCGCAAGTAACGTTCAACACAACAATCCAATAACAATCACGAACTGGAAAGTTACTTTCGAGGTTTGCCCTAACTCAGACCATAATACGGTAACTTACACAATTGCTACATCCAAATACAAAACAGCCAAATGGAACAAAAAGGCAAAACTAAGTACATTCAAATACGACACCAGCGGCGTGAAATGGGAATGAAAGAGGGAAGACATTAAGATAGTACTGCAAGAAAAGATGCCGGATATCGACAACAGCGGAGAGGACCAATTTGACTGCATCATCGCATCCTTTACCGGAGAAAAACAAAAAATGTGCGATGAACTACTCTAACGATCGGAAGGTCAGAAATCCCCATGGTGCCACGAAGATCTAAACACTTTAAAAAAGGAAGTAATAAAAAACCACCAAGCGCTAAACAGAGCTGTCCGACGAAGGCTTCCGCTCACGGACATATTGAGAGAGAAACAATACGCTGTCCAGTGTTCCACCGTCCACAAAAGAAAGAAGACGTATGGTCTGTAACAAATCGCATCATGCGAACAAAACCAGTCACACAACCACCCACCCCGCGAGTGGGGTGTCACTCACAAGCTTACGCCGATGACATCCTAATAATCTGCCGAGCAAAAACTGTCGAAGAACTAGAAGCGAACTGGCCATCGGGGAGGTCGTCGAGTGGGGGGCCAGCGTGAAGCTGGACTTCGGAAAAGACTAAACAGAAATAGTGGCCTTTACAAATGGAGCCTCTAGGGCCGAAATAACTATGGGCGGCGAGGCAGTGCCAATGGTCAGCGAAATAAAATACCTCGGCGTAATTATCGATAGCAAACTCCAATTTACACGGCCCACCGCTAGGCGTAAATCAGTTCTGTGTGTCAAGCTTCACAGTCATCTAGCGCTTCGGGGAACGTGCAGGTTGCAACCACTGCGAGCTTAGCAGCAGCCACAAGTACCGTGGACTCGCTCAGCGGCTGACATGCGGGTCGCAGGTAGAGGGCACTTTGGTCGGTGCCCTCTACCTGCGTAGACCCACACATTAGCAACCAAGTGGGGAGGTCGTGAAGATCAACTCCCACAGCCATCGTCCCATCGACCCTAACGTAGCAGCCACGACGAGGGTTGAAGAAAGCTACCTGCCGTCCGAGGCCCCCCGCCAACTTGGAGGGATATTCGAGACCAACGGAACGTCAAACGTCGACGGCCGAGCCAGAAACGACGGGAAAGATCAGGTTAGGATAAATAAATCGCAAAAGCCACCCCCCTCCCTCCCTAGCAGAAAATTTAATAGTTACATGTAATTTACATTTCATTTATTGCTTGCAGCATTATATATATTTATTTACAGGACTATTCTTATAATAGGTAATGTAATGTTTCATAATAATATCACTGCACTTTTAATATTGTAACACTGTCCCGGCGAGGTCTTCTGAGAGGTCCAAAGGTCTTGTGGAAACAACTGGTTGCTTGGGGCCCCGTAGTATTTCTGTCAACGACTTCAGCGTTCAGTGCAATAATTCTTATTCTGAAAACCAAACATACAAATTAAGCATATACACTAGCCAATATAAACAAAAGCACAGCAACAGAGCACAAAGAAACAGGGAAATAGCGATCCTGAACTTCATGAATACCCTCTTACTCGGCACGCAGCTGACGGACGGACGGATGTCATAGGGCGCTCGTTCAGTTATTCCCATACATTGCGCAGTCTCTAGATCCAAATTATATCGGTAGTAACCAATTTCCTTGCATTTTATTACTTTTATTTAGCCTTATGAACAAATATTTTTTTCGGAATTGCACAGCCATCGTTATTACTCGTCATATCAGACGTTCAAGTGTGACAACCAAAAGTCGAGCTTGACAAGTGATTAGCTGCCAGTAGAAGTCAAGGTTCACGGATAAATAGTTGCCTGTACCAAATTCCAATTTCCAAATGTCTTTATTACTATTAACATATACTTAGCAATCGTCAATTTTTGCCACTTCTCTACATTGGACCACTGTGGGAGATGAAGGGCGTAGAAACTCCCACAGACTGTTAAAAATTGCTTGTGCTTAACTAATACAAATTTTATAGTATCACTTATAAAAATTAAGTGTCTTGCGTTAGTCTTCATATTCCTATGAATCCGCCTAACCGATGTGTATAATGCCTATTGGGTTTTATTTGTGTCAGTCCGGAGGAGGTTTGGATAAAAAGAAAATAAGGAAAAACGTAGAGAAAAAGCCAAAAAATAAAAATTACTTTTGTACGGGAAGTTCACTCTTTTTCGCTAGATAGCGTTGGTAGCCATATAGCATCACTAAACTTAAACTACTTCCTTTAACTTCATTTTTGAAAGCGGAACTCACCTGTGCCAGTGACCAATCGTAGCTAAGGTTGTGTTTTGTCTGCAAGCGCCCATAAAAAAACTTCAAACATTGATTTTATTTATTGTTACATTCAATTCAATTACGATTGTAAAATATACCCCCCACCCCGGCCGGGAATCGAATCTGGGACCCCTCGCGTCGTCGGCAGAACTACACCGAACAACAAACAGCCCAGCCGCAAATCATGTTGTAAGTTCTGTCTCGGGTTCGATTCCCGGCCGGGGTAGAAATAAGTTAAGCAAGAACAATTTCTTTATATATATTTTTTTTACTTTTTGTTCTATCTATACTTATAAAAAAGAAATGTCTTGCGTTAGTCTTGCCAATCAAAATTACTTTTGTATGGGAAGTTCACTCTCTTTCGTTAGATGGCATTGGTAGCCATAAAGCTCTCAACTCACCCGTGCCCGTGTCCAAGCGTAGCAATGGTTGTGTTTGTTCTGTAGGCGCTCAATACAAAAACTTTAAACATTGATTTTATTTATTATTTCGGGATAATTAAAATTATAATTGATAATAATAATGCAATTACTCCTCCTAGTTTATTTGGGATAGTTCAGTCGTCTCACGTGAGAGCTACCGTGCGCACGCGTCGCGATGAACGATAACGTAAATACAATGGATTCGTCCAATGTTCTCAAGTGCAAAAGCTGTAACATTGTAATATGTGAAGTTCTTGCTTTCATACAAAATAAACTAGACGTCATGGATGTGGAAAGCTTAGTTCGTGTGTGTAAAACCGCTTTTTCGGAGGCGGACCTGAAATCGGCCAAGAATCTTTTGTTTGACTAGGTCGCGACAAACAAGAGAAAAATAACTCGGAAGCGGGATGGCAAGTCTGGGCGAGATCTCGAGGACATAATTAATTTGATGACAGACGCGGATGCGAATCATGTGGACATTCCGATCTTTGTTGCCAAAGACCTACAGAAGTTGCCACCGGTCACTTTCGATCATGTGGATGTGACAAGGTTGCTCAAGGACATTGTGATCTTGCAAAGTGAATTACGTGCGGTTAAAGAAACTTATGTTACTGAGGAGCAGTTGATGAAGGTGCAAAACGATCTGGAAAACCTAAAAATGGCATCTATAGCGAATAATTTCGATGGAAATACTTTTGAGAATGTGAACCGCAGACGAGGCGCATACATTTCGGATAGCTACAACAACAATCTTGACAGTGGCCCGATGGGTTTTGTCGAAACAACGCTTCCTTTTTCAAATTCAAATTTAAAACCAACGTTGTTGACGCCGAGCAATGTAGGTAACGGAGGCGGCGGTGGCGGTGATTCGTCAGGATGTCAATTGTCTCTCTCTGCCGCCACGAAATCTCAATCGGCTGTCTCATTCGCGTGCGCGCAAACGCAAGGTGTAAGCCAACTTGTCAGCGCGACTCAACCGATTAGGGCGGTGATAAACAAAGATGATAGTGTTTGTGTTTCCGTGGATGCAAATATTGCAAATGCTCCTCCTTTATGTTCGGCTCAGCTGGAGCTGATAGGTGCCGAGCAATGCAATGCTTTACCATCTCAAAGTAAGAGCCAACCAACACTAGCTGAAGTAGTAAAGATGACAAAATGCAACGAAAATAAAAATGAAGGCGAGTGGACTCGAGTTGAACGTCGTAACAAAAACCACAAGCGTTATTCCGGAATGATAGGAAAGGCACCTGTGGATCCCAACTCCAAGTTTAGAGCTGCAGTGACCATGATTCCGCTATTCGTAACAAATGTTGCCAAGGAAGCAACTGTTGAAGATGTCATAGAGTACATTTTGAAGAAAACTCAGGTGGTTGTCAAGATGGAAAAAATTACATTGAAAAAGAAAAGAAATTATTGTGCTTACAAAGTGTATGTACCGAAAACCAAAGTCGCACTTTTTCTAAACGATGAATACACTTGGCCTATGGACATAGAATTTAAGCGATTTATTCGCTACAAGAAGTCACACACTCCCAATGGCTCACTCAAAGAAATATCAGATCCTCAACTATAATGAGAAAAAGAATGATGGTCACCCTACTGCGGACGAGCCGAATTGCAAACTTGCAAGTTTCAACTGTCAGGCTGTGAAGAGCAGTGTGGATCATGTCAGAATGCTGTGTCTTACGTCAGATATAGTGGCCCTTCAGGAGACGTGGTTGATGCCCTATGATATCCCGTATCTCAGTACTATTCATCCAGACTTCGCAGCGACTGGAGTATCAGCGGTGGATACAGGAGCTGGTATCCTGCGAGGTAGGCCTTTCGGTGGTGTCGCAATTTTGTGGAGGAAGTCTGCTTTCGAGTCGGTTACGGTGATAGAGTGTAAAAGTGTGCGGCTTGCTGCCATTCAGTGTAAAGTGAAAAACCAGTCTTTTCTATTATTCTCAGTGTATATGCCCACAGATTGCACTAATAACCTACCAGATTTTACTGAGTGTCTTTCTGAAATGCATGCCATCATAGAGAACAGCAATGTAGCAACAGTGTACATGTTAGGGGACTTCAATGCTCATCCTGGTGAGTTGTTTTGTAATGATTTGTTACAATTTTGTGATGAACAATTGTGGTTATGCGCTGACTTTGAAGTTTTAGGTTTAGACTCTGATAACTACACTTATATCAGTGATGCCCACGGCTGCAAGAGGTGGCTTGACCATTGTATAGTTACCGGAGTTGCTTTTCAATCAATAACTAAGGTCAGGATATGTTATGATGTGTCTTGGTCAGATCACATTCCGATGGAAATAACTTGTAACTTTAGTGTGCTGCCGCGTAGTGTTAGCTCATCTAATGTTAAACAAAATAAGGTTCACTGGGGTGTGAGGGATACTGAGCAAAGAAACCTTTTTAGAAATTTATGTAATTTAAAATTGAAAGAGATCAACTTCCCCAGTGAACTTAGTAAATGTTGTGATATGATGTGTAGCAATTTAGAACACAGGCAAATAATTAATAATATGTATAATAGCATAGTTGATATTCTTTGTGAGGCGGCTATTTCCAGTCACAGTGTAAATAGCAACTGTAATTCTAATTTTTTTGAGGAAAAAATCCTATATAACAGGTTGGAATAAATATGTGAAACAGGCTCATGGTGAAGCCAGGCTTTGTTTTCGAAATTGGGTCTTACATAATAAGCCGGAATCTGGTCATATATATCGACGGTTGAAAGGCAAAAATTACCAAGCGACACGTTGGGCGAAATTGAGTTATATACATCATTGAAATCAGAAAAAAATTCTGCGTCGATTGGTCATACTCTTGTAGCGCTAGAAGGACTTTTGTTGTCGCTTGGTAACTTTACAAAAAGTACATTTTCACAGTTTTCGGCGTCCAAGCGACTAAAATTTTACTGATTTTTGAATAACTTTTACTTGGTAGGTATTGCATTTTATCATTTTACACTTAGTCATTTTTGCCTTGACTCGAATTAGTGCATTAAAATATAAAGATATTTTTGCCTTATGGTATATAGGGTATGAGCATTGCTTATGAAACTTTACCGGATTAAAAATTATAATTTTTCGTCATTTGAGACTTTTTACCATGCCTTCATTATGTACTGATTTTCGTTTAGTTTTTTTTTTCTAAATGGAATGTAATTAGCAACGTCATAAAGTCGTATTTTACCTGCCTAAAAATGATATATTTTATCGCTTGGTAATATTTTACCTGCCGTTTTTTATACTGTTTTCGTCACTTAGATAACTATTTCTGGTATGAAATTTGTATGAAAATGTGGTTATCCCTGTTGCACCTATTTTGTTATGTCGCATAGACAGTACAGCAGATTTTGGGTGGCGGTTGGTAACAAAATATCGATTAGTCTTCACCGAACTGTCGCTTAGGCATCCGTGTGCTCGTGCGCATCACAAAAAGTACCTACTTTGCCACGTAGCTTGAGACAAGTACTCGGTAAGTGTTTTAATTAATTATAAAGATTATGAGTGTTATCTTATTTAACACGCATTTTACTGTCTAAATTTATTGTTTTAGGTGCAAAATGAATCGCAAACGCAATAGCCGAGTAGACAGTATCATTGAGAAAGCTATGTCAAACGCGGGTGTAAATAGCAGCGATTTGAGCTCGGTAATGTACCTGCTTAGTTCAATATTAAATCATTAGGTATTCTCTCAATCGAAACTATTTGAAGCAATTAATATTAAATTTAATTTCTAGGGGCCAAATCGAGAACTCACTCGTATATACGAATATAAAAATCAGAAACGATTCGAACGAGTTCGCAAAAAACTGGCGTTTAATGAAGTGGTACGTTTTTAATTAATTTATTTACTTGTTGCATATAGTAAAAGTGTGTGTGTTCGTGTTGGTTGAATACATTTCAGATTCTATGAGTTTGCCATCACTTCTTCAAAACACATAAAATATTACTCTGTAAAGAAGCGGCACTCACCTACACATTTTATTTTCAGGATGAGACACTTTCAGTTGAAGTCCGTCCAATGACAACCTCCACAAGTACTCGTGGGACTGTTGCTGCTAACAATGATATGGAGTTGACTGGCCTGATAAATGATGTTCTACCTAGAGAGCAGAGTAAAGTCCCTGTAGAAGATTATTCTTCTATGCGTGTAGGTTGAATACATTTCAGATTCGATGACTTTGCCATCCCTTCTTTAAAATACATGAACTATTACTCTGTAAAGAAGCGGCACTCACCTACACATTTTATTTTCAGGATGAGACACTTTCAGATGAAGTCCCTCCAATGATAACCTCCGCAAGTACTCGTGGGTCTGTTGCTACTGACAATGACATGGAGTTGACTGGCCTAATAAATGATGTTCTACCTAGAGAACACAGTAAAGTCGCTGAAGATTATTCTTTTATTCTTTTATTCTTGTAGGTGGAAAACATTTCAGATTCGATGATTTAGCCACTTTTTCAAAATATTACTCGAAATTATAAAGAAGCGGCACTCATCTTCATATTTTATTTTCAGGATGAGACACTTTCATGTGAAGGCCCTCCAATGACAACCTCCGCAAGTACTCGTGGGACTCTTGCTGCTGCCAATAAGGCTGGCTTTATTGGCATATCCAAAAAAAATAATACTAAAGGTTGAAGTGATTGTACTGGAAAAGTCTACTGCAAGAAACTCCCAAGAACAAACAGTTAAAAACACTGAAGATGGATTGACTACACCAGAAACGTCTTCTCCATGCCAGACCCAAGTAAGTGCCGATTCTACAAATTCTACAATTGTGGAAAGCTCTCAACCTGGCGGATCAAAAACTAGTCCCAATTCTACCATTGGGGGAAGCTCTCGACCTGGAGGATCAAAAACTAGAAAGCCTCAGAAAGGTCGTAAACGTAAATGTAAAACTGATAAAATGTACATTGATTATTTATCAGATGAAGATTACTCGACCTTTATTAATTGCGAAGAAGCTGTTTCAGATGAATGGGTAGGATATGCTTCTTCTTCTAATGATGATGAGTTCGTTTCAAAAATGGCGAAAACCAAAAAAAAACGGACAAAAAAGACAGAATCGAAAAAGCTAAAAACAACTTTGGATGAAATTGAGGAAGAAATAGTATGAGAAAAAGGCTTGAGAAAAAGAAAAAAAAACTTGAGGAATGAACGGTCACAAAAAAGAACTGCTGGAGAATATGTGCGAAATGATGGCAAAACCATTGATGCCAAATTTGTTCTACCTAAAAAACCTTGGGAAAAAATGTCGTAATAACTGTGGAAATATTTATTCTTATAAAAGACAGAAGGTATTTGATCACTTTTGGGGACTCTCGGGAAATCGTAGAAGAGACTGGATAGTAAGTATAACACAGAAAGAAGATAAAGCGTAAGCGAGTTGAATCGGGGAACGTATATATATAAGTATCATATTAACGAAGGAGAGGTTAGGAGACCAGTGTGTTTGCAATTTTAGCAGCTACGCTAAATTTATCGTCGAAAACTATCTATCACACTGTCAAAAACTCTAGCTGGGGCTGCGCTAAAGAAGATTTACGTGGCAAACACGTACCGCCTAATAAAACCCAACCATCTACAATTGAATCGGTGATCAATTTAATCAAAAAAGTACCTGCAGTACCGTCGCATTATTGCCGACATGATTCCACTAGAGTCTACTTATCACATGAATACAAAAATGTTGCTAATCTTTACAGCACTTACCAAAAACTCTCTAAAGAGAATTGTGTAGATTTTGTTAGTGAGAGAGTTTTCCGTAAAATATTCTCTGAAGATTTCAATATAGGGTTCCACGTACCCAAGAAAGATAAATGTTTGAAATGCTTAAAACTCGAACAAACAGATAATTCAGATCCAGCAAAAGCTAAAGAAAAAGCTTAACATGAAACTGAAAAAGATGAAAGCTATAACAGGTTTTATACTCATAAGCATATTCACGAAAATGACCCAAACACTCTATGTGTAAGCTTTGATTTAGAGAAGGTTCTGAATACCCCGTATGGTCAGTCAATGCTTTTATATTACTCGCGCAAATTGGCTGTATATAATTTGTGCTTTTACGAGAACGGGACGCGCAGAGTTTCATGCTATTACTGGGATGAAAGTGACAGAAAAAGAGGTGCGAACGAAGTATCTAGTATTCTACATAGATACATAAAATCGTTTGACGAAAGGGGTAATGTTAAAAACTTACTTCCATATTGTGATTGCTGCCCTGGGCAAAACCGAAATCGGGAGGTTTTAGCAATGGCACACTCCGCGTTATCGCAATGCAAAAATTTAGAAACCATACAGATAAATTATCTACTCACTGGTCATACATATATGCCGTTCGACAGTGTTCACGGTGTAATTGAAACGAATCTGACAAATACAAGTATTTATGCACCATCTCAATGGTATACTGTTTTCACCACAGCTCGAAAGGAACCCTTCCCCTACGAGGTTCAAAAACTGACTTTTGAGGATTTTTACAGATGGGACTCTATTGCTGAAAAGTACTTTAAAGGTAACCTTGCGGGAAAAATCAGCAAAGTCAGAGTAGCAACATTCAAAAAAAGTAATCTTTCAAATGTGTCCATCAAGTATTCCATGAACAAGTTTGCTAAGTCGAGCGTGGTTGAAATCCAATCTAAGACAAGGGTGCCTCTTATGGCATGTTACCGTTCACGTCTGCCGATAGCAAGGCAAATTATGATGACCTGATGAAGCTTGGCAAGGACAGAGTTATTCCGGCTCAATTCCAAAAATAATTCACCGAAATACCTTGTTCTGCATCCACAAAAGATGCTTTGCCACAATCAGATATCGATGACATAGATCTTGATGATGTTTAAACACCTATTTGTAAAAACATTAGAGAACATGTTGTGATTTTTAAAGTCGAAGCATGGATCTCAATCTATAATTATAAGATTTATAATCTATAGGTAGGTACAGACCTATCAACTTAAGCTGATAATTGCATTTGTGTGAGTGCACACCGATAGTGTAGAGTGGCAATCGGCTTGAGGCGCGGCCCGTCCCGCGCATGGTTTATACTGGTTTATACTAGTTTATAGCAAGCGGCCTGAGGCGCGGCACGTCCGCTACGCACCGCTTCCCTGCCGCCCGCTCACGTACTTCACTTCACCTCCGGTACTGGTAGCAGATAGACGTGTAATTTTATGTGATTGATTGTGTTTGAAATATTAGTGAAATGGCTCCTACTGTAAGTGAATTTCCTGTACGAAAACCATTAAGCAGCCAAGTGAAAGAAATTTTATGCAAATTGAATACGTATTTTAAAGGAGTGAACGAAAAGGATGTGTCAAGTGTCGTTACATCGGCCCAATTGGTAGCGACATCGACGGGAATTCCGCTGTCAACTGTACACAGAGTTTTAACAGAAGGTAAACGTGCTTTGGAACATGGAAGTAAATTTAAATCTCCGAAAAAAACAAGATGCAGACAAAATACCATCGTCATTGACGTTTTTGACAAAGCAGTAATACGGAGAACAATCCACAACTTTCACGTCACTGACAAACAGGTTCCCACCATGAAAATATTGCACGAAAAGTTAAAAACAGAAATTAATTATCCGGGTGGAGTTACGACGCTGAGAAAAGAAGTGGCTCTGTTGGAATTTAAATGGAAAAGGACAGAAGACAATCGCAGAATCCTTATGGAGAAGCACCAAATAAGATATCTGCGAATATTGTTCCTGATTAAAATAGCTGAATATCGTGCCCAGGGCCGTCCAATCGTGTATACTGACGAAACGTATATCGACACGTGTCACACTTCGTCGAAGTCTTATTCAGATGGAAGCTTAAAGAAACCAATTTCCAAGGGAAATCGTTTAATAATAGTTCATGCCGGCGGAAAGGACGGTTTTATATCCAATGCCCTACTCATGTTCAAGGCAAACCAAAAAACTGGCGACTATCATCATAATATGAACACCGAGAATTACACAAAATGGTTGCAAACGCAGCTGATTCCAAATTTAGAACCGAATAGTGTTGTGGTGGTTGACAACGCTGCATATCATAATACGTTACATAATCCCGCCCCCAATTCAAACCATCGTAAACAAACTATCATTGATTGGCTAAAATATAGAAATATTGACCACTCTGCAGAGATGCTCAAACCGCACTTTATCAGTTGATTCTACAAAACAAAGCAAGATTTGTTGAATATAAAATTGATAATTTGTTCGAAGAACATGGTCACAGCGTTCTACGTCTACCACCCTACCACCCTGATTTCAATCCCATTGAAAATATATGGTCAATGGTAAAAGGATACGTAGCCAAAAGAAACGTGTCAATGAATATGGACACTATAATGAAATTAACAAAAGAAAAAGTTGACGCGATCACTGCACAAGAGTGGAAAAATGTTTGTGACCATGCAATTACAAAAGAAAAAGAATTCCAAAGTCGAGAAACCACAATCGACGATATAACGGAACGATTAATTATTAACACAGGCTCTGACTCTGATGAATCATCAGACGAGAGTGAAGATGAAGATGCAATGAGCGGAGTAGAAGAGTTATAAGATTCAGTCATTATGAGGTCGAAAATTGGACAGTTGGTAACATTGTGTTTTATGGACTTCGTTTAAATAAAACATTGATTTTATTTGTATGTGTTTTACTAACTGTACTTTTGGCGATCACTCACACAAATGCAATTCTCAACTTAAGTTGATAGGTCTGTACCTCGCCTGAACAACAAATAAGTTGAAGACTATTTAATTGTGATAATAAAGTACAAATAATATGTTGTACTTAATAGTTTAATAGTTTAATACTTTGTATTTTATTATCAGTGCCATAATGACTTACGACGACTATGACTTAATAATTGCAGTGGAGAGCTGGTTGCGTGAGGGCATCCTAGATTCAGAAATATGTGACGATAGGTATGATGTGTTTCGCAGTGACCGTCAACATAAGTCGTTGGGTGGTGGTATTTTGGTATTAGTCAAAAAACATCTCCGCGCCTCGGAGCGCCCAGACTTGTGTTATGGGTCTGTTGAAAGTATGTGGATAACAATACCTCGTAACGCATTAAACTGCCACGGAGGCGGTGACACGCAAAGTACATGCGATTTGCACATAGGAACCGTGTATGTACCCCCAATTTCCTGTGACGAAAATGCGCCAAAATTAATAAGTGATTTTATAAACTCGATGACGTGTGCTACCACAAAAACGCCTTCTGATATGTTTTTATTGGCAGGTGATATTAATTCTCATTTCGTATCGTGGGATCGTTCCCCATATGGGTATACTATCCACAGAGAAACTAAATCAGACTTGATAGAGGCGACGACGGAGTTTCTGAATATGACCGAACTGATGGGACTTGCTCAATACAACTTCACGTGTAATTCCTGCGGCAACACACTCGACCTAATTTTTTCAAACCTAATTCTTGATTGCCGTGAGTGTGTCCAGCCTCTTAGCAAAATAGACGTATTCCATCCACCACTTGAATTAATAATTAATGAGCTAAGCTCGCGTCCATTACGCACCCAACCTCGCGTATTGCGGAAATTTCACAAAGGCGAATACAAATTATTAAACGAAGAGTTGTCACAATATAACTGGCATCAATTATTACACACTGGCTCAGTCGATGATGCAGTTGATTGTTTTTACAAGATTCTGGAAGTACTAATGTCTAAACATATACCCACTATCAAAACTTCGTCCCGATATCATTATCCAAAGTGGTACACCCCCGCATTCATTAATAGCCTCAAAGAAAAACACAGATTGCATAACTTATGGAAAAAATATAGAAACCCGCTAGACTACACCGCTTTTTCATTAATAAGATCCAGAACTAAAGCACTACAAATCGAATGTCTTGAGCAATACCTGTTGCGATGTCAAAATTCTATAAAAAAGGACCCTAAAGAATTTTGGAAATATATTAAGTCTAAGCGGAACAATAATGGATATCCGTGTAACATGCAATATCAGGGCAAAACACTTTCAAAAGGAGAAGACATTTGCAACTCATTCAACGAGTTCTTCCAAAGTGTATTTATTACTCCTTCCTCGTCTCATAAATTTGATGCAGGGTCAGATCAAAACACTGTATCTGAAAATATGTGTCATATTCAAGTAACTGATGCGGGGTTATTGAAGTTATTTAATGGACTTGATCACCGAACAAGTGCCGGTACCGATGGAATACCAGCCATTTTCATACAAAAGTGCAAGCGTGGACTTCTTCTACCCATTAAAATTATTTATCAAAGATCCTTGAATGAGGGTGTTTTTCCCAAACGTTGGAAAGAAGCACAAATTGTACCTATTCACAAGAAAGGTGTCAAAAATTATATAACGAATTATAGGCCCATATCAAAATTAAATATTCTCGGTAAAATGTTTCAAAAAATTGTATACCACTATGTATATGCAAATACTATCAAGAGCATACCTACGGCCCAGCATGGCTTTATTAAATCCAGATCAGTCGAAACCAACTTACTTCTTTTGACCGAGTATATAACATCTAATATGAGCACAAAGGCTAAAATTGATGTTATATACACGGACTTTGAGAAGGCATTCGATCGAGTAGACCACGATAACTTACTAACTAAGCTGCGTATATTGGGTATAAACGGGAACCTACTTAGGTGGGTTGAATCTTACATAAAGAATAGGTGTCAGGCGGTGGTACTAGGGGGATATCGATCAAATTATATAACAGTGACATCTGGCGTTCCTCAAGGATCGCATTTAGGACCCTTATTTTATAATATATACCTCTTCGACATACCTCAATGTTTCAAAAATTCTAATTATTTATTATACGCCGACGACAAGAAGATATTTAGACGAATAGAAACCATAGATGACTGCCACTTACTTCAATCTGATCTCGACAATCTTTCAAAATACTATTCTCAAAATCGAATCAGTGTAAATACAAGTAAATGCCAGGTGATTTCGTTTTCACGAAAACATACTACAATACAATATAACTATATGATTAGTAAGGAAGCTATACCAAGAACGAATATAGTACGTGATTTGGGAATAATGCTTGACCATAAACTTACGTTTAATGAACATGTCGAACATATCACCAGCAAGGCATTCAAGTCATTGGGTTTTGTTATTCGGAGTAGTCTCCCATTCAAGGACGTACACTGCTTCAAAGCTCTTTATTATGCGTATGTCAGAAGTGTTTTAGAGTTTGGTGCCGTTGTCTGGCGACCACTCTACGCCCAACATCGCACCCAAATAGAGCGTATCCAGTGTCTGTTCGTGAAGCACCTCAACTATAAAGCTAGGTTTCTATCTAACGACTATGCTGAATCTTGCTTACGTCACAAGGTAATGTCATTAGAGGACAGGCGCGATCTCATCGATATGATGTTTTTGTTCGACCTATTAAATTGTAAATTTGACTGCGGTGACTTACTCAAACATGTGGGGTTCAATATACCCAACAAACGAACCCGTCGTACACCACTTTTGTACGTGCCCAAATTCACAACAAACTACGCTCAAAACTCCCCATTTATTCGCTTACCCACACTTTACAATAAAAAATTCTCATCTATTGATTTGTTTGGCCTATCACGTAACACATTTAAAAGTAAAATTCTGTCTCTCATTAACTTACATGAATGACTTTCTATTGTACATCGTTTATCGCTTATAAAGATACTTTACCCTACTCCATTCCTTCACCCGCCCGCCACCCTCCCCCCTCCCCCCTCCTCCTACGTCATGAAATATGGACAAGTACATAATAAAAATAGTATTTACAATCTTAATTTAAATACCCACTCACTATAACTTAATAACATTAGACATAAGTAACTATCATTCTTTAAAACTGCTGTATTGAATTGTATATTTGAGTACCTTGTAATTGGCGTAATATCTTATAATGTCACTTGTATATAATACTAAAAGCTGTAAGGTTTACCTAAATAAATAAATAAATAAATAATAACATTATGTGCTGTTAAAATGTTATTGATAAGCCATAATTACCTAATATGCCAAATCTACCTCATAAGTAAGTAGTAACTAAGACTTGATCTTAATTGTGTTGTTTAATTGATACTTTATATAAATGTTTTCACTCATGTTGTATGGAAAACGATTATTATTGCAATTCTATTTTCCATTTGTGCCATTGGTTACATTGTGTCCTGTTATATTGTTATGGATAAGCTTGCCTTATGTGCCAAATCTACCTAATAAGTAGTACGCTCAAAATTATTAGGACCTAACTTAATTGTGCTGTTTAATTCATAGTTTACCTAAATACTTTCACTCGAGTCATGTTGTATTAAAAACTATTATTATTTTAATTTTGTTTCTAATTCCTAAGTAATAATCATGTAAGACTGCAGAAAAAGGCTGATCTAAAACTTTAACACTCGATGTGAATCGGTTGACTTTTTGGGTAACTTAAGAAATGAATAGCAGAAACCCATTCCAATTTAGCATTTTTTGTAACAGAACGTTGGTAGCAATGTTGATACTAAAAACTTGTACTGATTTTGAATTTAATAATAAATCTATGAAAATAAACTGTCTATTTTATTGTACAGTTGTGTACTAAAACCTAAATTCCTTGTTATTTGGTTAAAAAAAACCTACACTAACATTATTTAATTTGTACTACAGTTAAAATTGGCTGGTAGACAATTTGTTTTATTTTCTATTCAGATCATTTTACTTGAAATAACACGTTGTGTTATTTCTGGATGCGTAATTTTTCTTCAAACCCAATTATAAAATAATAGGGTTTAGTTAATTTTACTCGTTTTATAATACAATTTTGCTGTCGGTAAGTAACTTTTACCTAATTGTGATTTTGATGGAATTATTGACTAACCGACACTATTTCATAACATATCAAGAAAAGTAGTTATCTTTAAATGCCACTTTATTAAGTCTTCAAACTTCATTTAAAATTCGTTGGAATCAAGTAGTTATGACTAATAGGAAAGTTTCTATGTATTTTTTTCGAAAAAAAAAATCTTTAAAATGCTCTGGTGTAAAGTTGCAAATATGTCGCTTGGACATTTTTGCCTTTCTAGCGTGGATATGATCTAATGAAAATTTCCAGAAAGATTTTTAAATCAAAGCTTAAGTGGTGTCAAAAGAATTCGGAACAAATAAAAATGGATATTCTTGCCACCAGCCACAATGCAAAAGATTTTTCAAAATTCTGGAAAGAAACAAATAAATTAAATCGTGTTGTTTCTGATCTTTCCAGTAACACTGACTCGTCCAGTGACACTCCGGTGTCCGGCACCCGGACTAGCGCTGATACTGGTGACAAACCCTTGCGTTTTACATACAATCAAGTAATGTTAACTATTAGAGATATGAAGCGGGGTAAGTCACCAGGACATGATGGTCTGAGTGTCGAGCACCTGAAGTGCGCTGGTGTACACCTACCTAGGGTGCTTAAAATGTTTTTTAACTTTTGTGTGGGACACTCTTACCTGCCTGAAAATTTAATGAAAACTATAGTAGTACCAATTATTAAAAATAGAACGGGAGACGCTTCTGACATTCTGACAACAATTACAGACCAATATCCTTAGCAACTGCTGTGGCTAAGGTGCTGGACGGTTTGCTTGACTGTCAACTTGACATCTTCACATACATGATGCCCAGTTCGGGTTTAGGCCCGGACTGTCCACTGAAAGTGCAATTCTGGCTCTCAAGCAGACCGTCCGGTACTATACTGACAGGAAAACACACATCTATGCATGATTTCTTGACTTGTCAAAGGCTTTTGATCTTGTATCTTATGATATACTATGGAATAAGCTAACTCACACAGGACTACCGACTGATTTGGTTTCCATTTTTAAATTTTGGTATCAAAATCAAACTAATGCAGTAAAATGGGTGAGTTCGCTTAGCAATTCATATAGCTTTGAGTGCGGGGTCAGGCAGGGCGGACTTACATCTCCCAAGTTATTCAATCTTTACATCAATCAGCTGATCGGGGAGCTCAGCAACACCGGTATTGGATGCTCAATCGATGGCACAATCGTTAATAACATATCTTATGCTGATGATATGGTGTTGCTGAGTCCCTCAGTCAAGGCCCTTAAAAACTTTTACATATCTGTGAGTACTACGCTGTTACACACGGGCTCAGGTATAATGTGAAGAAAAGTGAGTTGATAGTGTTTCATTCAGGGACTAAACCGCCTGATAAGGATCCGGTTGTGTCATTGTGTGGAGCACCTCTCAAGCGGGTTCCACATTTCAAGTACCTGGGTCACGTGGTCACAGAGGGGCTCGTAGATGACATTGATATTGAAAGGGAGCGCAGGGCGATGGCGGTCCGATGTAATATGCTGGCCCGCAGGTTGGCGAAGTGTACAAGGGCTTTCAAATTGACACTTTTCAGAGAATTTTGTCAGTCCTTCTACACTAGTGGCTTGTGGGTCAGCTATACGCGGAGAGCCTACAGCGCACTGCGCGTCCAATATAATAATGCGCTGAGAATACTGTTGGGGCTGCCGCGATATTACAGCGCCTCGGCTATGTTTGCCGAAGCTAGGATTGACGATTTCTTTGCAATAATGAGAAAGAGGATTGCCTCGTTAAGAAACCGCCTTTTCGGCAGCTCCAACACTATCCTCAGCACTCTGGCTGGGACGGTGGACAGCCCTATGTTGAAGTACTGGATGGATGTGCACCTTCGCAGTAACAAACCATAAATTATAATCATATTTTAGGACGATGTTTTGTGTGTGTGAGAGGGTGTGTGTGACTGTGTGAGCAGGGTGTGAGTGTGGGTGTTATTTATTATTCAAGGATGATGGATGATGTATTTAGTTTAATTTTAAACTTTTTTATAATGATAAAATAATATCTACCTATGGATGTATATGTGTCAAAATTAATGCTATCTGAAATAAATATTTTGAATTGAATTGAATTGTTTCATTTAATTCAATTACGATTGTAAAATATAGAGAAGAAAAAGTAAAAATAGGTTCAAAAAGGTTACCTATGCTTCACCTAACTCTACTCCGGCCAGGAATCTAACCCAGGACCCCTCTCACGTCTTCGGCAGTACTACGATATTTTGCATAGGTACCGTAGCGCACGAACTAGCGAACCATTTGTTTTAGTTTACATATTTTTTTACAGATGGCAACATTTCACGTAGTATCAAATTGTTTTTTTGGCGTCAACTTTATTTCATCTGCAAAAATCTTTGCTGTCAATTTTTATTCAGAGAAAATAAGGTTTTACTCCTATTCATAGATTTTGCTTCAAAAAAGTGATGCGTGAAGTTCTCGAGATAAGCTTTGATTAGAGTTATTGTGTTGGAAAACAATTCTGTGTAGTTTAACAGTGTTCATACATATAGTTACAATGTTAATAAATATAGTCCACTGTGAGCCTCCAGCTATATTGAGTTGCCAAAACATTGACAATTATTGCTTCCTTTGGTCTATAATAGCTGCATTATTTCCAAGAGTGAATAACCCTAACAGCCGCACCCAGAGTCGTTCCTTAAATTAGTGCTAACGAATGATTTGTTAACTGCAATGAAATATCCTAAATATTGGTTTTACTCAGAGACGATTTTTAAGTTATCATTAGCTAAGTAGTCAACTAAGTAAGCGTAGGGCAGACCAGCATTGTCGATAACGTCTCGATAGAGTGCCGGTGTTGCTGTATAAAACAATTACTTTTGTGATTATTTAAATTATATTACGTAATACGAGCTAAATATTGACAAGATAAATGTGTATTTTCATGTTTGAGAACACTATGTTGATTATTTACTGTTTAATATTTATGCTTCGGAACACACCTCGTTTTTTGTTGTGATCGGAACGGAACTAGCTAGCTGTCACTTGCATAGAAAAATATGGCTAGCTAGAGGTTAGCTTTTGCACATGGTAAAATATCGGCCTCAGGCATTCGGGCCTTGGCTGTATGTTATTTGTAATAATTGTCTAACACAGGTATCGGGGCCTCGTCGGAATGTTAATTGTAATAATCACGGAACAATCGTCGGGAAATAAGTAGATTTCACGTCATCGTAGTGAGTGCTTCGTGCTGTGAAAGGTTGAAGTGGTTCGGTCACCAATTCGTCGCGTACGGATAACGACCCGTGTAGTCGGCAACATCATCACGACAGCAACAGCAGCGGGCTACGATTCGAGTAAGATTCGATTCCCAACACCCCCCACCCTGGTGTTCCTCATCCCGTATTCCTGCCTCGAATTGAGCTTTCGAATGCCGGTCCACGGCGTCAAGGTCAGTACTACTTGTGACATTCCACTGAAAAACAACCCTACCAAGATTCCACGCCCTGTCGGTTAAGGCGTGGAATTTAACAGTTTGGTACCAGAGGCGCGGTTTCCTAGTAGGAAATCGATTCACGGACGGTTGTAGGGTTGTTTTTTTGTAGTGGGATAGGGTACCTCAGATTGGTCGGCAATCATTTTGTGAGTGAGTCTTGTGGTCGGTATACCACAATTTAGGTTCATTTTCGGTTAGTGAACGTATAATTGACGATTTAGTTAATGATTATTATAAATTTGTAGTCGGAAACTACTGTACTGTAAAGGATTGAACGGTCATTCCGCGAAGTAAGTATATTGTATTGCTTGTGGTAGAACGTCGGGTTCTATAGTACTGCAGTGTTATTTCGGTTTACAGAGCAGGGTCAGGCTATTTAAGGGGTATTAAGCTGATTTTGCTGACCTCGGTAGAAGTGTGGGTCATATGGGAGGGGCCACTTCTAGAAGGTTCACGGCTACCTACATTATATTAAAAATAGTTTTTTTTCTTATAATAAATTTTTGTGTGTTATTTTTTATTGTGCTTTATGGTGGCATTCTCTAATTGATTTAGAGTGTATAGTTGTAAGGTGTATGTTCACAGGGCGACCATATTAAATATTTTTAGGATTTAATTGTTTTAGTGGTTGCCTTAGTTTTGACAACTTAGTTTTAATTTCTGTGCCCAGCGCTGACGGGCAAGTGCTGGTCTCTGGCTATACTTAGTTCGGTAGTGAAGTATAGGACCAGAATCTATTAAATCGGTCAACATGGCACCTTCACCCTTGACGGTACTGCGGAATGGTGTCCGGGAGGAAATGAGATGGCTCGCCCATACTTATCATTATGTGGAGCGATCGGACATGGATAATGTCCTGCTCAAGCGTGTGGAGGACGCAATGACACGCGCCTGGAAGGTGTGTCGGCTGGCTGCCGAGGCTGAAGCTTTAGAGTGTGTAGTTGTAAGGTGTATGTTCACAGGGCGACCATATTAAATATTTTTAGGATTTAATTGTTTTAGTGGTTGCCTTAGTTTTGACAACTTAGTTTTAATTTCTGTGCCCAGCGCTGACGGGCAAGTGCTGGCCTCTGGCTATACTTAGTTCGGTAGTGAAGTATAAGACCAGAATCTATTAAATCGGTCAACATGGCACCTTCACCCTTGACGGTACTGCGGAATGGTGTCCGGGAGGAAATGAGATGGCTCGCCCATACTTATCATTATATGGAGCGATCGGACATGGATAATGTCCTGCTCAAGCGTGTGGAGGACGCAATGACACGCGCCTGGAAGGTGTGTCGGCTGGCTGCGGAGGCTGAAGCTCTCGGGCTTACTGATGAAGCTTCGGTGGCCACAGTGAAACAGCTCTGCGCGGATGCTGACCAAGCGATGGAATGCTTGGGTGACATCGAGTGTCGCGCGGAGAAAATTAAGCGGTCGCGAAGGAATGACCGTGGGGAGGGTAACGGAGACCCACCCCTGAAGGGTGTTGTTGGACGGCTGCCACACCTGGAGATTCCGGCCTTCAGCGGCATGGGGGCAATTGATGAGTGGCCAGCCTTCATCAATTTATTTGATAGTTTGGTCCACGGTCGGGACGACCTGGACAACGCCTACAAGTTGGCCCAACTATTGATGGCTCTGCGGGGTGAACCGAAGGAGTTGGTCGGTCACCTAACTGTCACGGCGGGCAATTATGAGATAGCAAGGTCCATATTGGTTGACCGCTACCAACACAAACGGCGGTTGGTTGATGCGCAGCTGGGGAAGCTGTTTAGCATCCCTAGAGTAACCCGGGATGTTGACATCCGAGTACAGGTGCTCAACCCTGTGCTGGTGGCCACTAAGGCACTTCAGAACCTTGGTCTTCCGGTAGACCAATGGTCATACATTGTTTTGTATATGGTTTTGTCACGGTTGCCTGCAGCTGTTCAAATTCGGTTTGAACAGCTGCATGGGGGCAGTAACACGGAACTGCCCACGCTCGTCCAATTGACGGAATTTTTGGAGGGTGAATGTAGGCGATGTGACACACTGGACACGGAGGCCAGTGTGCAGCGCCAACCCGCGCGGATGCGGGAGGGGCCGCGCCCCTCGCCACCACGGGGGGGTGGGAGGTCGAGACAATTTGGCGTTTTGAATTCCGCGCCGTCGGGTGACGGCTGTGTGCACTGCGACAGTGCCGGTCATGACGTGACCAGTTGCGCCAAATTTAAGGCGCTCGGGGTAGCTGCCCGCAGGAAGATAGTCTTCCGTCATCGATTGTGTTTCGGTTGTTTGGAGCCGCACACGCTGAGCGAGTGCTCGCGCGCGTTCCCGTGTGAGTGCTGTGGTGGCAAGCACCACATAGTGTTGTGCTTCAATCGGTCAGGCCCTTCGGACGGTCACCAGGGCCGGACTCAGGTTGGTCGGCCACAGGGCCCAACCAGGGCCGGACCCAGTCCCCCTCCGGGCAACGGGAGTCACCAACGGGGTGACTGGGGCACCCGCGGACGGGACCCCCCCCCCGAGGGGAAGGGGGCAGCGCGGGGGGTAACATGCGGGATAGCCGGGGTTCGGTCGCCGCTGTCCACGGTCAGCGAGGACTTCGCGCCGCTGACTCACCGCGTGTTACGGGCGGGTGTCAGATGGCACCTATGAGTAGCGCAAAGACTGGGAGTCCACCACCTTCTGCGCCACCCTGCCCGTCGCTCTGGGAGGCGAACAGTCGTATGTCGCCCCCATTCCTAGAGCGCCCCAGGTTGGATCCGCTCTCCACCATTAATCCACGGTGCGCACCGGGCACACCGTACACCGTCCGGTATGGTCGGATACCGGGACAGCGAGGGGCCTATTATACGGGTTGGGACCCCTTAATGCACATACGGTCTGATATGCCGGTTGCATATCAGCAGCCGAGTTACTCCGAGGCCGAAGGAGGTCTCAGCGGGTTCGGATCCCGCGGAGGTTCCCGCTAGGGACACGCCGCCCACTTACAGGGTGCCGCCACTCCACAGACGGTCATGCTCCCCACCGCCTCTGTGATAGCGTGGAGTTCGGACGGCAAGTCATGTGTGGCACGAGCACTATTGGACTCGGGGGCCCAGGGGTGCTTAGTCTCGTGCAACCTTGTAAGACGGTTGGGCATTTCGGTAAGGGAGTATCCACATTCCATTCGGGGAATTGGAATCACGGAAGTCGGTTCCGTTAAGGGAGTATGTCGGATTACTCTCTCGTCACGGGTGGATTCATCGGTGAATCTGACGGTCACGGCATTAGTCATGCCTAACGTGATGGGCTCACACCCTCACGTACGGTTGTCGCCCTCGGTGCGACAGTTGGTCGCGGGGTTGTCACTGGCTGACCCGGAGTTTGATATTCCGGGCCCAGTAGACATTTTATTGGGTGTTGATGCCTTGGGATACCTGTTAGTGCCAGGTGTCCACGTGTTGCAGGCGACTGGTCTGGTTTCGGTCAACACCAGACTGGGCCATGCGGTAATGGGTCCGGTCATGCCGGCTGCCCCACGCCTAGCGACTATTATTGAAATTCTTTTTTCGGATGAAAAAATTTTCACCTTGGAAGAGAGCTACAACAAACAAAATGATAAGGTGTACGCACACAGCAATGAAGAAACGAGCAACCGTATTCCGCGTGTCCAACGAGGTCATTTTCCATCCTCGCACATGGTTTGGTTGGGAGTCTCTTATTGGGGCTTAACTGATGTACATTTTTGTGAGAAAGGCGTAAAAACGAATGCAGTTGTGTATCAAAATACAGTCCTCAAGAACCTTGTGGAACCTGTTTCTCATACCATGTTTAATAACAGGCACTGGGTATTCCAACAAGATTCTGCGTCAGCTCATAGAGCGAAAAGCACACAAGACTGGCTGGCGCGTGAAATCGACTTCATCCGGCACGAAGACTGGCCCTCCTCTAGTCCAGATTTGAGTCCGTTATACCTTGTTCAACATAGGATGATCTCTGACAGCTTGTCACTGTGACTTTACTAGGCATGGGGATAATGTCGATATAAATTATCGATATTCTAACTAAAGTTACTGAATGTTTCAAGCAAATCAAATAAAAGGAAGTTGTACTATGTTTTTATTCTTGTTAAATCGGTTCACAGCCGAAATCACCATCAGCAATGTCTGATTCAGACTCGCTGCAGCAGTTTTGTAGATTTATAATAATTTCGTGGGTAGATTGGTCGAATCGTACGTCACGCTCCCAATCTTCTTCCATATTTTTTCTTGTTCTGTCGATGTCTTTCTTCCAATTGTCCGATGTGACACTGTCACATGCATCCTTGAGTAACGTCAGCATTTTATTTGCCGTAAAAGGCGGTGTTGTATTATGTCTGGCTGCGTAACCACATACCAACAAAACAATTTTTAATAGTGAACTACACCGGTGACTTTCCAACTATGCAGATTCTAACTTATTGATCGTATTGGGTGACATCAACATCGATCTCAAGCTACAAAATTCACACAGAAACTCATATTTAGACATGCTGTCTGTGTGTGGTCTAACGTGTGGCATCACTATACTCGGATCGAAAAGCGCAAAGATATGATCACAAATCTTGCATTGAACATATATTTATTTATTGCCAAGCGTTAGATGCTTACACAGCGGCAGTTGATACTGTTCTAGCCGATCACCGTATCACGATAGCTATCTTCGCTGGACCACCGCCACCCGGCATGACTCATATACAGGCTGCTGCTAAGGCGAAAGTCATACATAATCGTGATGAGTTATTCAAAAACTTAGGCAATGTTGACTGGAACTTTACTTATAATTTGCAGACGGCAGATGAGATTTTTCAATACATAAAAAAATCCTTCCAAGAGGCCTTGCAGTCGTCCATAAGACGCAAGAAAAATCGTGAACTTATTAGAAATCGCGAACCCTGGATGAACCAAAAAATTGTAAACCTTTGCGAAAAAAGAGACATTCTTTTTGGACTCTGGAGGAAGAATCCAACAAACCATGAAATTAGGCTACAGTATAACAAGACACGAAACAAAACCGATAAAATAATTGAATACTACAGGAACCTATACTACCAAAATAAAATTAAAGATAACTATAGTAACCCTAAGAATTTATGGACAATAATAAATTCGATATGCGGCAGAATATCAAAAAGTATTTATTGACAATGCGATAGCCGACGCTTTTAAACCAAAAAACCTTACAAATACTGATATATCAAATGAATTCGCTATTGAGTTTGACGAATCCGTAAAAAAGATCCTCCCGCAATGTAAACATACCATTCTCGACGAAAACAGCTTCAGCAATAACGCGGACGTCAGTATAAGGTTCAAAAAAGCTACCCCACGTACAATCCACAAACTTATTCGCGGCCTGAACAGCAAAAAAGCGTCGAGTCTAGATAAAATTAAAATCATCGACATCAAAGCAATCGGTGATAAAATTGCGGGTACGATCGCGCATCTTATAAACACAAGCATAAACACGGGTAAGTACCCAAATAATCTCAAATTGGGTTGCGTTAGACCTGTATTTAAAAAAGGTAAAAGGGACAACGTTGGTGATTACCGTCCCGTCCCACTACTGTCGTCGGTCAACAAAATAGTTGAGAAGTTTGTTTGTGAGCAGATACATAAATTCTACCAATCTAATAATATTATAAACACTCACCAATTTGGCTTCCAGCAAAAAAAAAGTACAACATCGTTACTATCCAAATTCACGGATCACGTGAACAGCTCGCTTAACGATAAGAAACAGGTACTAGCCCTTTTCATAGATTTTTCGCGCGCTTTCGATACATTAGATCACAATCTGCTCACAAACAAACTTGGAAAATGTGGCATCAGAGGCCCGTTACAGACCTGGTGCGCTAATTACTTAAAAAATAGACAGTACTGTGTTAAAGTCGGTGAAAGTATTAGTCGTATCACCACGGTATCCCAGGGAACTGCTCAAGGTTCTGTACTAGGGCCCCTCCACTTCATAACATACGTCAACGATATGGTAAATGTCCTAAGCTTCAGCAACCCTTACCAATTTGCAGACGACACATGCCTAATTATCGCCAATAGTAACATAAACATAGCACTTCAAGGCCTCCAGTTCGATTTTGACAACCTCAATAAGTGGTGCCATGACGTAGGCCTAGCTCTGAATGCCCAAAAGACCAAATTAATGCTCACTAAATCGCCATATTTAAAGGGTAACCTGTCGGATGAGCTTGTTGCGCATACGCACGATTGTATGCACGATGAGCACATCAAGAAAGATTGTCAATGTCCATCGATTGAGGTAGTTGACAGTTGAGGTGATTGATGGTACTTTTAACTGGGGTCCCCACATCCAACGAGTATGCGACAAGCTCGGGGCACTCATTGCCGCATTTTATGTAGTTAGAAATCGTATACCATTCAAAACTCGAATAATGCTACACAATGCATTCTTTGACTCCATAGTGTCTTATGGCCTCTCCAGCTATGGACGTACTCACAAAACATATCTGGACCAAATACACACCTTGCAAATCAAACTTCTTAAAATAATTGTCCCACCTAATATCAGATACGAATATTCAGGTAACTCATCTAAACTATTCCATTACTGTAATACACTCCCTATTCACACCAAATTTCATTATACATTACTGAAAGAGGAGTTCTTCAACAATACCCTACAGCACAGAATAGATCACCCCGTAGGCACGCGTCGTGCGGCCCAAGGTAAACTAACCGCTACACGCGCAACTAATTTCTACGGTACACGTGTGGTACGATGCGTTGTCCATCACGATGGTATGCGGTTCTTTCAGGTTTTCCAAAATAGTTAAAAACCATTTTTTGAATCTTTCGAAATCCATTTCTTCGTGATATTCGGTTGTCTTTACTGGTTTAGACGCCAGCAAACAATTGGGCACAAAGCCAGACGACGTCGCAGCAAGTGCTATGATTAATCTTTTCCCTTTGCCTTCGGGCACTTTTGTAGTTGACTTAGCTGTGTCATCCGTCCAAGATCTTGAAACGTGTGATTTGCGTATAGCCACGTTTCGTCCAGAAAAATCGCTTTGTCCCAGTTTGAGATCTCTTTAAATTTTCGGAGAAAATAAATTTTATTGAGCGCAACATATGTCTATACATAGCTCTATTAGCATTTTTCTTTTGTTACTTTTTTGTACCTGAACCCGATGTTTTTAGTGTCCTGGCTAACGACGTGTAGCCTCCTTTAAATAATTCAGCGTCTTCAAGGGATTTTTGTAGTTTTCTGAGCGTTGGTAACTCCCTACGCGTATAGTACCCATAAATATGATTCCGGATTGCTGCGGCATCAAAATCGTCAATTTCTGTTATTGAACACGTCTTCTTCCTTTTTTTATTTGGCATCGACAATTTTTGCTCTTTGTTTTCCTCTGTCATCGTTGTCGCAGATGATTGCTCACTATACTTTTCTCTGCTGACATGAATCACTGTAGCAATCCCGAATCCCAGAGCATCAGCAACTCTGCCATTTTGATTCTCGTGTTGAAAGCATTCGCGCAAGCGAATCACAAACTCACGGCTATCACTATTTAAAACAGGTTTCTTTGTTCTTTTTGGCATACTGTGTCCAAAAACAGAACAAACTTAACAAACAAATCACAGCAAAACTCAACAAATCAATAACATTAACAATAACGTTAACCGAATGGAGACTGAATGAAAACACGTGGCGTATAAAAGGCGTTGGCACTCGTACTGAACAAGATGGCAGATGCAATCAAACAAGATGGCGGCATGGCGCGGTGAAGCCCACTACACACTCACGCGCGAAGCCTGCGAAACATCCATGAATGAATGAATGAATGAATGAAATTTCATTATTATTTCGCGCGCGAGTGTGGAGCGCCCATGAAGCACGACTCGTTAAAAATTCAATTTGCTTTTAACAAAAATAAATTTATTTTTAATCGTTGTTTTAATAGTATTTCATTTACCTTGTTGTTTGCAATCTATTTTATTTACACAATATCATCAATATTCTATTATATTTTTCAAGTCAAGATCGATAACTTGTCTTACGATAAGTGTAGCACGTCACTATTTGACAATAACGTATGTTAATTGTTTCTATACATTATACCGTCGAAAAATACGATACTTTATAGGCGTGTTTTGACACTGACAGCTGTCAGAGATCATCCTATGTTGAACAAGGTATAGATTACAAGATATGGCAACACTTGGAGGAAAAGGCCTGCTCAAAGCCTCATCCTGATTTGGAGTCACTCAAGGCATCCTTGATTAAGGCAGCCGCCGATATTGACATGGACCTCGTTCGTGCTGCGATAGACGACTGGCCGCGCAGAATAAAGGCCTGTATTCAAAATCGCGGGGGTCATTTTGAATAAACTTTATCACCATAAGAATATATGTTTTATTAAGTTCATTTTGCTATATAAATGTTTACATAAATAATAAACATGTCTAAATTATTTCATATTGCACATGTGACAGAACTTATGACCTGACTATGTATTATATATTTTTTATTACAGTAAAAATCTGCAAAGAAAAATGGAAATCTTTAAGAGACGGTTATCACAGATGCTTGAAAAACCGTAAATGCAAGAGTGGAGATGGTGCTTCAAAAATCAAGAAATGGAAGTACGAGGATCAGATGGAGTTTCTGCAACAATACCTTTATGAAGGAAAAACAAAGGGTAATTTTGAGGATGCTGGATCAGTTACGAGTGATGGTAATGTAAATTCTCCTCACGAAATGTCCCCGATCAGTGTAAATTCTCCTCACGAAGTGGCCCCGATCAGCCCCGAGCCAGCAAGCGCACTTTCTTCTCAATCAGCAACATCAACATTGTTCAAAAAAATGACAGAAAGAAAAAAAAACAATCAAGTGAACCATCAGTAGCCAGCGTTCTACAACAATATATGTGTTGCTGATGAATGCCGAGAGGGCGAGCGCGGCGCGGGGTGCGGGCACGGGGGGCAGGGACGGCTACCGCGCGGCAGAGATCCTATTGCGAGTTGCACCGAACGGACGTTACCTCTTAAATATTTCTTTTAATTACTGTACCGTATCGCTATATCTAACTACAATTAAAAGTATAGTGCATATTGTGACCATTTTTATTGGGCCTAAAACCCACAACAACCAACAAAGTGGTCTTCGAACCGGATTTGAATGTATCACACACCAAAGATGGTCAACACACGCAGTACCACAAAACGTGAGAAGGAAAGAAAAGAAGAAGAACAGAAACAGCCTCCAAATCCACCGTTACAAACGCCTTCAAAAGAAGAACCAACGAAACAGATCAATAAGACTATTATTTTAGAAACGGGTAGTGAAATAAAATCCGAACAAAGGAAAATCATAGAACCGCCAAGTCATTGTTCTCACAAAAACAGCAAACCTGGTTCGAAAAAGTCGATTGTGTCTTCTGTAGCGGCACGACGGAAGAAGCTGGAGCTGGAAGCAGCTGAAGCAAAAGCTTGCATAAAAATGGACCTGATAGATAAAAGGCTACAGGCAGATCTCGCCGAGTTGGAAGATGAAGAATACAGTCCACATACAGAAGAGGACCACCAAACCGTTAATAGTGATGCAGCCAGGTGGGTCGAGCGCAGCCAGCTGGAACTGGAGTCACAGCATGCCACCCAGAATGGAAATAATGAGGGCCCGCTGTGTCAGTCGGCAGCCGCAGTTGCCGGCACCGGGGTGCCAATCCAGGTGATAGCCAGCGCACTGAAGGAATTAGCCACCATATCTGCATCCAATAACAACCAAAACGCTACGCTGTTAAGCCGCATCAGCACGCCGAGAGAACTGCCTCTGTCCTTCGGTGAACCAATGGGATGGCTGCAGTTTAAGCAAGCTTTCGAAAAATCAACAAGAGTGTGTAGTTTCAGCGATATTGAAAACATGTGGCGATTAAGAAAGTGTATCCGTGGACCTGCCAGAGATTCCTTCAACGCTCTGCTCATGAGTGGAACCTCACCCGAAACTCTGATGTCAACCCTTGAGTTACAATATGGAAATCCGGAATTAATAATATCGCGTATGCTGGTGGAAATTAAAAAACTACACCCTCTGCCACCAGAATACCACAGAGAAATAGTACCGTTTTCTGTCAAGATAAAAAACTACGTTACAGCTGTTCGGGCGCTGGGTCGTGGCGGGTACCTGCAAGAAGTGAACATAGTCGCTGTTGTGTTGTCCAAAATACCTACAGTGTTGCTACCTAAGTGGACAGACTATAGTTACACGCTAATAAAAGAGGGAACTAAACCTAAACTGGACATTCTCGCCGATTTTCTTCATGAAGAAGCTGTGAAAGTATCAACCTGCAGTACTTCTCTTATGCAAGTACGACCGGACTATAAACGTAGGAACTATGAAAACAGTGACTATAAACCGCAAACTATTTTAGTGCAAAGTGGACATACGAGCAGCAGTGATAAATGTCGTTTTTGTCGCATAGGAAAACATAATTTACCGGAGTGCAAAAAGTTCAAAAAATCACTACGCAAAGAAAGATGGCAGTATGTGAAGCGATTCGGTTTATGTTACAAGTGTTTGTTATCGCACCATGATAGACATTCGTGCGCAGCCGCCGAGTGCGACGTGGAGGGGTGCGGTCAATCTCACCACCGGCTATTGCATTATGTACCGGGGCAAAGTTCACGCCAAAACCACTATGCGGTAGGGGAAGTGACGGACAATGGTGTTCAAACCGAAACTGTAACGCATATAAACATTAATAAGTGCGAAGTACTATTAAAGGTCGTGCCAATAATAATTCATGGACCTAACGGTAAAATTAGCACGACTTGCCTACTTGATGATGGGTCGAGTGTTTTGTTAATTAGTGCAAACCTCGCCGAGCGGGCCGGGCTGCGCGGGCGCCGGGAATGTTTACGAGTGCGCGGCGCTTGGGACAGTACCTGCACAAAACCTAGGTGTTGTAAAATGCGAGAACTACAAGTACCTGGAACCTATAAAGAAAAGCTTGTGCACTAAACAATTGAAACCTGAAATACTTATTGGACAAGATAACTACCACTTACTTGTACCTCTAGAAGTGGTACGGGGTGGAGAGCACGAGCCTTGTGCTACTCGCTCGCCGCTGGGCTGGTGCCTTCATGGAAGAGCGCCGGCATCTGTAATGGCACAAAAAGGTATACACACGTCATTACACGTTCGTCACAGCGAAGAGCAAAATACAATAATGGAAAACAATCAACTAAGGTAAATGCAGGTATTAACGACCCCCCAAAAATCTGCAGGTATTACCGTGGTATATTTTATTTCCATGAATTTAACTATGAACAAAGTGTACTTTTATACAAATGAAAACAGATTAAGCAAGATTATTCTTCCATCAATCGTATCATCTCAGCTAAACATTTGTTACACTGTGGCAACATCACAATAAATAGTCAGTTTGTGCGCCGTCCGCGTAGCAAGTGGTTGTGCCATAGTGAAGAGTGCTCGCCGAACGTAAGTACGCTTATTCTTTAATATAGGTTTTTATAACATTTAATGGTATTTATGCCAATGCTATTTAGTAAAACTATTGCTTAGTATCTTCTAAATACGAACGAAGCAAGATTTATTGTATTTTAATACGTTTTCTTCTAGTAAAACGAAAATTAAAATATGGCGGTAATAGCTTCCATCATTTGGTAGTTGCTGCTATTTACCGCGGTACCCCGCGGTAATAACAACAAGTGAAAGCTGAGTGTAATTGATTTTTATTCTAGAATACGGTGTGATTTGTCACTAAAACAGTACCATGATACTTTCAAAGGTATATAGACAGTATTGAGTCATTTCCGTGGCAAAGTTTATCAGCTAGAATTCTTAATTTTCGGCAAAAAACATCAGGCATAAAAATATCATTTCTTCAAAGTCCCTAAACAAAAAGGACTTTTTGTTTTGCTAAAATGATAGATTGTTTGATAAAATTTCTGCGACATAATTATTATAGCAGCTTGTAGAATAGGCATTTAGGTTTCCACTTTTGGATATGATAACACAATTCATTTTAATTTTGGGTCGGTATAGGATCAAAGCAAAACCTATAACTGATGCTATTACCGACCCAGTAAAATTAACAACCCTCGTTAACAGCACGTATGGGAACCTATTAGCGAGTGATATGGGTCGGTATAACATGCACATAGTTAATGCAATTCCGATTGAAAATTCTACCTTTTATCAACTTTAGGGTACCGCGGTTCAAACGTATAAAGTGTGCTTTAACTTCCATTAAACCTTTTTTTTACATTTTAAACTATGATTTGAAGTTGGTTTTTGGCTCAAATTAATTTCTTAATTTCTTATCTTACCCATCCCCATTACTAATGTCGATGCAAATGCCAAAAATTATGCCAATTATTATCGCTTAAGCTTTGTATGTCATTTGTCGGGAAATCCGATGTAAAACCATTTTTACATATATAAGTATATTAATCTATATATGGCCCCCTCACCCGCGCGGACCATGGGAGTGTCACGTACGAATCTGACAAGCTATAGTTTTGGTAAGTTTTTGTGTATGTAAAATTGTTATTTCTCACTTGTGAATTAATTGAACTCCACTTGTTATTGTTCCATTGCAATATCTACCTAATTATTTTTTATTTATTTTTCCATTGCAGTACCTACTATTGAGAGGAAAAAACGCAAATGCTACTCAGAGGCGGAACTCAGTGAAGCAATTGCTGCGGTTCGTAGTGGCATGAGTGTCTATCAAGCCTCAAAATTTTTTCACATCCCAGAGACAACTTTAAGAGACAAACGAGATGCCAAATATGCGAATGATAAACCAGGTTTGTAGAAAAAATATAGCTTTGTGAATATAGATATGTAGTTCAGTTATTGGTATTGTTAAATGAATAGTTACTTTGTCTCATTTCATATTTGCATGCTAAAATTAACAACTGCTAGCTGATAACTGAAACTGTCATTTTGTCATCTTCCTGTACTCATCTTAGCAAAATAAATAAAAATATTTATCTTTATATATCAGGTGTCCAAGCTATTTTAACACTGAGTGAGGAAACAAAGATCGTTGACTGGATACACTACCTTGGGAAATCCGGATTTCCAGTTACAAAGAAGCAGTTATTAGAAGTTGTAGCTAAGCTAGTCAAAAATATGAAACGCAAGAATCCGTTCAAAGGTGGTATGCCAGGGAGATATTGGTTTGAAGGTTTCATGAAAAGACATCCAACCGTATCCAAACGAGTAGCTCAAAATCTGCCAACGAGCAGAAACCAACTTACAGAGGAAAATATACGGGCTTGGTTTGAAAGAATTCACGCTTACGTTGAGGTTTGCTGCACATTTTTGAGGAGCCACAAAGAATTTTTAACTGTGATGAAACTGGATTTTTCATGTGTCCTAAGGAGAAGCAAGTGTTAGTAAAAAAAGGAAGTAAACGAGTACATAATCGTGTTTCTAATGACGAAAAAGAATGCTTGACAGTATTGGTCAATGTAGCAGCAGATGGTGCTATTGCACCACCGATGGTACTGTTTCCATATAAAAGAGTACCCAACTCTATAAAGGCATCTGTTCCCTCTTGGTGGGGTCTTGGTATCACAGATTCAGGCTGGATGAGTATGGAATCCTTCTATGAATACGTCAGGAATGTATTCTTCCCATGGATCTTGCAGAAAAAAATTGCACTACCGGTGGTGCTTTTTTTAGATGGTCATACCTCTCACATTTCGTTGCCGCTTACTACGTTCTGCAAAGAAAAAGGAATAATATTGGTTGCATTGCTGCCTACCGCAACTCACGTTTTGCAGCCTTTAGATGTTGCCGTGTTTAGGCCGGTAAAGGGAACTTGGCGAGAAGTCGTTCGTGATTTTAAAGTTGAGAACAATCGTTGCCAAACTGACGCGAGAAGCATTTTCGAAATCGGTGCAGAAATGCTTTGATCTATCTTTGAAACCAGACACAATAAAAAGTGGGTTTGATCCAAAAAATATGAATTATGATAAATTACTTGAAAAGGCCAGAAAACACGCTAGAAAAGAAGCTCAAGCAACTTCATCCAAAACAGAAAAAGACGAGCTGTTTAAAAAAGAGTTCGAAGGTCGTTTATCGCCTGTAACGCTATTTGCCTTTCAAAGTGAAACTGAAAATGAATGGACAGGAGATCTTCAATGTAAAAAGCTGTTTACGTTTTGGAAAAATATGACGTCATGCCAGGCAGTTAACCAGCCTCTTGAGCTAAGTGATACAACTTTTGTAAATAACGTCGACCAAGAAAATGAATCGGAATCGGTAATGAACTTCCAAGTGGGTAACGATAACATACTCATTCTAGATAACCTCAGAGTGGAAGATGACAGTGGGGTGAACCCTCCGCCAATACAAGAAACATGAAAAAATATGTACATCTGAAGATATACATGACCCAGCCACAAGTTCCTTGACAATGAAGATGACACCAGATACCCAACAATCACCGCATGAAGATTTCTCTGAAAGACAATAATGTTTATCATCAACAACAAACTCACCAACAATGTCACTTAGTATAACATGTACTGGCACAATTTTTTTATCGATAACCAACAACATATCTAGACCTGTGCCAGCACTGATTCCACTGCCTCAGAGTTTGTTCAAACCTGACAATAAGAAACAAGAAAGTATAACCTCATTTAATGTAATGACCTAATTTGAATTTTTATTAGTATGACTTCATTTTAATTTTAATTGATTGAATCTTATTATAATTTTAAGTGTTATTGTTATGTAAATGTTATTAATAGTACTACTAACAAACTATGGAACTTTGTATTCCGAAATAAAAATGATTGATTGATTGATTGATTGATAGCAGAACAAACACTGAATCCACGTAAAAAGGATATAACAGAACCCTCGAAAATCCCAGTATTAAGATCAAAGCTACCAAAAAAACAGAAACCTGCACACAACCCTGTCTTGATCTCTCCTGTGAAATTACCTATGCCTGGTGCCTCTTACTGTACCAAAGTTTGTGATGAACAAGGATATTTACGGTCTTCAACGCCTCAATTGGATAAAGCGCTTAGCCCTAAATCTAATATATCGACTTCAGTAATCGAAAATTCTGATGACGAAGAAATTTTCCCTTTGATGCGCTCTCAGCTCCGCAAAAAAGAAACCGAATCTGAAAATACAATATCACACCAAAATCAGAAGACTATTTCCGAGAGGAAAACTCCTACAAAATCTTCAGAGACGAATAACAAAAAGATAAACAATAAAAATGACGACAGTGACAAAACTACTGTTCCAACATCATTTAAACAGTTAGAAACACCTTTCAAAAATGCTTTCTATTTCCCGAAGAAAGAAGAGAAACCTCTCAAAAAGAAGGTATACAAGAGAGTAACACCCACTGTAGCAACGGCAGAAGAGTTCATGGAACACCAATGAAGGATTGAGAGTGAAAACGCTGAAAAAGAAATAATTTAACAGCAAAAAAAACAAGAAGCGTTGAAGAAAAAGGAAGCGAGAGACCTAAAAATCAAAAATAAAAAAAATAAGCAGAAAAAAATTGTGGCTGAAAAAACAACAAAGAAAAACACAAAAAGTAATCAAACACAAGAGAACCACCATCACCAAAACCAAGCACTTCTTTTGACCTGCCTACTCACTGCAAACCTGATAAAGTTAACATCTGTACAGCACAGAACAGTTCTCAGAGCGATGATAGTCGCAAAGAATATAGAAAAGAAATAGATAGAAGCGTAAAGCGCCTTTGGTTCCTTGATAATAGTTCGGATGATTCAAGCTCAAAAGAAAATAGTTTATCGTGATGGCATGACCTTACTAGAAAACCAATACAATGCTCTCAGAAAGTGTGATACAAATTATGTTATACGTTGATATAGGTAGGTATCTACAGCAGTGATTTTTGGTACTTTGGTAGGTACTTCATATAGAAAATTATGTTTTTCTTATTGCATTTTGTCATTTTGTCCACACAACATAGTATATTTTACTTAAGCATTGTGCCAATTCTTGTTACCGCTACAGAAATAAGTGTACGTTCCGCACCGTGTGTTGTGTTGTCTATGACTTTATTCACAAATTATCCACCATTAAGTACTTCCTTTTGTGAAGTCGGTTAATAAAAGTGCTGTGTTGAAAGAATCTCAATTACTTACTAAGGTTTCTTTGTAGATTAAGCTAAAAGTCATTAAAGAGAACAAGTTTATGTGGCAATATCTTTTGTTTTATTTAAATTTTCGTAATTCCTTCAAAATAGATTAAATAAATTATATTTAAAAAACCTAAAAAACACGCTTTTTCTTACTACTTAGTTTATGGAACTAAAAAGTAAAAAATAATTCTTTGTAATAATCGAAATAAAAAAGCGTAGGGTCCTTTACATATTTTTTTTTACAATTACTCTGCTTTTATGGGAATAGATCTAATAGGAAATTATAACAATTGATATCGAGCAGCCCACGATTTTTTATTTCGATTTTTACTAAGAATTATTTTCTACTTTTTAGTTCCATTAACAAGTACGTAAAAGCGTGTTTTTTTAGTTTTTTAAACTGTTTTTTTTTTCATTTTTAGTTTCATCTTCATATCCTCCAACTCTTGAATGGTCTTCATCTTCCACCAACTCCTTGATGATTTTCATGTTCTTCAACTCTTGGATGCTCTTCATCATCTCCCAACTCCTGACTGCTTTTCTTCTTCCTCCAACTCGATGGTCTCCATCTATCTCCAACTCCTGGATGCTCTTCATCTTCCTTCAACTCCTGATTGCTCTTCATCTTCCTCCAACTCCCGGATGCTCTTCGTCATCCTCCAAATCCTGGATGCTGATAACGTTCTCTAACTCCTGGATGCTCTTCATCATCTCCCAACTCCTGGATGCTCCTTATCTTCTTTCAACTCCTGGATTGTTTTCACCTTCTTAATCTTTTGTATGCTCTTTATCATATCCCAACTCCAGGATGCTTTCATCTACCTCCAACTCCTGGATTGTCGGTCCTCAATAAGGGGCCAGCAGTACGAAAGCGGAATAAGACTTATCCCGAGTTAACTTTGACAACACCATATAAATTTGTATAGAGTTGTCAAAGTTTACTCGGGTTAAGTGTTATTCCGCTTTCGTACTGCTGGCCCTAAGTATGCAAAATTTGAAATTAATCTGTTATTTAGAAGTCGGTGGAAACAGCGTCAGAATATTCCGTTACAAACATTGTTTAGAACATTAGGAACTTTTGTTCATGTTATATTGTAATTTTCGAACGTATCTTTCATTGTACTGTGACGTCTGTGACAGCAGCTGTCAAATTGTTACTTTTCAATTATAACCTTCGATCGCAACACATGCGTTTTTATTTTATTTAATTACTGCACCTGAAATCCAGCCAAACATTCAAGTTTTCTTCATGGTCCGTCGAGCCGGATTTATATACATACCTACATACATACAGTGAAGTTAATAAAAGCGTGTTAAAAATGGACGGAACCAAATATTTATTTCAATACATTTACTTCTTCAATACTTCTACGCTCGGTAATACCATCTCAGTACAATGTCTCTATCACCGAGTGAATAAAAATTCTTCGTCACTCGAAAACAGCTTCCTGTGAGAAGCTATCACCGAGTATAGACGAGAGCCTACCCTCGGTAAATACCTCGGTATTAGCTGCTCGGTATGTACGAACCCTCGGTATTACCCGCAGTCGTCTTTCTGATTTAAAAAAATATTTTCTCTGTCCTATAGATAAGTAATTAAATTTTAGTAATTAGTAATAGATAGTTAATTTAATAAACTTCAGACAAAAAAATATTTATGGACTTAACACATTTACTTAAGCGTCTTTTTTACTTACCAATTTGAAATTTCGCTTAGCCCCCTCGTTAATACCTGCACTTACCTTACTTCGTGAACTACATGAGGATATTCGACAGTCTTTCTCCATCGATTCCATGGGCGTATCTGCTAAACCTAGGCAGAACTCGGAGGACGTACGGGCCCAGGAGCACCTGGAACAAACCTCTGAACTTATCGATGGCCAATGGCAAGTGGGCTTACCTTGGAAAGATCTTCATTGCGTCACCGTTGACTCCTTTCCAAACGCTCTGACGAGACTAAAGGGAGTGGAGCTGAAAATGAAAAGGAATGAAGAGTATGCACGAAGGTTTAAAGAACGCATACAACATTTGTTGGAGAACAATTACGCGGAGAAGCTGGAGAATCCAGCCGTCACGTCTAAAACGTGGTACCTACCTAGCTTTGGAATAGATAATCCAAATAAGAAAGCCCTCCGATTGGTATTCGACGCAGCTGCTGCATCAAAAGGGTTATCTCTTAACGATTACCTATATAAAGGTCCTGACCTACTTACGGCGCTAATAGGCATAATGTGGCGTTTCCGTGAAAATAAAATCGCCGTCTCCGGAGATATAAAAAACATGTTTTTAAGAGTTAAAATTAAACCAGAAGATCAACACGCCTTACGCTTCTTATACCGAGATAAGTCTGAAGATCCTATAGATTGTAGTGTATGCACACCTGAACCCTACTTACATCTATAAATAGCCTCTTTATTATGATTCATGACTCAATATACAACTGTCTTTCGAACATGTGACTGTCTCATTCCACACCGAATAGGCCCATCCTTACATGGCGACCGTGCCAGGCCAGCCTACCTCTCGCGAGGTAGTGCTGTGCCGAATGGCGATTAAATAAATTCAAATAATATTTAAATAATACTTGAAGAACTTGGAAACGAGAAATATAACGAAGATAAATATATAGAGAAAAAGAACGGGATGACCTATGAAGAGATTAGCGGATTGCAGCCAGAAGAAGACGGATAAATAGAAGAAAGAAGATAATTATAGAAGAAAGAATATATTTACACAAGAAGAGAAAAGAAAATATTACAGAAGATTTGTGCTGCCGGGTGCCGGGCGATTTCCTAAGCCTGATGATGTGGAAGCAGGGCGCTGGGCGTAACCGTACGGGTCAAGTGAGGCGCAGCTGGGAGATGTACGGTTCCCAGGATGTGCTGACTCCGAGCGAGCTGCGTGCGACACGGGCGATGACGTCGTGGCGTCAATGTGTTTTTTGGACAATGGGTTTTATTATACGTATGACATGTAAGTAAATTAAATTATTTGTCGATTAGTATATTTAAGTTTTGGCTAGATTTTGTATTGTCAAAGGGTTGACGATACGATCAATATTAATATAATTATTTTTCCAAATGAAGATTGCATGAAGTAACTAAAATAGTATTATGATGAATGGCATAGAACGAAAAGTTAGTAGTACAGTATAGTCAGCAAGAGAAGTGTGAATGAACGATTGATATTATTTTTTAGGAATGGAGATATTTTTGAAAGCCGAAAAGTAAATAAGTTAGACACGAGTTATTTGGGATGAGATGATTTGACAGTAGTTTTTTTTTTTGAGGAGATTTTGAAAAATATGGGAATAATGTGATAAAAAGTGTGAAGTAAGAAGTTGAAAGTATTGTTATTGTTGTTCATTTGACTTGGTAACAGTCAAAGTTATCCAAAAGTTAAGTATAGAAATTCAATCCAGTGTTCGCAGGCGAACCAAATATGGACATGCTACACTGCAGAAGAAACCAAATTAGATTAGAACATAACACATGTTTTGATTACAGAGAAACAGAATTGTTATTATAATAATTAGTAGTTCATGTTACCGCAGTGCGACTTGTATAGAGCGAAAGATTTTAGTTTCATGCGACTAATATGGAAGATACATAAAAGGTGATGGATGATTGATAGCAAGCTTATGGTACCGCAAAGAGATAAAGTTTGGAACCATTTTTTAAATTACAGTATGAAATGAATTTTAATAGTATGAGTATGTGTGAAAATCAGTTGAGTGTGTGTAATAAATATTTAGTACGCTAAATAAGTACGTCTTAGAGAGAAGATAACTAGAGTTTTTTTTTTTTTTGTGTGTTCAGATTTTTATGTTTCATTAGTTTTCAGAATAATTTACAGATAAAGTAGTTTAACCTCAGATTTAAAATACATTACTAACGACGGAACCACTTACGTTAGTTTAATACAAAAGATTGTTTCGAGATTGCATTTACGTTTATTTTATTTTACAGATTGCAATCGAGTCTATTAATAGAATTATAGTCTGACCAGCGGATATGGTCACTTCTTCTTGTTTTATATTGAGAGTTGAAAAGTATGGAAATTGAATTAAATTAAAAGTTAATCGTTGTTATGAAGGTTTATTTAATATTTGATATTTTTGAGTTTTATGATAGTATTACATAGGAAAGTTGATTTTTGTTTGGATTTGGGAATGTTGGTTTTTGTTGTCTTTAGGATTAAAAAGTATGAATTTGAGAGAAGGTGTGGAATGTGCAGGATTGTTACTCTAGGCCACAGAGCAAGTTAGTTGGGAACACTTCGTTTGTTAAGGTTTCGAGAAAAGTTGGACTGATCATCCAATCTTTACAGAATATCTTAAAATTCGAAGGATTCGTATGGATTGAGTTGAAGTTATGTTTTTAGTGTGGTACGTAACTATTGGCGAGTCCGATATGTTATTGTATTTTCATCAAAGTCTCAAAGGTACAAGGTACAAGGCACGAATCCTTCCTCTTCGATCATGATGTGAACGAGTTTCCTTCGTGAGAAAGTTGGATATCGATGACCTAATAAGCTCGCGAGCAGGCTCAGGCAGGTAGACCTGGAGCCAGGTACTAGTAGTATATGTATTTAAGTATTGTTATAATAATAAAAGTACCATAAGACGTCTATAAATAAATAAATAATAAAAGTACCTATAAAAGTGCACTCACTATAATGTGAAATAACATGGGATCCGGATACCCCTAAAAAGTACCTATATGAAGTGAGAAAAAAAAAGAGACTTTGATTGATAGCGTTTGTATAAGAAAAGAGAGAATATTTTGTTAGTTTGGAATGAAGATGTATACCCAATGATTTATATTTTTATAAGAAAGGAAAGAGATTTAGAAGAAATGAGAAACGTGGAATTTTGAAATTGCAATTGATTAATTGTTATAATTTTGTGTAAAAGTTCAATGTGTTAAAAATAAATCGTTCTAATGTTTGATGAAGGATTGAGAAATGTGTAATTTTGTGTTTGCGTTTCATTAATTTTATGGTTTTGTGTTATTTTGTTTAAATGTATAAAATTCGTTCATGTCGTCAACCCTACACCTAAAACAGATAGATATTTTGGTTTCGTGTATTTACTTGTGTATGTACTTATTCGTTTATTTCGTGTATTCAAAATTAGTTTTAGAAAATACATATCCTGATGTTCTTATGTAATCATTATCAATGTACTTTAATGAAGTTGTTTAAAAATAGGTGTTAAAAAGGGGTGAGAAATAGTAATAAATGGTTATAGTTGATTTTGATAGTATTGAAAAAATTGTATCCAGCAAACAAAAATATAAAAGGTTTTCATTTGTTATATTTTTTACAGATTTTAAATTTTCAATTGATATTTTACACAGGTGATTTATTTTATTGTTATTTTTACAGAAATTAGTTACTTATTAGATTGTTGTTTTGATGTTATTAGATCTAAATTGTTAAATGTCATAAAAATTATATGCATATTTTTTACTTTCAAAAAAGGGGGAAGGTGTAGTGTATGCACACCTGAACCCTACTTACATCTATAAATAGCCTCTTTATTATGATTCATGACTCAATATACAACTGTCTTTCGAACATGTGACTGTCTCATTCCACACCGAATAGGCCCATCCTTACAATACCTACTTGATGACGTCACTAATCTTCGGCGCGAACTGCTCACCATTCATCGCACAGTTCATCAAAAATAAAAACGAGAAGAAAATAAAAGAGGCAGCTAATGCTATATACACGCAACATTATGTAGATGACTATATCGATAGCTTACCTGATGAAGAAACCGCAATGAAGCTAGTTCGTGACGACACTTATATACATGCACAGGGAAATTTTCATATACGTAACTGGAACAGTAACAGCGAAACCGTCATCAACAGCATTCCAAAAGAGACTCTCGGCGGTAGTGCAGTTAAGTTCAAAGTCGGACAACAGTGCGAAGGCGAACGAACACTTGGTTTGTTATGGAATCCCAATGAAGACACGCTCGGGTTTGACGTTTCGTTGAAGAAGCTATCTGAAAATATAATTAGCGGGAAAGAAAGGCCCACGAAAAGAGACATATTACGAGTCATTATGTCGATTTTTGACGTTTATGGATATTTATCGCCTTCCACAATAAATGGAAAATTTATTATTCAGCAAGCTTGGCAACTTCAGATAAATTGGGATGAACCTGTACCAGACATTATTTACGAAAAATGGTTAAAATGGATTGGTCAATTAAAATCAATGCGCGAAGTACGTCTGCCTATATATTATTACTCGGCCGCCGCAGGTGCGAGCGACCGAGGCGCAGACACCGCGAGGGCGAGCGGGACGCAGCTAGATGTTGTTATCAGTACTCCGGGCGGAGATGATGCGCTCCCGCATATGCCGAAACCAGTCTGTACTACGAAGTGTTATAAAAATCTGCAGCTTCATTTATTTTGCGACGCGTCCACGAAAGTTATTTGTGCAGTAGCATATTGGCGCTGGCAACAAAATAACAAAGTGCATCAGGCGTTTATCGCAAGCAAATGTCGTGTCGCGACGCTAAAAACGACGACGGTTCCTCGTCTTGAGCTGGGTTCTGCGGTCTTGGCTGCTAGATTAGCTGAAGCAATAACTAAGGAACACAGAATAAATCCAGAACGTCGAATCTTTTGGAGTGATTCCACGACAGTGCTACATTGGATAAAAAACAGCGCGCGTACTTATCCATTGAAACGTCCGACTCGACCCGAGTACCAAATTTACAATATACCGTTATGTCCGACTGCACCCGAGTACGGATTTTTTCGTGCGCGCGAAGGTTTGTGTAGAGCGCGACTATTTTCGATTGTCTTGAATGAAAAGTAGTGAAGTTTACCTCCTATGTCTACTCGGCGTCAATATAAATAATAGTTGCACTCGTACAATACCTTTTTTATTTTCAATGTGGCAACAATAGTAAAAATACGGTCTTCAAAGTTCACTGTTCGTTTGCTCCAAGTTTGGTGAATGTTTGCGTGTAGTGTGGTTTCGTGAAAATTGTGTTTGAGGTAAGTTTTACTACATAATTCTATGATAATAACACATAAATTATATTGTAATGATATTTCCTACAAGATACAAGCATAGGTTTGTCATTACAATAGGGTTTTTAACCAATATCCTCCCTGGAAATGGAGAAAGCCGTTGTAGGGGTTGGTTTTTTGGCGGTAATTTGTGTGTATCGTGTAATTATTTCACAAAAACCTGCCAATAATGCTCAAATGGGGTAGAATATGTACTTATCTTCATATTTACATCCATTCACAATAGTAATCTATGGAGGTTAGCTTAGATTTAGCATAAATTACCAATTCGTCAATTCGTTTCGTCTCCATTGGGGCGTGGCTAAGGTTCATTTACACTATCACGGTGCAGTATGGTGTACCGGTATTTTTCAATACTATTCGATACTCAAACTAGACCTAACGAAATCTACAGTAACAAATGGCCTGTTTACATGCAGTATCTTGTGAGGATATTTTGTGATACTTTTTTTTTATATTCATTCAAATAGAAATGTAATATAATAAAATTTGTGCAGATTACTGCAGACATGGAACCTGGAGAGCTTCAGTCGTAAGTATTACTAATTTTTATTCGACTGCGCTAGAAGTAGGGCAATATTTTATTTATTATATACGTTTCTAGGGTTCCGTACCCGAAGGGTGCCAAACGGGACCCTATTATTAAGATTTCGCTGTCTGCCTGTCCGTCTGTCTGTCCGTCTGTCTGTCTGTCACCGGGCTGTATCTCATGAACCGTGATAGTTAGACAGTTGAATTTTTTACAGATGATGTATTTCTGTTGCCGCTATAACAACAAACTAAAAAACAGAAAAAAAATATTTAAGGGAGCTCCCATACAAAAAATGTTTTTTTTTGCGTTTTAATAGTTAATGGTACGGAACCCTTTGTACGCGAGTCTGACCCACACCCGGTTTTTTTTTGTATATATCTATGTTTATAATTTCTGTTGTTTGTATTGTAGTTGTATGGGTGAATTTGTTTTTTATTTATTGCGTTTATTTAAGTGGGGTACCTGAGTGCGGACGTGTGCGCGGGCGCGGACGAGGGCGTGGACGTGGGCGTGGTCGTAGGCGCGGAGGCGGAAGAGGTCGCGGAGGGCTCGAGCCTCAACCGTAAGTGTACTCATGTAAAATTAAAACTCACTTATTTTTTCTATGGCTATTTATTTTTTAAATTTATTTCAGGTCGACAAGTGGACTCAGTGATGCCCGTGATGGTCGGCGAAGGGCCTCAACCGTAAGTGCCTTTTCATACGTACCGGTTGCTACCGGATGCCGGGTGCCGGTTGCCGGGTAACCGGCGGCAAGGTATATGGCTATGTACGATAGCTTTCAGACGTACCGGTGTTAATTTGCCCGGCAACCGGTCGCCGGGTGACCACCGGATCCACCACTATGAGTCCGGCCGTCCGTCCGGCGCCGGATTCACAGTGGTGTATGGAACACGCACCTTGCTTTCATACGAACCGGCGGTCAGTCGCCCAGGTATAATCATAGGGAGCGCACGCGCACGTCGGTTCATCCTCACATCCTCGTATAAAATGGAGATAGACATTGAATTACTAATAACTTTAGTGGAAGCTAGACCGGTTTTATGGGATAAAAAAGACCTTCCTGAATATAGAGACAAAAATGAAACAAAAAAGGCTTGGAGAGAAGTCTGTCTATTATTAAAAAACAACTTTGAAGAAATAGACGACAAGGAAAAAAACGCATTTGGTAAGTCAGTGGGTACTTAATTCTATTTTATTTTCTAGTTTACATAATGATGAACTTGTTATATTTTAGATAACTGCCAACTGACTGCTCCGGATTCGGTCAAAAAATAGTCCGCCAAAATATTTCTAACATTATTTGCTGCTAGCCCTCCACGTCTTACTTGCTCTCTAGCTAAATCATTGAGCCCCAATATGGTCATTGTATCCTCTGGTTGATACCCATCTCTGACACGAACAAAATTGTGTAAGACTACACAAGCCTTGACCATATCAACAGCAAAGTCGGGTTCCAAATTAATGGCGCGATGTAGTATCCTCCATTTATTACTTAGAATACCAAACGTACACTCCACATACCTTCGAGCTCTGCATAAACGATAATTAAAAATTCTTTGTTTTAAGGTTAAATTTGATCCACCGAACGGTCGAAGTAGATGTTTGTGTATGGCGAATGCTTCATCACCGACGAAAAAATATGGCATATTCGGACTCTCTGTTCCTTTAAGGCATTTTTCATTCGGTAGTTCGAGCTGATTGTTTAAAATTGATGACCACAATGAACACTTCTTAAAAATATTAGAGTCGCAGTCTTTCCCATAGCTTCCAATATCAACGTATACAAAGCGGTATTCCGAATCTGCTACAGCCATTAATACCACAGAAGCGTAACCTTTATAATTATGGTACATCGACCCAAGAGGATTTATAATTCGGATATGTTTACCGTCAACTGCCCCTAAGCAGTGCGGAAAGTTTGCCCTTTCTTCAAACTTTATAGCAATCGATTCCCACATTTCTTTTCCAGGTGTAGGTAGACATTCAGATTTCATGATGGACCAGATAACTTGACAGACTTCTTTTATTATCTTGCTTACTGTTGATATACCAAGTCTGTATTCGAAGCTAAGATCTGTAAAAGTATGTCCACTCGCCAGGTATCTGAAACAATAAAATTATGTTATGTTTCTTTTTTACAGGTAAAGAAGTGATAAAGCGATGGGGAAACATTAGAGATGCATTTAAAAAATCTCGTAAAAGAGTGAAAGATGCTACAAAATCTGGTGCTGGAGCTTCAAATATTAAAAAATATATATATAACGACCAGTTGCAATTTCTAAACAAAGTGTTTGAAGAAAGGACAACATTTGATAGTCTGACAGAACAAATAGAAAACTCTGATTCGACAGAAGAGGTCCTGTCAGCGAATGAAAAGGGAAAAGAGGATTTAGTAACATTTAAAAAGCCTGCTAAGCAACTAGGTTCTCGAAAACGAAAAAATGTTGATGAAGTTGAATTAAAAATGTTGAAAGCAATGGAAGACAAGGAAGACAGAAATTTACATTTTTTCAAAGGAATTATTCCAACCTTGAACAATTTTACTGACGATGAAATTGTGCAATTTCAGTTGGAAGTCATGCAACTAATAACAAAGATTAAGAAGGAACAAAAACGTTCAGTTCAACATCAACAGATGATGTACGAGAATCAGCCAGTACGTTCAGTTCAACATCAACAGATGATGTACGAGAATCAGCCAGTACGTTCAGTTCAACGTCAACAGATGATGCACGAGAATCAGCCAGTATACCAAACTGTACGTCCCTGTACTGTCAATTCTGGGAGCCAATTTTATCGCGCTTACGGCGACGAATTGTCAAGTACTTCATCGCCATTGTCAACACATTCTTCTTTGGATGATTCAATTGATTTCGCTGATACAAATTTCGTTTAACGTGTTAATTTTTTCAATAAATACTACTAATTAAAATGATGTTTACTTACCGAATTGCAATGACTAACATTTCAATAGGCTGAATACAGTTTCTCATCTTTGAATTCTCACGTTGTAAATGGTTTTTCAAACTGTAATGTAATTGGTTAAAAGAGGATATTGACATCCGAAAGTACGTGAAAAACCTGTCTTCATCTTTTAGTAGGTCTGGAAATAAGGTGTAGAATGCTCCACACTGTTCTCTTTTCATGTTAATCGGATGAACCCAATAATTTCTCTGCCTTTTCTGGCGGCGGTATCTTCGGTACAAAATCCACATTGCAATTATTTGTTCACGTTCCATTTTTAGAGTTTTAGTTCCACGTTCCACTACGCGACTGTGCGCGTCGACGGTAAAGACGTTACTGGATACAAAATCGGGTCGTGTGAAAGCTAATGTGTTACCGGACAATTCGGCGCCGGCCACCCGGTATCCGGTAGCAACCGGTACGTATGAAAAGGCACTAAGCGTACTCATGTAAAATTTAAACTGGCTTCACTTATTTTTTGTATGGCTATTTATTTTTATGATTATTTCAGGTCGACAAGTGGACTCAGCAGCCGATGTGATGCTCGCGGTGCTGCTGATGGTCGCGGAGGGCTCGAGCCTCAACCGTAAGTATTAATCATGTAACATTAAAATGGGTTTATCTATTGTATTAAAATATATTTTTAATATTTCTTTCACCTCAATAAGCGAACATATGAAAGTTAAGGCAGCGGCAGCCCTAACTACCAGAAGGCTAAAAAAGTTAACGCCTGAAGTCCGGGCCGAATATAAGTCTCTAAAAAGGGCGAAGGAAATGGTCCGTGTTCTTCTTCCCGACGCCCCACCAAGGAAGAGGAATACCAGGTAATTAATAACTTGTTATCTTTCTTGTTGTAAAAGTTGTTTGTCTTATCGCTACCTTAAATAAATGTAAATTTGTATTGTTCTTATCTTGCAGGTTTCCTTCGCCCCAACGAGAAATCCCAATAATGCACGTCGGACTCGTGGTCACACCGTTTTGCTACACTGGTGTGACTACGAGTAATTTCTTTTACTCGTGGTTACACTACTCTGAAAAGGATCGTACTTGAAAGATTCATAGAGAGTTAATGAAGTGCTCGAGTCGATAGATAAGGTCGATTCTAGTACTTTCATACTCCATGGTAGATACATACTCCTTGTACTTAGGTATATTATTGGCACTTGATTAGTCAGATTCTGTGATTCTCAGTCAGATTGTTATTGTTTACGGTACATTGATATATTTCGGATATATTACGGTATTTTTATTATTACTGAAAATGGGAACAAGAATTAAAAGAAAACGTGGTGAAGTCCTTTTAAGCGATGGATACCAATACCATAAACACAAAGTTTATGCAAACCAAACCATTATATGGTTTTGTAGTCAACGCCGAAAACTAAAATGTACGGGTTCGGTAACGGTCACTGCCAAGGTAAGAAGCAGTTCAACAGCTACCTTCTTCACTTTCGCATTCATAGCACTTCTTTGTCATATTAAGATTAGTGGTATTCTCCGAATACGAACTCGCGAGGGTTCGGTGAAGTCATGTCCGATCAATCTTAATGGAATTTGGTATATGGGTAGTATTGGGTAGGTATTCGCTCGCTCGTTTAATAAAACATCTAGCTACTAGTAACTCACCGTTTTTTTTCAGGATGATCAAATTTTAAAACATGTCGACCATATCGAGGAGTGTATGCCGAATCACGCTAAAAATGAGTTAGCGATGTCTATAGTCCATATGAAGGACGAAGCCAGTACTTCATCGGATTCTATGCCTGTTATCTACAAAAATAATGTAAAATCTCTATATGACAAAGGCATTCACTTAGTCACTGATGTACCTCCGTTTAGCAGTGTAAAGTGCAGCTTATATTCTGCGAGGAATCGCACACTGCAAATGGACAAAACTGTTTTTAAAAAGCCGAGCGATGTGAAAGTTCCTGCACCATTTGAAAATTTCAAAGTGGCTGATTATGACTACGAGGATACCAGAATATTGGTATTTTGTTCAGATGAGGCCAAACAGTTATTAGGAGAAGTGAAAGAATGTTTTTGCGACGGCACGTTCAAAAGTGCACCCAAACCATTTTATCAGCTATTTATTATTTACGGTGATTTAGGAAGTTCATCGGCAACAACTAATGTTGTTCCTCTTTTTTTCGTCCTAATGAGTGACAAAAAAGAAAGTACGTACTCGGCGTTGTTTGATGTGTTGCATGCCAGATTTCCCGAATGGAAACTGGAAAAGATCCACCTAGACTTCGAAGTAGCAACTTCAAATGCTCTAAGAATAATTTTCCCAAACATCAAAATTAAAAAGTGCTACTACCATTTTACGAATAGTTTATGGCGCAAAGCTAAATCTCTAGGCATAAAAACAAAGCTTTATCGCCGCATAGTAGGTTTGTGCACTGCTCTCCCACTGTTGCCCGAGAGCCATGTCAAAGGGGGTTGGGATTATATACAATTGCAATGTGCTGATCTAAAAAACAATAAAATTAACACTTTTATTGCTTACATGAAGAGAACGTGGCTTAAAAGTGATACGTGCATCAGAGAGTGGTGTGTCAGCAACGAGCGCCATCGCACTAATAATGTCGCAGAAAGCTACAATTCTGTAATAAACAGAAAAATTAACAAGAGTTATGTCACAATAAATAAATTACTCCATGTTTTACGGGATGATATAACAGTAGACCTGACTAATAATAGAACAGCTAATTTCAGCTTAAAAGAACGAAAACACTCGGAAATAGAAAAAGACAATGTTATTTTGAATACACAGATGCAGCTTCTTCATAATCAAATAACTATTGGCCATTTTTTGGAAATATTACGTTAGTTTTGAATGATACCTATTTTTCATCTTAAATATAATAGTAATTGTTTCCCGACACTAGCAGGGTGACCACGAGTCTTTTATTTTAATCATTTACTGTTGATCACACCACACAGTGTAACCACGAGTAAAAGAAATTACTCGTAGTCACACCAGTGTAGCAAAACGGTGTGACCACGAGTCCGAGGTCCAATAATGGTGCCACGACCATCTCCAGCGCAGGCAACGGCCGATGCTAACATGGGTATGTAGATATTGTTATGTCTGTTTAAAGTTCTCAAAGCCCTTTAACTATTATGTGTGTACAGATTAGTAGTGTATCTATGAAACAATATAAATTTTTCTTGTTTTATTTTTATTAGACATCAACGCGTTGTTGTGCGACGAGATGATGCCGGATGAGTGCCGTGATTTACCAAACATTTTGCGGCCACCATCTTTAGCCGATGGCCTGGGTATGTAGATATTGTTATGTCTGTTAATTGTTATTATTTGTGTTTAAATGCGTATTGTATTTATGAAACTATATATGTTTTTCTTGTTTTATTTTTATTAGACATCGACGCATTGGAGATGGTGCCGGCGCAGAAGGAGAGGGGGCCGGATGAGGCGCCTGAAGTGGCGGTCGATGCATCTTTAGCCGATGTTTAGACGACCTGGGTATGTAGATATTGTTATGTCTGTTAATTGTTATTATTTGTGTACAAATTAGTGTATTTATGAAAAAAAAATATATATTTTTTGTTTTTATATTAGACATCAACGGCTTTGAAAAAGTGCTGGCGCAGGAAGTGGCGCCTGAGGTGGGCGCTGTGGAGGAAGTGGAGGCAGAGGTGGTGGCGTCAGCGAAAAGGCGTCAAAGCATGGTTTCCATCGGTAAGTTTTGAATACCTACCAACGACAGTATAGTTATATAGATGTGAGTTGGGACGCCCGTTGAACCACAGGCGGGTGATCGGTCCTCTATTGTGAACGACAGTATAAGGAAAATTTAAATATGGGCCCGATTGAGACCAATAATTGGCTATTTTCTAGATTAAATTGTAAGTCTGTCAATATGTTATGTTACTTTAAATAAAGTTAACTGTTGGTTTTGCAAATAAATAAAACAAAATATCTACACTAAGAGTACATTTTTCAGGCATGATTGATCACCTTGTTATTCATCGGAATTAACCCGCGTGTTCTTTTTGTTCCAGGTGTTCTCGACGCTAACTTTGACGGCGTCGTGACGGACTGGTTCGCTGACATGGTCTCTGACCCTGACTCTGATTCTGACGAGGTTTTTGCGCCGGAGCTGGTGCCGCAACCAGCATTTGACTTTGACATGCGAGAGACGGAGTTGAGAGTACTAGAGGCAGAAGACCGACTTAACGACATGGCAACGCGGGAGATAGTTACAGACACGACACAGGACGGAGAGACGTATTTTTTTGACTGGCGTAGCACCAGGGAACATTTTAGGGGACAAAAAGAGACATTTACTGGATGTTCAGGACCGACTTTCGACTTGAGTGAAATGACGCCCATAGACATATTTGACCTTATGTTTGACCACAACTTCATAGACAACTTGGTGACAGAAACAATCAGATATGCCCAACAAAAACTCGATAACAGCCTTAAACCATCGGCACGAATTAGAAGGTGGACTGCAACGGACCGTGACGAAATGGTCTCGTTTTTAGCACTGCTCATCCTACAGGGCTTGTACCCAATGCCCGAAGAAGAAAAGTACTTCAGGTACAATGGCTACGGTACAATGCCCTACTTCAGCAGGATAATGTCATATAACCGTTTTGCTATGCTAAAAGCGGTGTACCATTTCGTCGAAAATACAACTTTGACGAACGACAGGACGCGACTGGGCAAAATACGACCTGTTCTTGACCATTTAAACAAAAAAAAAACAGAGCTCTACACACCAGCTCAAGAGATTGCTATCGATGAGTCGCTTTTGAAATGGCATGGGCGATTGAGCTTCGCTCAAAAAATCGCCACAAAAGCGGCTCAGGTCGGTATCAAAACCTATGAGCTGTGTGAGTCCAGCACGGGGTACCTCTGGAATTTTTTTGTTTATACTGGTAAAAAGACCGACCAACCGACCGACGTTCCCGACCAACCTGACAACGACGACGACGATGAGACGCACGACGATGACGGGACGCAAACTCACCCACCGACACCTTTTGACCCACCCGACGTTGCCAATGACGAGACACTGACCCAAAACAACGCAAACCAACCTAACGAAGACCGACCGACAAACGCTACTGCAAAAATAGTTTACGACTTGATTGAGCCGCTACTTGACCGAGGTTACACAGTAATAATAGAAATTAAATTGGGTGACCAAAGGCACCAGGGTGTCTAGCTTAATGAAGCGTGTATTGGGTTCTTTAAATATTAACCACAACGATGAATCACTTTTCACATACAGACGTAATTATTATAGAATATACCGTAGAGTCATACGAAAGGCAAAATCACTATCTGTTCAACATGAGATAATGGGTTCTAGAAACTCGGTAAAGGCTGTCTGGCAGGTTGTCAACAAACGTAGAAATAAAAACGACATAACTAATAGGGACAAAATTGTACTTAAAGTGGGACAAAATCTAATTACTAACCCTCAAGATACAGCAGAAATTTTTTGCAATAATTTCAGTCAGCATATAGTACACGACAAGGTAGAGCCTAAAATGGCGTTGGATCTGTTAAAGAGCAACACAAACCGGGAAATCGATGAAATGAGAATGACGCACACGAACTCAGCTGAGATTAGAAAGTTAGTAGAGAAGATAGCCAATAAGAAATCTTGTGGTGTTGACGAGATACCCATAAGTCTAATTAAAGAGTACATTTTAATTCTAGCAGCACCTTTAGCTTATTTCTACAATTTATGTATGGATAGTGCTATTTTTCCAGATCAGCTTAAGATTGCTAAAGTAGTACCTGTGCATAAAAAAGGAAAGAAAGCTGATTCAAAAAACTACAGACCGATTTCCCTACTCTCGGTTCTTTCGAAAATATTCGAAAAAATTATGAAATCAAGGCTGGTAGATCACCTCAGTTGTAGAGACATAATTAACAGTCGTCAATTTGGATATCGGCAGGGAATCGGTACTAGTGAGGCTATGAACACATTGGTGGAGGATCTACTGCGGGAGTTAAACTTTAAAAAAAGGGTAGCGGGTCTCTTCTTGTACTTAAGTTCGGCATTTGACACGGTTGATCATGACATATTGTTAGCAAAACTTGAGCATTATGGCATTAGGAACCAGGCCCACAATCTTTTCAGATCTTACTTGTCAAACAGGAGGCAGTTTGTGGAGATCAAAAGCGTAGTTGATGACACAACTGAGAAGAGCATTAGATCTAAGTTTGTCAAGATTTTGCAGGGAGTGCCGCAGGGATCTATATTAGGGCCTATTCTATTTATTATCTTCATAAATGATCTTATTTCTTATATGTCGAACGTTGAACATGGTCTCCGGCTCGTGCTCTTTGCGGATGACACTAATGCCATTATTTCTGGATCGAATTTGTCTGAGCTTAGTTATAGAGTTGATTGTGCTACAGTTAAATTTAAGAATTGGTTTAATGCTAATAACTTGACTCTGAATGTACACAAAACAAGCCTTATCATATTTAGAACCACTACTAGAGTAAATGATAGTATAAATGTGTCAATAGGGGGCCAGCAAATTTCGTCGGTCATGACCACCAAATTTTTAGGTGTCACCATAGATGCCGACTTAAATTGGAAGGCAGAGCTAGAGTCAGTTACGGATTCCATCGGTTCTACATGTTACGCCTTATCAAGATTAAGAGATGAACTTACTACCGATCAACTGAAAATGGTCTATTATGCTTTGGTAGAGTCCAAACTAAGATACAGTATAGCGCTGTGGGGGGGCAGTTATCAGCAAAATCTCAAGAAGGCCTTCGTTGCGCAGAAGAGAGCTATACGTATTATCGAGCGTATTCCGCCTTGGGAATCATGTATACCAAGTTTTAAGAAACTCAACATTTTGACGGTACCGAGCCTATATATTTTGGTAGTGCTTACCAGACTTGTAAAAAACCAAAATGGTGAAACAGATGAACAGAGGATTATAAGAGTAGGAACTAGAAGGAAAGACCTTACTTTTGATATAGTTCCTAAGTTAGATATAGTTTCACATTGTGCTTATTATCAAGCAATTAAATTTTTTAACAAGTTGCCTACTGAGTTAAAAACAATTCAATCTATTGACGTATTTAAAGTAAGATTAAAACAGATTTTGTTAGAAAAGTGCTGCTACTCTCTAGATGAATTTTGAAGGTGACATAACTAGTTAGATTTTGTTGTATTGTTATTGACATTTGAATTTATGAATTGACTTGTAAGGATTATTATTTGGAATGATTGTTGGATTTTATTTTATTTCTTGTTATATGACTATTTAATTTTTGTATAATTTGGATTTGTTTGCATGCAATAATGTGACAGTGATTTAAACTTATTTCGAACACAATGTATTTTGTTTACGAATAAACGATAATAATAATAATAATGGACAATTTCTATAATTCTCTATTGTTACTGAGGTGCCTTAAAAGACGAAAAACCGACTGTTATGGAACGTTGCGACTCAACAGAGAGTTTGTTCCAGATTCTCTGAAAACTTTACAAAAGAGTGAACTTCGACAAGGTGAAGTGGCGGCCAGCTACACTCACGATTTGTGTGCAATGGTATGGCGAGATCAAAACTTGGTGAGTTTGATCTCGACATATCATGCACTTCTAATCGGAGAGCATCACAAACACAAGAGACTGACATATAAACCTCAGGTTGTACTCGATTACAACAAATCTATGGGTGGCGTGGACAGAAAGGACCAATTTCTGTCCGCGCATCCCGTGGAACGAATTAGAAACAAGGTATGGTATAAGAAGGCCTTTAGCAGGCTGTATAGCACCGCCATTTTTAATGCATTTGTGCTATATCATAACAAAGATCCTAAAATAAGCCACAGACAATTTCGCACCCGGCTTGCTGAAGACCTTCTGTTACGACACCGCCACATCGCCATCAGAGATGAACCACGACTCTATATGACGAACATAGGACAGATGACCAAACGACCCAACATGACCAAACCTACGCCTCAAAAAGAAAGGCACTTCCCGGAATTGTACTTGAAAAAAAGCCCCGTTGCGTCCACTGCAAGAACAATCAAAGGACTTCGAGAATATATATATATATCAGTGCATGCATTGCAAAGTACCACTTTGTATTCTATGTTTTTCTGGATATCACCCTGACATGTCATGACTTGACAGACTTTGACGAGCGACTACCGACGAGCGCTGACACAGACCACTTAGCGGAGAGACCGGTGGAAACCCCATGGAAATGACGTTCAGGACATTCTTATTTTTTGTGCATGACCAAGTACTAAAAACCTTATACTTTATTGTCTGCACATATTTACTAACTGTCTGTTGGTGTGTTTTTCTGTCTTGCAAGCTTATTTTAATATGTGTGTTTTCCTGTGCCTTTTGAGAGCATGTTTTCTTTGCATCGTTTATGTGCAAGTACTCAAACCTTACACTTTTCTGTCTGTATTTACTAACTGTGTGTTGGTGTGCTTTCCTTCCTGGTAAGCTTACTTTTAACCGAGGAGGGGGTTTTAACAAAAGGAGGGGGTTCTCAATTCGGTTGTATTTTATTTTTTGTGTATTTTACCTCAAATTTGGTAGTAAATATAGACGATTTGAAAAAAAAAATGATATGATAGAGCATGCTTCCAGTTTGGTCCCATTTCTTGAAATTTGGAAATCCATCCAGTAGATCTTGAAATAACTTAAAAAAATATAAAAATTTGGTCTGATTACCTAGACGTTATCATACAAAAAAGTTAGAGCTCAGGTTCGAATCCCAGCCGGAGTACAATTAACTTTATTTTGTGATGTGGATACTGAAGTCGGTATTAATATATATTTTTTTAATTATTTATGCATCTGTTTGTCTTTTTCTGTGCCTTGTAAAGAGCTTATGTCTTGTAAGCTTATTTTTATGTCTTTGTGTTTTCCTGAGCAGGAATGAAGAGCATTTGAAGGGTCATGATAAAATAAAAACATTACGATTATGAAATAAGATTTTTTATTTATTACCAATTACATTTCTTCCCACACAGTCAAGTTATGTTTCGACAGAAAAGGCGATCTAGCAGTAACCTTGAATTGACATTTACCATTTCATAACTTTCTTCGCTTTCGCTATACCGACTGTCGCATTTATATCTTGGCATGAGAAGCTATAAAATAAATACTGCTAGTATTTACAGACTACTGCGTGGTATATTGGTAAAATATTGGTGGTATTTTCCTAGCATTTCCTGCCAGGCATGATATGAACTTAAATTTTCCTATAAAAATGTGAATAATTCCCTTTATCTCGCTCTCTCTTTATGCTGCTCATATATTGTTTTATTTGATATTCAAGCATAGCATATTATTTGTACGCAATTAATCAGTATTGATAAAATACCTAGTTTCTCGATACCAGATTCCCGATTTCAAACAGGCGACAGAATGGTTAATGAGTAAATTTATCCTAAATAAACAATAAAATGATGACAGTATGAGTTTCATTGAAATATAATACCAATTATAACATAATACCATCTGATATCAATACCGGTATTACGCATACTCGTACCCGTGCAAATCTACCATTAGACGGGCGGCCATCTTGTCGATTTTCGAGGGCGCCCGGGCATTCCCTGAGACCATGCAACTTTTTGAGTAGTACTCAGACTTATCGATTTTATCTACATGTATGAGTTATATAACAATGTTAGTATCGTTTGAAAGCTTACATAATCTACTTTATAGTAGTAAAAAAGTTTACAACAAATACTAGCAGCAAAACTACTATACATCGAGATGAAAATAAAAATACTGAAAAGTTGTAGTTATCGCCAACTTTTAATCGTTCTTGGCGCTTTCTCTAACAAACAGGTAATTAACTATTAATTAAATTACATTCTGCATTTCTTGATCTTTCTAGCAATACATTTTATTTTGTGATAGCATTAGTAGTTGGCCCTCAATTATGGTTTTTGCCGAGTCGGTCGCGCCCGATCGTCGCGCGCGGTGCGGACGGAAAAAAACAGTGGGCGTTTCACAGCGCCGGTCAGCTGACTCTGTCTCGGTGAGTGGTTATAAAACGTACATCGCTCACCGGCTGGGCGAAATATGGATTCACGGTCATCTACAAAGACACCAACTACAAAGGATATTGAGAACCCTATATATTCCTTTTTCAAAGCTATGGCTGACTGCGTCGTGAATTTACCTCCAGACTTGCAGTTGAAAGCAAAAAATTACATTTATGTAACAGTATCTAACTTGGAATATGAGAACTTGCAAAGAAATTCAACAATAGGACAAACTCAAAATATTCCAGCTCAGCAAGTAGATCTTGATGATTCTACAACCATCTATCTTGACGAACAATTTGAGGACCCAAATGCATGCAAATCTGATTTAAATAATCCCAAAATACACCAACACTACGGACACAGACTACCCTCACGTTCTGGAAGCAAATACAGAATCTCAAAGTATTTTGGGACCAGCGAAATATATCTTAACTGCAGATGGCCGTCTACTCAATAATGCTAATGTTTAAAAATGTTCATTGTTTTTTTTTTATAATTTAGTTTGATCTCATATAATGTTTTGTTAATTTGCCTTTTAAAATTATATAATTTAAGTTAATGAAAAGTCACCAATAAATAAAAAAATCTTACCGCGATAGCGATAGAAGTGGAAGAAAAACTCATGGTGACATTTACCATGAGTTTTTCTTCCACTTCTATCGCTTTTCGGAATAGTGTGTCCATCCTTTGTATATGCGGCTGCATAATTTGTAATAACTCAATGAATTTGTATTGAGACATTCTAAAATAAGTATGGAATCTTATTGGATCCTTCTGAAGTCGTGGCAAAAGCGTATAATACTCGCCTTCATCATATCGCGAGTTTGGTATGTCATGTAGCCATATTCTTTGCTTTTTCCTTGCCTGTTCTTGCTCGATCCTTTCCTCTTCCTCGCACAACAAGGAAATAATAATCATGTCCATGTCGTCCATCTTGCTTGGAGGTTGCCTAGCTACTGAATATATTTTTGTAGCGCCGCTGAAGTTCAAGTGCGGTTTACCAAAAAAAATATGCGTCGTGTCGCTCAGTTCCGCTGCGGTGTAGTGCCGCCTAGTGCGGCTTACCTTTAGTGTCCCAAATATCGCCAGGGTCACGAAACTCAGTATTTCTATCAAAATTCTGCCTAATTAGGTACAAAATAGATGCAGACCCAAAAAGCCCCAATCCTGGGGCTAATTGGGACAGCCAAAAAAAAATATATAGCCTTTAAATTGATACTTACATACAAATCAATCGTACAAAACGACGCATTAAACCTCGTTTTACCCAAAAAAAAATATAAAGGAGTTTCTAGGGTAATAATAAAAGTTTACAGAATATATTTTGTAAAAAAAATGTCCCAATTAGCCCCACTTTACGGTATGCGATTTGACACCTATCCGAGCCGCCTGAATCGCCGCCGCTGGAACGCGCGGACTGCGGCGCGTGCGGCTCCTGCGGCGTGGTTTAGGTGCGCGTTCACCTACAGGGTTCCTTTTTTTCCTTTTAAAGATCGGAATCCTAAAAATAATCTTCATCTCCCAATGTGACCGAGATTCGTCAAGAATTGTATTATTTTCACATTACATTACTGCAGCGGCCAGCAACTGAGGCATTGGTGGACGATTCACTGAGGCACACATACGTAAGTCCATCAATACCAAGGTGCCAAACTGTGGCCAAGGCTTGTTAATACTTTTTTGAAATATTGCGCGGAAATTAAAACTATGTTTGAGAATTACAATTAATTTTATCAATGGTCGATTGTTGATCCAATTTTTGTACAATGTACTACCCGGTCACATTATCTCGAGACCTCGCTGGAATGCGAACCACCCGCCCCGTTCTCCTTTCACCTCCCCGCGCTCGCCACGGCGCGTCAGTACGGTTAGCACTTTCGTTGCCGATACGCGTCGACTTGTTTTCGTGGTATATTTTTAAATATTCCATTGTTACGTTTGGACTTTTATTGTTATTTTGTTATTGCTGTTACGTTAAAATATTGTTTTTGTTGCAACGTTGGACATTTTTTTAAGTTTGGACATTTTGGTTTAGTTTGGACATTTTTGTTACTATTTCGTTGCTTTGAAGTGGGACAGTGAAAGTTTTTTCAAATATGGGAAAACCTATTCACAGTGAAGCAAGAAATTTAATCCTGAAAGTTCTCGCTTTCTTTGAATCAGAGAAAGCTAACAAGCAATTCGTAATACCTGTAGATCAAGTTGTTAAACGAACCTGTGCTGCAACAGGAATATCAAAATGTACTTTGATGAGAATAAAAAAGGAGGCCAAAGAATTGCGGCATGCGTCACTGCAACATGCTACACCGAGTACGAGTACTAGTCAAGGTTCTAGCAACGATACACGTGAAGAAAAATTGTCAACACCAGGTAAAAAGCGCAAGTACAAAAAAATAATCGACATTGATGATTTTGACATCTGTGCCATACGTAATATTATTAACAGTTTTTATACTGTAAGAAAAGAAATCCCAACATTAAAGAAAATCTTGGCAGTCGCTAAAAGGGATATAAATTTTAAAGGTGAAAGAAGTTACCTTAGAAAAAAATTTATTGACCATTTGGGATATAAATTCAAAAAATGTAAAAATGCCCGTACAATCTTAATACAAAAGCCAGATATAGCCGCGTGGAGGGCTCGCTACCTGCGCCGGATGAAAGAAAACAATGACCTTGGCGCAGATAAAAAACCGGTTACGTTTCTAGACGAAACATGGATTCACTCACACTACACCGTTAATAAATGTTGGCAAAATAGTACCGACAGCAGCGTAAAAAAAAATAACCCCGGCCAGAGATGGATTCTTGTGCATGCTGGGGGAGAAAACGTTTTCATACCAGGCGCAGAATTACTATATAAATGCAAACAGAAAACAGGCGACTATCATCATGAGATGGATACGGATAATTTCTTGAAATGGCTCAAAGAAAAGTTGCTACCTAACTTACCGCCGAACGGTATTGTCGTCATTGACAATGCACCTTACCATTCAACTCAATCAATAAAGGCACCTACGAGCGCATCACTCAAATCTGTTATGCAAAACTGGTTGCGTGACAATAACGTTCCGTTTGACGAGATTATGTCGAAAAAGGAATTGTACCCGATAATTTTAAGGACAAAGCCTCCAAAAAAATACGTCGTCGACGAGAGAATGGTCAGGAAATAGTACGTCTGCCATCCTATCACTGTGACTTAAATCCGATTGAATATATCTGGAATCTAGTGAAGCAAATGGTGGCAGACAAAAATGTTAGCCAGTCAGAAAAAGAAATAGAAACATTAACAAGAGATGCGATTAATTCCATCACACCTTCCGACTGGAAAAAAGAAGTAAATCACGTTGAAAGATTACAACAGGAGTATTGGGAGAAAGACCACCTTGAAGAAGAAAATGTTCGTGAAATAATTATATCCCTAGGCGAAGAGAGTTCGGACAGTGAGATCAGCGATAGCGATAGCGCTAATGAGACAATGACTGGCATCGAGCCAATCATATATTCTGAAGAAGATTTTTAGTCTGTAGTTTTGTGTAATAAACACTTCTTGTACCCACTTAACCAAGATTGTTTAATTTATTTTTCATCATTTTAATCATATCATTATAATAATATTACCTACATTAAATTAATTAACACAATATTTGTTTTATTGGAAATCTTATTGTTTATAATAATATTCTACTAGAGGATGCTTGTTTTGCGCATCATATCTGAGCGCCGACGCGACGTGACGTCATCGACGCCAGGTCTCGAGATAATGTGACCGGGTAGTAGTTCTAGCATTGGTCCAATGTTGATCCGAAATTGATCAAATATTGAGTCAATGTTGGATTTCCTTCCACTAACACTGGCCCAACATTGGCAAGACTGGCGCTTTGTTTAGTTGAAATAAAAAATATAGGAATCGAGAAAATGAAACATCCCTAAACTGATTCGTCAAAGAACTGATTTGGGGGAAATGAACCATCGGTAATATGAACATTCGCCGAAACAATAGGTATCGAGAAAATAAAATAACCCTCAAGTGATTCGCCATAGAACTGATTTTCGGGGAAATGAACCATCGGTAATATGAACATTCTCCGAAACAATAGGTATCGAGAAAATGAAACATCCCTCGAATGATTCGTCAAAGAACTGATTTTCGGGGAAATGAACCATCGGTAATATGATCATTCGCCAAAACAATTGTCAAGGAACTGTATTTCGGGGAAATAAAACATTGGTAATATGAACATTTGCCTAAACAATTGTCGATTTGACGTCATCAGGGAAACGTCATTCTATAAATAGTGTTTCGAAATGGCGTAGGGAACCCGTCAGAAAGGCATTGATTATTTTAAGCACCATCCCATGCACCACGGCGACCGTAGAACGGTCATTCAGTACGCTGCGAAGAGTTAAAACGTTGCTTAGAAGCACCAAGGGTGAAGAAAGGCTTACGGATTTATGTCTGATGAGCGTACATCGCAATTATTTAAAGGAAAACAGTGATTTTATTGAAAAGACTGTCATAGACAAATTTTCGGCAAACCCGAGAAGATTACTGTTAAATTATATATATATAAATAATATTTTGTTTTGTGTCATAATCAAACTAATTAATAAAAGAAATTTTCATCATTGAGTTACTATTACTACGTACATATTTACTCTAAGATTTTCATGATTTTTTTGTTTCAATATACCTGACCGACCATCTTCTCGAAACAGGTATGAGCTGCCCCCCTAACTGAAATCCTGGGTACGCCCTTGGTAACAATGACTACATTTAAGCTCAGAAAAGAGGTGGAAATTCCGAGACAATTCAGAGATTTTGTGTTGTTTGATTACAACCAAGAAGAACGAATAATAATTTTCTCGTCTATGGCTGGCAGAACAATTATACAAGAGAAAGATGTTTTCTTCTCCAACGGCACATTCCGCAGCTGTCCTTCACCATTTTACCAACTCTACTCAATGCATGCTGATGTTGGTAGCAACGATAGGACTACAACTATCATGCCCGTTTTGTTTGCACTTCTACCCAACAAACAGGAGAGGACTTATGAAATATTACTGAACGCAATGAAGCTAAATTTACCAGACTGGAAACCAAGCAAAGTTGTTCTGGATTTCGAATTAGTGGTTATAAATGCCGTTCATACATGCTTACCGGACGCCGAGATTATAGAGTGTGTAAAATTTTCACTTCAAACAAGCAATATCCCTTTCGCGACGGTCTAACACGATTGCGCGTGTCACAAGATCGAGTTTATCTCATTTATTTTACGTTTTTACGCGACGAGCCTAGCCTAGCGCGAGAACCGGTCTTTGACCCCCCGCGCGAATTTTGAGCGTCAGTCAGTCGGCGAACAAGTGGCAACGTGTTGAGTTCGATGAAAATTGGTGACCCCCGATTTTGCGAAAGTGAGTAAGTTTTTTTCATATATTTACTTAGTTACTGTTGGTTGCTGTTAATGATTTGTTAAATTGGATAAGTGGTGAATGTTTTTAACAGATTAGCACAGATCTATGAAAGTAAAACAGTGATATATCTGCGTAACGAACTTTTGCCGCACAATTGTATCAACTTAGGCCGTACCTTACTGTGTTGTTTAAAAAACTTATTTGTTTTTCAACTAATTTCAGAGATAAATAGCAATGGCAAGAATTTTGAGCGACGCTGCGATAGCGGAACTGCTCGGCGCTTCAGGAGACGAAGGTGATGAATCCGATGAAGACGACGTGAACATCGCTCCCGAAGAACCTGAAGGTGATAACAGCTCCACTTCATCAGGCTCTGAGGGCGACAGCGAAGATAATAACAGACCGCTGAGTGAGCTGCAATGGAAGAGAAAGCCTTTCAATAGCAAACCTCTACCACAACAGAGCGTTCGTCCGCCGACGGTTATCTTAAATCCCTCAAAGTACTTTGAAAGTTATTTCACATCCGAGCTTCTTGAAGAATTTGCTTTGAAAACCAGCCAATACTACATGGCCACCATTGGTATGCAAATAAAGCCTCCGTGTTGTGTCCTTGACATCAGGAAGTTTTTTGGTATTCATGCCTTGATTGGTTGCATCAAATTTCCGAGACTTAATTATTACTGGAACGAACGCTTCAGGTACGAACCAATCGCAAATGCGATGTCCAGGGAGAGGTTCTTCTTACTGAGGACAAACCTGCATGTAGTAGAAGTTACTGGTGTTAATCAGGCTGAAGAACAAGCAAAAAACAAACTATGGAGAGTACAGCGTCGATGCCGTCCGAAAAAGATGTTTGCAGATGCCGCGTGACGCTGGTACTTATTCTATTGACGAACAAATGATCCCCTTTGATGGTCGCTGTGCAGGTTTGAAGGTTGTAGTCAAGAACAAACCTCGCCCAGCAGGACTAAAGAACTTCGTTTTGACCAGCTACAGCGGGATGGTCTTAGACTTCGAAATATATCGAGGAAATACAACCACCTTACCCGATTCTGAAAAATTTGCAGCAGCTGTTGTCCTGCGCTTGAGCATGACATTACCAGAAGTTAGCTTCTTGTATTTCGATCGATAATTTACGTCTCTTCCGCTACTGAACGAGCTGAACAATCGAAAACTTGAAGTTACAGGAACATTGATGGTCAACCGATTCAATACAAAAAATTAAACTCGAGACGAGTTCAAAAAAGATCAGAAGATGGTCATAGGAGAAGGCGAGACAGCTGTTAACGGCGATAACAGCATCAGTATTGACAAATGGAAGGATAATAAAGGTGTCCTTTTGACCTAAACAGCATTTGGGGCTGAGCCGCGAACCAAAGTGTCAAGATGGGATAAGCGACGACAATATGTCGAAGTATTCTGTCCGGCTATAGTTAAAAACTATAATACGTTTATGGGAGGGGTTGACGTCTGCGACCAAATGCTGGAGACGTACCGGACATGGCGTAAATCCAGGAAGTGGACAACAAAACTAATCCTCCACATGTTTGACCTGGCGATCGTCAATTCGTGGTTTGAATACCGAGCCGATTGTCAAGCGAATAATCGCAGATCTAAGGACATTAAGGATTTGCTGCAGTTCCGGCTGTCTATTAGTGACCATCTTCTGCATGGTCCTCCAAGGAAAAGAAGCAGGGAAGATCTAGAGTTCGCAGATGTGCCCTCTAGTTCCACATACAGGGTAAAGCCGCTTCCATCTCTGGACAAACAAAACGACCATTGGCCAATATATGACACTTTGAAGCAGCCTAGATGCTGCCGTTTTGAAAGCTGCTCAAGCCGAACCCGCTGTCGTTGCATGAAGTGCGACATTTATTTGTGTCTAAACAAAGATCGTAATTGCTTCTTTAAATTTCAAAATGACAATTAAATAGAAGTAAAAGTATAATAATAATATTAAGGGTAATTCAAGGCTGATTAATAAACCTAGTTGATCTCAATCATAGTTCCTATTGTTGATTTGGTCTGTAAGAAGCAATAATTTATGTTATTTGTAATAAACGGTTAATTTTGATACTAACAAGTCTATTTAATTGTAATAACCTGTATTTTCTATAGCTTCAAAGTGGTATGGAATGGCCCAGTCTGATACGTTTGTGACACTCACAAATGTAGGTAGGAAGTGTAGGGCCCCAGTTGATACGATTGTGACACACACAATTGTACGTAGGAAATGTAGGGCCCAAGAAGAGACAATTGTGGGTATCTAGTTTTTCCAAAATGGCGTCGGAAAATGGGAAAACCGACGCCAGATTTGAAATCTACGCCCTCAAATTACCTAAACACCATTTTCAGTTCAGTGAAATTCACAGTAGTTTTAGAGCCAGTCCGAAAGGGATATGGAAAAAAGCAAGAAATCTGAGTGAGTCGATGTGGGGTGGTTAGCCATCATGGAACAAGCACCAAAAACTGAAAATATTGGACAACTTAATGATTACTTCGTTTATTATTGGTTTAATAATATGTCAATACCATACAGTATATGGAATTGTGAAGGCGAAAGGCATCGCACCACAAATATGGTGGAGTCACGGCACAAAACTTTAAACGGCAAAAACAAAAATCCTCGATTTCTTGATTTACTACAGACGCTTCGAGAACAAGCGGAATATTGCGAAAAGTATCATTTAGGTACCTACTAGATGTTCAATTAATAGAGATTTAAAAATTAAAATAATTTGTAACAAATATAAACAGAAATCAATCAGCATAATGGATGCTCTTAATCAATATAAAAAAATGTTGATTTTATGGTAATAAGTATTTTCCACGCCAAGTTTCTTTGACTCTGAGCGAGCTGTGACTTCTCTTTCTCGCACAGGTAAGGTGGGGTGTGAGAAAAAGAGGTGTAAGCTCGCTCAGAGCCAAATAAACTTGACGTAAACGGTAAATTCAAAAACTGTTACCATTCTAATACTGTTGTGACTATTTTATACTGCGATTATATTGATTCTGTGATTATTTCAATGCTGTGATTTTATAGTAGGCAACCAGTAAGTATACAATAACCCCTCCTTTGCCGAGCGCCCTACATAGTCCACTTTTCAATAACGCCATATTTGCGGGCCGCCCTATATAGACCCAGCAGCAGCGCGCGCTACCGCGTCGAGCAATATGAGTAATTTCAACCAATGGGGATCGGTGTGACAAGGACAGTAACAAAATTTCGTTATGTACAATGTACTACCCGGTCACATTATCTCGAGACCTCGCTGGAATGCGAACCACCCGCCCCGTTCTCCTTTCACCTCCCCGCGCTCGCCACGGCGCGTCAGTACGGTTAGCACTTTCGTTGCCGATACGCGTCGACTTGTTTTCGTGGTATATTTTTAAATATTCCATTGTTACGTTTGGACTTTTATTGTTATTTTGTTATTGCTGTTACGTTAAAATATTGTTTTTGTTGCAACGTTGGACATTTTTTTAAGTTTGGACATTTTGGTTTAGTTTGGACATTTTTGTTACTATTTCGTTGCTTTGAAGTGGGACAGTGAAAGTTTTTTCAAATATGGGAAAACCTATTCACAGTGAAGCAAGAAATTTAATCCTAAAAGTTCTCGCTTTCTTTGAATCAGAGAAAGCTAACAAGCAATTCGTAATACCTGTAGATCAAGTTGTTAAACGAACCTGTGCTGCAACAGGAATATCAAAATGTACTTTGATGAGAATAAAAAGGAGGCCAAAGAATTGCGGCATGCGTCACTGCAACATGCTACACCGAGTACGAGTACTAGTCAAGGTTCTAGCAACGATACACGTGAAGAAAAATTGTCAACACCAGGTAAAAAGCGCAAGTACAAAAAAATAATCGACATTGATGATTTTGACATCTGTGCCATACGTAATATTATTAACAGTTTTTATACTGTAAGAAAAGAAATCCCAACATTAAAGAAAATCTTGGCAGTCGCTAAAAGGGATATAAATTTTAAAGGTGAAAGAAGTTACCTTAGAAATTTTTTTATTGACCATTTGGGATATAAATTCAAAAAATGTAAAAATGCCCGTACAATCTTAATACAAAAGCCAGATATAGCCGCGTGGAGGGCTCGCTACCTGCGCCGGATGAAAGAAAACAATGACCTTGGCGCAGATAAAAAACCGGTTACGTTTCTAGACGAAACATGGATTCACTCACACTACACCGTTAATAAATGTTGGCAAAATAGTACCGACAGCAGCGTAAAAAAAAAATAACCCCGGCCAGAGATGGATTCTTGTGCATGCTGGGGGATAAAACGTTTTCATACCAGGCGCAGAATTACTATATAAATGCAAACAGAAAACAGGCGACTATCATCATGAGATGGATACGGATAATTTCTTGAAATGGCTCAAAGAAAAGTTGCTACCTAACATACCGCCGAACGGTATTGTCGTCATTGACAATGCACCTTACCATTCAACTCAATCAATAAAGGCACCTACGAGCGCATCACTCAAATCTGTTATGCAAAACTGGTTGCGTGACAATAACGTTCCGTTTGACGAGATTATGTCGAAAAAGGAATTGTACCCGATAATTTTAAGGACAAAGCCTCCAAAAAAATACGTCGTCGACGAATTAATGAAAGAGAATGGTCAGGAAATAGTACGTCTGCCATCCTATCACTGTGACTTAAATCCGATTGAATATATCTGGAATCTAGTGAAGCAAATGGTGGCAGACAAAAATGTTAGCCAGTCAGAAAAAGAAATAGAAACATTAACAAGAGATGCGATTAATTCCATCACACCTTCCGACTGGAAAAAAGAAGTAAATCACGTTGAAAGATTACAACAGGAGTATTGGGAGAAAGACCACCTTGAAGAAGAAAATGTTCGTGAAATAATTATATCCCTAGGCGAAGAGAGTTCGGACAGTGAGATCAGCGATAGCGATAGCGCTAATGAGACAATGACTGGCATCGAGCCAATCATATATTCTGAAGAAGATTTTTAGTCTGTAGTTTTGTGTAATAAACACTTCTTGTACCCACTTAACCAAGATTGTTTAATTTATTAAACAATCTTGGTTAAGTGGATCTAAGGACATTAAGGATTTGCTGCAGTTCCGGCTGTCTATTAGTGACCATCTTCTGCATGGTCCTCCAAGGAAAAGAAGCAGGGAAGATCTAGAGTTCGCAGATGTGCCCTCTAGTTCCACATACAGGGTAAAGCAGCTTCCATCTCTGGACAAACAAAACGACCATTGGCCAATATATGACACTTTGAAGCAGCCTAGATGCTGCCGTTTTGAAAGCTGCTCAAGCCGAACCCGCTGTCGTTGCATGAAGTGCGACATTTATTTGTGTCTAAACAAAGATCGTAATTGCTTCTTTAAATTTCAAAATGACAATTAAATAGAAGTAAAAGTATAATAATAATATTAAGGGTAATTCAAGGCTGATTAATAAACCTAGTTGATCTCAATCATAGTTCCTATTGTTGATTTGTTCTGTAAGAAGCAATAATTTATGTTATTTGTAATAAACGGTTAATTTTGATACTAACAAGTCTATTTAATTGTAATAACCTGTATTTTCTATAGCTTCAAAGTGGTATGGAATGGCCCAGTCTGATACGTTTGTGACACTCACAAATGTAGGTAGGAAGTGTAGGGCCCCAGTTGATACGATTGTGACACACACAATTGTACGTAGGAAATGTAGGGCCCAAGAAGAGACAATTGTGGGTATCTAGTTTTTCCAAAATGGCGTCGGAAAATGGGAAAACCGACGCCAGATTTGAAATCTACGCCCTCAAATTACCTAAACACCATTTTCAGTTCAGTGAAATTCACAGTAGTTTTAGAGCCAGTCCGAAAGGGATATGGAAAAAAGCAAGAAATCTGAGTGAGTCGATGTGGGGTGGTTAGCCATCATGGAACAAGCACCAAAAACTGAAAATATTGGACAACTTAATGATTACTTCGTTTATTATTGGTTTAATAATATGTCAATACCATACAGTATATGGAATTGTGAAGGCGAAAGGCATCGCACCACAAATATGGTGGAGTCACGGCACAAAACTTTAAACGGCAAAAACAAAAATCCTCGATTTCTTGATTTACTACAGACGCTTCGAGAACAAGCGGAATATTGCGAAAAGTATCATTTAGGTACCTACTAGATGTTCAATTAATAGAGATTTAAAAATTAAAATAATTTGTAACAAATATAAACAGAAATCAATCAGCATAATGGATGCTCTTAATCAATATAAAAAAATGTTGATTTTATGGTAATAAGTATTTTCCACGCCAAGTTTCTTTGACTCTGAGCGAGCTGTGACTTCTCTTTCTCGCACAGGTAAGGTGGGGTGTGAGAAAAAGAGGTGTAAGCTCGCTCAGAGCCAAATAAACTTGACGTAAACGGTAAATTCAAAAACTGTTACCATTCTAATACTGTTGTGACTATTTTATACTGCGATTATATTGATTCTGTGATTATTTCAATGCTGTGATTTTATAGTAGGCAACCAGTAAGTATACAATAATTGAAGACGTGAGTGGATGAAGGTGATATGTCGTATTTTCGGGTTTCGGTGTATTTTTGTGTGGATGAAGGTGATATGTATAGTTGAATTACTAAAAACCTTAAGAACGTTGAAATAAAGCTTATTTTTGTAAATAAAATTTTGAAAAAGGTGTTATGTTTAGTTTATTAAAAAAAATACAGATGATGAAAGAGGTATGTACACATATCACCCTCTCCTAAATAAAAACAGTAAAAACTTTACTTTTTGTGTTTTGAAGAAGGTGATATGTACGAACATAACACCTTCCTCCACTGCGCATACTATGTTCGAATAAAGTGACCCCTATTCTCCGTGAATGAAGGTGTTAAGTCGCAAACATAACACCTTCATTCACTCCAAAGGTTCAATGTTTTGATTGCGTTCGTTCATTGCAGTTTCGCGTGTTTTCAGTTGTTGTCCATTTGTTTGTTGGATACTGTGTAAAATATTATTTAAAATACAGAATTGACATTTTTTAAGTGAAAATAATATGGCAGGAGCCAAATCAAGAGCTAAATTGTTAGTGGACGCTGCTTTAGGTGACCGTGTATACGAAATAGCTCAAAACAACGATGTTTACAATAATCATAACCTCAAAAATATTGCATGTAAGATCTTTTCGAATTCTTGATTTGTTTGCATTGTTTGAATCTACACTATCTTTCCTTTTCTGCTAAACTGGTGGCTATAATATGCCACACTTCATTGGTTACCATTAATATTTTTGGCATACCTACTTAAGAGGTGTCAGTTGGCACCTTTTTCATCCAAAAGTACAAAACAAAACAAGTATTACGCAAAAGAATAATACTTGTTTTGTTTTGTACTTTTGGATGAAAAAGGTGTCAAAATAGCATGTGTTAGGTAGGATAAGTTTAATAAATGAAACATATTGGATGGCAGGAGGAAAAACCGCATAAGTCCATATTAAAATTTTTCGGGATCCGACTTGTACCAGACCGATGTTTACTAACTTTAATTTCTTTTTATTTACTATCGCATGCCTCCTTCTACGCTTATGGCTTTGTTTTTTGTAGGTAATCTGGACCCTGCGTGTGATCTTGCAGATGCATGCATCAAAAGTTGTGAAATCGCTGAACTTTCTACTAGCGGTCAAGGCACAAATTATATTGGCAGTCTTGCGAACGTTCCTGTCTCTGTAGATGATGAGATTTCAGATGTAATAGAGAATTCCCTAGAAGAAGATAAAGATTGTTTTGGACTTACTTTGCGAAACAAAAAATCATACACAGTCTTGGGGGATGTATCTCAATTTCAGAATAGAAATGAAGACTTTTCTTCCGGTAGTGATGACATTTACATTCCTTAAAGCCCCGATAGCACTAGCTCTGGTGGCGTTAGTGAGGATGAACCTGACAATGAAAATGCTGACCGGCAGGAAAACCCCATTATTTTTTCTAGTAGTGAAGAGCATGTAAATGAAGATTCGGAGGAAAATAATATCCCAAAAAAGCGCAAGGTATTTCCACCAAAAGAAAATAAATCCAAAAAACGGCCGAGGAATGAACAATCTTGGAAAAAAAAATCTGCAGCTTCAGCTAGAGGAAAAGGAGAGGAATATGTATCTTACAAAGGAGAGATAGTACCGGAAAAAAGATTAAGGAACGGATTTTGTGCCACGAGAAGTGCAGGCTTAAATGCTCAGATAAATTTTCCATTGAAGATCGGCAGTCTATTTTAAACAGCAATTATTCCCTGGACACCAATTGTAAGAATGCCCTATTATTCAGCAGCATTGAGAGTAAGCCTGTAGCGAATAAACGCTGTAATGCTAGAAAGCATAAATCTGCTTCCTACAAGTACTACGTAAAAAAGAATGGAATTACGACACAAATATGCAAGTTAGGTTTGTGCGGCATTTACCAGATAGGTCGCAAAAAAAATGATCTCATTATAAAAGGAATCAAGGAAGGACTTGCAGCTCCAAAACCAGATCAGAGAGGCAGACATCAGAATCGTCCTCACAAAATGGATGATGACGTTGTTAAACGTATTAAAGAACATATTTCAAGTTTTCCTGCTGAACAATCACATTACTCACGAAACAAAAATATGAACAAACTCTATTTGTCACCGCTACTGAATGTGACCAAGATGCACAGTCCATACCTAGAAATGTGCCTTAATGAAGACCTATCAGACAATTACCGTGTCAAGAAAACTTCATATGACCAAATTTTTGTCACAAAATTCAACCTGTCTTTTGGATACCCAAAAAGTGACACGTGCGCTACTTGCGATGCTGGAGACTAAAATGAACAACATAAGTCAAATTATTATGCTGCTGTTGAAGCTATGCAAGCTGACCGAAAAAAACCAACCCGAGATGGAGATATTGTGTACATTACGATGGATTTACAACAAACCAAGCCGTTACCAAAACTAACAACTTCAAAAGCGTTCTACTTGCGTCAACTTTGGTTTTACAACCTGGGTATTCATGTTTGTGATGGAAGCAAAGAAAAAGCCGTATGTTGCACCTGGACTGAAGATGTTGCGGATCGCGGAAGTGCCGAAGTCGCCAGCGCACTTCTAAGATTTGTGGAAGTAGATCCAAGTTGCCAAAACGAAGATCACCTATTGATTCGCTCAGATTCATGTGCCGGCCAAAATAAAATTTTCACCATGATTACACTTTATCAATATCTTATCCTAAAAGGATATTTCAAAGTAATCGATCACAAGTTTCCTGAAGTTGGCCATTCTTATTTAGATTCAGATCGTGATTTTGGCAGAATAGAAAAAGTCTTAAGAAAGCATGACACCGTTTATGTTCCTGACCAATACCGTGACATCATTTGCAAAGCTTCTCGTAATAATACAGTCATGGATATGACCGAACATTTCAGACAAATTGGTGAGCTACAAGAGAATCTCAATTTGATAAACAGGAAAAAAGATGTAAGCAATGGAAAAATCAGTTTTAGGGATGGTATCAAATGGATTCGAGTTGAGGAGTATGGATGTTATCTATACAAAGAATCGTACGATGAAATGACACCATTTGAAAAGGTGGACATATTAAAAAAAAGATCGAATGTGTCCGAGAATTTAGAAATTCCACGTAAGACCGGTAAGTATGGTATTGTTTCAGCAGAAAAAAAAACAGAATCTCCGAGAGCAACTAAAGTTCGTAAAGCCAGAATTTCGCTATTTTTTTGAGTCAATTTTAAGCCAAGAATAGTATTTTTATTTTTATATGTAAGATGTTGCACACTTGTGATCACTGCAAATAGCTCAAGTTTTTGAAGAGGCTTGTTCTGTTTATTAAAAAAATATAAATGTTTATTCAATATCAATATTCGTACTTAGCACCCTAATTTTTTAGAGCCTCAAGAACAAATTAGTTTAAGTTAGTTCATGGAAGAAAGAGTTGGGTCAGGCTCAAATTCTTGTCATCAATTTGTTGTTTTTTTTGTCCCATTTCGGCTCACCGGAAACATTAATCGATTTTGTTATAAAAATTACACATAGTGCTATATGTTTAATTTTTACTATAGTCTTGAAGATACAAAGAAGTCATTTTAATTATTAGGATTACCTTCTTTAAAACAGTTTTATTTATTAAAATAATTATAAATGTGTGCTAAAAATGTTTCCGTTGTGCGACTCCGGTGTGCGACACCATAGATGCAGTATTTCAATAGGTAACGAAAAGTATTTTGATTTATCTATTGTGGCAACACTCGCTTTACTCGAAACCAACTTCAGGTTATTGCCGCCATGTTTTTTAACTGCCTAGTTGAGATAAAAAGTTTCGTGTCACATCGTGTCGTTATAAATTCGTGTGTTTACCTGGATATTTCAACTGTTTCTTGACCATCTAAGTAAGTTTAGACATATAAATCTAAAAGCTTATTTATTCCAGTATTGAAATATACTAGCATGCTTCTATTTACCAGTTTTATTTACGAATTGTAAATGTTTTTAGGTTAGTTCGTCGAGATTTTCACTCCGTTGTGCGACGAATGACACGAAATTGTGCGACGTGTCACAACGGAAAATAGTAAAGGTATGTACACATCCCATTCTTGAACGGTGTCGGAAGTACCGTGAAAAACTCAAAGAAACAAATCCAGAAAAGTTCGAAGCAATAAAGAAAAAGAATGCTGAGCGAACAAAAGCTAAGCAAAGAAAGGTAGAGCAGATTAATGAAGATGAAAAAAAGAGGCGAGAGATAAATAGCGAAACGCCAAACGCAAGAAAAAACAGCCTAGAGAAGAAGAGCCAGCAGAAGATATACAAGTAGTTGAAGAAAGAGCACGTCGCCGCTACCGTAGTCAATTAGGAGCAGAAAATTTGACACTAAAGGAGCAAATAAAAAACTAGAAGTAAAATATACAAATATAAAAAAACTACTAGCTAGGCGTACAATCATGATTTAGCAACTTCAAAAGCAGATACATACTTTGAAATCAGAGAAAATGACAGTGATTCCATCAGAAAACCAACAAGAAAGTATAACTCAGGACTCTCCTTGGACTAAATCTCACAAATACGTGGAAAAAGAGCTTCCTCATATATCTGAGGAGGCGAAACAAAAAGTGAAACTGAATATGTTACAGAAGCACGTGTTGGAAGATTCTTTGAAAGAAACATACCAAGCTAGCAAAGACCTCAAAGAAAAGAAGATTCTAAAAAAACTTATTGAGAGTAAACCAGTCATGAAATACAAAATGCAGAAAAAAATGATCAAATGTTTCTACTTCAAAAGCGGTACTATACGAAGTTATCAAAGTGTAAAACAAAGAAGACTGAAAACAGTAAAAGAAATAAGACAATTCTTTGAAAGAGATGATGTCAGCCGGTAAAAAAGAATGCTTGACCTTGAAAAAAGACAAAAAACAAAAACGATTTCTGCTCAATACATTGCCGAAATTGTATACATTATACAGAACTGAAGGTGGGACTTTATCTTATTCAAGCTTTAAGCGATACCGTCCATTTTATGTAGTCCCTCCAAATATTACCGATCGCAATACATGTGCATGCGTCAAACATGCCAACCTGGCCTTCAAAGCTGAAAGTTTAAAAAAATGGATTACTAGCAACAACCGATCTAACCGAGTTGGTTTCGGAGATAGTTTGTGATATAAAAAACAAAAGCTGCATGTATTCGGAATGCAGAGAGTGTTCTACAAGAAAACTAAAGATCACATGTGAAGAGGACCAAGAATGTGAGTGGTTTGAATGGTTAACTAAAAGTCACGAATTCGAAAAAGCGGGAGAACGCAAAGTCACGAAAAAAACGGTCAAGGAAAAACGAACTGGTTCCGTAATGTCACTAATAAATCAGATGCAAGATGATCTAATGAAATTCAAAGAACATTATTTCAATATATATCATCAGTACAAAGAATATAAAAAAGCCATCGAACAAATTCAAGACAATGAAGCCATCATACATTGTGACTTCTCGGGAAACTATGGTGGTAAGATGGCTGAAGAAGTACAGTCCATGCACTTCGGCGCATCCAAGCAACAAGTAACCTTGCACACTGGCGTTGCGTATATTAAAAGCGAGGCCCCTTTATCATTCTGCACCATTTCCCCGTCTCTAAGACACGATCCTATGGCTATATGGGCTCACTTAGAACCTGTTTTAAAATATTTAAAAGAGAAATACCCTACGGTCATTCGGGTTCACTTCTACTCAGATGGACCAACTACCCAATACCGACAGAAAAAAAATTCCTCCTGTTCAATGAGAAAACAAAGGAATTCGGTTTCGATCAAGCAACGTGGTCGTTTTTTGAGGCGTCCCATGGGAAAGGTGCGGCTGACGGCGTCGGTGGAGCAATAAAAAGGACCTTGGATAGAAGAGTTACATACGGGGATGACATAGTCGATGCAAAGACAGCATTTGAAGCATTAGCTAAAACTGAAACAACGGTAAAATCTTTTTATGTCACCGAACAGAATGTCGAAGATGTCAAAATTTCTAGCCCTGAGAGACTTCAGGTAATCCCCTCGACCATGAAAATCCATCAAATTATCTCGACTGAGGATACAAATGTTGTCAAATACAGGTCACTAAGCTGCTTTTGTACACGGGGAAACTGTGATTGTTTCTCTCCCAAATCACACGAACTCAAAACAACAAAACAGAAGAAAGTTCAAGGGAAAAATACAAATGAAGGACAAAAGAGAAAAAGGAAAACAAAGAAAACAAAAAGACTCGTCATCAGACTCTGAAAATACTGACAGCGAGTTAATAGTATACGCTGAAAGTGATGATGATGATAATTGGACTGATTTCATAGGATCATTTTGCTCGGAAGAGGAAGAAGGAACTGAAGAAAATACAATAAATGAAACAGAACAGTCAAACAGTATAGAAGAAGAAAAACAGAAAAAAATTGCAGATAAAGTCATTATTTTATCAGAAATTCGATATTCACCAGGCCAAAACTACGATTTCAACTCAAAAAAAGTTGAGTCAGAGTTATTCAAACCAATAAGTAAAGATTATTTTGTATGTTCCAATACATTAATAAAAGAAAATTATGACGTGTTTGAAATCCCAGCTGCTTCAACTTCCGATATTTCAAGAGTGACAAAGACAGAGATAAAACAGGAAAATAATACAAATAAGAGAGAAAATAGTGTAGAAACTGATACATTATCTGGTAAAGAAGGAAGAGAGAAAAAAGAACAGAAAATGACAGCAGAAGTAAGAGAAGTGGATATTATAAAGGACGATTATAATATTGATGAATCTAAGTCGCTGCCAGATGAACCTATAATAAGAGAAGAAGAGGAACTGGAACAAAGGGAAGAAGGGGAACAGGAAATAGGAGAAGAAGAGGAACAGGAAAGGACAACAGGAGTGAGAGAAATAGATGTGGATATCAAGAACAGATTAAATGAAGATGAATACACAGCTGTACTAGTCCGTTACTACCAACAAAAGCATTGGAAATACTTCATAGGTTTTATTCAAAGCAGTGAAACCAAGGACAATGAAACTTATTATAAAGTCTCATTTTTAAAAACCATTAAGAAACCTGAACTTAAATTTAAAGTACCAAAAAGAAAAGATAGGTATTGATGTCGTTACTAAGATTTCGATTCTCAAGAAAATTCATGTCTGTCAACATTTACAATCCAAAGAATATTACTTGAAAGATGCTTCTGACCAAATTTATTTTTAGTTTTGTAGATTAAATATAATAAAATATAATTATAATATTTACCTAACATTTTTTATTTTGTGTATTTGACGTCATTTATCACCAGGTAGTGGGGGGGTCAAAAGTTACTAAAAACCTCACTTACCCACCATTCTTTGAGTGTGTAGGTGTAGTAGGTGATCTTTATTATTCATGTGTCCATAGCTTTATAAATTCCACTGTGCTACATTTTTTCCAGTGTAACACTTTCCGTTGTAATTTCCGTTGTGATACGATGCTAAGAATTTGAGCCTGTCCCAGTTATGTTTAGTTTTTTTTTAATATAATTTTTAATAATATCGCAAGAGTTTTATTACCAACGTACCCTCAAAATTTAAGATCATTCACACTATTTTGCATTCAAATGTAAGGCATAACTAATCATTTATGCGACTTACAAAATAAAATTGTAGTAATACTTAACCCTTAAGGTAGCGTTGACAAGTATAATATACAAGTCCAAGAAACAAAATCTTTCAGCTCAATTAAAATGTTTTTGATGTCTTTATCGAAATCTATAACATATCGGAACGTTCCTCTTTTAAAAAAAAAATACGTCTATGCATTGTCTATGCACAAAGTTTGACAGATGTCATTATTGCGTCACGATGCGGAGGACTGCTGCGCACGCCCAGGTAAATCTATGAATAATTTTATTTTTATGGCAAATGGATGTGTTGTTTGTTGTGGATATGATTTACTAATATATTAGCTGTATACTAATGCTCAAATCGCGAACTAATTCTTCGGTTTATACCCCTTTTCACTAACCTCAACTTGGCTGTATAGTATTCTATACATTGCTACTTTTTCCGAGATCATGCTAGTTTGTGTTATGTATAGTATTCTATACATTGCTACTTTTGCCGGAATCCAGCAAAATTTTGTTATGTATAGTATTCTACACATCACAACTATCTTGATCAAGAAAATTTTCGGTACATATGTACCTCTTTTACAGACTGTTTATCTTGTACCTATGCTTGCATGGTGTTGTGTGCTTTCTGGCATGATATTTTTTGTTCTAGCCATCACGAAATCGGTGTCAGCGTATATTAGCGCTTGTACCTGAGATCAATGCCAGCTCCGATCTCAGTGGTGGCTCGAGCAGTGAAGAAGAAGATATAAATATTGCGGATTCTTCCCCTACCCCGTCGATAGATTCATCACTAGAACGACTCAATATATCATGTACACCCGAACCATCCATCGATTCCTATGGAGAAGACTCAGATAGAGATACTTCGCGCCATCAAATACTACAAACAACTGCTGAAATACATCATCAAAGTTACCAAGATGTTCAAGCTCAGGAAACGCCACTCACGCCAATTATAGCACATGTATTTCCGAATCCATCTGAATGTAATTATGATGCTATCCCTTCGATATCTTCATTACCGTCATTGCCATCACCATTACCTACGCGTAGTACAATCTCCTCGACACGTTCTCAAAGAAAACGGAAGGCTGCAGCTGTAGAAGCCAAAAAGATCAAGAAGTCTAAACAGAAAAACAAACTGATTTTCGGATGGAAAAAGTCAAGGTTTGAACATGCTGCCGAGATAACTGACACCATTTTCAATGAAACAATCCCGTGTGACTGGTCTGCCTTAGATTATTTTTATCGCTTTTTCCCAGAAGCCCTTATTGATGATATATGCAACAATACAAATCTTTACAGCGTTCAAGAGACAGGAAAGTCCATAAAGGTGACTAGAGAGGAATTACAAGACTTTTTGGCCATAAACATCTTGATGGGGATTGTTGTTATGCCATCATACAAAGACTACTGGAAAACCAGTTTACGTTACGCAAAAGTTGCGGATATAATGTCTCTAAAGCGGTTTCAACAAATCAGAAGATATATTCATTTCACAGACAACACTCAGGCTGACCAGTCAGACAGATATTTCAAACTACGTCCACTTCTCGAGTGTGTCAGAGCCCAATGTCTTTCTGTTGAAGAAGAAAATGTTTTTAGTGTAGATGAGATGATCATACCTTACAAAGGAAAAAAAGCGGGTTCTCGAAGACAATATAACCCCAACAAGCCTTGTAAATGGGGTTTTAAAAACCTTGTGCGGGCTGGCGTCTCCGGCATTATATATGATTTCATGTTGTATGCAGGTGACGACACATTTAGGAATATACAGTTTCAAGAAGAAGAGGAAAGTTTCGGTCTTGGGGCGAAAACAGTGCTGGCTTTATGCAAAAGCCTAAAAAACCGAGCCTCTGTTGTATACTTTGACAACTGGTTTACGTCTCTGGAGCTCATTCACCATTTGCGAGAATACTATGGTATTTTCAGCTTGGGCACAATACGCCAAAATAGATTAAAAGATGCCAAAAAGTTCTTATTATCTGATAAAGTAATGAAGAACAGAGGACGTGGGACTTACTGTCAAGCAGTCTGCAATCAGAAAAAAGTTTCCATTGTAAAATGGTTCGACAATAAGGCAGTAACCTTGGCGAGTTCATATGTCGATGCATATCCACTTGAAAAAGTGAAAAGATTTCACAAGGAGTCTAGAGGTCGTATTGAAGTTCCTTGTCCACAAATAGTCAAACACTATAATCGGCATATGGGTGGTGTGGATTTAGCTGATATGCTGATCGCCTTATACCGGACCAGTATGAAAACCCACAGATGGTACTTAAACATATTCTCCCAGATTTTGGACATATGTGTAAATAACGGATGGCTGCTGCGGCGAAGGCACTACAAAATGAGCAACAACCAAAAAAAAGAAGACCATTTGAAAGATTTTCGTTACGAGGTGTGTGTTGGACTTCTAAAACGAAATAGGATCGACTTCAATAAAACTCAGGATTCGGTGCCAGAAACCAATAAAATAAAGAAACCTATATCAGAGAGACCTCTCGATGACGTGAGATACGACCGCATTGACCACTGGCCTAACACTTCGCCGTACCAAAGATGCAAATATTGCAAAAAAGGTCAAGCCAGTACAATATGCACTAAATGTAATGTACATCTGTGTTATGTAGGCAAGAGAAACTGTTTTATGTCTTACCACATAAAAAAATAATTTGCTACCCTAAAAGATAAATGTATATTATACCATACATCCCTAAAGTAAGAAAGTTTACCGAGCTGGTAGCAATGTATAGTATAATATACTACCAATTTCTCATTTCTTAAAAATGTGTATTTTTTTTAATTATTTTTCTAACCTTTCTAAGCATGCCAATAAACATAAAAACCATGAAAAATTGTGTTTTTTTTGATAAAAAATGTCCTGCTACCTTAAGGGTTAAACTTCAATTTACTCAAAATCTAAAAAAATGCACTTATCACCTTCATCCACTCACGTCTTCAATTATAATAAAAGCTGTTCTTATTCATCTACCATTTCTTTTATTTATAAACTTTGAGTGCTCATATGGGAAAAGGCGTGATGCTATGTTGTGTTTCAGTGAGTAAAGTGAGAGAATGTTAGTTATTCAAACATGTAGAAACAACTGAACGGGTTTGTGATTATGAGTTAGCACACTTTCTTTTTTTATTATTATTTAATCAAAACGAGTAGTACAAATTTAAATATTGTTAAAATTACTTAAGTGGCTACTCAATCCTTGACAGTTTTAAGTGTGACCAATGATAAGGTAAAAGAAATAATACTTTTTTACTTGCTAAAACATGGGCCAAATTGTGCCTCTGCCACCCCGTAAGGGAGAAAGCGTGACGCTATGTTATGTTGTTTGATCCTTTTTGTATCAAAACATTTATGGATCTGACTGTACCAAAAAGCTTTTGGAGTCACTGGGAATACTTTTAAAAATAATAATATGATGTTTTGGAGTCGGTGGAAATCAATGTATGAATTTTTTTTGGGGTCCTGGGAACAACCCGCAAATATGCCATAATATGCCATAAAAATAATAAATGATTGTTTGATGTAAAATGGCTTTTTTCTAAGAACAACAGTCCTCTGTCTCATTCAAAACAGTCCCCTGGCACCTCAAACAGTCACCTGTCATGATTTTATGGAAAATCGCTAATAACTCGAAAAATACGCATAAATTCAGTGGGCCTCCTTATCTAACATTAATAACAGTTCATTTTCTTCGCAATAGAACACGGTTTTTTGGAAAATTAAAAAAAAAAGCCAGGACAGCATTTGTATACAACCTGTACGAGCTTACAGAGAAATGCCCTTATATTGAATTATCTTTTATTTTATATAATAACTAGACTATGTGATCTTCGTCTGCAAATATTGGTTATCCCATACAACGAATAGTCTCCTCAATTTCATGGCGTAAAGTTGGGTACTCCACTAACTGGCCTCCAACTGACACAATGACCCTATGTCCAAACTAGTTTTATTGAATTTTCTATGGTATATTATATTGGTATCAAGTTATATTAAAATGTTGCCATAGGTTAAAACTCACCAAACGAGGTAAAATAAATCTAAAGAACGAAAATGCGTCATTATCTCCTTTTCATCCAGCAAGGACATACCGGCGTTTGATATTTATCAACTCATATGCAGTATGAGATTTATTTTTTTGGAGCTCAATAGAATAGACATTCAACAGTTTCCGGACCACACTCAACATTACTTGCCAACACCTGCAATAAACAATGCCTCAAAAAGCAACTGAAAGATCTGGCAAGACACATACACTATTCACCGGACAGAGTTATATCCAGCAATCATTAGTGACTTTCACTAGCATACTCTTATATGAAGTAGAGAGCCCAATTGTCTCAACCTCTTTTTAGAATGTGAATGAAAGGAACTGATTGTTGTAATCATATCAATCATGGGAATAGAGTACAGTGACCATAGTAGCTGACAGTCATTATTCCTCAATAAGATGTGTAGGCTCAGCACAGGGAGGCTTATCCCTACCAGTATGACTCTATATAATAAGATCAAAAATACTCCCACACATGAGAGCCACATACTGGCACCTAACCCAGAAAATAACAACAACAGTAGAGAACTTTCGGTTGGAGTGTAGATAAGGGGGCGCCAAGGAAAAAAAAACCCCCCTTATCGACACTCTGACCGAACTTTCCTACCCCGGCTAAGATTTCACCCCAGCACGAAAATTCCCAGAAAGGTTATTAAGTATGAAGTGCAATTTGACCAAACAAACTTATATGTCAAGCGGTATTCGGGCTTCCGCCCCCTTATCGACACTCTGACGGTATTGACATCTCTCAGACACGATAGCAAACCAGAGACGAATTACCTTATCTCAATTATTGAAATAGGTTGACCAACCCAACCCGACATTTGCTTTCTGACAAAAGATCCAAAGCACTTTACTTGGTTGGAGTGTAGATATTCCGCCCCCTATCGACACTCTGACCCTTTACTTGAAAACTGATGTTGTACTTAGGTCTATGCGACGCGATGCTGACCCTCAAGAATCACCATGTTTTTTCACATTCTCATAATTGAGCGTCATCCTTGTGTCGTTGTGTTCCATAGTTATGTCCAGTAAACCTCTGATGGCGACTTGTTTTTAGCGGCGGCTGTAGAAAACTTCGCCGAGGAATAAAGTAAACGTTTTGAAATCGGAAAACGGACAGAGCAGACGCCGACTCCGGCAAGAAGACCAACCCAACCAATCTACTATTTGTATTACTTATTACTTCGCTTTCACCACGATGTACTTAGATTTCACATCACAATAATCACTGAATTTAATAGACTAGACAGACTTTTTTTTTTTTTTATTATTCTTCGTCCCTTCATTGGACAGGCAAAAGTCTGAGACCATACAGCCAATTCTTCTTTATCATCATGGCTTCATGTAGAGGTTTACAAATAGGTACTGATGGGATTCTGTGCTGCAGCCCATCAACATTTCCAGACTGTTGTCTTCTATCTTGGTAATTCTCCAGTCCACATTGTGATAAGATCTGGGCCCCGATGCTTCTAACCACAAGCTTCACACAAGCCTATTGCAGGCTCGGAAGTCACATTTCATCGAGTCGGGAGAGAGAGACAGCGCGAACCTGCGATAGGCTTGTGTGAGGCTTGTGCTTAGTAGCTTAAAGGACCTGATATGATTTTCAGTCAATTTTTATATCTGATGTGTCTCATTCATGGTGTCTATATCATTATAGGGTTTTGCAGTCCTTAATTCAAATCCTCGTTTTAATATCCTCAAGAGTATTGTGAATGGCTAAGTTTCAAATAAAATGTACCGTAACACAGATGTACATGTTCGTAGTGCAGAGGTATCGTTGTACAGATGTCACAAATGTTGTGCAGGTGTAAAGATAAGGACGCATGCATAATAAAAGTTATAAGCATGGTTAAGTCTCTATATTTAAATAAACTCCCTAAAGTAACGGTTTCTTATAAAATTATTAATTGTATACAGAGTGTAACAAAAAGGGGCCGAAAATAAAGAGGTTATTAGTGCAATAATTCTGAAAAACTTTCACTATGGAACCGACTTGATCAGAGCAACTTTATTTTTCGCTCTCCTCTACAAATCAGCTGTGCGCTCGGCCTGACTAAGATGAGAAAAATAAAGTTGCTCTGATCAAGTCGCCTAATAGAAGTCAGCTCAGAATGATGTCGTTAACAACCCCTTTATGGTTTGTAACATCTATTAACTTACTTACTATAACATCTCACAAAGGTCAACAGACTTTTAAAGTTATAAAATAATGCACCATCTTTATCTACAAGTTTTGGATCTTCCAATACTTCTAATATTTGGTCATTTTTGACAAAACTTGTGACTTCCTCTCCAAATTTAAAAAGAGTGCATGTATTGTCCATGATCACTAAGCCATTAACTAGTGCTCCATTATCATATGATTTTTCAAATAAACACACATATTTATAGTAGTTTATGTGACTGCTACATAATGGAGGGCATTAAAACTCGAGAGTGTTAATGCCTAATTATGTACAGTTACATACACTAGTTTATCTACACACATATCATAAGCTCTCTTTGATGTGTTCAGGAACCGCATGTTTGACCGGCATTGTGGCTCTGCAGTTGTTTAGCTTGTTCTGTTGCACCAACTTCGGGCGTTCGAAATTTGAATGTCAGTAGCAACTTCACAGACAAACTAGGGGTGGCATGCAGGCGGGTGTCGGCGTTCGAAATTTGAATGTCATTATATGTAGAAAAACTACACATAATGACCATAATGTGTAGTTTTCCAGATACGAAACGAGTTTTTACCAAGTAGTTTAACATAATGCTGATCGTAACGTGTGGTTTTTGAACGCAGTAAAGAGGGTTAATGATACGTATATATTTCGTATATATTTATTGCACATAAAACGACATAAGATATAATAAGACAGAAAGGACAAAGGACAAAGGCATGCTTATCTCTAAATAGAGATCTCTTCCAGCAAACCCAAGGTTGATATGAATAATTTAATATACTGGATAGACCTATGTGCTCTGATAAGATACATTCATACTTATATTACTGAACTATAGAACTAACTGCTAGATACACTACATACATAAGAATGTTACGATGTCACCATCTACAATGAATCACCGACCAGATGAATCACCTCATACGAGATTGCGAAAGACATGGAACCTTCTAGAACATCGATTCCGAATTTCATGAGAAATCTGACAGTGCATTTCATTTCCATCGTGGGACCACCACCAGTTTTCCCAGTGCCTTTTTGCTAGAATCGCTCTTGCAAGAGGACGTTTAGTATAATTGCGGGATCAATCGCGATCACCCCTAATTTTAAGTGAATAGACTAAGAACATTTGTAACTTTCTACATTAAAGTTGTGAATGGACATATCTCGTCTTTTTTAAAATCCCCTCTGACGGCCAGTACACGTAATTGGCGCAGTCGGTAGTGGGTAGTTGGTCAGTGCGTGAATCTAACATCGAGGACCACACTGATAGGTGTCGTATCGGACGACAAGGTGCAACTACGATCTACAACCTACGTACGTACAAGTGCCAAGAAGAAGATTTACCGAGCCGCCACATCCAGACATCGATGAGAAAGCTCCAAGACGAGATGCTGCTACTGTGAGTCATAGAATAGTTACGCAAATTCTATTGGTTGCTATTCCCTCACTCTCACAGTACCTATCCTAGTTCCTAGTTACCTAGTTTCTTATAATTATATCGTATACCTAATATCGGTGTACCTCTTAGTTAAATCTATCTTATTAGTTGTATACCTAATATCGGTGTACCTCTTAAGTAAATCTATCATACTTATATCTAAAATCGATATACCTAACTACCAAAATTTTTACCCACGAGTAGGTAGGGGTCTTAGACCCAGTAGTCGTGAGGAAATAAGGAGACAGCTAAGCGACCAAAGTCGTAACTTAGACCTCCTAGAAGTAATAGAGGAAAGCTTAGAAGATAATTATTTTAGAATGACGGAAAATCAGCAGAACGAGGTACCGACCCTCGCCGCCGAAAATATGGCACCTCTGCAACCCCAGGTTGATTGTACGGACAGGATTTACAAGGCTTTAAGATTAGTGCCTGAGTTTGATGGAAACTCTAATGTCCTGATAAGATTTTTGAACATTTGCGATCAGCTTGTGCTCACATATGTCAATCCAGCCCCAGGCAACGAACTAAACAACTATGCTATGTTAAATGGCATATTGAATAAAGTAAAAGGACCCGCCGCTAGAACACTAGCAACGAACGGCGTAGCCTCAGACTGGAATGGCATAAGGAATGCATTGATAAATTCATTCTCAGACCATCGTGATGAATTTGCTCTATATACGGATCTATCAATGTTGTGTCAAGGCAATGATACCCCACACGTTTACTATGAACGTGTCCAAAATCTACTCAATACCATCATGACCTATGTCGAACTGCATGACGAAGTTTTAACTACTGTGGAAGCGAAACGAACTTTGTATAAAAAGTTCGCGCTTCAGACATACCTGAAGGGTTTGAAAGAACCACTAGGCTCTCGAATTAGATGCATGCGACCCCCAACCTTAGAGAAAGCCCTGGAGTTTGCTCAAGAGGAATTAAACGTAATGTACCTACAGAACAAAGAACCGAGAAAATTCCCCCCCGTGTATTCGCAAAATGCTTCCCGATCAAACCCAACTCAATTTCTGGTGCCCCGACCAGCGTTTGTTTCCCAAATGCCTCCGCCAAATGTGACTAGGCCCATTTACAGCCTTCAACAGCCCAACACCCCGAATAGACCCCCGTATCAAGGACCATCAAGGACCCAACAAATGTTCGGTGCCCTGCCCCGTTCTGACATGTCCACCGGTTTTAAACTTCAACCGCGACCCCAGCCTATGAATTCATTCCAAAACCGACCAACACCAATGAGTGGTGTAAGTCACCCCGTTGCCCGGACTCTACCACCGATTTCTCGTAATGTAGCTCCTTATCAGCCGCAACGAGAAATGCACAGTAACGAAGCGTACGAGACATACGACCCTAACACTTACGATGACTATAATCAAGAGTACCCGGAGTACCCCGGCTTTGTATCGAATGACTGTGACAACCCCCAAATGACTGACCCACAAAAGCTCGACTATGACCAGACTCAACAGACCGAGCAGGATTTTCCCCCGGATTCGAAGCCGAATTCCCCAGAATAGAATTAAATCTTCAGCATCGGAGACAACTCCCGTACATCCAGATTTTCAACCCCCCCCTGAAACTACTCATTGACACAGGTGCAAACCAATCGTTTCTTAGCCCTGAAGCGGTTGAAAGATATTTTCCATATACGCCCCTGGACTATGACCCTTTTATAGAGACGAACATACACGCTACTACGTCAAATAACTACTCAATCAGAATTCCCTGCTTCCCCGAGTTCAATGACCGATTACCGATAAAATTATCTGTCTATAGATTCCATAACTATTTTGACGGCTTAATTGGATGCGATTTGTTGGAACAATCGAAGGCAAAAATAAATCTTGGAAAGATAATATTCATCACTCAATTTGCAACAAATCCCATTCAGATGTATGAGTCGCCTCAGAATAAAACTCTATATGAGACTGTAGTACCTGCACAGTCCACTCGACTAGTTAGAGTGCCCACCAATGTACCCAACGGAGATATCTCCATAGAACAACAGACAATTTGTGGCTGTAATGTCAATGACTGTCTATCCAGATCCCAAGATAGCCAAGCGTATGTTGAGGTATCGAACCCAACTCACAATGACCTCATATTTTCACTCAAAGACCCCATTCGCGCACATGAGTTTAGCGAATCGACTTTACCACCAATGATGACTAATCGCACACAAGAAGTCTTATCGCGTCTACGTACTGAGCATTTAAACGTCGAAGAAAGAACTAACATAATGATGCTTTGTAAAGAATATGCCGACGTATTTTATATCGAAGACGAACCACTGACTTTTACGAACCAAGAGAAGCATATTATTAGGACGACTGACGAAATTCCCGTGCACACTAAGACATACAGATACCCCCAAATTCACAAAAAGGAAGTTCAATTTCAGATTCAAAAAATGTTAGACCAGGGTATTATCAGACCCTCAAATTCCGCATGGAGTGCCCCTATTTGGATAGTACCAAAAAAGGTAGACGCCTCCGGTAAAACCAAGTGGAGACTAGTAGTTGACTTTAGAAAACTTAACGAAAAGACAATAGACGATAGGTACCCCATTCCCAACATAACCGACATCCTAGACAAGTTAGGAAATTGCCAGTACTTTTCTTGCCTAGACATGGCTAGCGGATTTTATCAATTGGAGACCCACCCTGATAGTATTCATAAAATCGCGTTCAACGTAAATTGTGCCCCCGGACACTTCGAATTTTTACGCATGCCTATGGGACTAAAGAACTCTCCCTCAACATTCCAGCGCGTAATGGACAACGTGCTTGGAGGCCTTCAAAATGTCATTTGCGTGGTGTACTTGGATGACGTTTTAGTATTTTCAACGTCATTACAGGAACATATCGTAAATCTGCGTAAAATATTCCAGAGATTGCGAGAATCTAACTTCAAAATCCAGATGGACAAATCTGAATTTTTGAAGCATGAAACTCCCTACTTAGGTCACATTATCACCCCCGACGGAGTCAAGCCCAACCCTGATAAAATTGCAGCAATCAAAAACTACCCCATCCCCAGAACCCCGAAGCAGATAAAAGGTTTTCTAGGATTGTTAGGCTACTACAGACGATTTATACCAGACTTTGCTAAACTGACAAAACCTATGACAGTGTGCTTGAAAAAAGGTGCTAAAATAAACCTTACCCCCGACTACATAAAGTGCTTTGAACCCTGTAAAACTCTATTGACGAATGACCCTATATTACGTTACCCCGACTTTACAAAGTACTTCATTTTGACAACTGACGCTTCGAACTTCGCCCTTGGTGCGATTCTCTCACAAGGACCGATAGGTACAGACCGACCCGTAGCATATGCGTCTAGGACCCTAAATAGTAGCGAAATTAACTACTCTACTATTGAGAAAGAGATGCTTGCAATCGTATGGGCTACCAAGTATTTCAGACCATACCTTTTTGGACGGAAGTTCAAAATAGTAACTGACCACCAGCCCCTTCAATGGCTTATGAATTTAAAGGAGCCAAACTCTCGCCTCACCAGGTGGAGACTAAAACTCGCAGACTACGACTTCACAGTCGTCTACAAAAAAGGCAAGAACAATACCAATGCCGATGCCCTATCGCGCGTCGAAATTCATAATGAAGAACTCGCTTCTATGATAGTGAACATCTCTTCCTCAGGGTCATCAACCATTACTGCCCCCGATGACAGACCATTTCTCAGCCAGTCATCCACGGATACCGCACCCAGTGAAACACCACTGAATAGCCCCCTTCCACTCTTCACTGCACATTCAAACACAGATATACCACCCCCCGGAGACGCCCCCATTCACGTCAACTCACCCGCTGAAACAGTTCATACCAGTGTGGAGAATCCCATACTCAACTTGCCCATTTCAGATGAACCTCTGAATAAATTCCGTAAACAACTTGTGATAAAATTTGTCCCCACTTCCGCTTGCCAGTGCCCAAAAATAGTTAAACCTTTTGAGACCTTCCAAAGAACATACGTTGAAATTACAGAGAGTAATTTTGAGGATAAGTTAATTGATGTCGTAAAAAGATACATCGACCCCAAGCTTCGAACAGCCATATTAGTACAAACCCCTGAAAAAATGTACGACTTTGTCCCTGTCATACAGAGAACTTTCAAAAGTTCCTCTATGAACTTAGTTCTGGTGAAACATGAACTTGAAAATGTACCTGAATATTTGACCCAACAGAGCATCATTCAAAATTATCATGAAGGAAAAACCAATCACCGTGGCATAAATGAAACATTCCTGTCACTGTACCACCGATACTTTTGGCCCAAGTTAAAAGAAAGCATTAAAAAATTCATTAGCAACTGTAACATATGTAGTTCCGCGAAATACGACCGCAATCCATTGCGCCCTCAATTACAAATTGTCCCGCCACCGACAAAACCTTTCGAATTAGTACATGCAGATGTGTTAACCATTGAACAGGAAAAGTACTTCACCATCATAGATGCCTTCTCAAAATTTGCACAAGCCTATAAAATCCCGGATAGCACTGCCCCCAGCATAGTTAAAGCCCTATTAACTTTCAGCTCACATTATGGTTTTCCTATGAACTTAAAAACGGACCAAGGAACCGAGTTCACAAATCAGGTCGTTTCAGAACTGTTAAAGTTACACAAAGTCCAACACCATACCACCGCAGCTCATGCCCCTAACGAAAATGGTATGATAGAACGATTTCATAGTACACTCCTAGAGCACCTTAGATTATTAAAAATTCAGCACAGAAATGAACCTGCCCAAAATCTTGTTCCGTACGCCATTATAGCATACAATAGCTCTATACATAGTCTAACTAAATACAGACCCTTTGATCTTGTAACTGGACATTTTGACCCCCGAGACCCGACCGACATGAACTTGACTGAAAGATTACTACAACAGTACCTACAGGAACATCGCAATAAAATGGATACAATCTACCATATCATACATGACTCATTAACAGCTGAACGTACCGCGCTGACGTCACAACGCAACGACAGTAGAGAACCCATTTTAAATTACAGACCAAACGAGGAAATATTCATACGGAACCCGGCAGCTGCTAGACAAAAACTCGCACCACGATTCACCCATGACAAAGTCGTCTCAAACTTACCCATTCATATTTACACCTCAAAGAAACGTGGACCCATAGCCAAAAATCGAATAAAGAGACCTTTAAAACATAGATCACTTGACTTGTTACAGGATCATACTAACCCTGACCAGCCAGGCCCCAGCTCAAGACATCCGACTTGACAGATTGGACGACGGACCCGGTATTTTGCCCTTTGACCTAGGCCCTACCAAGATCATATCCCATCACCATACATTCCTACAAGATATAGACCTTGACCTGTTACAGACACATCTGACTACTACAAAATCTCAACTAACTGCCGCAGCTAATAGTATCAATAACGAGAACTATAGTTTATTCAAATATCAAATCATTCAACTATTCCATAAAATAGATAAGATATCCTCGCAACTCGATACCTTCCTACCTAAGAGAGCTAAGCGTGGCCTATTTAACCCATTAGGTAGTTTTATCAAAAGTATAACTGGTAACCTCGACTACAGCGATGCTCTGAGGTATGAAAATATCCTTCAAAATTTACAGAAAAACGATCTTGACTTATCTGAAAGTTTCAATAACCATATTTCCTTATACAAGGCAATGACGATCCAACAAACTCAGATTTTAAATAACTTAACTACTAATCAGGCAAAGTTAGCGAAAGCGCTATCATATTTCATAAACAATTCCACCTCAGATAGAGTACAACTGGCTCACTATACCCAGCTGACTCAGTTATTCGCCTTGATCAGCGAAAACGTACAAGACTTAAGTATGGAGATAGATAAGTTAGAGAATATATTAGCTTTTAGTCGTACAGGCAACTTGCACCATTCTATTTTATCACTTAATGAAATCACCTATATGATAAGCAAATTAAACCTTTTGTATGAGCCTGAACAAATTTTAAAGTTAGATTTGAGATATTACTATGATTTGATTAGCTTAGGATGTTATTTTATAGATAAAAAGATCGTGATTGTCCTCAAATTCCCTCTAACTACTACATCATCCTATAAACTATACAGACTCTGCCCAGTACCTAATAAATTCCATAACGTCATCGTTCCCCCATTCCCATTCCTAGCAACCAACTCCAAGGAGTATGCGTACATAGAGGCAGAATGCCCGAAGGTCGACATCTGGTACATCTGCGAGCAACAGCTGAGCCACCAGATCCGCACGCAACGTGACTGTATCGACACCCTGATAAACTTGCAAGAAATAGACGCAACATGCAGTACTACTCCTATCTCTATGTCCAAGGAAGCGCTAACCGAGCTAGACAGTCAGCACTACATCATTTCGTTCCCGAAACCTACAAAAGTCGACATCTTCTGTGGACCACAGCAGCATCAGATCCTAGAAGGCAGTTTTCTAGCAACACTTCCTAGAAATTGCAGTATTCGAGCACCGAAATTCACTATTGCCAACTTCAATGATAAACTTCGTGGACAACCTGTCGAAATCATCATATTCCCACAGTCAACTTCGAACAGTCGCTGTCGAAACCATCTTCTGAGAATCGGCGACTTCAGTACCACCTGACCACAATCGACTTGAACAAATTGCACGATATCCAGAAACAAATTACAATGGAAATTCCGACGAAATCAATCACTTCGGACTTACTGACCACCTACCATACAACAATACCTATGTATGTACTGGTGACATTCTTCACAGTTGCACTGATTGCATTTTACCTGCGACATAAGAAGACAAAGAAGTTGAACTCATCCGCTGAACCCAATTTGGAACTATCACCTCTACCTGAGACTACTACTCGTACTTCAGCCAGAAACCTATCTCCGGAAGAGAAAAGAGCCGAAATATTCGCCGTAGACAAAGGCAAATAGTTGCTCATCTTGGAGGGGAGGTGTTACGATGTCACCATCTACAATGAATCACCGACCAGATGAATCACCTCATACGAGATTGCGAAAGACATGGAACCTTCTAGAACATCGATTCCGAATTTCATGAGAAATCTGACAGTGCATTTCATTTCCATCGTGGGACCACCACCAGTTTTCCCAGTGCCTTTTTGCTAGAATCGCTCTTGCGAGAGGACGTTTAGTATAATTGCGGGATCAATCGCGATCACCCCTAATTTTAAGTGAATAGACTAAGAACATTTGTAACTTTCTACATTAAAGTTGTGAATGGACATATCTCGTCTTTTTTAAAATCCCCTCTGACGGCCAGTACACGTAATTAGTACATAAATATTATATAAAAATATAAATACAAATAAATAGACTAATATATACAAAGCTCAAATCTAGGATAGAGAAAGATAATGCTCCTTCAAACGATTCTTGAAGACGGGGAGAGACGGACTATCTCTGATAGTGCAGGGAAGTAAGTTCCAAAGAGCGATCGCCCGCATTCGAAAACAGTGCTTGTATGCGACGGTATTGTGATGAGGTATAGAGAGCAGGGAAACCGTGTGAGTTCTACGTGGACGAGCCGAAGGGAGAAATTGAAAAAGCTCACGGAGAAAGCTAGGGTATCGAGGGTTGGTTAAGATGTTGAATAGAAGAGTGAGGATGTGTGTGTCCCGATGAAGTCGAATCGGCAGCCATTTTAACTCCTTGCGATACTGCGAGACGTGGTCGAACTTGCGCAGTCCGAAGATAAACCGAATCTCGAGATTTTGAAGTCGCTCGAGTCTGTTCAGTTGTTCTTCGTTGGCGCTAACCCAACAAACATCGGCATAATCGATCAAGGGGAGAAGAAGAGATTGAGCAAGAGTAATTTTTGTTTGATGGGGCAGAAAGTTCTGAAGCCGTCTTAGTGAGTGAAAGGTGGCAAAGACGCGCCTACTGACCTCGCTGACGTGGTTAGTCCAAGAGTTTATCAAACATGACACCAAGGTTTTTGGCCTTGTCACTGTAGGCGATTAAAGTACCGTCATAGGTAACGGGCGGTATGTACAATTGTTGCAATGCGTTTAAAGAATGTCTGGTACCCATAATAATCGCCTGGGACTTACTGGGGTTTACCAGCAATCCATGTGACGAAGCCCAGGTTCTGATGTTCTAAAGGTCAGCGTTCAGTGTGTCTATAGCCAGGTTCACCTCACTGAAGAGAAAATGACGATAAATCTGAAGATCATCAGCATAGAGATGATATGGGGAGAAGATAACATCGGAGATGGAGTTGATGAAGACAGAGAATAAGAGAGAGGAAAGAACACCACCCTGAGGAACGCCCGCTAAGAGATCGCACCACTCAGTAAAGGTTTCCTCAGACCTTATGCGCTGCTGCCGATATCTAAGATAAGAGTCGAACCAGCTGGCCGAGCGAGACGAGATATTAAGGGACCTTAATATTTGAGTGAGAATGTCAAAATCAACACAGTTGAAGGCGCTACTGAAGTCAAGCAGTGCTAGCACAGAAAGCTGTTTGTTATCCATAGCGAACTGGATATCATCCGTGACCTTTAACAAAGCCGTTGCGGTTCTGTGACCTGACCTGAAGCCGGATTGGAAGCGGTTGATCAAATTATTTCTGGATAGATAGGAAGAGATCTGGGTATGGACAACGGATTCAAGAACTTTGGAAAGGAGAGGTAGGATAGAGATGGGACGAAACTCTTTGAAGGTGGAAGGATTGGATGTTTTAGGCAAAGGGATGACATGTGCCTTTTTCCATATTTTGGGAAAGGAACACTCTGATAAAGAATAATTAATTAAATGAGTGATTGCAGGAAGCAGCTCGTCGAGAACGCTCCTGATCATTCGAGGACAAATATTGTCATCTCCAACAGCTTTAGAAGATATTGCCCGCACCGCCTTCCTAACAGCATCGACTCCGACCGGGCTGAACTCGAAAGGAGTAGTAGTAGTAGCAGGTCTTAAGCGGAGGCTACGCAGGGTGGCTTCCTTGACGATAGAGTTCATCACGACAGGGGGGGCAGAGAAGAATCTATTGAGACCGTTGAGATCGACATTACCGACTGGCAGATCCTGGGACTTACCGACGCCAAGAGTACGTAGAAACTTCCACACCTGAGCAGGAGTGTAGTTCTCGATGCACGTATATGTGGCGGCGCTTAGCGTCACGACACATACGATTGCATCGATTACGGAGAGATTTGAATGTGTGAAAGTTCTCGTTAGTTGGGTCTTTCTTGTAGCGGCATTTAGCTCGGTTCCTCTTGGTCATCAGGCGTTTGATAACGTCGTTAAGCCAAGGTGCGGGCAGGTGTTTCACCCTAACTCTCTTGATAGGAGCGTGTTTGTCAAACAGCCCCAAGATAATTGTGTTGAAGTTGTTGACTTTGTCATCAACGGTCTCGCTAGAGATGACGGGAGACCAATCAATAGAGGAGGCATCAGCTTTAAGAGACTCAAGATTCAATTTTTTAAAGCTGCGCATATCTAAGAATTTAGCTCTACTCTTGGGAGACATTATCTTGTATGATAGAAATATCAGATCATGGTAAGAGAAAGGGGCATTGATTTGACCGTGCGCAGCTACCTTGTCAGGATCGGATGTTATAATCAGATCAAGGAGGGAGGTTGTACAATGAGGTTGAAAGTGAGTACCATCAAGGGGAAGAATATGCATATTCAAGGAGTCAACAATCGATTGGAGTTTATCAGAGCGGTAGTTATTTTTGAGAAGACAGGTGTTAAAATCACCAAGAATAAGAGTATCGCTATACAGTGGGGTCAATTCATTCAGAAGGGATTCGAACGACTCAAAGTAGTCTATACGAACAGAAGGGCTATAGAAAACACCTAGAAGAACCTTATTATGGTGAAGACAGATTTCCAAGAACGGATACTCCGCAGATTCAGAGTATTGACTCGGAGAGACACTGACTACTTTGCACGGGATATCCGAGCGCAGGTAGACAGCAACCCCTCCATCAGTCTTTCCAACTCTGTCATTCCTATACAGCCTGTATCCTGGAAGAGAGTACATAGAAGAGGGCAGGCTAGGCTTAAGGAATGATTCCGACACAAGAATGCCGTCTATACGTTGCTGATTAAAAGTTTCTAAAAGGTCAGAATAACTCGTGTGTATACTCTGGGCATTAATGTGAACTAGGTTCAAATTTTTCCCCAGACCATTCCCAAAAACAGTTTTCAGTTTGGTTGAAAGAGATTCCGCTAAAGGTGAGTTGTCATTGTCACTTTCTGCACTTTCAAAATCATCGTTGGAGGAGCACGAGAAGAAACTATCTTCAATGTGTAGTGAGCTATCCATATAATTATATAATATAAATAAATAAAATAAAAATAAATAAACTACCTGAGTAGACCACAAAGTAATACTATATATATATATATATATATATATATATATACTTAACTTATAAGTTCTGTCACACAATAAAAACTTTTGAATTTAGAACGCTGGCCACAAAAAAGTTTATTGAATTCGAATTTCGAATTTTTCATGAAAATAAAAATGTGCACTTTTTAGAATTTTTCTCTTTTTTAAATATGGAGTGGACACTTAAGGAAGACCGTGTCTACGCGCCAATTCAGATTTTCGACTTTCTGAAAAATTTGAATATAACCAAAAGATTCGTTTATCGTACCATAAAACGATACAATGAAGACTCTAGTGTAGATGACAGGTCAAGAAGTGGTCGCCCTCGCTCTGTTAGGACTCCAGCAGTGATAAAAGCTGTGAAGGCGCGAATTCAAAGAAATCCCATACGTAAGCAGAAACTGTTGGCCCTTCAGATGGGGTTAAGCAGGACCACGGTGAAAAGGGTGTTAAATGAAGACTTAGGGCTTAGGGCATATCGAAGAAAAACAGGACATCGTTTGGACGCTCGTTTAATGGACCTAAGACTGAAGAGATGCCGCGTTTTGTTGAAACGGTACGCGGGAAAAAAGCATCGGGAATTTATTTTTTCGGATGAAAAAATTTTCACCGTGGAAGAGAGCTACAACAAACAAAATGATAAGATGTACGCACACATCAGTGAAGAAGCGAGCAACCGTATTCCGCGTGTCCAACGAGGTCATTTTCCATCCTCGCTCATGGTTTGGTTGGGAGTCTCTTATTGGGGCTTAACTGAGGTACATTTTTGTGAGAAAGGCGTAAAAACGAATGCAGTTGTATATCAAAATACAGTCCTCAAGAACCTTGTGGAACCTGTTTCTCATACCATGTTTAATAACAGGTACTGGGTATTCCAACAAGATTCTGCGCCAGCTCATAGAGCGAAAAGCACACAAGACTGGCTGGCGGCGCGTGAAATCGACTTCATCCGGCACGAAGACTGGCCCTCCTCCAGTCCAGATTTGAGTCCGTTAGATTACAAGATATGGCAACACTTGGAGGAAAAGGCCTGCTCAAAGCCTCATCCTGATTTGGAGTCACTCAAGGCATCCTTGATTAAGGCAGCCGCCGATATTGACATGGACCTCGTTCGTGCTGCGATAGACGACTGGCCGCGCAGAATAAAGGCCTGTATTCAAAATTAAAACAAACTTATGACCTGACTATGTATATATAAAGGGTGACCTAGACCCCTAACCATCGGAGTGCTGAAAGATATCTAAGTACTTATGGTAGAATACGATACACATTATATACGCAAGTTATATACGCATCTTTGTGATTTAAAAAAAATAATAAAAAATAAGAAAATAATAATACGAACACATAACGACGCGCTATCAGGACCGCATCGCAAGAACGAAACGCAAAATATTCGATTACAAAATGAGGATCAGTAAAGTTGTAGCAAATTCATTAGAATTGTAATTTTAGTAAATTTTTATTACATAAGAATGACATTACAGTTTGAATTATCCAAATCGGACCATTACTTATGAAGATATTAATAAACATTATGCGTTCCTTCCACTAAAAGGCAGTGTGCCCGGGACCGTGTGACGTCACTGTGACGATCGAGCGCGGGCAGTACTCGGTCGGCAGTCGGCCGGCGGCCGGCACTCATTCTCTCGTTCACGATTCGACGGGCGGCGACCGACGTGGTTGATAAAGTTACTCTTTATTTGTTGACAATTTATATAAATAACGTGTTGTTGTAACTCTACACCTATTTAATATGAGTACTAATAAAATAGAAGCTGGTTTTGTGCAAGCTCAATCAGATAACCTACCAAAAGTGGATTCTTTCATGGTATTTGACTACCTAGGTAATCATTCTAAGTTCACCAGCGCTGAAATCCGTGGTTGGAAACTACAAAGGTAAGGTTGCTGCTTATTTATCTACATACCTAGGTTCTCATTAGTATTTAGGTCTGGAGAGCTGTTAGTAGTAGTAAGGGGTGTGTAAGAAAGAATGAATGTAAAGTATGGATGGGTACAGGGACGTATTCAGAACTAGTGATTGTTATGCACATAATTTCGCGGATGGCTTTTCACCTATTTGCGCTTTATGTATTAAATGTAGGTATGGTTCCCTACACTTGCTGATCTATGACAGAAACCTTAATGTTGGTTGTCAATGACCTTGTTTTTCATCATTCTAACAAATCATTTCTTCAGTGCCATGTACCTAAGTAGGTAAAATATCTATCTAGGGCTATCCGTCTTTGGAATGCGCTACCCAGCGACATCAGGGATAGTCAATCTCTCCATTTTTAAGAATCGTCTGAAGTAGTTTTATTTATCCCTTTCTTAATCTTTGTATGTATTATATTATGTATTAAAGTCTTCACAAAATAAAAGGCCGGTTTTGACAGTTCACGCCCATGAAGTTTTAACCCCTATTGCATACGTAATAAAAGCCAACTGTTGCGTACAAGCAAAGCGAACAAGTTGCATCTAGGAAAACCGCTTCTATTACCTATTACCTACGGTTAAAATTTAATGGGCGTGAACTGTCAAAACGGGCCTTTTATTTTGTGAATGGGGTTGGTTTATTTATTATATGTATTTATTATACTATATAATGTAGATTATCGTATGTAGTAGGTAAATCCAGTATTAGTAAAAATATTTCATTAATCTTATTATCATTTTATTTCACACAAGCACATAGGCATCCAGTTTCTGAATTTTAAATGTATCCTCTCCATCCTGGGCTTGCTGGAAGAAATCTCTTTTTAGAGATAAGCTTGCCTTTGTAAACTCCTTTTCTGTATTGTTTTGTGATTTGATTTGTTATGTGCAATATATACTATAATATACAAATATACTCAAAAATATTTTGTTCTCTGTTTAATTTTATTCTGTTTTATTCATTTCATACAGATCTGCACGTGAAACCTACGGAGATGATGCTGTAGGATTTGTCCAAGTCCAGAGGTCAGGACATGTTTGTACCGTAAAAGCAAAAATAACGCCTGAACACAGAATAAAAAGTAAAGCGTATTGCTGCACATTTACATGTAATGAAAAAGAGGAGACGGTTTTGAACGTGGATTGCCATGACTGTGCGGCTCAAAAAGGAGGTTGCAAACATAGCGTAGCGTTCTTGATGTGGCTCCATAGACGCAGCGAGGAGCCATCTTCCACTGAAAAAAAATGTTACTGGGCCAAACCAAAGCTGGCTACTATAGGTACTACTACAAAATTTATAAAAGCTAAAGATTTGGTTCCCGGCTCAGTTACTATTGAAGATAAAAACACTGTTAACACTAATGGAGGCCAGTTTTTTCTAGCGGTTGCGCAAAGTCTAAAGGAAAATACTATAAGAAATCAGTTATCAGTATATGTCAGCAAGAACGAGTTGAAAAAATTGTCTTTGCATAACCTCGTTCATCAATACAAAAAAGAAGGCAATAATATTAGTAGCGCTGATGATTTTATTGATTATTGCTGTGCTAAAATCACCATAGAAGAATGTCACAAAGTAGAAGAAGCAACAGTTGGACAAGCTAGTGCACCTTTATGGCATGAGTTAAGGTATTGTAGAATAACCGCGTCTAAAGTTTACGAAGCTGCACGTTGTAAGACTCCCGATGGTGCTTTGATTGAACAAATATTTGGTGCCTCTTTACCGGAGACTCTGGCTATGAAAAGAGGCAAACGATTGGAATCCGATGTCAGAGCAGAAGTAGCCAATACAAGGAAAATAGTTATTCAAAATGGTGGTTTCTTTTTAAACCCCGATTGGCCTCATTTTGGTGCTTCTCCAGATGGATTGACCAGTGAGTACGTAGTAGAAATAAAATGTCCCTCGACAAAGAAAGGAAAGGAAAGTTTCGTAAAAAATAACGTTATTGGCAACAAATCAAAAGCTCAAATTCAGCTGCAAATGTTTTTTTGCTACAAATTGAAGGGATTGTTTTGTGTAGCTGATGAAAATTTTGAAAGCAATAAGAAAGTAGAAATACTAGAAGAAGATTATGATAAAAACTATTGTAGTGATCTTTTAGAGAAGTCCGCGCTTTTTTGGAAAACATCAGTGTTTCCGAAACTGGTTGAAACTTAAGGTTAAGTACATTTTTTTTAATACGAGTAATATGACATATTGACATTTGATAACGCAATGTTATCGAAATAAAATTCTATAAAAGAAACGAAAGCATTTTTACTTTTACACTTGATTACTTAATAGGCAATCCTGTAAATTAACTAAACCACAGGTTATTGTTACAATATAATCCAAAAAATGAATGTATGAAATGTCGACACATGCGTGAGGTCCGATCATTTTATAGTCTCTCTTATATCTCTATGCTTCTTTCAACGTGAACTCTTATAACAGCGATTCTTTTTGTTTGTAAAACTTCTTCTGCTGTAGATTTTGAGTTGGAACTCACACTAGGCGGCCTCAGAAGTGTGCAGCCACGTTGCTCCAGCAAATGGGAAATATTTTTAAAACCCCTGTCGGCTAACACAATACTTACATACAATTCATACATACAATTCTTTATTGCACAGAACATTACAACAATACAATTATACACGAAATTAAAAGGCAAAGGCGAGCTTATCTCTCAACAGAGATTTCTTCCAGCAAACCTATATAATACTTCCTTGTTGCACTTTGTCTAGAAATCCGCTGACTTCAAAAATTGTTTAGTCTGGGGTCCTCCCTCCATATCCCTCTGAGATGAAATTTATTAAACCGTCAGGTGTGATTGAAATCAAGTACTTGATGGTATTGCAGCTTTTATATTGTGACCAAGTAAGCGCTTGGTACAAACCGTTGCTAGGTTTCTCCATTTGAATTTCGAAACAATCGATTATTGAAATTGATTTAGAATAGCGCTTATGTAAATATAAAAATGTATTGCAAGCATTGAGTTAGGTTCATGCCATCGGATTTTTCGTAAAGTCACTAGGATTTCGATAGATGACATTCCCGTGAAATTTTGTAAATGTTTAATAGAAAAGTATGAGTGGTCAGGAATGCCTATCAGTAATTTTGGATCTCGAGAGATAGCCATTACAGCGCCCTTTTGCATATGTGCATTGAAGACATTTGTGTTCATCGTTTCTGTTATTTCCAAATCATTCGATTCGTTATCACTAGCATTCACACCAAAATAATGAGTAATATCACTTGAGTTTGAGCTGCTGATCGTGAAGTTAACGTTTTGGTCTCAACTTTGAAGGATTGATTTTTCTTTCAGTATGCTTTGTTTACATTTGATTGGCGTATTACTAGATTTAGTTTTCATTTTTGGTTTAATATTAACCTGTACTGCGTGTGTTTTTTGACCAGTTACATTGTTTTTTGATAATAAGTCTATTTCTTCAGGTATGTTGAGGGGATCACTGTTTTGAATGATATTCGAGTCTTTATTCTCAAACTCTATCACTTCAATCGAATGCAACAACAGGTCGTCGTGTCCAATATCCTTACTTAAAACTAATTCAAAATATTCTATATCTTGTCTTTTTTTAAATCCGGGTCTGTCAATTTTCTTAATTTGAAGCTTTTGACATTCAAACTTATGAGGCAAAACTCCCTTCTTCAGTTTAAGCTTTCCTCCAACCAAACTTTACGTAATTTTCCATATCTTCTTCCACCTGAAATATAAAAATATAAGTATATTAAATGTATTTGCTTCTAACAATAAACAAATAAATGCACCGCTGTTGTATAAATGATTAAAATAATTATTATTCACTCTTTGCTCTTTACCCGAGTAGGTACGTCCCTATGTCATTGTTTTGAGACTGAATAACTTTAGCATTAAAAAACCCCCGCATAAAACCAGAGTTCCAGTTTCATCACTAGGACTCATCATCGGGTGTTATTAAAAGGTCTTATCACAATGAATCGAATGAGCCTAAACTCGATGGGTATACTAGTAAGCATCACAAGGTTCCAGCTCCCACCTTCGAACTTCGCACTACATCATCAGATCAGCTCAATAGTACCATATTCTCAAAGGTCTTGTCACTGCAAGTCTAATGAGCCCAAACTCGATGGGTCTACTAGTAAGCATCCCAAGGTTCCAGCCCCCACCTTCTATCTTCACACTCCATCATCAGATCAGCTCGATGGTACCATAATTCCCAAAGGTCTTGTCACAACAAACCTAATAAGCCCAAATTCTACGGGTTTACTAGTAAGTATCATAGGGTTTCTGCTCCCACCTTCGTAGTCCATCATCAGACCAGCTTGGTGGTACCATAACAACAGGCTCCAAGAAATCTACTTTAAAAAAAAACAACATTCAAATCGGTTTACCCGTTTACGCTCCGCGAGCTGAGTGACAGACACACTGACACACAGACAGACAGAGTGACTCACACGTCAAACTCATAACACCCCTTTTGCCTTCGTTGGGCGGGGGTTAAAAATAGAAACGGCCGTATGTACTAGGTTTATGCACAAAACTCAGAAAAAGTAAGTAGGTATATGTATTTGTTAATATAGCCGAATAGACCAAAAAGAGAATAGATAAGTATTATGTACAATACACGCACTATATCAACTTATTTTCATAAATCATACGTAGCTAAAGGTATATTTATACCTATCTATTTATAGGTATTATATTATGTAGGTAATACTTACATTGAAATGATCTTCACAGCAATGTCTTGTAGCCTGGGTAGAGCATGGATTTTTATCATCTCTCTTTGCTATGGAATACCATTTTTTACGAAGTTTCGGTTTCGGGCACGTTAAAAAAATAGTTTTTCTGGCGTTTTTAAAGTAGTATTTGTACATTTCGGCACTATACAATATTTATACATAGTTGAGACACAAATTGGACACTTTATTCGTTTCAAATTTACAATTAACCACACAAAACACTGCGCGCCATACCGCTACCAACGGCTGAGTGGCGGCGACCGTCACTGTGACGTCACAGGCAATCGCGCCGTCCGGTCAGTGAACTTTGCTAGTAATTTGGTCCTAACTTCGTCAATTTTTGTTGTAGAATAAAAAAAAAAACACTGTATGTTATGGATTTCTTAGCTCTATAAAATCGCGCTTTCAACTTTAAACGTTACGGATCGTCATTATGAAGCTGACGTTTGCGTTTCGTTTATGCATTGGCAGAAAAAAAAAAGGTTAACTGACATGACAGTGACAGCTGACAAGAAAATAAGTCAAAGTACGGTTACCTTGCTTTTCTTGTGAAAAAACAATAATAGAACAAAGAAGTGAACTTTGGACTTGGACAAAGAAACAATTCTACCTTACAATTATGTTCATCACTTCACTTCTTCACGCCCTGTGTGTGGACAGCTCTCCTGGTTTGTGGCTTGGTGGATGTTGCCGCTGCCAACGCAGCCGGTTTCTTCCCCTTACCGGCGGGCAAGGGGGTCTCCTTGCTGGGATACTTCTCAGTCAGCGGCCGTAAATCCGCCCAGCATTCCACCTTATGCCGCGACTTGTCGGGAAACATCACTAGAACCTTGCCATCCGAAGACCAAGTGTTGTTGAGACCAAATTGCTTCCTCGCCGTAACAAACACCTCATATCGGGTTTTGGTCAAGAACTCGGACACTGTGATGCCAGTACCCTTGAGTTGTTTCTTCACTCCCCATAATTCACAGCGTGCCGATTATGTAGCAAAGCGGACTAGAAGGGGCCGATGATTCTTTCCCTTGGCATTAAGGCGATGTACTATGCTCACTGCACTGAGGCACCCTGCAGACAGCTTCAGACGGGAGGCAACCGCATCCAAGAAGACAATGTCTGGCTTCAACACCTTGCGCCTCGCCGCAGTCTCATGCCGGTCCAGCCCACGTGTGACAAGCTCCAGTTGGGACTTCAGCATTCCGAGAGTCTTCCACATGAGATCCTTGAAATCCCTGAACTCAGGCGCCAAATTGGTGATGTCCACGGGTCCAGTAGCAAGGGTGGCAGATTGCAGCTTCTGGTCATGCCTCCCCATCTGCTCAGTGAATGTGGCAGCCAGCTCTTCCATGTTCTTGTGTATCTCTGCATGCAGGTCCATATTGAAGTGTTGGTGATTTTGGAAAAATGATGAGAAAGAGAGTGAATTTAGTTTGATTTGGTTATTTGGGAGTCCAGGTCAGTGAGTTTATAAAATTATGTACATAAAATTTCAATTAAATAATAAAAATTTGATATTAAAATGCAGAGCAAAATTATAAGTTGTGCACTTTCCGACTACCTAAAATACAATAGTTCCAGATTTTCCACGTTTAAAACTGATAAGAGCAAATTTTTCCCGTTTAACGGTATTACCATCATCTTCTCTATCATCATCACTAATTGTATAGGGACTTTCATCAGATTCTGCATATGATATTACGGAGCTGTCGGTACTCGTGATTGATTCAATACTGATTTTACGCATTTTTGAACTTGTCTGTAGTATTTTTTAGCATTTAACTCATTTTTACGTGATGATGATTTTGGCAGTTTTACAATTGATTTTTCGGGCTTTTTTTATGTTGATGGTTGTACCAAAGTTTTGGTTTCAGTCTTGAGATTTCTTGATGAGATCGGTTGCAAGAGAATTTGGGTTTTCGTGGTGTTATTTTGTGATGAAAGTTATTTTGTGAAACTTTCAGTAAAATTTGCTTGGGGCTTATTATGTAGTGTATGATTCCTCGGATTGTAACAGCCACAATTTCCTCTTAGCTTCCCACAAAAACAGCTTACATCGCGGTACCGTAATCGCGGAGACAATAATTTGGTGTATATTCATGGTTCGAGGAATTGCAATCAAATCACCTGGTATGCTTTTTTCCTTTTTTCTTATTAATGACTCCGGCACGTAAAATAACTTTATATCAGTATTTTGTGTCATCACATTGAAAGCGTCTGGTGCATGGACAATACCTTTCCCGAAGGCCAGTTGCTGGTCCATTACTCTCTTGAGTGTTCCTCCTACACCATCTGCTGCGCCTTTGCCGTGTGCAGCCTCAAAGTACGACCAGGTGCCAAAAGTAAGATCGTTTTGACGTAGAAGCTCTATCATTTGAAAGAAATTCTTTTTCTGCTTATATTGTGTTGTGGGCCCATCCGAGAAGAAGTGTACTACTTTTATTTCTGGGTTTTCATTTTAATATAATCTATCACGGTTTCTAAATGAGCCCATATGGCACCTGGGTCATGATCATTGCTTGGAGACACAGAGCAAACGATCTAGGTTTCTCCGATTTGCTATAAATCATCCCTGAAGTGTAATGTGTACCCTTGATGCACCAAAGTGTAAAGATTGTATCTCCGTTGATAGCTTGCACTGATACTTCTCAGAAAAGTCAATGAGAATGCAAACTTCATCTTCTTTTAAGTTATCAATTACTTCACGGTACTTGCAATACTGGTGGTGAATATTGTAGAAGTGTTTTTTGAATTTCAATAATTCTCCTAGGAATAAATTGAACAAATGTTCTACTGTACCGTTGATGACGTCCTTTACATATTTTTTGGTTTTGATAACTTGTGTTGTACCATTAATTGTGTTTATGATATTGATGCTCTTTGCGCATCCATTCCAACCATGCACATTGTGTATCAGGTGAAACATGTGAGTCAAGTTGAGGTTTTTTATCCTTGCATATTGCACACTTAGAGTACATACAGTTGTAATGCCTTGAAAAGAAGATTGCTATGTCTAATGCACGCACAAGTGTCATGGTCACTCAGTTTGGGGCGCACTACATAAAAAGGTTTATTTCTTCGAAATGTAGACAAAGACTCTTTGCTACAATCGGAAATGTACTTCAAATACAACTTTTTCATACTAGCTAATAGAAAGCGTTCTGCTTCTTTACCTTTTTGCATGTAACAACTTCTCGTTTCCCTGCCATACATGTTGAATTATCATCTCTGTTAAAGAGATCTCGAATTTCTTTTGATTCCTTGGAATTAAACACTTTGGTAGTCTTTGTTAGATTATTTCGCACATTCCCTTTAAGGCCAAGACTGTTCGTTACTTTTGTTTGCATTTTGTATTTTTGTACTATTTCGTTTGATGCAACGGTTTTCAAAATTTGTTTAGTTTTGTTGTCTATAGCATTTTCAAACACATTTTCCAGTGATCTATTAAACACATTAAGTTCGAGTATCTTTTTCTTTACCCGTTCCTTTTATTTTTGGGCTATGATTGGAATGTTTTCTTTCAGAAAAGCTTCAAAATTCAAATTCAAAAAGAGTTTATTTCCATAAGAAACACATAGGTAACATTTGGAGAATGTCAAATCTTAAACTAACACATGTATATATGCATATATATATATGGGACAATAATAATAATAATAATAATAATAATAATACCTTGGACACTATTTACACACATTGATCTAGTCCCAAACTAGGATTCCCTGTATCTTGGGTACTAGACAACGATACACATACTTATATAGATAAATATTATACTTAGATAGATAAACAACCATGACTAGGTTACAAACATCCGTTCTCATCAAACAAATATTTGCCCCCACCGGGACTCGAACCCGGGACCCTTGGCTTCGTAGGCAGGGTCACTGCCGACTCGGCCATTCGGGTCGTCAACAACAACAACAATGACTTCTGGACTAGACGGCGATGGATCTAAATCGGTTACTTTTGGTAATATTTCTGTTTTTTCGTTCTTTGATTTTTTTCGGAACCTGTACAGTTGTTTTCGGAGGCGATTGTTCTGCCTCGTCAGATTTTCTACCACCTCATTTAAGTGTTGTTTTTTTTTAATAGTTGTCTTTTTCTCTTATCTTCTATTCTTTTATGTTTTGGAATAGCCTTTTTCTGTACATCTTCACTCTGTACACCTTCCTCTTTATCACCTTCATTCCGGACATCTTCATTTTGAACTCTTTCGGAATTCCTTTCACGTCTTTTTTCATTAGATTTTTGCCATTTTAATCGTCTCTTTTTTTCCTGCTTCAGATAAATCTCAAGTTGGTTTAGTTGCAGCTTTCATACGCTCCCTATTTTTTCTTTCTTCATTCTTTTGCGGATCTTGTTTCAACTTTTCCCTGTACTTTTTTTGTCGTTCTTTGCTTGTCATCTGCATCTGAAAAAGCTCATCATATTATACTAGTGATTCATCTTCAGTCAAATGTCATATTATATCATTACATAGCGTCACGCCTTTTCCCATACGGGTGGCAGAGGCACAACTGTGCCAGTAATTCAATAATTCATTTTGTATTTTTTTTTAATTATTTATTTATTTATTCACTGGCATCTAAATACGAACAGAGTTTAATATTCTTAATCACCACTTAAACCACTGAGGTTTGTGTGTGGTGTTATCTACTCATTATACAGTATTTATGTTTATTTAACTTTAGCATTAAAAAACCCCCGCATAAAAGCAGACTTCCAGTTTCATCACCAGGTCTCATCATCGGATGTTATTAAAAGGTATCATCACAATGAATCGAATGAGCCTAAACTCGATGGGTTACTAGTAATCATCATAGGGTTCCCGTTCCCACCTTCGAAGTCCATCTCGACATGTACAATAAGAACATGCTCCAAGAAATCTACTTTCGAATAAAAAAAACAATATTCAAATCGGTTCACCCGTTTACGCTCCGCGAGCTGAGAAACAGACAGACAGAGTGACTCACACGTCAAAATCATAACACCCCTTTTGAAAATAGAATTTAAAACATTAATATTTCTCTGCTGATATATGACGTCATCTATGAACTTCATTGTGATCAAGACTTTATGAAAATAATTTGGAGAATCCTACATCTGCGCAACAAAAATTTACATCTGAGCAACGAAACGTTACACAGTCGTAACCTCATTGTATTTAATATCCTCCAAAAGACACGAAAAAAATGATTTCATGATCAAATAAATCTAAACAAATCTTGGCTACTTACAATGAATACTACTAAAGAAAAGTAGTGTGTATTTTTATTTACCTCGCCTTGAGTCAATTGCAACCTCCGTTGAACAGATGTTTTTTTTTTGGATTCTGGCCGACGATCCCACAACATCAAACTGGTCAAGGGATTAAAAATGGCGTCGCGTCTACCACGTGACATTCCGCAAGGTGTTGCCAGAGCATATAAATGGTTTCCGTGGTATATTGTGTGCCAAAGTTATCGAATAAATCACCGTTGAACAGATGTGTAACACAGATGTAAAAATCTTGGGACATAATTGAAACTTTATTTTAATACTAGCTTTTTCCCGCGACTTCGTCCGCCATCCGCTTTGACTTAGTGGTGTCAGGACCTGTGTCCGCACTCGTTGCGCCTCAGAATTGCGACAATTCCGCGCAAATCGGAAGATCCAGGCGGTCACATTGACCAGCTTGTCGAGCAAGCTGTACCGTTCCAGCAGGCTGAACTCCTCTTCCGGCTCTAGTTGCGTCGTACAGACACCGACTGTCAAGGCGCCGTTCGCCGAGGTAACGCGTGGACTCATTGGCCAATCCGATTCGGCTTGAGTCAACCATTTTGGACCCCACCACAAGGGATGTCCAACTAACTCCGGAGCGTGACACCCACGAGACGCACGGTCTGCTGGGTTCATTTCCCCTGGAACATGTCTCCAGATTAAGGGAACCTCCGAATTCAAAATCTGCGAAACCCGATTCGCCACAAAAATCTCCAGCTTGTGAACTGAAGCCTTCAGCCAGCATAACACGATCTGGCTGTCCGTCCAAGCGTAGACCGTATCTTCTAACGCTATTGACCCACGAAGAACCGTCATCGTGTGGTTGAGCAGACGAGTCAGGAGAGCCGCTCCTGAAAGCTCTGATTTGGGAATGGTCAGGCGAGTGCGCAACGGCGCAACCTTGCTCTTGGCCATGACCAACCGCACATCAACCTCCCCCGAGGAGTCGACCGTACGCAGATACACCGCAGCTCCGTAGCCCTTCTCCGAGGCATCGCAAAACCCATGCAGGGTGGCGGTGTATCGTTTGGTGGGGACCAACCTCCATAGCAGTGAAATCCGATTGATGCCAGGGAGTGTCGAAAAGAACGATTCTCACTCTAAGCTCAATGACCCGCCGATCGGGTCGTCCCATTTCAGCTCAGCAGACCACAATTGCTGCATAAAACACTTGAGCTGAAATGTTACCGGGGTGATCCACCCGTTTGGATCAAATGTCCTAGCCACCGTTGAAAGGACGTTCCGTTTCGTCCAGACCTTCGGGGAGTCCAACTCGACCCGATACGAAAACATGTCTGACACCGGCTGGTACTGGACGCCTAATACCGACAACATATTCGGATTTTACAGATTTTCGAAAATGTGGGGATCCTGCTGGTAGTCATCCGGAAGACCAGACAGTAACTCTGGAGAGTTCGACATCCATTTCCGGAGCTCGTAACCTCCACCCCGTAAGAGCTCAACTAGCTCGTCCCGTCGAGCGAGCGCCTCCTCTACGGAATCTGCACCGGTACAGATATCGTCCACGTAGAGATCCTGCTCCAGGATCGCTGCTCCTCTAGGGAAATTTAACCGTTCTCGATCCGCTAATTAATTAAAACACGTAGTACATAACTAAAATGCATTTTTAAATTTTCGTCCACCATGACAATTCATAACACTTGCATAAAAGTTATAAACAACGAAGAAGTTTTTTGAGTGATGACGAGGAAGGTTCTTGAGTGTGGAAAAACTATGATGATAAATAGGTGCTTCTCATGCAGTAACAGCCTGCCCCCATCACGACGGCAGCTGCGCCGTACCGTGGTGAAGGAGCCAGGCCCTGAGTCTTAAAGTTATTTATGTTATTTAACAACAAAAAAACAGGTAACATAACAATAAGTTTTGAAGCTCACAAGGATCGAGATCGAGGGTTATAAATATAAATTACCTGATTCAATATAGTTCTATAGACTACATTACATTGGCAGCGGCGCCGCGCTGTAGTGATGGGGCCAGGCCCTTACTTAAGGTTATTTATGGTTTAAAAAAATAAAACAGGTAATATAACAAAAAAAATAGATAGGAAAAAAAGCGCGGGAAACCATTGAAATAACCAGGCGGGATTTTCGAAGTTTTTATTAATTTCATCGATTACTCGTGTATCAATCGGGGTTTTTAGAAATAAAAGGCGTCTGGAGACAAATAAAAAGAAACCAATCATGGGGAAGGTGCGAATAAGAAAGAGAAAAAAAGATGAGGGTGAAGAGAAAAGTGAAGGAGACTCCACGTCGTCGTCCGAATCAGAGGTCGAAAGCGCAGATAAGTACAAACCTTATCTGGTAACAGATTATAAGAGACGATACCCTGAGGATTCCGGTGCTACAGAATTTGTAGTATTCGTAGAGTTCCAATGCGGATATACCTATAGGAACCCGAGACCTAATGTCCATATCTAGCTGTATCAAAAGGTTTAATAAAGGAATCAAATATCTTAGGTCAATGAACAAGTTCAAAATTGCCATATACTTCGAAAAAGCCAGCCTTGCTAATGCCTTCTTGAACAATGCTACATTTTTAAAAGACTACCAATTAAGGCCAATATACCAGCTTCAAGCACTGAAATTACTGCTATAATTAAAAATGTACCCACCAACTTGACAAACAAAAAGATATTCACAATGCTATCAAGTTACAAAAAAATAATATCTGTTCGAAGATTCACAAAAAGGACCAAAGTCGATGATAACTTCATTCAACAGCCGCTGCAGACAGTAGCCATCACCTTCGCGACGTCAGTTCTTCCAGACTACGTAGATTTGGACGGTTGGCGGCATGACATCTCAGCGTATGTTCCACCAGTCAAACAATGTTTCCGGTGTCTCAGGTATGGCCATTTAGCAAAGTTTTGCAAGAACTCCGAGCGCTGCTCCATCTGTAAAGAAGACCACTCATATAAAGTTTGTAAAACTCCGATCGAACAGGCCAAATGCTTCCATTGCGATGGCAATCACGTTAGCATTTCAGCTCAGTGTCCAATTAAGCAAAAGAAAATACAAGAAAACAGACAAAAGTTCAGACACCATCATTCGCTGACATTTTCAAAAATGGAAATTTCCCACCTCTCGGCCCTAAGAAGCCTCTTGATCTCTTGACATTATTAAAATCAAATGACAAGGCACTGAATCTCTTAGTGCAAAGCATTATAAAAATTATAACATTAAATAAGACAAGATACCCCAATATCCTCTAAAAATGTGTTAGATGTTTTAAGCGATTTTTTCAACTCCTGTGATACCAAGAACATTAGTGCAAATTCACAGACAAATTAAAGTTAGTACAGTGGAATGCTCAAAGTCTGTTATGTAATCGTCATATTTTTACTCAATTTTTGTATGAAAATAATATTGACATAGCTTTAGTTTACGAAACTTGGCTCAGGCCTACACAACGTTTAAATATTAAAGGATAGTCAATAGAACGCAATGATTGTGGCAATAAACACAATGGTGTTGCCATGGTCATTCGTAACAACATACAATACAGTAGATTAAAAACATTTTTTGATGATTAACTACAGAATATTGCTATCAAAATAAACTTTAATAACAGTTCATTATCAATGGCCAGTCTTTATATCCCGACAAATTGTAGTCCTACTTTTAGAAAAACAAAATTTGTTAATTTTATTAATACCTTACCACAACCATGCTTAGTAGCAGGTGATTTCAATGCACATCACACCATGTGGGGTTGCCAATCTGTCAGTCCTCGTGGAAGAGATGTCCTCGACGCTGTAAATGAATGCAATTTAGTGTTATTAAATGACACACAACCAACAACTGTAGGTAGAAATAACTGGAGACCGAATGGTTTGGATTTAACAATAGTCAGTCCCTCTATAGCCCTTAATTGCAATTGGACAGTATATGATGATCCCCTGGGAAGTTATCATCTACCCACAATAACTGAGATTTTGTTCAACACTATCACTGATTCTTCTACAAACAACTTTATTTCTCAAAATAACACAGCTGCACTCAAAAGATCTAATCTGCGGCTAGTAAATTGGAATAAGTTTTCAAAGCTCGCCAACACTATGCTTAAAGAATTTATTATTAACCATAACGATCCTCTACAGTCTTACTATGACTATTGTGATATCATTCATAAAGCTATTAATCAATCGATGTTTAGAAGTCAGGCCCAAAATTCAAATATGAATAATAATAGCTCGAAACAGACAGGAAGCAATTTTAAATACCGGCATCCTCCTCTGACATGGTGGAATGAAAAGTGTGCTAATGCAGTTCAAAAAAGTAAGGAAGCTTTTATTATATTTAAACAAGATCCTAGTGATTTAAACTATATTAATTAAAAAAAAATGCAGGCTGAGAAAAAACTTATTATTAAATTAGAAAGATTAAATAGTTGGAAGAAATACTGTACTGACATAAATAGATCCACTCCAATTTCTAAAATTTGGCAAACCATGCGTAAATTTAGTAAATCCTACAGTAAAAGTACGAAAAAAAAAAAAAATAATGAAATATTTTGGATAAATAACTTTTTAAGGAAATATACACCTGACTTTGTTTCATTACCAATGCAAATAAATAATACTTCTTCCGTAAACCCCACCAATAGTTACATTATCAATCCATTCACCATAGATGAGTTAAAAGCAGCTATCAAGTCACGTAAAGACACAACCTTTGGTTTAGATTGCATTTCTAACAAAATGTTTAAAAAACTGGAAACAGATTGCCTTGTGAAACGTTTAAATATTTTAAATTTACTCTGGGAACAATCAATAATTCCAAAAGAGTGGAAATGCTTGGTTCCAATTCTAAAAGCAGGAAAAGATCCAAATGATGCAGACTCTTACCGTCCCATTGCATTAACATCTTGTGCAGGTAAACTTTTTGAGCAACTTATGAAACAATGTCTTGAGTTTTATGTTGAATCCAATCATATTCTTACATGAAATCAGTTCGGGTTTCGTCGCGGTCGGTCAGCAAGAGAAAGTATAGGGCATCTCTTCCATGATACTGACGCTGCGGTTAACAGTAATAAACATCTTGTCTGTATTTTTTTCGATATTGTAGGAGCATTCAATAACATTAATCGTTCTGTTTTATGTACCATTCTTTCTTCTTTGGGAATACCTGAAAAATGTGTTAGATGGATTTATGAGTTTATCAGTGGAAGAGAAGTTTATGTTAAGATGAGTTGCAATAATATTTTTGGGCCTAGATTGTCAACTAAAGGCGTCTGTTAAGGCGGCATTTTGAGCCCTTTATTGTATATTCTCTACATCCACAGGCTCAATAAAATGTTAGGAACAGAAGTCAGCAACTTACAGTTTGCCGATGATTTGGCTATTTATTGCAGTGGTAATAACATCACACACACAACTCAAAAATTAAATTTAGCACTGGAAAAATTACATAGTTACTTTCAATATTTAAATCTAGAAATTAGTCCAGCTAAAAGTAAAGTAGTCATATTCTCAAAGAAAAAAGTCATCCCAGTTAAGCTACAATATGACAATAACTTATTACCAATTCAATCTCAAATAAAATTTTTGGGTGTAGTTTTTACACAGAATCTCTCATGGTGTAGATATGTTGATTGCATAACGGAACGAGCTTTAAGAGCTACCAACACTTTAAGATCTTTGGTTGGCAGCCATTGGGGTGCCGATCCTAAGATTCTTTTAACTCTATACAAAGCCCTTGTAAGAAGTCACTTTGACTATGGTTTTTTCTGTTATTGTATAGATCCAAAATTAGTAGATAAACTTGAAAAGATCCAAAATATAAATTTAAGATTAAACTTAGGAGCCTTTAAGTCATCTCCAATTAATTCAATGCAGGTTGAGTGTAACTTGTGTCCATTAATGATCAGATTCAATAATTTAAAACTTTATTTCATTATCAAGTTGTTGTCTGAAGATGGCAATCTCCTTCTTTCTAAACTACTAATGCTTAACTCTAATAACTTTTTAACTTGTAACATTCAATAGTAGTACTTTGCCTTGTTATGAATGATCATATGAGAGCAAATTCTGTGGGTTAAAGATTCACATAGATAGGACACTGAGTGATAAATATGCAGTTTACAATAAAATTGATGAACACAGAGAGATTAGACAAATTTATACAGATGGCTCGAAATGTAACGAAAACGTCTCCATGGCTTACTATGATCCTGTCACTAAATTGGGCCATTGGTTCAGATTGCCATAAAATGCAAGTATATACACAGCAGAAGCTCAAGCCATTTATGCATCTTTAGAATATATAGAATCAACTAACCTCAGTTTCAAGAAATGGTTGATAATTTCGGACAGCATCAGCGTTTTAATGGCACTGTCAAATCCCACGTACAATAATAATAATAATAATAATAATACCTTGGACACTATTGACACACATTGATCTAGCCCCAAACTAGGATTGCCTGTGTCTTGGGTACTAGACAACGATACACATACACATATAGATAAATATTATACAACAATGGTAGCACAAACTATATTATTTATAACATAAGGCAGAAAATTAGTAGGCTTTCGCTCAATCAAGATAGAGAAATAAGTTTGTTTTGGACATCATCTCACTTTGGCGTCTCTGGCAACGAACTCGCTGATAAACTTGCCAGCTCTATAATAAAAAATCCCAATATTCACCAAATACCTGTCAAGAACATTAAGTTGCCAGCTTCAGATTGCAAAACCGACATTAGGACGAATATTAAACATCAATGGATGCTTCATTGGAGAGAAACGACACAAATAAAAGGTAAATGGTACAGCTATATTAACTCGGACATTAAGAGACCATGGTTTATCGTCGGAAAATATCTACATAGAAACTTTTACACAATAATTTTTCGTTTGAGAATTGGACAGGGCAGATTTAATGAACATTTACATAGATTGAAAATGATTCCTTCCCCAAATTGTACATTTTGTAATTCTGAAAAACAATCCCTAAATCATATATTTTTTTATTGCCCTCAATTCAATATACAAAGACTAGTATTCATTGACAGCTTATTGAACATTTACAAAGAAGCCCTGGATGTCCCGCGCTCTATTCAGGATCTCCTTAAGAATATAGAAGCATTTTACCCTATTTATAATTTCATTTGAAAAATAATAATACACCGGAATAGACCTATACTACCTGATTTGACAACTCGGATGTGACCTATAAATACTGGAGGAAAATTGATACCTGATTTGACAACACGGATTGACCTAAACATACAGGATTATGAAGTTAAAGAATTTATTCTTACGTTAGACAAGGCTATGTGCCTCGAATATATAATAAAGACTGAAGAAAATACCTACGGAAAGACAAGGCTTTTAGCCTCAATCAATATGAAGAGAAGAAAAGAAATTAAAATAATACCAGGCGGTATGGGCTTAAGCTCTTAGCCTTTTCCATAAAGGAAAAAAACATTAAAAAAAAAAAACAAAAAAATAGAGCTCATCTAGGTCGAGGATTATTATAATTATAAATTACCGAACTCAATATAACTTCTAAAGACTATATCATATGATTTATTATTTTCCGCTAATACGTGTAAGTTTCGCGCACTTGACACCCTCGAACATCCAACATAAAGTCGCCCATGAGAAAAGCATGGAGTGCTCAAATGGATCCCTGCCATTTTCAGTGTTTAGCCCTGTGATTTATTAATTGTCATGGTGAATGACGCAACTTCAAAGGAAAATGCAACCTCTTGAACTGAAGAACTGAAACAGCACTGCCCTCTCGCACAACAACTGTTTGAATATATTTGACTGTAAGTTTGGAAACACCTCTGAAATTAGTTCATCATTGGGCGTCATTGTATGACAAAAGTCTTTGGTAAATTGACTTTTACTATCCACGTTTGTATCGAGTTGCCCCTCTCCTATTTGCAACAACTTAAGACTGTCGATGCAGACACCTTATTCTAAGTCATTAAAAAGCTGAACACGCATATTGAACGTAAGATGGAGCTTTTTTACTTTAGATCACAGTGTCAACGCCTTCAGACACGCATTCATTTCATCCGCCGGTGTACTCCTCTCAATGAAAGGCAGTGTCTGTCCAAAATCACCTGCGAGCAATACTACAACATTTCTCATCAGAGCTTGGTTGCCGCCGAGATCTTGCAAACTGCGGTTCAAAGCCTCTACCGCACGCTTATGTGACATAGTGCATTCGTCCCACACAGTTAACATGCACTGTTTTTTGCACTTTTGCAAATGTTGCACGTGGGGGCTTCTGCGCTCATATAAAACATAAACACGCCGTTTTTCGGGAAGTAAATGTGGTTCCATTTCATTGACATATGCTTCTAAGACTACGGTATCGTAATTAAGTTCACTAATGACATCATTTGATATATCTCCCCTTCGTTGTGGCGTGTGAAAATCAAAATCCACCATTCTTTTGCCAGATAAGTCTACAATTTTGTCCTCTATTAATTTGAGAGCCTCATTGATTATCAAATATCTTGCATGCCCTCTAGCCTATGTGCGATATCTTCCGACAGTTCGGCCTTGTATTTTTCCCACAGCTGGAGAGGGTTAGAGAGTCCGCAAGTGCTCACTAAAATTGCAACCAGCTCTCTGAGTTTTGTGGCAGAGCGGTACAGTACGGCTTCCACCGGTGACTAAACATTTCAAAATGGTGGCAACTTTTTCAAAATCCGACTTCAGAATTATGGTCGGGCTCTGTGCTAAATTTCATTCAAATCCGTTCAGCCGTTTTAGCGTGATTGAGGCACAAACACACAAACATCCAAACATTCTAACATCGCTACTTTCACATTAATAATATTAGTTAGAAGTTCGATTTAAGGAGGCTTTTAAAAATACCAATTGTTGTAATTATACAAGCTGCATATGTCTTCTAATTATTCTTATATTAAATTTGGCCTAAAATAACATACGGTTAGAAAAAGCAACATTTGTTTTGAAAAATCTGGTAATGGGACATGCATATTATGTATGTCCAGATGAAAACAAGGTTTAAATTATTTATTTTAATTTGATAATGGACAGCTTGTTACATAAATAATCTATCATCATCATCTATCATGCAAAGATGACACTACCTTCTAACAGAAACCCGCTAGGAAATTACCAAAAAGGCAAAAACAAATAAGTTATATCAACATTTGTCTGTGGGACATGATTTTTATGCCAATGTACACTTTATTTGAAACTTTGCCGAATATATTCAAATAGGGGAATGTATGCTTCTTCAAATTGCAGTAACTGCTGGGTGGAGCGTGGGATACTCTCGGCCTTTGTAAAGATGTCTAATAGCTTGACCATCAGCAATAGGCGTTGAATGCTAAAGGACGTTCAATTGTGGTCCAATGTCTGGTCTTCTATACCACACCTATCACACAGAGGGGAATCTATCATCTTCATCTTGTGAAGGTGGGCATTCAATCGGCAGTGTCCAAGTCTCAGTCGGATAATGATCGAATGCAATCGTCTATTTATAAATCTTCTTTTGGTGAACCAGGGTATTTTGTTAATTAATCCATGCCATCTATTCCTGCATACCACTGCCCTTTCTGAGCAACTGATGTTGAGTAGTCCCAGCATTTCTGCCAATGAATTTTCATATTGTCTTTCAATATTGTAACAATGTCCGTAAACGGAAGGGTGTCATTACTGACTTTGACATGTGAGTTATCAGAGGTTATAATATAAAAGCATTTGTTGTTATTGTTCTTGCAAGAAAGTCAGCATTTTCGTTTCCGGTCACGCTTCTATGTGCCGGTATCCACCGGTGTGAAACACGATGTGTTTTTTTGCCAAATGTAGATCGTACCATGAACTCTTGCTCTTGTAGATAACCTAATTGGTGTCGGTATCCAGGCGTTGGTGCTGCAGGGCTGTCAGGACACTCATGCTTTTGCTGCATCCAGTGATCAGTTTCTTGCTGATCTATATATTGCAAGGCTGATGCCATAGCACTTCCGCCCCCTTATCGACACACCGACCCAAGAGCCTCAGCGGTAAATATGCTTGCATTACCATCAAGCTTTCTGCCATGTCCGGTTTTTTTGTGGGAATCATAAAATGCTTCCCCGACACTGTTGTCGTTTTTTGATCCATCTGTATAAATGCTTCTTTAGTTGGACGTAGTTTAGCAAAAAGGATTCAACCCACAAAATGCAAGTTTCGAGATATTGAGGTTTGAAGTTTAGAAATGATTTGCGCCTTGACTATAAATGTTAAAGTTGTGGTTGTTTTGTAATATTATTGGTATAAATGCGTACTTTATTATTAGCTGTCTGTTTGATTCGCATTGTTGAAATTTACCTGAGATATTTAGCCGAATGGGGCTTTGGATCCTTTTTGTTAAATGTAATTTTCAATGAACATAGCTCAAATTTTGGATCAGCAGCAAAGATCCAGTGTTTCATAAAGGTTTGAAAAAGTCAAATATAAATAAAACAACTATATCTGGTATCATTATTAATTGCCAAAATATACAATATAAAACCAACCTATTAAATAAAGTTGTTATTTTCTCATATGACGGTTTTGTATGATATATATTTTAGATATATATATTAGATATATTTTATAGAATAGAATTTAATATTGGTAACATATTTATAGCATCTTAATAAACTATAATCAGTCATTGTTATCAGTCTCTATCTGTGTCCCTCCCCGTGTCCTCGTCCTGCTCTGGTTCTTCACTGTCGAAATCCAGAGGACCTGTAAATCCATCAACATCATCCACAATACTAGCATTCCCCTTAAGAGCCTTGTAAAACCCAATATAGTCTTTGGGAATGAGATCAAACATTGATTCTAAGTCATCAAGTTTTGTCTGGGGTATTTCTTTTCCACCGGGCCATAGTGTAACGATATGGCCAGTCAGATATGACCAAAGGCCTTCCTTTATACTTCTTTTCTATATTGAGTTCTTGATACTCATCTCCGTCACTGCGAACGCTGCCGAACAGACTGAGTTCGGCAGCGTTCGCAGTTAAAAAAATTAGAGCTCTTACCGACGTAGACACCGCTAGACTAGTCTACTTTAGTTACTTTCATAGTCTAATGACCTATGGTATTTTATTGTGGGGTCACGCTGCGAATGCTAATAGTATATTTATTCTGCAGAAACGGGCTGTTCGTGCAATTTATAGATTAGGGCCTAGAGTGTCACTGAGGGAAAAGTTTAAAGAAATCAATATTCTGACATTTGTGTCTCAATATATCTATGACAATCTTGTGTATTTAAAAGAAATATAACTAATTTTCAGAAGTACAGTGATATGCACAATTTTAATACTAGAAATAAAGACAAGTTGGTTGCTTATGTAAGCCGACTACATAAAATTAGTAATTCTTTTAAAGGCAATTGTATACGCTATTACAATAAGGTCCCTACTGATATTAAGAACTTACCTTTAGACAAGTTTAAAATAATAATAAAACAGAAATTGTATAAAAAAGGTTACTATAGGATATCTGATTACTTAGATGACAGATGTCCATGGGAATAGATTGTTTGAGTAACAGGCTGTTTCGATATATAATTAGCATTCATTTTGTAATTTGACAATATTTTATTTGAAAAAGGAAACGCAAAAGATGCTACGACTGTGGAGTTTCTTCGGTGAGCTCTTCTCCACAGATTCCGCCATTGTGTTAGTGAACTCACCCAAAAAAATGTAATGACGGATCTAAGTGATGTAACAACATCCTATGGAAATAAATGATTTTTGATTTGATTTGATTCGTCCATAGTAGTTTTCATAAAAACACTGTATTTTTTTGTTTTCTTCAACAATATTTCTTTTGTTTTGAGCCAATTTGTTTTGTTTTTATTTGTATCAAGTTTCCGATTTACTATCTTTTTCTCGATGTTTTTTATGCTCAAAAAGTAATTTTTACACATTCTTGTAACTTGCAGTTGTTTTTGTACCTTGCAGCCCTTTATGACTTCTATGTAATCTTCAGGTGTGTAAAGTCTTTGATAATACTTCAAATGAGTCTCGATTTTAGAAAAATCCGTTTCATTCGGCAAGAATGTTGACCTGACTCTAGATATTTCAGAGTTATAGTTTGCAGAGTCTCATGGGAGTTTAAAATCGTCTTCAACATCAGTACGATTTTGATGTTGCGGTTTTGTCCACCACAACAATCACTCCAGAACACCAAGTGATGTACATTGGGATTCAGTTTGTTTTTGATGAAGTTGATCAAGCACGATCCAACTTCTTGGGCTCCTCGACCTGCTTCACCTTCTATCTAAACATAACAGTGACCACAGTCATCAGACCCCGCATGTATTCCACAATTGTATAGCCATAGCTGGCGTTTATAGAAAACTATGCTGGTTGGGATTCGAGGCAGTGGCAGAGTGTTTTCTAAATCATATGTCAGATATTCGAAGTGTATATCCGTTTCTGCTTGCCTTAGATCCTCGTTCATAAAACTTCCTAAATCATCAGCTCGTTTCAAGTGTATCTCATGTTCTTAGTGTAACTTTTCTTTTTCATCGCCTGTGGAGTTATTTATTTTGTTTTTAACCTCCTGAATCCTGGGCCCTAATTTTTCAAATATCATAATAAAAAATCATGTTTTCGGAAAGGTTACAGGGTAAGGCTTCATCTAAAAATACAAAAAAAAAAAAACCCTCCCCCCCATTTTACGTTATGTGCTCATATGAGGACGCTGGGCGTTCGACCTCGTATGAGGACATAAACGATTAATATTAATATTCAATAATAAGGGAATGAAAATTAATAAAACAATCGAAATAATTATTTGAACCTTTATAAGGTTAAAATAATTATTTCATTTTGTGTCAAGATGATTATATCATCTTTTATTTATTTATAATCAGTCTTTTTTATTTATAATCAGTCTTTTATTTATTTATAATCAGTTTCGGGATATATAATCATCATCGGATTTATAATCATTGGCACAAATCAGACTTTTTGACATCTTACTTACTAATACAACAGAGGCCGTACCTTCCAGATTTTATCACTTTTCTTCTCTTCAGGGCTCAAGTCATCGTCGTAGACGACTGGTCATTGACTTAGCGCAGTGGCGGACTAAGCCTGTCGGAGGCTCGGGGCGGCAACACTGAATGAGGCCCCGGTCTGCTCAGAAATTTTTGTATTTTTAGTGTACATTTTCACAAAAATGAATAATATACACGTAATGGCTGATAAAAAAATAAATAAGTATTTATAATGTATGTGCTCTACGCTTTATGTAATTGTAATACACGCCCAACGTACTATATGGGTTAGAAAGTTAGAACACGGTTCAATATTCAGCAGAGTAACCGGCAATTTGCAAAGAAATAATGAAGAATATAATAGGAATGTTTATTTTATATGTCGAAAAACAAAGCTTTTACAATTATCGTATCATTGTTATAGTAGTTTTATTTTATACTTATTATTTTTTTAAACTATTAAACATGTTTTCGTGCCTTTATTTTACTGAACTTCTCAATAACGTCGTTAAAATCTATTTCTTTCGAAACTTTTCTTTCAATTGATAGAATCGATAGATTGACTAGCCGTTCTTGGTTCATCGTAGATCGAAGATAACTAAGTTTCAGTTTGGAAAAACTTCTCTCGCATGATGCGACTGAAACACAAATGGTCAAAAAATATTGCATTATCAGTGATATACAATGGCAATGATTCACTGAAGTCCCATTTAACGATAAATTGAAGGATTTCTTGAGCTGTCCATCTAGCGGCAACGTCCACGCTCGTATTGGTTGCACGTAGATGCCTACGATACCGTTTTATTTCTTGTACTACCTGCTCTGTATCAAACTCATCGTAAATTTCTACCAGATTTGTCAGTGCTACAGCCAGAGCGTCATCGGACGCTTCTAGCATAAACTTTGTTTCAGCAATCTGGAAAATTTTGTTGATTTGCTCCATGGCCATGTATCGTTGCGATAATTCTTGTATAAATCGGTCTATGCACTCAAACATTGATCGACGAATTTCCTCTTGAATTGCTAATCCAGCGTCATGAGCTAGTTCACCCGGCATTATTTTTCTTACCCTTCTTCTTCCTCGTCGGTCAATGTTAATGTCCATATCATTGCATTTTTGAGTGCCAAAATCAACAGCATTGTCTATAATCGTATTTCGTTCTGCAACTAAAAACTCATTCAGGGTTTTTAGTTTGGTGAGTCCTTTATCCAAAGTCATTTTTGGAGACTGTAGGTATCGTTGGACTAAATCCACTTCCTCCAGTATCGAGTGCCAAAATTTAATGTAGGTCAAAAAAGTAAAATCACATATAGCTGGAAGGAGCAAGCTTGCTGCTGATCTTGTATCAAGATTTGCTTTAGATGAACTTTGCATATATTCCAAAGTGCTCACAATTGTTTCCACGTTTTCTTTTACAACTTTAACTGAATCGTAATGAGCACTCCAGCGAGTATCGGACAAACGTTTTAAACTTTTTCCTGTTTTTTCTATAAGTAATTCCCATCTATGTGTGGAGGACGAGAAGAATGAATATAGCTTCTCTATAGTTCCAAAACAGGTGACGCTAGACGGAACGCATGAGAATACATGGACTCCACAAAGATTTAAGGAATGATTGGCACATGGACTAAACAGAGCTTTTGGATTGACATCTCGAATTTTTCGTTGAACTCCTCCATGTACATCTAACATTGACGCGGCGTTGTCATAACCTTGAGCCCTGCACAACGCAATATCCAGCCCATCTTTTTCCAGCTGCTGTAGAATATCTTTTGTCATATTCTCAGCAGTCTTTCCCGACATCAACAAAAAACCTAAGAAGGATTCTCGGACTTCCACTATATCATCTTCTACATGAACATATCTAATTATTTGACTCATTTGCTTTCATCAGGGGTGCTGTCAAAAATTATTCCGTAATACTTAGCCTTTTTTATATCTGCAATAATTTTTTCCTTAACATGTTCACCCAAACTGAAAATAAATTCATTTTGTATCCCTTTTGACAAGTAAGAAGCTACTCTCTTTGACCCACCAGCGGACTCTTCAAGTCTTAAACAATGTTCTTTTAATATTGGGTCATATTTGGCTATCAGTTGCACCAGTTCTAAGAAATTTCCTCTGTTTTCTGATTATACGTCTTCACGATGACCACGGAAAGCAAGATTTTGCTGGGCCAAAAATAAAGTTATGTCCAAAAGGCGATGTAAAATGTTTGTCCATTTCTTGGTCTCGTCGTTGATAATCTTCTGATTTTCTTTGTCAATGGTTTTATTATGTTTCAGGCCCATAGAGAGTGTTTTCCATTTTTCTAAATTTGTTAGATGTTCAGGCGATGATTCGTGCTGTGATATTTTCGGATTCAATTTCCACCATTGACAGAAGCCGAAAATGAATTTATTTTTGTGTGTATCGCCTTCAGATGCAAATAATCGGCAGCAAAAACAGTATAATTTCTTTGTTGATGGTGAGTATAGCATCCATTTCCTCAAATATTTAGTCTTGTTTAAATTCGAGTACAACCACGATGAAGTTAAACAACGATGTGTTCCCTTAGTGCGCTCACCTGGTCGCTCTGTAGATTTAAAAGGCCCTTCCTTGTTTTGATATACCTCACTACCCTTTGCGATAATCATCATTCTTATATGCTCCGGGACAGGTATTGGCCAATGTGCAGTATCATTAGATGAAGAGGAGTCGAAGTTGGAAGCATTAAAAACATGTTCACTCTCATCAGTGATTTTCTCGTCATCACTATCTTCAGCATCTTTTTTTTCAGTGTCACTTACATCGAAATCTTCAATAAAGTCTTCATCATGTGCAGCAGGCTTTTCACCTGTGTTTGTGGTATCTACATCAATTGTCTGTACAGTAGACCCAGGCTCAATAGTTTCATTACTCTTTCCTTCACCATCCTTTTTTTCTCCATGAGCGAGAAGGTATTTGGATAATGATCCAGCGAGTGATTTAGCATCTTCATCTTTTGCTTTTTTTAGCTTTCTTTTCTGAGCGCCAGATGGGTGAATTCTTTTCACTGAAACAGAAGATCGGATTCATTTTTGTGACAGCTCATGGCCTGGCCTAGATAACGTTCATGAAGGATGGTTTATTTGGTACACCTCAAGAAAAAGAGATAAAACAAAAGTTTTTAAGCGAGTCTCATATTTCTCGATAAAAATGCCAAAAAAGACGAAACAGTGAAACACTCTGTAATTATTGTGCCATAACACCAATTTTTATGTTGCATTTCTCTCCGTGTGAGTAGAGGGTAGGTAGGTATTGTTGCGATCATGAATCGATGGTTATTTTCAAATTAACGTCGTTTCACATTGCAACTGACAATAAAGCCAATTAATTTTTTTTTAGTAGATAAAAACAACTTTTTTATAACAATGTTATTTGTTGTAAACAGTGTAAAGATCAAATGTTTGCAAATGATTACAGAACATTAAGGATGTTTAGAAACAAATCGCAAAGAATGAGAAAAATCTGAAAATTTTGTATGTTTTTGTATGAGGTATTTAAGAGGTCATGTAAAAATTTTACGACGATTAGGAAGCTCGTTATCGAATAATTAAGATTAATAAATTAAATGAAATTAAATGTAGTCTTATGGAAATTGATATAACTTTGCGATAACTTTTTTTTTGACCTCTCAATTTTTTAATATCTACAATATACTGAAAGCAACTACGAAGATAAATATTTTTTTTAATTGTTTAAAAAATTGTTCTTAACTAAAAGTTAATTTCTTAATAACGAGCTTCCTAATCGTTGTGAAATTTTTACACGACCTCTTAAATACCTCATTCAAAAACATACCAAAATTTTAGAATTTTCTCATTGTTTTTTATTTTAACTCTTAAGGAGGTTGAAGTAATGATGACAGAGTTCTGAAAATTTGGTATCTTTTTACATAAAGTATTCAGGAGGTCGTATAAAATTTTTATGACGATTAAGAAGCTGTTTATTGAAAAATTAACATTCAAATGTTTTATAGCTTCTAAACAACCTTAAAGGTCCAGGCACTTTCAATTCCGACAATACGTACTAGAAAACTACAAGTTGACAATAACCATATTAGTAATGTAGGTACTTACTACTTTCCGTTCTTAGATACGCGATAATACGATCCCTGTTTGAACTCTGAACTCGTCCAATTCAACACGTCACAACAACAAGAAAAAATTTGACTAGTTACTTCGTAACTCTGAATATACTTTACACTTTATTAAACTTTATTTTAGTCATCTTTTTTCTTGGGTTTTCCTTGTTCCGACGGGTATTCCCCGAAAGTTTCGGGGGGAGTACCCTGCTTTCGGGCATGAGCCAATTAGTGAGCGTGTTTGAGTGAAAATAACGACAATGCACTTTCACCAGCACTTTTAAGCCCTAGGAATTAATTAGACGTGCTCCATGTGCCGTCCTTTACTTTTATATACTGCGCACAAGCGCATTGCTCACGCGACCTGCTGATTGTCGTACGTCGCCGTAAAGCAGAAGTGCTGCCATCAGTCGTGCTGTCGACGAATTACTTACGTATATATGATATTCCGAACGCGAGAAAGTTTTTAAACGTAATTAAATGAACGAAATAAAAAATCTTTTCAACACAAGTTTTTCTATTTCATTATTCACTTTTGATTAATTATCAATTTTGTATGTAATCTTATATAATATAATCGTATCTTCCTACGTTTATATTTTATATGCGTAAGGGGCCTCCATTCCTCCAACACCAAACTACTTCTTACGTACTAAACAGATTTTGGACTTATTTGGGATTTAACGGAAAAGGACTCCTCGAGACTTCTCGAAACTTGGAGGCCCCCTATGACTAGAGGCCCGGGGCGGGCCGCCCCCTCCGCCCCCCCCTTAGTCCGCCACTGACTTAGCGATGATGGGAACACACCACTTTTGGCTCCAATACATACGTATTTTTGGGAATTTTAGACACGACATTATGTAATTCAATCCTATGAATATTTTACATTCCTTCAATGTAAATCCCAAAGTATTTCCGGTTCGAGACAAAACTGTCCTGTTTGTAGCTGTAACTATTTTGTCCAATAAAACATCATCGACGTATTCGTGTAAGAAGTCAATGGGTTTCCATTCCGATCGATCACGCATCGGGTACGCTGGTTGCTGTAAGCCTCTCATATTAGGAATAAAGGAAGCATGGGTCCTATGGCTGTATGGCTGTATGGGTCATATCGGCGCTGCTGGATACCACGGCCACGAGCCCGTCCACGTTGACGCACGCTTACACCACGTCCTCGTCGACACCCCCGGCCCCGTGATGAGACTATCGATTGTGACCTTTCCGTCCCCCTTCCCCTCCCCTTTCCTCTACTCAATGATATTCTTCCTCTAGCTCTAGCTCTTCCTCGGCCACAAACAGTTGCAACCGGTGGAAATCGTGGAGTACTCGAACTTGTAGTCTCCTCATCAGACAAAGATAAATTACCGGCGCCTGGTAAAGTATCACTGGCGTTTTGTTCGTCATCCGAACTGGAATCACTCCGAAGATGTGTAGGCATAACTGGGCTTTCATTTTCACTGTCTGATAGTTCTTGGCCGTCGGATTCATAGAGCCATTGTGTAATATTTTGATTTCGAAGCCCTAAAACAAATATCAAAATTGAGAACTGGTGTCATCGTGTGATGACATAAAAAGTTGTAGTTCAGAACGGATGTGATCGGATGATGACATAGAAAAAGAAACATACAGCAATTGGGTAAAATTTACATTTCGATTGAAATAATGCTTTATCTAAGTGGTTACATAATACCTCTAACCACTTTACACAAAAACAAACAAAAAGAAATACGATATCTATGGATTTCAATGGATATAAAACACTTACTCTCACTTCGCGACATGATGACTCCTCTCGCTTATGTTGTCACAGTTGCCAAGACAAAATGGCGTTCCAAAACCAACCTCAATATATATTTTTTATATGGCAACAATGCTACGATTGCCCCAGACGCGCTAAATTCAAATGTGTGCCTATGGTTTCGTTCAAGATTTTTCTAAAGTTTATGTCATCATGCGAGTACACGGGGTCTCAGGAGGTTAAATGTATCGCATCTACTGCATTTATCTTTTTGCAGGCTCTTACAATGTAGGTCGAAGTTTGTATAGAATAAACGTTTGAGCGTTACCATGGACACAGGTCCTTTTTTTTCGCCATAAATTTTCTTAAGTTCTTCTTTAATAGATCGTATATCTTTTGGACAGTCATACCCAATTTTAAATACTGACGGTTGCCAGTATTTTGCGCGCGTCTGTAGTGGGATTCATATTTGGGCAAGGCGTTGATAATGTTCTTAATAAATTCAACGTCTTCTTCTTTTGTTTTATTCCAATCACCTCGCGTCGATTGTCGATTGTCGATTGTCCTTGATCGTGTCACCATCGCGATTCTTCTTTAGGCCTACATCAACTTTCTTCGGGGTAATTTGCAAATGGTTTAAGAACATGTTTTTGCAAACTTTAATACCACAGATCGTATATGTCCTTGTGTATACTTTAGTCTTTTTCACGCCACGCGACTGGTTTTCTTGTGTACGATCTTGATTTCGGGGTTTCTTTGACGCAATTCACAATGAATAATAGCTGAGCTTCATACGATCCCAAAGTTACATACTATTGGAAATCATCAATTCGCCCGGCGTACGACGCAGCGCGTCTAACCTAACCTAAAAATGAATACCTGTCCCACTTGTAACATCAACTTTACCGATGGAGCACAGTGCTCCAAGTGCAAACAAGTATACTGTTTTAAGTGTGCCCAAATAACCGAATCTAACTACCGTAAACTCGGCGCGAGGTTAGCCACTTTACTCTGCAAACCTTGCAAGACCTTTGACCCCAACCGTACAAATGTCTCCGCCGGAACACCAGTGGACTCGTCTTCCTCGGCATCACCAAACACCGTCTCCAGCCACGTTACTCAAGCGGTTGTAACCCCTACAATAGAATCAACGCTGCAAGAACTACGTCAGGGTATTTTCATGATTAACCAAGCCCTGCAGTCACTTCCGCACCTGGTATCATCGGTAGCTGAAATAAAAACCAACATGGAAACTTTCGAAAAAAGCCTGGCTGATACTGCGACCGAAGTGTCAGACTTACACGATAAAACTGAAGTTATTGAAGAACGGCTTACCCACCTTGAGAATCGCCCGGAGAAATGTAAACAAGACCTCCATCAGCTTCAAGAAAAAATAGCCCTAATATCTACTGAAAAACGCGATAGGGAACAATGGAACCGACTTAACAACATCGAAATAAAGGGTATCCCAATGTCAGACTCAGAAAATCTACTGGACATCATTATCACAATCAGCAAAACGATCTCTCAGCCCATACAACGCGAACAGATCAACTTTATTACTAGAACACGGTCCTACACCAACTGCAAGCCAATTATAGCGTGCTTCTTGAACCGTTATATCAAGGAGGATTTCTTAGCTGCAGCAAAGAAATTCAAGGACCTGACTGCGTCACGCCTCGGCTTCGCATGTGACTCAAAGGTCCATATAAATGAACACCTGACGCCCGAAAACAAGAAACTCCTTACAAAAACTAAAGAAGCAACAAAATTCCACGGCTGGAAATTCGTCTGGACAAAGAACGGTAGGATCCAGGCAAGAAAAAATGAAACCTCCAAGATACACATCATCAACTCCGACGACGACATACAGAAAATGGTGAATTGACAGTCAGTGTTTATGTGTATTGTTATTGTCATTGTGCTAATAGAACTTCAATTACCATTGTTATGCCCAACGGATCTGCCACTGATGTACCCATTTGCAAGCAAACAAACCTGAATTATAGATACTTACTTTTATCATGCCATCTGGCCGTCACATACATTATTACTGCTTCGACACCAGCCTGTCAACGACGACACCTATACTAAATTGAACCTGTTGCCTTTCATGCCTAATAATGTTAATTCAACCTGAGCGTACTGCAAACATATAATGGCTAACTCATTAGGCAACGCCTATGCTATCTTACCACTCATAACCGCTTTGTTATCGATACTGGCCTCCGCCGCCGCCGCCGACGCCGCCGCCGCCGCCGCCGCCTCATCCCGCTACCTCGCTAAACAATTTACACCTATTAAACGCTCACCAATCACCCTTAATAGACCTAATAGTCACCAACCACGAACAGCTAATGCGATAAACACTTCCCATGACTTTCACCTTATGTGTTTAAATACTTACAAACATAAAAGCCTATCTACACTATGCTACACCTATACACACAACCAGACGCAAACTGCTAGTAATACTCTTCCTGCCTACTACATGACGACCATGCCTACAATACAAATTAATAAACAACTCGGCTACACACTATCTACTTATAATTACGTCACAAAGCCTGCTCAATACAAATGCGATCCTCTAACAGAAAACTACCTTTGCAGATTACTAACTATAGTCATACTCACAGTAAACCTATCTAGCATATTTAGGTACCCTTCAGTGGTACCGCTATGTTGGGCATAAATGCTTAACATTTATTACCAAAATGTTAGAGGATTGCGTATCAAAACTACAGACTTTAGACGTAACACAGACTTATTTTCTAACTATCACGTGATAGTGTTAACCGAGACATGGCTGCTTGATAGTGTGAATAGCGCGGAATTATTTAGTAGCGACTATTCAGTGTTTAGAAGGGATCGCAATTATGAAGCCACAGAACAGAGCGTGGGTGGCGGTGTTCTCATAGCTGTCCGGTCTGAACTCCAAGTCGTTATTTAACTTTAGCATTAAAAAACCCCCGCATAAAAGCAGACTTCCAGTTTCATCACCAGGTCTTATCATCGGATGTTATTAAAAGGTATCATCACAATGAATCGAATGAGCCTAAACTCGATGGGTTACTAGTAATCATCATAGGGTTCCCGTTCCCACCTTCGAAGTCCATCTCGACATGTACAATAAGAACATGCTCCAAGAAATCTACTTTCGAATAAAAAAAAACAATATTCAAATCGGTTCACCCTTTTACGCTCCGCGAGCTGAGAAACAGACAGACAGAGTGACTCACACGTCAAAATCATAACACCCCTTTTGAAAATAGAATTTAAAACATTAATATTTCTTTGCTGATATATGACGTCATCTATGAACTTCATTGTGATCAAGACTTTATGAAAATAATTTGGAGAATCCTACATCTGCGCAACAAAAATTTACATCTGAGCAACGAAACGTTACACAGTCGTAACCTCATTGTATCTAATATCCTCCAAAAGACACGAAAAAAATGATTTCATGATCAAATAAATCTAAACAAATCTTGGCTACTTACAATGAATACTACTAAAGAAAAGTAGTGTGTATTTTTATTTACCTCGCCTTGAGTCAATTGCAACCTCCGTTGAACAGATGTTTTTTTTTTGGATTCTGGCCGACGGATCGTCGGCCAGAATATAGTCCGCACTAGTTGCGCCTCAGAATTGCGACAATTCCGCGCAAATCGGAAGATCCAGGCGGTCACATTGACCAGCTTGTCGAGCAAGCTGTACCGTTCCAGCAGGCTGAACTCCTCTTCCGGCTCTAGTTGCGTCGTACAGACACCGACTGTCAAGGCGCCGTTCGCCGAGGTAACGCGTGGACTCATTGGCCAATCCGATTCGGCTTGAGTCAACCATTTTGGACCCCACCACAAGGGATGTCCAACTAACTCCGGAGCGTGACACCCACGAGACGCACAGTCTGCTGGGTTCATTTCCCCTGGAACATGTCTCCAGATTAAGGGAACCTCCGAATTCAAAATCTGCGAAACCCGATTCGCCACAAAAATCTCCAGCTTGTGAACTGAAGCCTTCAGCCAGCATAACACGATCTGGCTGTCCGTCCAAGCGTAGACCGTATCTTCTAACGCTATTGACCCACGAAGAACCGTCATCGTGTGGTTGAGCAGACGAGTCAGGAGAGCCGCTCCTGAAAGCTCTAATTTGGGAATGGTCAGGCGAGAGCGCAACGGCGCAACCTTGCTCTTGGCCATGACCAACCGCACATCAACCTCCCCCGAGGAGTCGACCGTACGCAGATACACCGCAGCTCCGTAGCCCTTCTCCGAGGCATCGCAAAACCCATGCAGGGTGGCGGTGTATTGTTTGGTGGGGACCAACCTCCGTAGCAGTGAAATCCGATTGATGCCAGGGAGTATCGAAAAGAACGATTCTCACTCTAAGCTCAATGACCCGCCGATCGGGTCGTCCCATTTCAGCTCAGCAGACCACAATTGCTGCATAAAACACTTGAGCTGAAATGTTACCGGGGTGATCCACCCGTTTGGATCAAATGTCCTAGCCACCGTTGAAAGGACGTTCCGTTTCGTCCAGACCTTCGGGGAGTCCAACTCGACCCGATACGAAAACATGTCTGACACCGGCTGGTACTGGACGCCTAATACCGACAACATATTCGGATTTTACAGATTTTCGAAAATGTGGGGATCCTGCTGGTAGTCATCCGGAAGACCAGACAGTAACTCTGGAGAGTTCGACATCCATTTCCGGAGCTCGTAACCTCCACCCCGTAAGAGCTCAACTAGCTCGTCCCGTCGAGCGAGCGCCTCCTCTACGGAATCTGCACCGGTACAGATATCGTCCACGTAGAGATCCTGCTCCAGGATCGCTGCTCCTCTAGGGAAATTTAACCGTTCTCGATCCGCTAATTAATTAAAACACGTAGTACATAACTAAAATGCATTTTTAAATTTTCGTCCACCATGACAATTCATAACACTTGCATAAAAGTTATAAACAACGAAGAAGTTTTTTGAGTGATGACGAGGAAGGTTCTTGAGTGTGGAAAAACTATGATGATAAATAGGTGCTTCTCATGCAGTAACAGCCTGCCCCCATCACGACGGCAGCTGCGCCGTACCGTGGTGAAGGAGCCAGGCCCTGAGTCTTAAAGTTATTTATGTTATTTAACAACAAAAAAACAGGTAACATAACAATAAGTTTTGAAGCTCACAAGGATCGAGATCGAGGGTTATAAATATAAATTACCTGATTCAATATAGTTCTATAGACTACATTACATTGGCAGCGGCGCCGCGCTGTAGTGATGGGGCCAGGCCCTTACTTAAGGTTATTTATGGTTTAAAAAAATAAAACAGGTAATATAACAAAAAAAATAGATAGGAAAAAAAGCGCGGGAAACCATTGAAATAACCAGGCGGGATTTTCGAAGTTTTTATTAATTTCATCGATTACTCGTGTATCAATCGGGGTTTTTAGAAATAAAAGGCGTCTGGAGACAAATAAAAAGAAACCAATCATGGGGAAGGTGCGAATAAGAAAGAGAAAAAAAGATGAGGGTGAAGAGAAAAGTGAAGGAGACTCCACGTCGTCGTCCGAATCAGAGGTCGAAAGCGCAGATAAGTACAAACCTTATCTGGTAACAGATTATAAGAGACGATACCCTGAGGATTCCGGTGCTACAGAATTTGTAGTATTCGTAGAGTTCCAATGCGGATATACCTATAGGAACCCGAGACCTAATGTCCATATCTAGCTGTATCAAAAGGTTTAATAAAGGAATCAAATATCTTAGGTCAATGAACAAGTTCAAAATTGCCATATACTTCGAAAAAGCCAGCCTTGCTAATGCCTTCTTGAACAATGCTACATTTTTAAAAGACTACCAATTAAGGCCAATATACCAGCTTCAAGCACTGAAATTACTGCTATAATTAAAAATGTACCCACCAACTTGACAAACAAAAAGATATTCACAATGCTATCAAGTTACAAAAAAATAATATCTGTTCGAAGATTCACAAAAAGGACCAAAGTCGATGATAACTTCATTCAACAGCCGCTGCAGACAGTAGCCATCACCTTCGCGACGTCAGTTCTTCCAGACTACGTAGATTTGGACGGTTGGCGGCATGACATCTCAGCGTATGTTCCACCAGTCAAACAATGTTTCCGGTGTCTCAGGTATGGCCATTTAGCAAAGTTTTGCAAGAACTCCGAGCGCTGCTCCATCTGTAAAGAAGACCACTCATATAAAGTTTGTAAAACTCCGATCGAACAGGCCAAATGCTTCCATTGCGATGGCAATCACGTTAGCATTTCAGCTCAGTTTCCAATTAAGCAAAAGAAAATACAAGAAAACAGACAAAAGTTCAGACACCATCATTCGCTGACATTTTCAAAAATGGAAATTTCCCACCTCTCGGCCCTAAGAAGCTTCTTGATCTCTTGACATTATTAAAATCAAATGACAAGGCACTGAATCTCTTAGTGCAAAGCATTATAAAAATTATAACATTAAATAAGACAAGATACCCCAATATCCTCTAAAAATGTGTTAGATGTTTTAAGCGATTTTTTCAACTCCAGTGATACCAAGAACATTAGTGCAAATTCACAGACAAATTAAAGTTAGTACAGTGGAATGCTCAAAGTCTGTTATGTAATCGTCATATTTTTACTCAATTTTTGTATGAAAATAATATTGACATAGCTTTAGTTTACGAAACTTGGCTCAGGCCTACACAACGTTTAAATATTAAAGGATACTCAATAGAACGCAATGATTGTGGCAATAAACACAATGGTGTTGCCATGGTCATTCGTAACAACATACAATACAGTAGATTAAAAACATTTTTTGATGATTAACTTCAGAATATTGCTATCAAAATAAACTTTAATAACAGTTCATTATCAATGGCCAGTCTTTATATCCCGACAAATTGTAGTCCTACTTTTAGAAAAACAAAATTTGTTAATTTTATTAATACCTTACCACAACCATGCTTAGTAGCAGGTGATTTCAATGCACATCACACCATGTGGGGTTGCCAATCTGTCAGTCCTCGTGGAAGAGATGTCCTCGACGCTGTAAATGAATGCAATTTAGTGTTATTAAATGACACACAACCAACAACTGTAGGTAGAAATAACTGGAGACCGAATGGTTTGGATTTAACAATAGTCAGTCCCTCTATAGCCCTTAATTGCAATTGGACAGTATATGATGATCCCCTGGGAAGTTATCATCTACCCACAATAACTGAGATTTTGTTCAACACTATCACTGATTCTTCTACAAACAACTTTATTTCTCAAAATAACACAGCTGCACTCAAAAGACCTAATCTGCGGCTAGTAAATTGGAATAAGTTTTCAAAGCTCGATAACACTATGCTTAAAGAATTTATTATTAACCATAACGATCCTCTACAGTCTTACTATGACTATTGTGATATCATTCATAAATCAATCGATGTTTAGAAGTCAGGCCCAAAATTCAAATATGAATAATAATAGCTCGAAACAGACAGGAAGCAATTTTAAATACCGGCATCCTCCTCTGACATGGTGGAATGAAAAGTGTGCTAATGCAGTTCAAAAAAGTAAGGAAGCTTTTATTATATTTAAACAAGATCCTAGTGATTTAAACTATATTAATTAAAAAAAAATGCAGGCTGAGAAAAAACTTATTATTAAATTAGAAAGATTAAATAGTTGGAAGGAATACTGTACTGATATAAATAGATCCACTCCAATTTCTAAAATTTGGCAAACTATGCGTAAATTTAGTAAATCCTACAGTAAAAGTACGAAAAAAAATAATAATAATGAAATATTTTGGATAAATAACTTTTTAAGGAAATATACACCTGACTTTGTTTCATTACCAATGCAAATAAATAATACTTCTTCCGTAAACCCCACCAATAGTTACATTATCAATCCATTCACCATAGATGAGTTAAAAGCAGCTATCAAGTCACGTAAAGACACAACCTTTGGTTTAGATTGCATTTCTAACAAAATGTTTAAAAAACTGGAAACAGATTGCCTTGTGAAATGTTTAAATATATTAAATTTACTCTGGGAACAATCAATAATTCCATAAGAGTGGAAATGCTTGGTTCCAATTCTAAAAGCAGGAAAAGATCCAAATGATGCAGACTCTTACCGTCCCATTGCATTAACATCTTGTGCAGGTAAACTTTTTGAGCAACTTATGAAACAACGTCTTGAGTTTTATGTTGAATCCAATCATATTCTTCCATGAAATCAGTTCGGGTTTCGTCGCGGTCGGTCAGCAAGAGAAAGTATAGGGCATCTCTTCCATGATACTGACGCTGCGGTTAACAGTAATAAACATCTTGTCTGTATTTTTTTCGATATTGTAGGAGCATTCAATAACATTAATCGTTCTGTTTTATGTACCATTCTTTCTTCTTTGGGAATACCTGAAAAATGTGTTAGATGGATTTATGAGTTTATCAGTGGAAGAGAAGTTTATGTTAAGATGAGTTGCAATAATATTTTTGGGCCTAGATTGTCAACTAAAGGCGTCTGTTAAGGCGGCATTTTGAGCCCTTTATTGTATATTCTCTACATCCACAGGCTCAATGAAATGTTAGGAACAGAAGTCAGCAACTTACAGTTTGCCGATGATTTGGCTATTTATTGCAGTGGTAATAACATCACACACACAACTCAAAAATTAAATTTAGCACTGGAAAAATTACATAGTTACTTTCAATATTTAAATCTAGAAATTAGTCCAGCTAAAAGTAAAGTAGTCATATTCTCAAAGAAAAAAGTCATCCCAGTTAAGCTACAATATGACAATAACTTATTACCAATTCAATCTCAAATAAAATTTTTGGGTGTAGTTTTTACACAGAATCTCTCATGGTGTAGATATGTTGATTGCATAACGGAACGAGCTTTAAGAGCTACCAACACTTTAAGATCTTTGGTTGGCAGCCATTGGGGTGCCGATCCTAAGATTCTTTTAACTCTATACAAAGCCCTTGTAAGAAGTCACTTTGACTATGGTTTTTTCTGTTATTGTATAGATCCAAAATTAGTAGATAAACTTGAAAAGATCCAAAATATAAATTTAAGATTAAACTTAGGAGCCTTTAAGTCATCTCCAATTAATTCAATGCAGGTTGAGTGTAACTTGTGTCCATTAATGATCAGATTCAATAATTTAAAACTTTATTTCATTATCAAGTTGTTGTCTGAAGATGGCAATCTCCTTCTTTCTAAACTACTAATGCTTAACTCTAATAACTTTTTAACTTGTAACATTCAATAGTAGTACTTTGCCTTGTTATGAATGATCATATGAGAGCAAATTCTGTGGGTTAAAGATTCACATAGATAGGACACTGAGTGATAAATATGCAGTTTACAATAAAATTGATGAACACAGAGAGATTAGACAAATTTATACAGATGGCTCGAAATGTAACGAAAACGTCTCCATGGCTTACTATGATCCTGTCACTAAATTGGGCCATTGGTTCAGATTGCCATAAAATGCAAGTATATACACAGCAGAAGCTCAAGCCATTTATGCATCTTTAGAATATATAGAATCAACTAACCTCAGTTTCAAGAAATGGTTGATAATTTCGGAAAGCATCAGCGTTTTAATGGCACTGTCAAATCCCACGTACAATAATAATAATAATAATAATACCTTGGACACTATTGACACACATTGATCTAGCCCCAAACTAGGATTGCCTGTGTCTTGGGTACTAGACAAAGATGCACATACACATATAGATAAATATTATACAACAATGGTAGCACAAACTATATTATTTATAACATAAGGCAGAAAATTAGTAGGCTTTCGCTCAATCAAGATAGAGAAATAAGTTTGTTTTGGACATCATCTCACATTGGCGTCTCTGGCAACGAACTCGCTGATAAACTTGCCAGCTCTATAATAAAAAATCCCAATATTCACCAAATACCTGTCAAGAACATTAAGTTGCCAGCTTCAGATTGCAAAACCGACATTAGGACGAATATTAAACATCAATGGATGCTTCATTGGAGAGAAACGACACAAATAAAAGGTAAATGGTACAGCTATATTAACTCGGACATTAAGAGACCATGGTTTATCGTCGGAAAATATCTACATAGAAACTTTTACACAATAATTTGTCGTTTGAGAATTGGACATGGCAGATTTAATGAACATTTACATAGATTGAAAATGATTCCTTCCCCAAATTGTACATTTTGTAATTCTGAAAAACAATCCCTAAATCATATATTTTTTGCTTGCCCTCAATTCAATATACAAAGACTAGTATTCATTGACAGCTTATTGAACATTTACAAAGAAGCCCTGGATGTCCCGCGCTCTATTCAGGATCTCCTTAAGAATATAGAAGCATTTAACCCTATTTATAATTTCATTTGAAAAATAATAATACACCGGAATAGACCTATACTACCTGATTTGACAACTCGGATGTGACCTATAAATACTGGAGGAAAATTGATACCTGATTTGACAACACGGATTGACCTAAACATACAGGATTATGAAGTTAAAGAATAAATACGTTAGACAAGGCTATGTGCCTCGAATATATAATAAAGACTGAAGAAAATACCTACGGAAAGACAAGGCTTTTAGCCTCAATCAATATGAAGAGAAGAAAAGAAATTAAAATAATACCAGGCGGTATGGGCTTAAGCTCTTAGCCATTTCCATAAAGGAAAAAACATTAAAAAAAAAAAAACAAAAAAATAGAGCTCATCTAGGTCAAGGATTATTATAATTATAAATTACCGAACTCAATATAACTTCTAAAGACTATATTCTATCCGCCGGTGTACCCCTCTCAATGAAAGGCAGTGTCTGTCCAAAATCACCTGCGAGCAATACTACAACATTTCTCATCAGAGCTTGGTTGCCGCCGAGATCTTGCAAACTGCGGTTCAAAGCCTCTACCGCACGCTTATGTGACATAGTGCATTCGTCCCACACAGTTAACATGCACTGTTTTTTGCACTTTTGCAAATGTTGCACGTGGGGGCTTCTGCGCTCATATAAAACATAAACACGCCGTTTTTCGGGAAGTAAATGTGGTTCCATTTCATTGACATATGCTTCTAAGACTACGGTATCGTAATTAAGTTCACTAATGACATCATTTGATATATCTCCCCTTCGTTGTGGCGTGTGAAAATCAAAATCCACCATTCTTTTGCCAGATAAGTCTACAATTTTGTCCTCTATTAATTTGAGAGCCTCATTGATTATCAAATATCTTGCATGCCCTCTAGCCTATGTGCGATATCTTCCGACAGTTCGGCCTTGTATTTTTCCCACAGCTGGAGAGGGTTAGAGAGTCCGCAAGTGCTTACTAAAATTGCAACCAGCTCTCTGAGTTTTGTGGCAGAGCGGTACAGTACGGCTTCCACCGGTGACTAAACATTTCAAAATGGTGGCAACTTTTTCAAAATCCGACTTCAGAATTATGGTCGGGCTCTGTGCCAAATTTCATTCAAATCCGTTCAGCCGTTTTAGCGTGATTGAGGCACAAACACACAAACATCCAAACATTCTAACATCGCTACTTTCACATTAATAATATTAGTTAGAAGTTCGATTTAAGGAGGCTTTTAAAAATACCAATTGTTGTAATTATACAAGCTGCATATGTCTTCTAATTATTCTTATATTAAATTTAGCCTAAAATAACATACGGTTAGAAAAAGCAACATTTGTTTTGAAAAATCTGGTAATGGGACATGCATATTATGTATGTCCAGATGAAAACAAGGTTTAAATTATTTATTTTAATTTGATGATGGACAGCTTGTTACATAAATAATCTATCATCATCATCCATCATGCAAAGATGACACTACCTTCTAACAGAAACCCGCTAGGAAATTACCAAAAAGGCAAAAACAAATAAGTTATATCAACATTTGTCTGTGGGACATGATTTTTATGCCAATGTACACTTTATTTGAAACTTTGCCGAATATATTCAAATAGGGGAATGTATGCTTCTTCAAATTGCAGTAACTGCTGGGTGGAGCGTGGGATACTCTCGGCCTTTGTAAAGATGTCTAATAGCTTGACCATCAGCAATAGGCGTTGAATGCTAAAGGACGTTCAATTGTGGTCCAATGTCTGGTCTTCTATACCACACCTATCACACAGAGGGGAATCTATCATCTTCATCTTGTGAAGGTGGGCATTCAATCGGCAGTGTCCAAGTCTCAGTCGGATAATGATCGAATGCAATCGTCTATTTATAAATCTTCTTTTGGTGAACCAGGGTATTTTGTTAATTAATCCATGCCATCTATTCCTGCATACCACTGCCCTTTCTGAGCAACTGATGTTGAGTAGTCCCAGCATTTCTGCCAATGAATTTTCATATTGTCTTTCAATATTGTAACAATGTCCGTAAACGGAAGGGTGTCATTACTGACTTTGACATGTGAGTTATCAGAGGTTATAATATAAAAGCATTTGTTGTTATTGTTCTTGCAAGAAAGTCAGCATTTTCGTTTCCGGTCACGCTTCTATGTGCCGGTATCCACCGGTGTGAAACACGATGTGTTTTTTTGCCAAATGTAGATCGTACCATGAACTCTTGCTCTTGTAGATAACCTAATTGGTGTCGGTATCCAGGCGTTGGTGCTGCAGGGCTGTCAGGACACTCATGCTTTTGCTGCATCCAGTGATCAGTTTCTTGCTGATCTATATATTGCAAGGCTGATGCCATAGCACTTCCGCCCCCTTATCGACACACCGACCCAAGAGCCTCAGCGGTAAATATGCTTGCATTACCATCAAGCTTTCTGCCATGTCCGGTTTTTTTGTGGGAATCATAAAATGCTTCCCCGACACTGTTGTCGTTTTTTGATCCATCTGTATAAATGCTTCTTTAGTTGGACGTAGTTTAGCAAAAAGGATTCAACCCACAAAATGCAAGTTTCGAGATATTGACGTTTGAAGTTTAGAAATGATTTGCGCCTTGACTATAAATGTTAAAGTTGTGGTTGTTTTGTAATATTATTGGTATAAATGCGTACTTTATTATTAGCTGTCTGTTTGATTCGCATTGTTGAAATTTACCTGAGATATTTAGCCGAATGGGGCTTTGGATCCTTTTTGTTAAATGTAATTTTCAATGAACATAGCTCAAATTTTGGATCAGCAGCAAAGATCCAGTGTTTCATAAAGGTTTGAAAAAGTCAAATATAAATAAAACAACTATATCTGGTATCATTATTAATTGCCAAAATATACCATATAAAACCAACCTATTAAATAAAGTTGTTATTTTCTCATATGACGGTTTTGTATGATATATTTTATAGAATAGAATTTAATATTGGTAACATATTTATAGCATCTTAATAAACTATAATCAGTCATTGTTATCAGTCTCTATCTGTGTCCCTCCCCGTGTCCTCGTCCTGCTCTGGTTCTTCATTGTCGAAATCCAGAGGACCTGTAAATCCATCAACATCATCCACAATACTAGCATTCCCCTTAAGAGCCTTGTAAAACCCAATATAGTCAGATATGACCAAAGGCCTTCCTTTATACTTCTTTTCTATATTGAGTTCTTGATACTCATCTCCGTCACTGCGAACGCTGCCGAACAGACTGAGTTCGGCAGCGTTCGCAGTTAAAAAAATTAGAGCTCTTACCGACGTAGACACCGCTAGGCTAGTCTACTTTAGTTACTTTCATAGTCTAATGACCTATGGTATTTTATTGTGGGGTCACGCTGCGAATGCTAATAGTATATTTATTCTGCAGAAACGGGCTGTTCGTGCAATTTATAGATTAGGGCCTAGAGTGTCACTGAGGGAAAAGTTTAAAGAAATCAATATTCTGACATTTGTGTCTCAATATATCTATGACAATCTTGTGTATGTAAAAAGAAATATAACTAATTTTCAGAAGTACAGTGATATACACAATTTTAATACTAAAAATAAAGACAAGTTGGTTGCTTATGTAAGCCGACTACATAAAATTAGTAATTATTTTAAAGGCAATTGTATACGCTATTACAATAAGGTCCCTACTGATATTAAAAACTTACCTTTAGACAAGTTTAAAATAATAATAAAACAGAAATTGTATAAAAAAGGTTACTATAGGATATCTGATTACTTAGAGGACAGATGTCCATGGGAATAGATTGTTTGAGTAACAGGCTGTTTCGATATATAATTAGCATTCATTTTGTAATTTGACAATATTTTATTTAAAAAAGGAAACGCAAAAGATGCTACGACTGTGGAGTTTCTTCGGTGAGCTCTTCTCCACAGATTCCGCCATTGTGTTAGTGAACTCACCCAAAAAAATGTAATGACGGATCTAAGTGATGTAACAACATCCTATGGAAATAAATGATTTTTGATTTGATTTGATTCGTCCATAGTAGTTTTCATAAAAACACTGTATTTTTTTGTTTTCTTCAACAATATTTCTTTTGTTTTGAGCCAATTTGTTTTGTTTTTATTTGTATCAAGTTTCCGATTTACTATCTTTTTCTCGATGTTTTTTATGCTCAAAAAGTAATTTTTACACATTCTTGTAACTTGCAGTTGTTTTTGTACCTTGCAGCCCTTTATGACTTCTATGTAATCTTCAGGTGTGTAAAGTCTTTGATAATACTTCAAATGAGTCTCGATTTTAGAAAAATCCGTTTCATTCGGCAAGAATGTTGACCTGACTCTAGATATTTCAGAGTTATAGTTTGCAGAGTCTCATGGGAGTTTAAAATCGTCTTCAACATCAGTACGATTTTGATGTTGCGGTTTTGTCCACCACAACAATCACTCCACAACACCAAGTGATGTACATTGGGATTCAGTTTGTTTTTGATGAAGTTGATCAAGCACGATCCAACTTCTTGGGCTCCTCGACCTGCTTCACCTTCTATCTAAACATAACAGTGACCACAGTCATCAGACCCCGCATGTATTCCACAATTGTATAGCCATAGCTGGCGTTTATAGAAAACTATGCTGGTTGGGATTCGAGGCAGTGGCAGAGTGTTTTCTAAATCATATGTCAGACATTCGAAGTGTATATCCGTTTCTGCTTGCCTTAGATCCTCGTTCATAAAACTTCTTAAATCATCAGCTCGTTTCAAGTGTATCTCATGTTCTTAGTGTAACTTTTCTTTTTCTTCGCCTGTGGAGTTATTTATTTTGTATTTAAATGTATCGCATCTACTGCATTTATCTTTTTTCAGGCTCTTACAATGTAGGTCGAAGTTTGTATAGAATAAACGTTTGAGCGTTACCATGGACACAGGTCCTTTTTTTTCGCCATAAATTTTCTTAATTTCTTCTTTAATAGATCGTATATCTTTTGGACAGTCATACCCAATTTTAAATACTGACGGTTGCCAGTATTTTGCGCGCGTCTGTAGTGGGATTCATATTTGGGCAAGGCGTTGATAATGTTCTTAATAAATTCAACGTCTTCTTCTTTTGTTTTATTCCAATCACCTCGCGTCGATTGTCGATTGTCGATTGTCCTTGATCGTGTCACCATCGCGATTCTTCTTTAGGCTTACATCAACTTTCTTCGGGGTAATTTGCAAATGGTTTAAGAACATGTTTTTGCAAACTTTAATACCACAGATCGTATATGTCCTTGTGTATACTTTAGTCTTTTTCACGCCACGCGACTGGTTTTCTTGTGTACGATCTTGATTTCGGGGTTTCTTTGACGCAATTCACAATGAATAATAGCTGAGCTTCATACGATCCCAAAGTTACATACTATTGGAAATCATCAATTCGCCCGGCGTACGACGCAGCGCGTCTAACCTAACCTAAAAATGAATACCTGTCCCACTTGTAACATCAACTTTACCGATGGAGCACAGTGCTCCAAGTGCAAACAAGTATACTGTTTTAAGTGTGCCCAAATAACCGAATCTAACTACCGTAAACTCGGCGCGAGGTTAGCCACTTTACTCTGCAAACCTTGCAAGACCTTTGACCCCAACCGTACAAATGTCTCCGCCGGAACACCAGTGGACTCGTCTTCCTCGGCATCACCAAACACCGTCTCCAGCCACGTTACTCAAGCGGTTGTAACCCCTACAATAGAATCAACGCTGCAAGAACTACGTCAGGGTATTTTCATGATTAACCAAGCCTCGGTTAACACTATCACCTGATAGTGTTAACCGAGATTTGGCTGCTTGATAGCGTGAATAGCGCGGAATTATTTAGTAGCGACTATTCAGTGTTTAGAAGGGATCGCAATTATGAAGCCACAGAACAGAGCGTGGGTGGCGGTGTTCTCATAGCTGTCCGGTCTGAACTCCAAGTCGTCGAACGCAAAGACTGGTGCTCAAGCGCGGAAGATCTATGGGTGAGTATTACATTTAAGACTAACAAAAGTAATAAGACTAGGCTCCACTTAGGCGCTCTATACCTATGCAAGGAAAACCTGGGCCTAACATTTAGCGATCAGCTATCTAACCACGCAACTCAAGTCACCCAAGTGTCATGCGAAAACCCCGATGACAAAATTCTCTTATTGGGCGATTTTAACATTAGCAACATCACCTGGACGCCCCATCTTGTTAACAATCACTTAACCCCTATTCACTCCGGCACTGACAATCATCTTGAACTAATCGATCTAATGGCGATGTGCGACTTAAAACAATTTAATGCCATCCTAAATCATGAACATAAAATCCTAGATCTTGTTCTTGCTAATGACACCGTGGATGTGACTATATCCCTCGAGCCACTGAGTAAAGTAGACGATTATCATCCTCCACTTATGATCAAACCTCACTTTATCAAGTTCGAAACACTCAGACCGAAAAGTCGACAGAAATATCTTTACAATCACGGTGACTATGATTCATTATGCTCAGAGCTAGATGAACTGGACTGGCAGGTTACTCTCTCTTCAGGCTCAGTCGATGACGCCGTACACCTTTTCAACAGCACATTGATTAAGCTAAGAAATAAATATATTCCTCATAAACAAATAAAGAAAGGCAAATACCCGCCTTGGTATACATCAGCCCTGACAAAAAGTCTGAAAGAAAAATACAAATATCACAAAAAATACAAAACGTACGGTAACCTGGCAGACCAAAACACTTTCGTACTACTTAGAGACCGTTGTAAAACAATCGAATCAGAATGCTACATTAACTACATGAGAGCTGTTGAAGACTCAATAAAAAATAATCCTCGAGTTTTCTGGGCCTACATGAAGAACAGGAAACTGACTAATGCATACCCCCATTCTATGACACATGGTGTCCATACCTATGACACCGGAGAGGAGATATGTGGCGCTTTTGCCGATTTCTTCGCATCTGCCTACCTAGAAAACAATAGCATCTCTAGTAGCACAAGTCACCACGCTGATCTTTACGACATAGGCACATCCACATCAGCATCGGACGTTCATACAATTGAAGTCCTTGAACGTGACGTTTACAAGCTATCAAAAACATTAGATATCAACAAAGGTCCTGGGCCGGATGATATTCACCCAATACTAATTAGGAGATGCGCGAATAGTATATCACAACCACTCTGCTTACTTTTTAAAAGATCTTTACAAAAAGGTATCGTATCTATCGTCTGGAAATCCGCATTGATAACACCAATACATAAAAAGGACTCTAAGAATAAAGTAGAACACTACCGCCCGATTTCGAAGCTATGTGTTTTTGCCAAAATATTCGAAAAAATAGTTTACAAGCAAACATATAATGCGCTCAAACACACTTTTAGTCCTCTTCAACATGGTTTCATGCAAGGGCGATCGACAACAACCAACGAAGTACTCTTCGTGGAGGATATACTCGAGGGCATGGAGGGGGGAGGACAGGTGGATGCGATCTATACAGATTACTCCAAAGCATTTGACCGCATTGATCATCGCATCCTTCTGTCCAAACTTCTCTCTGCTGGGATTCGTGGTGATCTGCTTAGATGGTTTTCATCGTACGTTGATAACCGTAGTCAAGCAGTAGTACTCAACAGTTACACTTCTGCGGCTATCACGATCCCTTCAGGTGTTCCCAAAGGCTCCATATTAGCCCCCCTTCTGTTCACAATCTTTATTAACGACATCGACCGCTGCTTCCAAAACTCAAAAGGTCTTCTCTTTGCAGACGACATGAAAATATACAGGGTTATCAACTCACCAAACGATACTCAACTTCTACAAAACGACCTTAGGTCCCTTGAATATTTCTGCTCACTTAACAAGCTTGATCTCAAAGTGAACAAATGTTGCGTAAACTTCACAAGAAAACTCAGTCCAACCATTTCTCAATATATTATTAACTCACAAATACTCAACCGTGTGACAGAAGTCAGGGATCTGGGAGTCACACTGGACAGCAAGATGATCTTTGACTCACATATTAGTAAAATTGTCAATAAAGCCTCTCAATCGCTTGGTTTTGTACTGAGAAATTCCAAAGATTTCAGATCTGCGAAAACACTCAAAATATTATATTGCACACTGGTAAGAAGTCAACTTGAATATTACTCGCAGGTCTGGAATCCAAGGTATAACGTATACAAAAACCAGATAGAGCGTATACAGAAAAAGTTCTTGAGATGCCTATCTTATAGATTTAATATAACTTCAACCAACTACGAAGAAAGTTGTAGAAAACAACATCTTCTACCTCTCACCTTTTGTAGAGATTCAGCTGACCTGACTTTTCTATCTGCCATAGCACAGGGTATCATTGACGCTCCCGACCTATTAAGCAAACTGAAGATTGTCGTCCCGGCCATTAGATCCACGAGAAGAAATCTTCTCAAACTGTATATCCCAATGACTAAAACTAACTACAGGCAAAACGCATACATGCTCAGAGTAGGGAAATTATATAACGATAACTACGCAGAACACTGTGATGTTTATCATGAAAAGGCATCTACATTCCGTAACTTTATTAACAAACAATTCTTCGGCGAAAGGCGTAACTCGAATCAGTAATATTGAATGAAACCATTTTATTATATAATTTAAATCACATTTTTCTATAGTGAACCACATAAATAAGTCTAAAACCTGTATTAGTTGTTTATCTATCATTATAGATAAACAGCTTATATACTTAAAAATTAACTGTAATATTAAGATTTTTTAGGTATTCTTCTGTCCATTCATAGGTGGAAACTTTTAATTGGCTTAGTCTTAATCACTTGCCTATATATTTTAAATTGTTAAAGCTGTAAGTTTTCCAAACAAAATAAAATAAAATCTTTCTTTTACCTTTTGGTACCAGTGGATGACATTCTTTGACACAACTACAGCTGTTATCACGAAATACTTTTGCTTCAACATGTTTTTTCTTGGTGTGGTATGGTAAGTTAGCGTATTTCCTAGTCTTTGTTTGAATTGTTGGGTATGTATATAATATAGCTCTAAGCACTATCCGGCCGCTTGTGCGTTCGCCAATAAACCAGTTCTATAACAGCCTCCGTTGTTTCCCTACGCATATCGCACTGGCGACGAGGAATTTAGTTAACTGTGCGCGGCGATTCAGTTGTGATAGTAATTTGTGAGATACGCGCGTGTTAACGGTCATCATGCCTATTGGAAAAATTGATAATTTCGATTTGGCATCGCGAAAATGGACGCATTACGTAAATCGTATGAATTAATTCATTGCGCTCAATGCTGTTGAGCCCGCTAAACAAGTGGCCACGTTGATAACTTTGGTAGGCGAAGCGACCTACGACCTTATGTTTGACCTTTGTGCGCCGTATGCACCAGAGACAAAAAGCTATGATTAGTTGGTGCGCATTGTTAAAGACCATCTGGAGCCGAAGAGGTCAGAGATCGCAGAGCGGCACATCTTTGGCAGCGGCGCCAGGTGCCGGGCGAGAGTTTGAGCATCTACCTGCAATGTTTAAAACATCTCGCCAGTACATGCAATTTTGGTGCGACTCTTGAGACCAACTTAAGGGATCAATTTGTTTCGGGTCTCGCGAGCGAGTTGATGCGCAGTCGTCTTTTTGCGGAGGCGGAGTTAACATATAGGAGGGCTGTTGAACTGGCGCTGGCGCTGGAGGCTGCTGAACGTCACGCGGTGGAGTCTGCGGGCGGCTCGGGCGGAAGGGCGGCGTCGGGCGCGGGCACGGGCGCTGGTCCCTCGGGCGCGGCAGGCGCTGAGGGCGGAGGCGCAGGCGCTGGTCTCTCGGGCGCTTTAGGTGCTGAGGGCCGAGGCGCGGGCCTACATCGACTTAGCGCGGTGGCGGCTAGGGGCTGGCCGCGCGTCAACACGTCACGCCAACCATGCTGGAGGTGTGGCAAGCAGCAACATTCGGCTGACAAGTGCAAGTTCAAGAACTATAACTGTGATAAGTGCGGCTCACGGCTCTGAAAGACCAATCTGCTATGCATCGCGTACTCTTAATAGCGCAGAGAAATCATACAGTCAACTAGATAAGGAGGCTTTGGCGATATATTTTGGAGTGACTAAAAATCATCAATACTTGTATGGAAGGCGGTTTGCGATTCGTACCGATCACAAGCCACTGGCATACATCTTCGGGCCGAAAATAGGCATTCCACAAACAGCGGCAAGTCGCCTACAGCGTTACGCGGCGCGCCTAGCCGCGTAAGACTTCACGGTGGAGTGGGTGAGTTCGGCAAATAACGCGCCCGCGGACTGTTTATCGCGCTTGCCACTGTAGCGAGAAAGAGATGCATTGGTTGATTATCAAACAGTTTCGTACATGTTCTTTTTAGAAGTAGATTTTCCAGTTAGTGCGAAAGATGTAGCAAATACATAAAAGAGGATCCTATTTTGAGTAATATTTACAGGTACATAGTGTTCGGTTGGCCTCATGATACAACAGTCGAGCAAGAGAAACCTTATTTTAATCGAAAGAGTAATTTGCTTGTTGAACAGGGTTGTATACTTTAGAATTATCGCATAGTGATTCCACCAAAGTTCAGAAAGTTTGTAATGAATGAGTTGCATGAAGGACATTTAGGGGTCGTTAAAATGAAAAATACGGCGAGAAATTATGTTTACTGGCCCGGTATAGACGCCGAGATAGAGGCAATGTGTAGGACTTGCCCCGCGTGCCGGCAGCAGCGCGACGCCCCCCCTCACGCGCCTCTCACTCCCTGGGCGTTCCCCTCGCGGCCCTGGCAGCGCCTGCACGCGGACTTTGCAGAGTATAGCGGTAAACATTATTTTGTTATAGTGGATGCTCACAGCAAATGGATTGAGGTTTTTCAGATGAACAGTACAACCGCGAAATATGTAATAGAAAAATTCAGAGAAATGTTTGCTCGGTTCGGTTTGCCATTACAGTGCGTCACAGATAATGGCCCACCCCTTTCTTCACGGGAGGTGAAGGCTTATATGCACAGAACATTTAATAATAGGTTAGAAAGGCCCTATTCCATTTTTTGAACGGGAACCACCGTCGCCGCTCCAGCTGACTACTACTAAGATAAACAAATACGTGCAAGGGTTCACATGTGTGCGTGAGGCAACAATACGGGCTCGCGATTGGCTAAGCAACTCACACCAACGCAACTGTTACTGTCGTGCGTAAAAGCAATTTATTTTTCATACACGTTAGGGATTGACTAACGATAAACTTTTATCGATGTTTATATTTTTATTATCGATGTTAATTTTGATAACATAATGTAATATGTATTTTACTCAAATTACTTATAATTTCGTCAAAATCTATCGGCAAAAACAAGGGACTAAGTTTACGGAAGCGATCGAAATAGGAATCGACATAAGAATCGAATCGAATAGGACATTATTCTGAAACACGGGAATAGTCGTGTTTATAATTTTAAAAATTTGTGTCATGGACGGTAATATCGTAGGAAGTAAGGGACAGAACGGTGCGCTTTGATTAGCTCCCTTATTTCCTATGATATTACCATCCGCGACAAAAACCATACTTATTGAAACACGACTTGCATAAGAACGATTGGTAAAATTTAAAATTTCATCTGCAGTCGTACCTATATTAGTATATGTATTATTATTTTGAAATTATTTTATTTTTACCTTTTGAGGGAATTAACCACTCACGGACCGATGCCACGATTTCGGGGCATTTGGCCGTTATAGGTTTTGAATTTTATTTCCATGAAATAGAATTCAAAATCGCGATGCGTCAAATGTATGGCCGGTCCTGGAGTAATTAAAACTCATAACGTTTATCTCAATATTATTTATTGGCCTTGAAATAAAACATATTTATTAAGCAATTGCCTTTTCGTTTCTTTTGAAACGTATTCTTTCAGTAAAAAATGCACTCTTATATTAATATATTTTTCAATGACGGCTTTAATTAGATCTGTGATATGATTGCCAGTTGGATACTCCCCAATCTGATGAAATGAGATGTCCTCAAATAATTTGGTGCCGACTAAACTATGTAGGATTTTTGTGACCAAAAAATCTTTGTTAAACTTTCTCGAATTATCTGTGTAATATCGGATTACCGATTCTGCTTTTTTGCAAATAGTAATGACATCATCCGACGGATATAAGAGACCGCCTTTATCTTTACAAATGATGAATTTATGCTGTGAGCTACGCCAGCGAGATACCAGAGCACCTACACACACATCACATTTAATTTTTTTCATTAAAACGTGAACAACATTTCCCGCTATGTGACTAAGCACCTGTATACTGAAGCTAGACATGTTTTTGTAAAACTCAGCAAATTCTCGTTCTTCAGATCCATCGTCTTCATTGCCCTCTTCTAATTCATAAGTTGCATCTGTTGTCAAATTTATCCTTTTAACAGCAGAAGAACAATTGAGGATCGACAAATTCTCCAATGCTGTACAGTTGCCATTGCCGTAGTCTTTTAGCTCCACATGTACCAACAGTTTTTTATACGCAGCTTTAAATTGTCGTGCTGTTGGATTGTTATTTGCACCACCATGACATCTTATGTTGCAGAATAGAAGTTCGAGATGATCTTGGCTGACTTTATAAAAAGGAAAGAATAAAAGTTCTTTCGTTTCTATTAGTGTCCTGTAAAAATGCTTGACGGCCTGTACACAACCAAGAAAGCCCAAAAATCCGACTTTTCTTGGACTTTTTATCAAGAACGTCCCATCTTGAGCTTTAAGGGTTGAAATATATTCAACCGCCTCATCCAAATAGTCGAATATTGTGGGAGCATTCCACTCATTTATAGCTTTCTTATAACCATACTGATTGAGGCTTCTAGAGTTAAAGATGTCAAACAAATTATTGATGATTCTTAAAAATTTTGTTGTGGCAGAACTATCTTGAAAATCCGACATATTTAACTTTTCTTCACAAAAGTCAACAGCATCAGCCACATTCAAACTAAACAGCTGGGTGGCCAGCTTCACTTTCATTTTTCGGTTCTGGAAGTGAATGTGACGATGTCGTAATTTGTTACGTAAATGGAACTTTTCCTTTTCTTGAACTTTATTTAGTTCTTCCAGGTAAGCCCACTGTATTTTTTTGCCGTTCGCATCCACAAATGTTTGGTATACCTGAAAAAGTATGAAACATTTTAAATAAATGCTGTAAATTTTAATATTTAATTAAATTTTTGTATCATTATTGTTTATTAAAAATGGAATCTACCTGAAAAGCGTTTCGAATTAATTTTATCATATGTGATGGATCCAATACTGACATCACTTCTTGTTTTGTGACGGGATGTTCAAATGTCATCTTGCCATTTTCAAAGGAGCAACCCAAATTTTTTATCATTGCTAAATTAGATGCACAACCATCAAACGTGAGCGACACTATCTTTACTCCTGTATCATGAATCCTTTCCAAGCATTGTTTTACTAGATCAGAGCGTTGATCTCCAGTTACACCATCAACAAGGAAGTAGGCTACAGGCACTTTAAAATTGCAGTTTATTCCTGTTACTAAAAATACCAAAGCCTCTTTAGCTTCAGTTATGTGGTCACTGCATTGTTTATTGCCAATTTCCACAAAACCATGCAACTTGTATCCATCCCACTCTATCCGGCGTCTAATTGCCATCTCATCCATTACAAGCCCCGCGATAATAGGGTATTTGGTTGATTCCACTTTCAATTTCAGTGCTGCAAATGATTCAGATGTAAAGCCGGGTTCTCCTTCAATACTTGAGTACCACTTTCGCAATGTACGTGTATGAGGCAGGCAAGTATCGAATGTGTTGCGAACATATTCGTACGCTTTCGGTGAATAATAATGTAGAGTCAATGCAAAACTCCGAATTGCTGGAGAGTATTGCTGTTTGCATTCTGTTCCTGATGTACTTTTAGTCATGTATCGAGCGAACAAATCTTCAACCTGAAAAAACAACAATGTAATGTGAACTCACCAAGTGCAAAATAAATTAAATGTTATGTGTACCTACTACCTATATTACTATTTTTGTTACGATTATTACAATACACCTAATCTGTGAAAAAAAATCTGATAAAAGAATCCACCTGTATATTGAGAGTTTCTAACCTAACCTAACCTAGCCTAATATAATCTAGAAGGAAGTTTATAAATTTCCTAGGAAATTTATAAACTTGCGGATCGTATTATTTTCCGGTGACATATATACCCCATATATAGTCATGGATCGGGTTCAATTCCTCATTTCGCATAGAAAACTTTTTTTGTAGATGAATGAATGAATGAATACTTTATTGCACAAAACAAACATACAGAGATATACAAAGAAAGATATATGTACAAGAGGCGCGCTTATCTCTATAAAAGAGATTTCTACCAGCAAACCCAGATAGGAAAGGAAAGTGGATTGTGAGAGTAAAACCTATTTGCACAACAAAATTATTCATACACAATAATAATATAAGTAGGTACATATACCTAATACTACTACTACACCTAATTTATATAATATTATATACATACATACATATCATACACATACAAGTTATATACATACATAAAATACATATACAAATTATATATACATACTATGGAAGAGAGAGGTAATGATCTTTCAAGCGAATCTTAAAAACGTTAAGTGACGGACTGTCCCTGATGGCACTGGGGAGCTTGTTCCAGAGCCTGATAGCACTGATCCTGAATCGTTCATCATGTCCTCTATTTTATTTACTTTTTTCTTTAGCCTTCTATTTTGAGCTTGTATTTTCTTAATCTGTTTTCTTTGTCTTTTTATGACTTCATCTTTGGTAGTAATTATTTCATTTAATTTTCTCTTCCTAGGTGTTGATGCATTTGAACAAGGTAAATTTTCCTAAAGGATTACTATGTTAATGTTAATATTTGTATAAAAACATTTCCAGTAGGTAGTCGGTTTGGGTATTTTTCATGCTTTTTATTTACCATTGAATATTTTATTTCTTGACCCGAGTAGTTTGAATGACTTTTTGGCGTCGATGTGATTGAGTTTAGTCCTGACGTCAAAGGTATTGGCTGAAATATATGAAAAATGCTCACATTTATTCGTGTACATAGACATTTACTTATATCTAAATTACTAGATTATATTACCTCTACTTTTCTTAGTTTTTTTGTTTTAGTTTCATCAGATGTACTTTCCAATTTGCGTTTTTTTGCTTTGGCTGCTATAAACGACTCGATGTCCTGTAATAATCAATAAAATAATGTTAAAAACTTTTTGCTACTACATGATATTTCTATTATACGTACTACAATGTTATGCTGTACTTATATTGAAATGTTATACGCACTGCATTGGTAGAACATATACGGACAACATTTTCTTGTGGCACTGCACCACACTTTAAGTATTTATGTCCAGATTTTTTTATTAGGTAATCTTTTTCCTTGAAATGTTTTGAGCAAATTGTGCTTGATTTTGTAGGCATCCAATGTCCTCTACCAGTAACATCAATCCACTGTTCTTTTATTGTTGGCTCTTGAGGAAAGCTGAAAAAAAAGGTAGGTACACAGAGCAAAAAAACATATCTTTATTCTACAATTACATTTATAGGGAAAATTACGAGATTATAGTACCAAAACTAACTTCAATATAAGGTTTTTAAAAATCCATAAATAAAACCCTGGTTTGCGACAAATAAAACTTAAGCGGTGGAGGTCCACTCTACCCCCTCAAGGGCCCCACCCCCTCTGCCCACTTTCCTTCCAAAAATCAGGTGTCCGTGTTCGAGACCTTTACCTATAGTCCTTAAATCCCGCCCCAACACGCACTGAGCCAACGTGGTGGAGTATGTCTCAATCTTACACGAATCCGGTAAGAGTCCTGAGCCTCTTGGTGGGACGTTGGTAGCCTATATTTATTTATTTAAAAGGTACTTAGAAACAACCATTTATCGATACGATGGCATAATGTGTCCCCACCCTATCACGAAAATCGTACCTCGATTGTATTTTCGATCAAATTATTAAAAATCTACGTTTATTGAACTTACCGATGAAAAGAAATCCTTCCATTATTCACATTAGCTTGTTGGCTTCTGGCTCTGCAAGTTATAATTGCGCAACTCGGCATTTTAGAGGGTTTTCGCGGAGTAACGCCTTCAACGAAAGAACGCGGCCGACTGAGGGGAGGTGAGGAGCGTTTTAGGCTATGTATGAGCGTTTGCTCATACTCGCGGCGCCCCTGAACCGCCCACACCGCCTTTCTAACCTATTATTAAATGTTCTGTGCTTATATGGATAGCAACAATATTATGCATATCTTGAACAGTACTTACAGACCTCAGGGCAATGGGGCGGCAGAGAATGCTGTCAAAACGGTCAAGAATTGTATTAAAAAGGCATGCTATGAAGGAGTACATATAAATCAGGCATTAAGTAAAATGCTGTTTCATTATCGTAACTGTGAGCATGCCACTACGGGCGTAGCACCCGCAGTTTTGATGCTGGGTCGACGTCTGCGCGGACGCCTCGAAACGCTGTTTCCCGCGCCGGCGCCGGCACAGGCTGCGGGTCGCGTGATGGCGATCCAGGGCGAGCAGTGCGAGCGAGCTGGCGGCACGCGTCGGCATGCATCCGTTGGTGATGATGTTTTTGTTAGAAATTATTCTCGAAGAAATAACAAATGGGTTGAGGGTCGAGTGAGTGAACAGGTAGGACCGGCATCATTTAATATAGATGTGCCTACTAGAGGAATGACGCGAAGACATATAGATCAAATTATTGACCCAAGAGTTGGTAAAAAACGATTTTCGCTCACTCGCACCTCCGATATTCATGCATCACCTCTGTTACCAGAGGTGACACGCACTGATGACGCGAGCGTGGTGTTGGTGGATGCGCCGCCACCACAAATACCGCCATCATCACCATTGCCGATTGAGCCGACCTCTCATGTGGAAAGACCAGCTCCATCGGACGATGAAGGGGCGGATGGAGCAGGGGCAGATATGGCACTAAGTCATGGATATTCTCTCCGATTACGCCCTCGCGTCAACAGACCGCGTTAGAAAAAAATGATGTAAATTTAGTTTTAGTTTTATTGATAAAATAAGTAAGGAGGTGTTGGGTATGTATATCATATAGCTCTAAGCACTATCCGGCCGCTTGTGCGTTCGCCAATAAACCAGTTCTATAACAGCCTCCGTTGTTTCCCTACGCATATCGCACTAAATGAATGCTCTTTGTTTTTCCGTTTCCTTCCCTTTTTTGGACGACCTTGAGGAGATGCATTTCCGACTTTATTCTCTGAATTTTCATTGATGGCGATATCACAATTATTATTTCGATAATTTTTTGTAATATTTTCACTCATCAGTTCGACGCCTGGCGTTGTTGTCTCAACCCGACTACTTTCTACCAACTCTGCCATTGATATAATATCATCTCCATCCGTGATTTTGGCGTTAGTTGTGCTAGGTTCATCTATCCTGGTTATGCATCTCTCTTATGTATGCAAAGTAGCAGACGCAATTATTTTCCTTCTGGCTGGAATCTCGTCTTCGCTCGAATCTTCGTCACTATTTGGTATAAATATACTCAAGATTGAACAATGTTGAGATTTCTGGCTTGCCTTTTAAAAAAGGGGACAACCTTATTAGCATTCTAGAAAACACCGTAGTGGGATTAAAATTGGAGGTTCAGTATATAGATAATGTTCAACGGGTTCGACGGTTCCATACTGTGACCAGTGAAGATGGCGGCGATAATGAAACCGTTTACGACCGTTCGTCGAACATACGTGAACCGGCTGTGATCGTCAAATTTACACGGATGAACTTCTCTCGGCAGCGCGTGCCCGAAAGGGCATTACGAAATCATCTATCGGCCTCCCCGGGCCAGCTGGGAACCTGTACCTGGGGGACCACCTCACTCCGGCCAGTAAGATGTTACTCAAGCAGGCGCGAGAGCTCAAAAAGGAAAACAAAATCGCCTACCTATGGATAAGGAACTGTAAAATTTTAGCTAGAAAGTCCGAGACTTCTAAAGTTATGGTTATTAACAAAAACTTCGATTTCAACAAGTTTAAGTGACTGTTATTATTATTATTAACGATGTCCTACATGAAATTCTCAGTACATCTCGCTAATGAAACCGCTTTCTTATCTAGCCATATAAAAGTTAATACAAATTCATGGTTTTACTCGCTACAACAACCTCAACCTTTTATCTTTAATATACTCTGGCACTCAGAGAGTACATGGTTCACTCTGGCTCTAATACTAATTCAAGTATTCATAAACTAATCGCCGGCCTAACTGTTAACTTAACAGGTTATTATCAGAACGTAAGGGGACTGCGTACCAAAACACACAGTTTTTATTCGCAGGTCGCACTGTTCAATTATGACTTTATATGTATTACCGAGAGTTGGTTAAATGCACACTTTTTTGACAGAGAAATCTTTGATAGTAGGTATATTGTTTATCGTTGCGATAGATCGGCTGGCTCGAGTGGGGCGGAGCGGGGTGGGGGGGTGGCGGTCGCTGTGCGCCGTGAGTTTCTGCCGACTCCGCGAGACTGGCCCTGCCCCTCTCCTGCATCCTCTGAATGCATATGGTTATCATTACCCATATCGCAAACCGACGCTCAAGGACAAACATTCTTAAATATTTGTTGCGTTTATATTCCACACGGGCCGCAGTATAGGGATACGTTGGAAAATTTCTTTGAAATCTGTAGTCAATTAATAACAGACAATCCAAATGATATTTTTCTTATAACAGGTGATTTTAATATTTCTGACGGACTTTGGACTAGAAATGATTGTTACAAAATGACCTTAGCTAGCAGCAACAGTTATCCTCTACGATTGGTTAGTGAATTTTTATCATTTACAGGTGTTGAACAATACAATGGTTGTTTTAATATTAATCAACGTGTGCTTGATCTTATTTTTTGCAATAAAAATTGCATGGTAACAGCAAGTGATGATATTTTAACACCTGAGGATTTTCATCACAAGGCACTTCATATTGTACTTAATGTAGATTACGCGCCACCCCTGAAGCCAGCTCCCATTTACGTATATCGCTTCTATAAGGCGAATTTTTATCAAATAAATATTGAACTGTCAGAAATTAACTGGGTTGAATATTTTCAAGGCCGCGCACTGGAGGACTGTGTAATACTCTTTTATGATATATTAAATAAATTGATTGACAGATATGTTCCAAAGGTACTGCAACGTACTTCGTGTTCTAGGCCTCCTTGGTATTCTAGATATCTTAGAAGACTTCTGAATGAGAAAAAGAAATGTCATAGGCTGTGGAAGACTTTCGGTAATCCCTTGGATTTCGACACATTTAAAACTCTTAGAAAAAGAATTTCAAAATTGGAGCCTATATGTTACAGAAACTATATCAATAATACTGAAGCCAAAATTAGTACTCATCCTAAATTCTTTTGGACGTATATAAAGTCAGTTTTTGTTAATAAAGGTCTCCCACAGCTTATGCACTATAAGGGTATGACGGCCTCAAGTGGTACAGAAATTTGTGATTTCTTCAACCAACATTTTCACTCAGTTTTCGAAAAACCATCTGTTAGCTCTGCTGACCTGAATAATCTTCCACCTGTAAATGATACAGTGTTTGACATGGACACTATTTTCATATCTAAAGATCTTGTTAACAAATATCTTAAACGTATAAACATTTATAAGGGTGCTGGTCCTGACGGCATACCTCCCATCATAATAAAAAATTGCTCCCCCAGCTTAACATTGCCGATAACTTTACTTTTTGAGAAGTCTTTCAGGGAGGGGTCTGTACCATCCTTATGGAAACAAGCATTAGTTACACCAGTACCAAAAGGTGAAGTTAGCACGGATATAGAGAAATATCGCCCTATATCGAAATTGTGTCAGTTTGGCAAAATTTTAGAGAAGATTGTTAGTGATCAGCTATCTACTGCTATGCGGCCTTATATAATTTCTAACCAACATGGTTTCCTTAGAGGTCGTAGTGTCGAATCGAATCTTCTATCATATACTGAAGCTATTTTAACTGCATTAGATAACAACTGTCAGGTGGATGCTGTGTATACCGACTTCGCCAAGGCTTTTGACAAAATCAGTCATGAGCGCTTACTTCTGAAGCTGTGGCACTTTGGTATACACGGGGATCTTTACCGTTGGGTTAAATCTTATGTAGAAAATCGTTCGCAGGCCGTAGCTGTGAGAGGGCATATTTCTCATTACAGGTCTATCAGTTCTGGTGTACCGCAGGGTTCCCATTTAGGGCCCTTATTATTTGTTCTGTATCTAAATGATATCACTGAATGTATCAATAATTCAAACATGCTTTTATACGCCGACGACACGAAAATTTTTAGAGTCATACGAAATCCTGACGATTGTATTTTACTGCAAAACGATTTAAATAATTTCCAAACCTTTTGTAACGCAAATAATCTTTTCTTAAACCCAGAAAAATGTTTTGTTATTAGCTTCAGTAGAAAAAGGACAACTATTTACTCCAAGTATGATCTTTGCGATAAAGAGTTAACCCGTGTGAACCAGATGCGTGACCTCGGCGTAATCATGGACTCAAAGCTTACCTTTGTGCCCCACAATGACAATATCTTAAATAAATCTTTCAAGCAGTTGGAATTCATTTTGCGCGTTAGTAAAGATTTCAGAAGATCTTCGACATTTAAGATATTAATTAGTAGTTATGTCCGTAGTCGATTAGAATTTGCTAGCGCAGTGTGGAACCCGTTACATGTAACTCATGGAACCCGTTACATGTAAAATTGTAAAGGCAATTGATTATCGCACAGGAAATAAATACATAGATTATACTACCGCTATGAAAAGACACAATATTTCACCCTTGAGCCTGCGTCGCGAACGCACTGATGTTATTATTCTTTATAAAGTCATTAACAATATTATCGATGCCCCTGAGTTATTAAAGTCTCTTTCCTTTAGAGTACCCCGTCGTTGTGAGCGAGTATGTAGAAAAAAGGACCTCTTTTATATTCCACGTAGTCGAACTTCATACGCAAGAAACGGTTTCATTAAAAGAGCATGTAGGATGTATGATGATAAATTTCAAAATTTGGATATTTTCAGTATAAAGTTTAGTAGCTTCAAACAACAAACCTTGAAGAGTATTAATAGTTTTTAATGAGATAGTTGACTTTTATTGCATTTTTTTTTGTCTGTTCATATAAAAAAATGTTTTATTTTTGTCTGAATGTAAAGGTATTTTTATAGCATTGATTTTACATATTAGAATTTCTATTTCCAGTTTAGTTTTAGTACCTATATTAGTTATATAGTTTAGAATCAGCATGCTATTGAATTGTAGTATGGTTTTGATACTCTATTTAAGGAAACTGTAGGTCTATAATTCTTATTACCCTATAATGTAACATTGTATTATATAAGAGACTGTTTGTTTCTAAATAAAGATAAATAAAAATAAAATAAAAAAATAAAGTCAGAATCCGTATCACAGCTGAAGTCACTTATGTGATCTTGATGTTCTAAGATGCCGTTAGTTTCATTCCCATGTTTTGAATTCCCAGACACTGCCACTGGTACGTCAAAGTTTATGTTGTACTCAGTTAGGGTCTTATATATTTCTAGGGTTTCCGGAGACATAGGTCGTTGTTCGCGACATAATTTAGTTTACTTACAATTTAGTTTCTAAATAATTTAGCATTAAGTTTTAATAACTCTGTAAATAGTATAGGTAAATAAAAGGTTTGCTAATCGTGTTTCCTTGGCAGAGAGAGACAGGTAGAGAGAGAAAGATAGATAGAAAGAGACAGATAGAGAAACGCAAGCCGTCTCGCTCGCTCGCTGCTCATAGCATCGCTGCCCCCACCGCCGCCCGCGGTACGCCTACGTGAGATCCCGCCTCACCTACGCGGCTCCGGCATGGTACGCCCTGTGCTCGGAGACGAACAAACGGAGACTCCGAGCCCAAGAGAACCTCTCTCTGCGTACCATCGTCGGCGCCCCCCGCTACGTGAGGAACGCGACAATCCAGAGGGACCTAAGATGGGAAACCGTGGACCAGTTTGTCCAGAGGCTGGCGAAGGGCATGTTCGCGCGTGCGGATGCATCACATCTTCCGCACATCGCCGACCTGGCGCCGCACCACGCGCGTCCGCCCGACCGCCGCCGCCTGCCACGCGACCTGGTTGCCTAGCCGGCGATCACCCACTGCATACCAGCGCCACATCAAGACCACCGCCCGCAGGGGCCATCCGATGACCTGTCCACAGGAGTGGACAGAGGCGATTCTTCGGGAAGAGGTCCGTCGACCTGACCCCGACTCCCCACGCCCCAGAAAGGGTGCGTGAGAAGATAATGAAGAAGAAGCGGTACGCCAATCAGAATAAATTGCGGGCGTCCGGCGGGAGCAGACACAGTTCTCAGTTCACAGTTCTCAGAGACAGTTAACAGTCACAGTTCTCAGTTCGGAGCAGTACAATACAGTCCACTACAAGCGAAACCAAGCGAGAAGCTCTCTACTACCCTGCCAAGGAAGCTGCGACGCTGTTCGACCAAAACTGCGCTGTTTCTTCTTCTTTCTACGAGCCAGCCACCGCCCCAGTAATAAGTGTGGGTTGTCGAAGGGGCCCACATTTTCTGGTCCTTCGAACCGGATATTAAGAAGAATGCCTGTCACACGCAGCCAGAAGAACTCTTCCACGTCGCGTACCGCTACAGGCGGGACTACGGATACCTCCGACGTCACTACGGGGTCAGCCACCACGGAAACTACGGGCACGACGGGCACTACGACAACGACGGAATCTACACTGCCGAAGACACCGCCGGGAAACGAGGTCGTAGCAGCCGCCCCCCTGCGCCCGACGCCACCCCGTGGGCCCCGGCCTCGCACGCGCCCGCCGGAAGCAACGCAAGCCCTACCACTCTCCGCGCAGCCACCCGCCGTTCTGTCGCCCGCTCCACTGCCGTGAGCAAGCGACGTTTGATGCGGGCGCGGGAAGAATTATTACAGAAGGAGGTGGAGTTAGCCCGGGCCCGCGTCGCGATGCATGAAGCGGAGTCATCCGAAGACGAGTCGAACTACAGCGAAGCAGAGGATACTGTCAAAAACCAGCAAACGACGGAGTGGGTCAGGAATTCGATGCTTGCCCTTGCAGATACTCCTTTCCTACCACCGCCGTCTGCCGAGGAGAACGTCAGGCCTGAGGGACCGCTGCCGTGTCCCGACGCATCTCTACCGCCACCGCACACCCACGCCGTGACTCACTCTGAAGAACAAGTGACGCTGCCGCAACTGCAACCACCACCGCCCTTGTCACAGCTGCAAGTACCACCGACACCGCAACAGTTCCAACCGCTGCCACCGCCGGCGCTACGTCCACACGTTCACACTGATCTCAGTGAACTCGCAGCTGCTATCACTTTAGCATCAAGGACAACATCGCACCCACGTACCATCGAACTGGCGCCTTTCAATGGGGCGTCGAGTGATTGGCTGCCATTCAAAGCAGCCTGCGAAGAGACTGCAAGCCACCTAACAGAGCAAGAGAACTTATCACGTCTACGTCGCTGCCTTCGAGGGGCGGCCAAGGAAGCAGTTCAATGTCTCTTCATCGGAGTAACAACACCCGCCGCCGTTATGAAAATGCTGCAGACTAGATTCGGCCGCCCGGACGCACTCGTGGCCGTAGAACTCAACAGACTACGGGCCTTGCCGACACTTCAAGAAAACCCAAGAGACATCTGCATCTTCGCGTCAAGGGTGCTCAACGCGACCAGTACCATACAGGCGTTGGGCAAGCCGCACTACCTTTACAACGCAGAAGTAGAGCGCAGCATAGTGGAGAAGCTTCCGTCAGCGCTGCGATACAAGTATTACGACTACAATGCTGAGAAACCGGAGGGGTGGCCGGACCTACTGACGCTATCACACTTCCTGTCCACTGCGGCGGAAAGATGTGGGACTTTCGCCCCGGCGGAGAATATCGCACCTGAAGACCGGCGGGAGCTACCCACCAAGAAAATCGTCCGCACCTACGTCGCTGATGACACGCCGCCACCGAAGAAACGCACACCACAATGCCGCCTTTGTGAAGCAGATCATAAGCCGGCAGACTGCTCTGAAATGAAAAAGGCAACGGTATCGGAGCGGTGGGAACTCGCCAAAAAGCATAGGCTATGCTACCGCTGCCTGTGCACCAAGAAGATGCGGCACGCCTGCAAATCAAATCAATGCAACATCAATGGATGCATATACCGCCATCACCGACTGCTGCATCAAGATAAGCCAGAAGCCCAGCTGCACTACTGCGAAGAGATGCCGACCACCTTCGTCGCATCGACACAAGCGTCAACGTCAGCTGCATTGAAAATCATCCCGTTACAAGTCAGCGGACCGAATGGAAGCGTGGACACATACGCCTTGATGGATGATGGATCGACCTGTAAATGGAGGCTCTCCGTCAACGTCGGGAAGACGCAGGCGATGATCACCGGCCAGAGCAACCTGCCACCACCACTCCAACTCCAAGGGAAGGACATTGGGTGGCTGCACCAAGTGAAGTATCTGGGGGTCACCATAGACCGCCGGCTCACGATGAAGACCCACGTCGACAACGTCGTAAACCAGGTCCGGGCTGCACGGGCAAAACTTCGTCCACTCCTGGACTCCGGCCTCCCCCTGCGGTCGAAGCTCGGGATCTATAAAACGTACATCAGGTCCCGCCTCACGTATGCCTCGCCGGCATGGTACGCCCTCTGCTCGGAGTCCAACAAGAAGAGACTCCGGGCCCAAGAAAACCTCTCCTTGCGTACCATCGTCGGCGCGCCTCGCTACGTGAGAAACGCAACAATCGCAAGGGACCTAGGATTGGAGACACTGGACAAGTTCGTCCAGAGGCTGGCAACGAACATGTTCGCACGAGCGGACGGCTCTCAACACCCGCTCGTGCGAGACCTGGCGCCATACCACGCGCGCCCGCCTGACCGTCGCCGCCTACCCCGAGACCTGGTTGCCGAGCCGGCAGCACCCCTGGATTGAGGCCACACAACCCGAAGAAGAACACCTCAGCCACCCAATGACCTGGCCGTAGTCACGGCCAGCGGAAGACTCCGCGGAAGGGGGCCATTGCCCCGGGACCGCAACCCCGCACCCTGGAAGGGGTGTGAGAAGATCACCAAGCAAGCAAGTACCATCGTCGGCGCCCCCCGCTACGTGAGGAACGCGACAATCCAGAGGGACCTAAGATGGGAAACCGAGGACCAGTTTGTCCAGAGGCTGGCGAAGGGCATGTTCGCGCGTGCGGATGCATCACATCTTCCGCACATCGCCGAACTGGCGCCGCACCACGCGCGCCCGCCCGACCGCCGCCGCCTGCCACGCGACCTGGTTGCCTAGCCGGCGATCACCCACTGCATACCAGCGTTACACTAAGACCACCGCCCGCAGGGGCCATCCGATGACCTGTCCACAGGAGTGGACAGAGGCGATTCTTCGGGAAGAGGTCCGTCGACCTGACCCCGACTCCCCACGCCCCAGAAGGGGTGCGTGAGAAGATTATGAAGAAGAAGAGTAGACACAGTTCTCAGTTCACAGTTTTCAGAGACAGTTAACAGTCACAGTTCTCAGTTCGGAGCAGTACAATACAGTCCACTACAAGCGAAACCAAGCGAGAAGCTCTCTACTACCCTGCCAAGGAAGCTGCGACCCTGTTCGACCAAAACTGCGCTGTTTTTTCTTCTTTCTACGAGCCAGCCACCGCCCCAGTAATAAGTGTGGGTTGTCGAAGGGGCCCACAGTCGTAGTGGCGACAATGATTTCTTATTCAGTTTGATCTTTTTTGTAGCTTTACTAGCTGGGTAATTCTCATTTTTGAAGGTGAAAAATTAATAAAAACAAAAATATAGTTTTGCAATAAATTATGGTAGATTGTTATTGTTTAGAGCTGCCTCTGTAAGAGAAAAATAGTCGCCGAGCTCGCAGTCTCTTTAAATATTAAATTACAGAGGTTGAAAAAAAAAATTCCGTCCATGGAAGTGACCCTAGATCCACGGAAATGATAATTCCTACAAAAATATTGTCCATAGAAAGATCAACTAAGAACTATTTTAACAAATTAAAGATCCTACTATTTTATCATTTAGTAATCTGCATTTATATTAATGAATGTTAAAACGGTTGAAAAAATATTGTGCTCCATGGAAGTGACCCCATCAGATCCACGGAAGAGACAATCCTTAAATAAATACTATTGTCCGTAATGGTTATAAAATAAAAGGTCCTTCAATTTTCTCATTTAAAAATCTTTATTTATCTTAGGAACACATATAGACTTTGGAGCTTTCATTTAATATAGACTTTGTCTACAACTTAAAAACAAAACCTGATAAAACTGCCACGTTAGGGCGTTTCCCGTGCAAATTCTTATGCAGTCTTAGTAATCAGTCTCACATTTTTAAATCAACTCTTACATTAGGAAATACAAAACAGGAACTTTCTCATAAACTTTGTCTACAACTTAAAAACAAAACCTAATAAAACTGCCAGGTTAGGGCGTTTCCCGTGCAAATTCTTATGCAGTCTTAGTAATCAGTCTCACATTTTTAAATCAACTCTTACATTAGGAAATACGAAACAGGAACTTTCAAATAAACTTTGTCTACAACTTAAAAACAAGACCTAATAAAACTGCCAGGTTAGGGCTTTGCCCCATGAAAATTCTTATGCAGTCTTAGTGTTAATAATCAGTCTCACATTTTAAATTAACTCTTACATCAGTATTATACTTATTTTGTTCGCGGCAGTTTATTCAATATTACTGTAATGTTTAAGCTCCATATTGCTAAACAATAATCGTCCCCGACGACCGGATTTAGGCTCTTTCAAAATGCACATTACGTCATCGCGAGGAACAGGGAATATGTCCTCAGGGTCTATCCAAATGAACACGGCATGATCCTTTGTGGTTTGCTTTTTTTTCGGGAATTTTATCCTGGGCTCATCGCCATCGAACCCAATAACTTGCCCGACAAAATTCTTTTCCGTTTTTTTTTGACAAAAACTTGGCAATAACCCACATCCCATCTTTTAGTTCTATAAACTTTGAATTAGGTGGCATGTTCTCGCTTACTTCATTCACTGGCACATTATCTTCACCAGTCTTTGGACATGAATTAACATCTTCATTTATTTCAGTCCGCGAAACAACCATTTCATCATTGGAACTCAATATATCTTGCGATTGCGTAATTTTGGTCACAGTTGGGCTACTGACGAAATCAGTGAAACCTTTTGACAGTGAATAGTGAGAGCAAACGCTACCAGGTTCACAAGAAATACATTTAAGTACGACCATGTCTCCCAGTATCGCAAGGAGTTGGGATGGCTTCCGATCCGTCTTCGCCGTGAAATGCACATTCTCTCTTATCTATTCAATATTTTGCGAAATCCCCGCTACCCCACATATCTTCGAGAACGTTTTGAGTTTCTTTTCCCCAGGGATAGTAATCGGAGATCCCACACGGTGTCTCTCCTGTCAACTCCTCGGCATAAAACTGCCGCCTACAAACACTCTTTTAGGTTAAGGGCAATCCGACTGTGGAACGCACTTCCCTGCACTATTAGGGATAGTCCCTCAATTTTCACTTTTAAGAGAAGATTGAAAGCGTATTTCCTTTCTCTTTCGTAATTAGTATCATATTTATGTAAGTATATGTATGATATTTTGTAGTTTATATATGTGCATGCTATCTAGTGTATTATATAGTTGAGATATATATATTTTTTATTAGGTATATTTTATTTATATTTTAAAAGTAACTTTCGTACGTATGTATACTGTTTTATTGCGCACTAGGACTGTCCTTTTTCATAAACACTCCTGTCTTGCCTAGGTTTGCTGGAAGAAATCTCTTTTTAGAGATAAGCTCGCCTTTGCCTATAAAATTTATTGTATCTGTCTGTGTATCTATGTTTTCTGTGCAATAAAGAATATGAATATGAATATGAATATGTAAGTTTTCTCAAAAAAAACCTTTTAGGATTTGTAACAACCCAAGTGACTTGGTGAATTTTTAAGGTTCCGCTTATGCTTTTTCCTTGGTCGGTCAAAACTCTGTCTATATCTATAATATCTGCTTCAGTCACGACAGAGGTTGCAATGTTAGTTATGTTTGTCTCCACGGCTTTAATGAAAGCGTTAAAATCAGGGATATCTTCGCCTTGAGCTACTAACCGATCTGCTTTCCTTTTTACAGCGGCTCCGACTCCGTCCATCGGACCCTTGCCATGACCGGCTATTTGTATCCCGTAGCGCTGTGTTACATATTGGGAAAATAGAAAAAACGCCTTGATATTCCTATATTGCGCTGTGGGCCCATCGCTCAACACATGCAAAGATTTTATAGGATATGACAAACATATCATATCGAGAATGTTTTGCATGTGAGCAAAAACTCCACCGGCGTCATGCCGCAAGCATTCCGAAAACGTGCAAAAAGATTTACTCTTCAGCACACTACTGTCATGGCATCTGTAGTAATACACGCCGGTATGTAAACTTATTTGCAGCCTCGAAGCACCAAAGTGTACTGCTTGAATTTCATCGGAATACTTGCAACAGTAATTTTCTGCGAAGTGAAGTGAATGAAAATTTCTCCTACAGAAAGGTTAGCCTTTAGTTGGGTAGTGGCTAAGTACTGATGCGATATAGTGTATTGGTGTTGCAAAAATGTGACCAGAGCTTCAATAAACTTCAACAGCAATGTCTTTTTCGTTATTTTTATTTCTTTCTTCACTGTTCTGCGAATTTCTTTTACCGTGCCTTTTATCATTCGGTCTTTCTTTATCACTGTCCATGATTTGTAAGTTGTTTCAGTCGAGTCATCAAAAACATTTATATTTGGAAGTTTGTTTTTACACGTCGTGCATTTTTGTAACATGCATGTCTCTGAATTGATGTCACATACTATAGTTTTACATAGCTCCCTTAAATTCAGGTCAGAAATTATGTTCAGGTACTTTAACTTGTCAAACATTAGGTGCATGTTTTCATGTACCACGCAAGGGCATGTGTCTCTTTCAGAAATTTTTCGTACTGTAATCAAGTACGTTCTTTTTGCAGTACGTACGTACGTTTCGTACTGCAAAAAGAAGCAAAGCTAATTTTAAGTGTATTTTCTGTCTGGAATTTCTTGTGTAGGTTAATTATGTAGGCAGCATTTTCTTTTATTCGAGCTTTTCGCCTTCGCTCACACTCTCGTTTTTGCTTACGTATCTCTTCCGCAGTTTGTGGGACTGTTTTTAGTTTTAGGTTTCCCCATCTAAAATGAAAAAAGCATGTTAAGCCAGGCCAAATAATCACGTTAAAACCCCTACCCTTAAACCTGCACAGGACACTTCCGCATACGAAATCACTTCCGTGGATCGCAGGTCACTTCCATGGGCAGATTTTTATCCATGGAACCAGGGATGTGACCTCCACGGACGTGACTTTTTCTGTTCAATCTCTGATTACATAACCTCCAAATCGGTAATGAACGTGCATGTTTAGCCACGTGCTTTTCACACCAAAACGCAATAAAATCACACAACCTAATTGTATAGTTGTAAAGTACATACCTTTGACGACAAATTCCAAATTCCAAAAGTCTTTATTACTGTAGATATTTACATATACATAGCAATAGTCATTTTTTGCCACTTCTCTACATTGGACCACTGTGGGAGAAGAAGGGCGTAGAAACTCCCACAGATTGATTTTTAGATCTCTTTTTAAAAATTGCTTATGCTTAACTAATACAAAATATAATATTTAGTCATTATCATAATTAATAAGCAGGAATAAATAATTACAAAATTATTAACAGCAAGGTCTGTGTTGAGCCAGATTAACCCCATACAGACCCATCATTTAAGTAATCTTGAACATTGTAATATCCCTTTTTCGACAAAGTCGCTTTAACATGGATTTTAAATTGCTCAAATGGCAATTTCAAGATCACCAGAGGTATCTTGTTGTAGTAGAGAATGCATTGACCCTTGAAAGAATTGCTAACCTTCGCGAGTCTAAACCGAGGCGCAAGTAGTCTGTGATTATTTCTTAGGTTAACATTACAGCTATCGCTAAGTTTGGGAAATTTTGTAAGGTTCTTGCGTACATACATTATATTTTCGAAAATAAATTGACTAGCTACAGTTAGTATGTCAATTTCTTTAAAAAACTGTCTTAACGAGTCTGTGCGTTTTAAATTATAAATTGCTCGAATAGCTCTTTTCTGTAAAATAAAAATAGTTTGAATATCCGCTGCTTTCCCCCACAACGAGATACCATAGGACATGACACTATGAAAGTAACTAAAATATACTAGCCTAGATGTAGCCACATCCGTGTTTTGTCTGATGTTCCTAACAGCGTAAGCCGCAGAACTTAATTTACCAGCCAATTTTTCTATTTGGGGTCCCCACTGCAATTTGTTATCAATGGTTATTCCAAGAAACTTTGTGTCATTTACTAATTCTTAGGTATTGCTGTCCAACACTAAACCGGTCCCAACTTGCCTGACATTTGGAAGTGAGAATTTGATACATTTGGTTTTACCAGTATTTAACAATAAATTGTTAACTGTGAACCAATTCAAGGTTAAAGATAATACTCTATTGACATCATCAAAATCTTCTTTTTGTCTTTCAATTTTGAAGACCAGTGAAGTATCATCAGCAAACAACACTATAAGAAAGGGCCTAATATGGAACCTTGTGGAACGCCAATTTTTACCCCCGATCCATCAGATTGAACGCCGTTGACTTCTGCCTTTTGAATTCTATTGCTTAGGTATGATCTTAGTAGATCCAATGCTTTATTTCTAACTCCGTAATGATTTAATTTCATTAGTAACGTGTCATGATCAACACAATCAAATGCCTTCGACAGATCGCAAAAAACACCGATGGCATCCTGTGCGGCTTCCCATGCAGAATAAATATGAGATATAAGAGTAATACCTGCATCCGTAGTCGATTTACCCCTAGTGAAACCGTATTGCTTGGCGTGGAGTTGTTTTGTACGGTTGAAGTGTGAGAGCATTTGATTGAGTATAATCTTTTCAAAAATTTTACTTAGTGCTGGAAGAACCGATATTGGTCTGAAATTTGACGGATCACCCTTGTCTCCCGACTTGAACAGAGGTATAAGTTTACTGTGTTTCATGAGGTCTGGGAAAGCTCCATCATCAACACATTTATTAAATATATAAGCTAGATGTGGGGCTATAACAAGTATTATTGTACCAAAGACTTTGACTGACATACCCCACAGGTCTTCAGTATTTTTTAAGTTAAGTAATCTATACGTTTTGACAATATCCTGGGGACATACATGATAAAATTTTAAATCTACATTACTGATGCTAGTGCTGTTTTTTAACATAACCTCTGCTTCATATGGAGATGAATTTAGACGCTCTGTTGTGAGTAAGGGTGCATTGGTGAAGAATGTTTCAAAAGCTCGAGCTACCTCAGCGTTGGATTTAACAACATCATCACCTATCTTTAAGCAGAAATCATTATCCCTTGGTATATCTTTGCCAGTTTCACGGCTTATGATTTGCCAAACCGTTTTCATTCTATTATTTGAGTTTTGTATTTTTCTATTTATGTGTAAAGTTTTTGCAGTTCTACAAACCAACTTGAAAGTTTTGGAATATTTTTTAACATAGTCATGAAATTTTATATCAAAGTTATAGGTTTTTTGTTCATAAAGATCATACAAGATAGCTCTACTTTTACGAATTCCAAATGTTGCCCAGTCATTAAATTTATATTTACCGTTGTTGGCACTGACTTTCTTTAATTTAAAAACTTTATTGAATTCTGTTTGAATAATGTTGAAGAAGTCAGAATAGATTATGTTCGGGTTCTGTTCATCAAAATCCGGTACTGGCAAACCCATATCTAAGTTTTTCATACACATCTCTAGTCTATGGGATGTTATAGGCCTATAAAATGATGGATCAGTCTTATTTTCACTAGTAATTTGGAATGAAACTGTTTGACCACTGTGATCGGATGGTAAACAGTTAATTACATTTTTACTTGTGAATGCACAGTCACAAAAAACGTTATCTAAGCAAGTTTGGCTGGTAAGTGTAATTCTAGTCGGCTCTAGAAATACATGACATAAATTAAATGATTTGAACAGAGTTATTAATCTTCGCTTCAGTGTTGTATCTACAAGCAGATCTACATTAAGATCGCCACAAATAATTAACTTTTTTCTGTTATTACAAAGTTTAATGAGGGCTTCCTCCATAATTTTCTCAAATATTTCAAAATTGCCATGGCCTTTTTCACCTACACAGATGTGACCACTTATACTTTAGAATCAAACGAACTTACCTTGTGAAGTTCGAGTTCTAATTATACGAGTATCTCGAACGAAGATGATTACTTAGTTTACATGCAGCAGTACGTAGTATGGTGCCGTCCTTGTCACACTTTTAAAGATAATAAAGCTAAAAAATCAGGTTGTATGTGTCATCTCCTTCGCTCCTGTATCCCCCGTAGTACACTCAAGCGGTCGGCTTTTCATTTTTTAGAGTTTTTTTTTTTGTGAATTTGGGGACAGATGTGAATATATTGGGTCGGGTGGGAGTGTAATCATCTTCGTTCTAGATACTCGTATAATTAGAACTCGAACTTCACAAGGTAAGTTCGTTTGATTCTAAATTATAGTTTCAGTGTTTCGCTCTTCAATATATTGATTTAACAAGTAGTTTATTCGATTCACTCGGCAACTAAACGCATATTCAGAGACTAAAAAAAAAAAAAAAAAAGAAGTCTATGGATTACACCCGTCTATGTCTGCTCTATGCCTATCTGTCATTATTCTTTTTTGCGCGGTGACTTTACGCAACAAATTTTTCATTTGCACGGAAAGATGCCTAAAAGAAAGAAAACCGATGAAGAAAAGATAGAAAATCTGGAAAAACGATTGAGGCGTTTAATCCGCAAAAGACGGAAAAGTGATGATTCCGAGGGTGACGGCGTCGAGGCGGCGCAGGCGCCGACACCTAACCTTACTAACATATTGAACCACGAGGTCCTCGAGGAAAATGAGTTATATGAGGAAGGATTGGTGGAAGGTAAGTGTTATTTACAATAGCAATGGTGTGGCGTGGTGTCCATAGCAAGAAAACACATGATTTTCCTGTTTTCAAGCGGGTTGTGCACGTGATGTACAAACGCAAAAACGTTCTTCACATTCGGGGTGTCTACGTGATAAACACACGAAGTAAAAAAGCCTGGGGAATGTCCGTGAGGCATTACGAAGGTAGTCAAAGCTAGTTTTCTGTACACGACTAGTTAAAATGGCGCATTTTCTCCAATTTTCAGATTGCGAGCAAGATGTACTAGACCCAGATATTCTGGAGGCGTTGGGTGAAACACAAGTACCAAAAGCAAATTACGGCCCACCAATCAACAGCGACCTCGCCACACGTTGGTCAGCTATTTTAGTGGCCGGATGTGAGAAAGATGTAAAACTAGGCCTCATAACTGCACATAAAATACCTGAAAACTGCCCTTTGATGGAGGCACCAAAGCTCAATTTGGAGATGGTGGCAGCCATTCCGGACTCTGCAAAGAACAGAGACAGTAAGATAGCTTCCGAACAGAACCAACTCAATCAACAACAAAATCAAAAAACAACAACCGAAAAGAACAATAAGTTTACTGTGTTTCATGAGGTCTGGGAAAGCTCCATCATCAACACATTTATTAAATATATAAGCTAGATGTGGGGCTATAACAAGTATTATTGTACCAAAGACTTTGACTGACATACCCCACAGGTCTTCAGTATTTTTTAAGTTAAGTAATCTATACGTTTTGACAATATCCTGGGGACATACATGATAAAATTTTAAATCTACATTACTGATGCTAGTGCTGTTTTTTAACATAACCTCTGCTTCATATGGAGATGAATTTAGACGCTCTGTTGTGAGTAAGGGTGCATTGGTGAAGAATGTTTCAAAAGCTCGAGCTACCTCAGCGTTGGATTTAACAACATCATCACCTATCTTTAAGCAGAAATCATTATCCCTTGGTATATCTTTGCCAGTTTCACGGCTTATGATTTGCCAAACCGTTTTCATTCTATTATTTGAGTTTTGTATTTTTCTATTTATGTGTAAAGTTTTTGCAGTTCTACAAACCAACTTGAAAGTTTTGGAATATTTTTTAACATAGTCATGAAATTTTATATCAAAGTTATAGGTTTTTTGTTCATAAAGATCATACAAGATAGCTCTACTTTTACGAATTCCAAATGTTGCCCAGTCATTAAATTTATATTTACCGTTGTTGGCACTGACTTTCTTTAATTTAAAAACTTTATTGAATTCTGTTTGAATAATGTTGAAGAAGTCAGAATAGATTATGTTCGGGTTCTGTTCATCAAAATCCGGTACTGGCAAACCCATATCTAAGTTTTTCATACACATCTCTAGTCTATGGGATGTTATAGGCCTATAAAATGATGGATCAGTCTTATTTTCACTAGTAATTTGGAATGAAACTGTTTGACCACTGTGATCGGATGGTAAACAGTTAATTACATTTTTACTTGTGAATGCACAGTCACAAAAAACGTTATCTAAGCAAGTTTGGCTGGTAAGTGTAATTCTAGTCGGCTCTAGAAATACATGACATAAATTAAATGATTTGAACAGAGTTATTAATCTTCGCTTCAGTGTTGTATCTACAAGCAGATCTACATTAAGATCGCCACAAATAATTAACTTTTTTCTGTTATTACAAAGTTTAATGAGGGCTTCCTCCATAATTTTCTCAAATATTTCAAAATTGCCATGGCCTTTTTCACCTACACAGATGTGACCACTTATACTTTAGAATCAAACGAACTTACCTTGTGAAGTTCGAGTTCTAATTATACGAGTATCTCGAACGAAGATGATTACTTAGTTTACATGCAGCAGTACGTAGTATGGTGCCGTCCTTGTCACACTTTTAAAGATAATAAAGCTAAAAAATCAGGTTGTATGTGTCATCTCCTTCGCTCCTGTATCCCCCGTAGTACACTCAAGCGGTCGGCTTTTCATTTTTTAGAGTTTTTTTTTTTGTGAATTTGGGGACAGATGTGAATATATTGGGTCGGGTGGGAGTGTAATCATCTTCGTTCTAGATACTCGTATAATTAGAACTCGAACTTCACAAGGTAAGTTCGTTTGATTCTAAATTATAGTTTCAGTGTTTCGCTCTTCAATATATTGATTTAACAAGTAGTTTATTCGATTCACTCGGCAACTAAACGCATATTCAGAGACTAAAAAAAAAAAAAAAAAGAAGTCTATGGATTACACCCGTCTATGTCTGCTCTATGCCTATCTGTCATTATTCTTTTTTGCGCGGTGACTTTACGCAACAAATTTTTCATTTGCACGGAAAGATGCCTAAAAGAAAGAAAACCGATGAAGAAAAGATAGAAAATCTGGAAAAACGATTGAGGCGTTTAATCCGCAAAAGACGGAAAAGTGATGATTCCGAGGGTGACGGCGTCGAGGCGGCGCAGGCGCCGACACCTAACCTTACTAACATATTGAACCACGAGGTCCTCGAGGAAAATGAGTTATATGAGGAAGGATTGGTGGAAGGTAAGTGTTATTTACAATAGCAATGGTGTGGCGTGGTGTCCATAGCAAGAAAACACATGATTTTCCTGTTTTCAAGCGGGTTGTGCACGTGATGTACAAACGCAAAAACGTTCTTCACATTCGGGGTGTCTACGTGATAAACACACGAAGTAAAAAAGCCTGGGGAATGTCCGTGAGGCATTACGAAGGTAGTCAAAGCTAGTTTTCTGTACACGACTAGTTAAAATGGCGCATTTTCTCCAATTTTCAGATTGCGAGCAAGATGTACTAGACCCAGATATTCTGGAGGCGTTGGGTGAAACACAAGTACCAAAAGCAAATTACGGCCCACCAATCAACAGCGACCTCGCCACACGTTGGTCAGCTATTTTAGTGGCCGGATGTGAGAAAGATGTAAAACTAGGCCTCATAACTGCACATAAAATACCTGAAAACTGCCCTTTGATGGAGGCACCAAAGCTCAATTTGGAGATGGTGGCAGCCATTCCGGACTCTGCAAAGAACAGAGACAGTAAGATAGCTTCCGAACAGAACCAACTCGGTATGGGTATAACTGCCCTCAATAGAGGACTGACCGAACTAATAAAACCGAATCCTCAAAAACTGGAATGCATCAAATTCTTCAGTGAAGCAACCAGAATCCTCTGTGACCTACACTTTAACCAGACGATGACAAGACGAAGACTTATTTCAGGTTCCCTTGATAAAAAGTTTGTTGACCACATCAAAGACAGTAAGAGAACCGATTATCTCTTTGGAACAGATGTAGGCGACGAAATTAGAGCTGTGAAGGAGTTGGAAAAATCCGGAAAATCTTTACTGAAGACCCAGAATACTGGAAAACTTGCTAGACCAGGAGCAAACAACGACCGAGCTCGTCCGGGAAACTACCAGGGTCCGCCCGATACCAACCAAGGACACTGAACCGAGGCGGACTCTGAAGAACTCAACCGTTCTCCTACAACTGCAGACCGCCACCATCATCAGCAGTGGTGTGCCAATGGACGACATTCGTCGTGCCGCCAGCTGGACAAGGAACTCACAGACTTTTGCAAAGTTTTATAATAGACCAATTAATAATGGGGCTAACTTATTTGCTAAGGCAGTATTGTCCAGTATTTAACTGATGATTTATTTTAATCTTACCAAGAACAAATGTTCCTTTAATATATAAGACTGATTATTTGTAGTATTTTGGCACAATTGCAACAATAAATAAATAACTAATTATTTCTTACGAATAATATTTTTTATTATTATTTTATGTTCACAACTTTATATGCAACTCTAAACAACTACTTGTTAAATCAATATATTGAAGAGCGAAACACTGAAGCTATAATAGATGATCAAACAAGCTTACCTTTAAGTGATGTTCGATCACTATTATACGAAGTGTTTCGCTCGAAGATATATTCCCACCCATCCCAATATAAATAAATATTTAACCCCTATGGACATAAAGTTGTGCTTGCTCTGAAATAATGACAGATAGGCATAGAGCAGACATAGACGGGTGTAATCCATAGACTAAAGACTTGCGTTTAGTTGCCGAGTGAATCGAATAAACTACTTGTTAAATCAATATATCTTCAAACGAAACACTTCATATAATAGTGATCGAACATCACTTAAAGGTAAGCTTGTTTGATCATCTATTATACTTCGCATCTCTCTCGAAGATGATTACTCAGTTTACATGCAGATGTGATGTTTAGAGCACAAACAAAAAATAAAAAGGGAGATCTAGTCCAAAATAATGATTAATTATTTTGAAATACAAAATATAACAAAAAACAGGAATATTTTAACGTTTTCTAATTAATTAATTAAATAACAAATTAACAATATTATCCTCATTTGTATGACAAATTTCTCGATTATAATATTTTAGAAACACATTAGAGGAATCAGTCCAGCCAGCGGCTCTACGAATGACTTCTAAACTAGCGCCAGCACGGCGTGCCGCGGACGTGGATTTTAATTGTGATCTCACTATCCTGAACCAATATATTGCTGATTTTAATAACACTCAACGTCTGCATTCTTTGAGCAGACGCAAGAGCAATCAAAGTTACTGTTTTATATGACAGATCCTGCAAAGATACATCACTGTAAGGGTGAAATTGAGATAGATAATTAAATACTTGATTTGTATCCCAAGTTGATTTATACTTAGCGGCCGGTGGGTTCAGCCTGTAAGCTCCTTTAATGAGGCGATTCACACAATCATCTGAAGTAATTGAAGTGCCTATTATTAAGGACAGAGCTGATCTACTGGTGTTTAGTGTACTGTAACTCTATCAGTCAAAAAAGAAATCACTTGTGAAACATTAACATTGCAGTAATCATACCCTTTGCGCTGGCAATATTCCCAATAATATTTTAACGACGAGCTGTACTGATTTAGTGTATTTGTAGCGAGCGAAGCCATAAGTAAATGTACGGAATCGGCCGGCACGCCGCGCTTCAACAACGCTTGCCGGACAATTTCGCTGCCACCAGGGTAAGTTGCGCATGGAGCGGGTGTACTTCTCTGAAAGGGGAGTGCAATAACGAGGCGTTAGGGGTGAATACTATTTCATTAGATATCATCATTTTACGGTATAACGGATACCAAGATTGTGAAGGCCAATTCGGAACGACTAAAATCCCTTCTGCTCTGTCGAGTTTGATTTTTTGAAGAATTTTAGTGATTAAACAGAATGGAGGGAAGGCATAAAACTGTAAATGATTCCAATTAAATGTAAATGCATCTATTATTTCGGATCCGGGATCAAGCTTCCACGAGGCATACCGCTCACACTTGTGATTCTGTATGCTAGCGAAGAGGTCAAAGTTAGGTTCACCGAAAGTCCCGATAATTTGTAAATACGCGTAATTTGCAAGCTCCCATTCTGTATCTATATTCATTAGGCGAGACTCTCGATCTGCGATCACGTTGTCTGCTAACCTTACGTAAGATGCAAATACATAAATCTCTCTACTCTCACACCATTGCCATAATTCACGTGAGAGTTTGTTAAGATGTTCATATTGCACTCCGCCCATTCTATTTACGTATTATATCGCCGTGGTGTTATCAATACGCAGCAATATGTTACAATGTTTGAGATGGGAAGCAAAAATTTTGAGACCATAAAAAGCAGCTTGTAGCTCGAGAAAGTTAATATGGTTCGTGAGGTCAGTAGAACTCCAATTGCCATTGGCAGTTTTGCCATCACATTCTACACCCCAACCCGAACGTGAAGCGTCAGTGTATATTTCCAAATTATAATTTTCATTTTGTATGTTAGAATAGGAAGAATCAATTTTATCTACCCACCATTTCAAATCTGTGGTAAAATGACTCCCTAAACTCATTCGTTTGTTATAATTATTTGAATAATTTAAGGCCAAAATTTTTTCTCTTTCGAGTAATTTCGTATAAATCCAACCGTAACGCACAGCTGGGCATGCTGATGTCAATAACCCTAGGAACTCTGCAAGCTGCCTAATAGTACATTTGTTGATATTAGCAAAATGTTGGGCTTTTTCTTTGATTCGTAACTTCTTTTCCACAGGTAAAGAAAGCGACATATCAGAAGAATTAAATTCAAAACCGAGAAATTTACGTAACTGACTGGGCATCATTTGACTTTTATCTAAATTAATAACAAAACCTAGATATTCTAATAATTCTTTAGTGGCTTCTACATTTTTTAAACATTCTTCGTATGTTGAACCGATACAAATAAAATCATCCAAATAATTGACTGAAAGAAAACCCAAAGATCTAAGACGATATAATACTGGTTTCATTAATTTAGTGAAAATGTATGGTGCTGTGCAGAGTCCAAAGGGGAGGACATTAAATTCATACAACTGCTCTTCCTACAAAAAACGTAATTTTTTCCTATCATCTGGATGGATTGCTAGCAAAAAATAGGCGTCCTTTAAGTCTATAGTTGCCATAAAACAGTTAGGATGTACCAATTTCAACGCAGTACGGTAGTCCTCCATTTTAAAATGCTCAACTGAAACATACTTATTTAAAGCTTTGAGGTTTACAATAAAACGATGTTTGTCATTATGTTTGGGTACTGTGAAAACTGGCGAAATGAATTCACCTTCACAACTATCGTATCGTGAAACAAAGTTTGAGTTTAGGAGTTCAGTTATACAGCCTTTGATAATATTAAATTCTAAGGCATTGCAACATTTATTTTGTGACAAACATAGTTGAACTGGTTCCTCTAGAAAAGGTATTTTATAACCACTAACCCAGGACAGTATTATAGGGTCATCGGTGATTTGTGACCAGTTATCATGATAATGTTGTAGGCGACCAGCTATAGAGAAATGTACCTAACTAGTTAATATTTCGTGTAACGGTGGCGCGGCGGCGGCGCTCTCCTGTCGCTGGTCGGGTAGCGGTCCCGGTGTTGCCACCTGGGAGCTGCAGGCGCTGGCGGCCGTCGCGGGACGGGGTTCGCTCGTGGCTCGGCGGCGATGGCAGACCGCGGCGCCCCCTCACGTTTAAAGCACCTCGTTGAGCTGCCGGTTGCTGGTAATTCGGCATTGGTTTGAACTTCCCGCAATTATCGATTGCAGGAGGTGGTTGCGTCCGCAATTCCATGCCCGATTTTGAAATGGCTTTGGAAGATCTTAAATATTCTGCCAAGTCAGATCCAAACAAATATTCATCAATTTTTGTATTTTTTATTGTATCTTTCGTTTCTTTATTGAGGGTATTTATGATAGCATATCGGCGAGATATCGATTCCTTATGATGGTAATCGCACAGAAGTCTACCAGCATCACTCATACATTTTATAATATCTTGATTAAAGCCGGAAGACAGTGCTAAGTCTATAGCTTTTCCCAACGCAGCGATGCCACTTCCAAGCTGGTTCTGCTAGCCTTCGCTATAAAAATCTTTTTTATTATTGATTTCTGTTAAAGCGGCCTTAACATCTGGGTTAAGTTTTGGGGCTTTAATGTTTGGGCAATTCTCCGGCGGCAGGTACGTTTTCATGAGTTCTGTTCTGACTTCTTTGGTGGCACCGTTTAATAAAATATTTTTCCAAATATTCGCTAAGTTTTTGTGCACATTATCATCAAACGATTTTTCTTCAGACAGGTTACCACCCAGTACTTCTAGTAACTGTGGATCTATCTGAGGGTCCTCTTCAGTCTTATTCTCACCATCAACGGGAGGGAGCTCGAGTTCAATCAGCGGCGTTTCGTCTGGAATAGGGTATTTACGCATAAGCGTCACTCGACAAATAACTCAGTTTTAACCATATAGGCTAAAATGATGTAGGTAAGAATATATTATTAAGGCCGCGTTATACAATTTAATAGCTACACACATATCCATATAGGATAGGATTAAGGTCTCATACACGATGTACGTGGAGCAGTATACATAATTTTATCCATTTAGAATAAATTTAATAACATTTACCCGTATAGGGTAGATAATATTTCCAGCCACGTACCATAAGTGCACTCAACACGATATACGTGAGGAATGCTCGCGTTCTATTCTTAGAAACGTTCACTATTTTAACACAACCAAGCCCTATAATAGACCTTTGTTTTACATACCTGGGTTATCAAACGCTTCGTTGTAATATTAGCATGGCGGCGGTGATGGTGATTTATCCACCTCAACGCGTTGATCTTCTTTGTCGTCGGACGAGGACGACGTGGAGTATCGTCGATCCCTATTTCTCACTTACTTCTCCAATTTTCGAATTTTTTTCAAAATCTCGCTGTACTCGTCGTGATTTTTTGACCTTTTCCTTCGGCACATGGTTACAAAAAAAAATGGAAGATATTCGGCGTACGACTACGTGTAACTCGGACGACACAAAGATACGTAATGAAAAGCCGACCGCGTGAGTGTACTACGGGGGATACAGGAGCGAAGGAGATGACACATACAACCTGATTTTTTAGCATTATTATCTTTAAAAGTGTGACAAGGACGGCACCATACTACGTACTGCTGCATGTAAACTAAGTAATCATCTTCGAGAGAGATGCGAAGTATAATCGTCAATTTTTAAGAATGAACATTTATTTTAAATTTTTACACAGATGTCTCGCCGCCGCCGGTAGGAAATAACAACTGAACTGAAAAGATGGCATCTCAGGCCTTGTCTATGGCCAGTAACGTTCAAAAACTGTCGCGTTATTTTTCTGGCATGGTACGTGTGACATTGATCCATGGAAGTGACAAAAAATCTGATCACAAACTTTAATATGATGGTTCATATCAAAACTGTGTAACTATAGATATTTTAGCGTACTATTTAATGAGTTACTTATAGTAGTTGATATTGGCTCACGTAAGAAGTAGATATTTGAATGATCAAACGAACTTACCAAGTGAAGTTCGATCTTGATTATCTTGCCTTTGTTGAAGATATTTAATTTACGTGTAGTAGTGTGTTGACACTCTTGTACCTACTCGCACTCAGTCTCAAAGTCATATGAAAAAAGGAGAAACACTGATTGACTCCCTTTTCATACAACTATCTATCGCCATGAAGTTGTCCCGGTGTCCGAGTCTTCATTCCGTTCAGAGTTCATAGTCTTGGGTACCTTGGGAGGGCGGGACCTTAAATCTCTTCAACAAAGGCAAGATAATCAAGATCGAACTTCACTTGGTAAGTTCGTTTGATCATTCAATTATCTTGCCTTTGTTTCTTAGATTTAATTTACGTGTAGATGTTTAGAGACTAATAAATTTGAAATACATGGTTTATCGTAAATAGAACAGATTTATCTTTATTAATCATAATTTTTAGGGCTTAATTAGGTTTCAGTAAGAACTGTAAATTCATAGGAATTCACGATCTAAATAACAAATTTACAAAATTAGAATCTGAATCAACAAGTGGTCTTTTGTAGAAGTTTGCAAAAGCCATTGATTGTTGTGACCAACCTGCAGTCCGTCGGATGACATCGACGCTAGCGCCAGCCCGATGCGCGGCTGAGGTGGCAGCGTGTCGCGTGCTATGGGCGCTGAACACATTTGTGTCGATGCCACTGTCCGCCAGCGTCTGTTTAATCCATCGGCCTATAGTTTGCGATGAAACAGCTCGGTAAGGCTTCTTAGAAGTCAAAATCAAACTTTCAGTATCGCTAGGCCTGACAGAGGAACTTTTACTTAGATAAGTAACTAAAGTTTCAGCGGGACAAACTGCAGGTCGGTCACGGTAAAAGGGTAAATCTAAAACTGGTTGCGGTTTACCTATAGCCGAGGTTTTTATAAGATCTGTTATTTGTATGCAGATCTGTTGTTCATTGACCTTAATGTTGGTGGTCTTAATCAGTGATAAAGTTTGGCAACGTTGTCCTGTCGCTAACGCTAAGAGTACAACTATTTTTTTGCTAATAACATCAAAGGATAGAGGTTCATTGGGGTAGAATTGCGCCAGGTATTGTAATACAATACTGGGGTCCCAAGTGGTAATGTACTTAGGGAATGACGGTTTCAACCGAAATATTCCGCGAAAAAATCTTTTTAAAATATCGTCTTCTGTCAGTTTATTTCGAGAAATAAGTGACAAAGCTGATCTGTGATTATTGAGGGTTCCATAGGAAGAACCCTGTTCAAAACATTGAGAAAGAAAGCCTAGGGCATTATATGTATTAACATCTATAGTAATAGTAATAGTTCTTTATTTGTACCCATCCTTTTTTAAATTACCAAAAATAATTGATTAAATAGGTAGGGATACACTTATTAATAACAGAGTTTTACTTACGATTTCACAACACAATTATACACGGCAGATCAGCACGAACATTACCGACCGCTGTTACCGACGCATGCACGGCGGCGCACCGATTAGCGCACTTAAGTGCGCGCGCGCGAGATTCAAATTACTTTTCGAACATATTTTTTTTGGTTTGATTCTGGAATAGAATTCAATATTTTTCGAATGTACGAGAGTATTATTTTTGCTGTCGGCGGGCCACCAGTATTCGACCGGTGGGCCGCATGCATGGTCTAACATCCATGCGAGCATCCATGGTCTAACATCACGTGTTAGATCGGAGGGAAATAGAATACTCAAAGTAAATTTGTAGGTAATCAGAGAATATTAGTGAATTTAATACCTTCTGAATTATCGTCTGAGGACGAGTATCTTCGGATACGTTGTAACTTTTCCTTATATTTCTTCATCTTTTTCCGCCAACGGTCTTCTTTACTGTCATATCGTCGCTTAGACATATTGTTGCGAAAAAAGACGACAGGTAGGTTAGAAACTGCGTGCGATTGAAGCGCGCGCAACAACACGAATGAAGACTCGGACACCGGGACAACTTCATGGCGATAGATAGTTGTATGAAAAGGGAGTCAATCAGTGTTTCTCCTTTTTTTCCTATGACTTTGAGACTGAGTGCGAGTAGGTATAAGAGTGTCAACACACTACTACACGTAAATTAAATCGGTAAATAGTAGCTGAGCGGGAGTGCTTGCTTTATTTTACATAGCAGTGCTCTGTGCCACACTCGGTCAAATGCTTGCTGCACATCCAGGAACGCTGCTGAGCAATACTCCTTGCGCTCTAGTGTTGACCTTATTACCACATACTCTATGGACCTGCTCGATTGTTGAATGTTCTTCTCTGAAGCCAAATTGATGGTCTGGTATGACTTGCTTTTCTTTAAGAGCTGGTGTTATTCTTCTCAGTATAAGTTTTTCAATTAATTTTGACATGATAGGTAACAAGCTTATTGGTCTATATGATGTCGGTTGATATTCTGATTTACCCTGCTTATGTATCATTATGATTTGTGATATTTTCCACTGTTGTGGAAAGTAGGACAGCCTCAACACAGCATTTAACAGAGTTGTAAGGAAGACAATGCCCTTTCTAGGAAGCTCCAATAGTACCCTTTTTGTTATTAAATCGAATCCTGGTGCTTTCTTGTTGTCTAGCCTTCTTATCTCCTGGAGTATTTCCTTCGGGCTTACTGGTTTAGCTGGTAGATCCATCTGAAAGTCCTGCATTAGTATGTTGTCAATGTGGGATTCGTCATTGTTTGATTTTGGATCATTTGGGACAAATACACTAGCCAGATGAGCACCGAACACGTCTGCTTTATCCTGGTTGGTTCTAGCCCAAGAGTTGTCACTTTTCTGAATTGGAGGTTTCTTATGCTGCGGCTTGTTACTTTGTTTCGTTGCTTTCCAGAGTGAGTAGTTTGTAGCTGGAGTTGATGAGAGATTTTCCATTTGTGATTGAAATGTTAAGTTTTCTGCCTCTTCGATGCACCGTTTTACTTCACGGGCCTTCTTGTTTAAGGCTATTTTATCCTCACGAAGTCTGCTTGTGTGCCAAACTCGGCGCAGTCTTCGCTTTTCCAGTACCATGGCATTTATTTCAGACGGTAGATTCCTTACTTTGGGCTTGGGATCCTCGTTTGGTGGTGTATTTTTCCAACATGCTACCTGTATAGTATTGGTGAAGTGCTTAACATTTTCTTCTAGGTCTTCATGTGATTTTAGTTTGACATTCAGGTTTGTGTTATCTTCTATGCAGTCCCAATACCCTAGCCAGTCTGTTCTCTCATTGTGCAAGTAGTTTGATTTTGCACTGTTTATTATTGTGGTACTCATTGTTAGTAGCACCGGTGAGTGGCTTGTTGCTCCATCAAGACATGACTCTGCCAAGAAATAGTTTCGCGATAGTCCTTTAATGACGAAAAAGTCGATGAGATCAGGAATCTTGTTGGGGTCAGTTGGCCAATTTGTTGGTTCATTCGTAGATAAAGTTAGAAGGTTCAACTTGTCCAGGCTTTTTTTCAGTTCTCTTCCACGCGTTGTTATCAAACGAGAGCCCCAGTGTGTATGTTTCGAGTTCCAGTCTCCTCCCGCTATGTAGCGTCCACCTAGGGTTTCAAGGTACTCGGTGAACATAGCTTCTGTAATCTTGTGTTTTGGAGGGCAGTAGATGGAGGATATATTTAGATATCCTGCCTTGTCCTCTATTGCAATTGTTGTTGCCTGTATATGAGCAGTTCTGAAGGGAGATAGTGGGTGATGTTTAATCGATTCCTTTATGATTATTGCAGTACCGCCATGCGCTGTTCCATCTGGGTGATTTGTTGAGTAGATTTGGTACCTGCAGCCTTATGGCGTAACTAGTCTGAGCTATGAACTCATATAGACTTTGACACCTTGCACCAGCTTCAACTGTCAAATTGGTATCACGCAAGTAGCATCCAAACCCAAGCTCATTGAATGAACGAAAGCCTATATGATTTGACGCAAATCGGTATCATTTAATGTTTCAAGCCCAACCCAAGCCCATATCCAAATGTCAAAAGAAGATGGGACCTACTTTGACGTTGGCTTTCCATCAGTGTTGTCGTGGCTATCTATCTATCTAGCCACTTTGTGGCTAGATCCAGCGGATTTTCAACGGTTTTAGCCAAAAATAATCAATTTTAGCCACCAAAGCTAATTTTGGTAATTTTTAGATTATTACTGTTGAAAGTCGACTGAGTAAGTAATTTTAAATAAATCTGAGGTTATCGCCTTTTACGGAGTATCATATGATAATATACCTACTGAAACGATATCATTGTTTATGATAATAATATTATTTTATCAACAGTAATAGAATATTAAGGTTGGCAAAGAATACTATGATATACTAGTTAGCTACTTCTAGCCACATTTCGAAAGTGTTATTTTTTATAAAACTGGCTACTTTTTTATTTTATTTAGCGACAAACTAGATTGTCCTAATGGCAACACTGCTTCGCATAAATCGGGCACTGAATAATATTGAATAAATAGGACAAAAGCTCTTATTTTAGTGATTTTGGAACGTTTAAACAATAATAATTATGTTGGTGATTATTGGGAATATTGTTTAACAGTAAAAAACCAAAGGTTATAGGAACCAAAGGTGAGGCTAGGTTAGGATTATTGTTTTAGTTTTTGAGATGGCGTCGGCTGTCTTGCTGGCTGCAGCAGAGTAGGAACGCATCAGGTGTCTCCATAACGAGGAATGGAGGCTGCCGAGGGCCGCAAGTCAGCGGATGATGCTGCCGAAGGCTGACTTTGTTGGACTTTTCCGCCTCACAAAGGGAGCTTTCCGAATGAAAATTTTACCTGTTGCCGGCAAGCCAGCGCACTAGCGCTGTGCAGCCAGACATTCGGGTAAAAAGATATACTTACGAAATAAATCAATAATTAATATATGTTAAACTTAAAAATTATTATCGCACATCACATTCTCCGCCACAGGGCACTGCCAGAAGAGTAAGTATTGGGACTTAAGGTCTTCTCAATTTGGCAGTCTACAATGTCAGACTGTCTTAGGGATATGCTTTAAACCACACATCCATTCTAGGGAAATATATTGTTTCCCATGTACCAGAGTGATTGAGACATCGTCTCAAGAAGGTAACTTTTTGTTGCAGGTTCATAGAATTGTCTTTTTCCCTGGAATAGTTGAGTGTATTGATGGCTCTGGCCATAATCCGGCCCGTACAGCAAGAGGCATACTACCTCAGGAAACAGTACCACTCTGCCAGCACTTTACTTGTAAGTAATGTATTTATTTACTTCCTACTATCAGTACTCTTTGGAAATACATAGCATTTCTTAGCTTAATTCATTACCTACTCGTAAATATGCCCTGTAAAGCAGACATGGAGAGTATGACTGCTGCTGGGGATAGGTATGGCTCATGGGTATGTTAAAAAAAGTTGTTTCTCACACAGGAGAAGCAGGTTCAAATTCTAACAAGTGCATTATCGGATGTTCAGGACATTCAGTGTTTCGGTTGACACGTTAAGCTGTAGGTGCCAGCTACTATCACTATGTGGTAAAAACCCATCCACCAACCACTGAGTCAGCGTGGTGGAGAATTGTCAAATCTTACTTGTATCCGGGTAAAGGCCTGTGCCCCTCGGTGAGGATATTAATGGGCTACATTTGTTCGATACCATATTTATTTACTTCCTACTATCAGTACCTACTCTTTGGAAATCCATAGCATTTATTAGCATAATTCATTACTTACCCTTAAGTAATATACTGTGTTGGCTCATGGAAGCATGGGTATGTTAAAAAAAAACTGTTACAAAACTGTGTTTATAATATTTCAGTGTTACAAAATGATAATTTTACTATTCTTTTGGTGATTATGAGGATGCATGACTGTTTTCTTAATGCATTGCTATTCTTTCCAGTGCCCGCACGCTCCTTTGTCCGCTGGCCGCCATGGATTTCGCATTTAGTTCTTCTGCCGCTAGTCTGCTCTGCACTCATCGATGTCATCTGCAGTAAAAATAAAATGTTCTATTTTTATTGCTTTTTTTTATCTTAACTTCTTAAAACATAATATTGCCCATTAGCATGGAGTTTTATTTATTAACATTTTGTTGAGTCAAAGTCAAAGTACTTTATTACTGTAGATATTTACATATACTTAGCAAACGTAATTTTTTGCCACTTCTCTACATTGGACCACTGTGGGAGAAGAAGGGCGTAGAAACTCCCACAGATTGATTTTTAGATCTCTTATAAAAATTTGGTTGTGCTGAACTGATACAAATATGAAAAATTTCATTATTATGATTAATAAGCAGGTGTTACATACGTACTTTCCACGGATACTGCCGACCATGACGATGACCTGATATTCGTGCCTCGTGTAAGCCAAGACGGCTGACGGTGCATTTAACGTGTGATACCGCCGACCATGACGATGACCTGATATTCGTGCCTCGTGTAAGCCAAGACGGCTGACGGTGCATTTAACGTCACGTAGCTACTTTTTAGAATTTAGGTTTTTCCATTGTATAGAGTCACTTTATATCTTACATCGATTGAAGTCGCAACTCTGTAGAATTAATTAATAAAATAAATCAAAAGCATTTTGATTTTTTTTGGATCCTTCGTTGCGACCAAACGTAATTGGCGCAGCCGGTAGGATAGCTGAGTCAGTGCTTCCTGGTTCCTGCCAATCCTGGTTCCTGTGGCCCGGGAAACGTCGTCAGCTATCCCGAAACCTACAAATAAATCACGTCGGTCAGCCAGCGGAGGAGTATCCAGACATTGATACGCCCAGAGATACCAAGATGCTAATGTGAGTACACTTGATTCTTTCTTGTAATTGCTCATCCCCTATTTTAATCCTATTTTTAGCCCTGTATAATATAAATTTTCCAAAATTTTCCACCCACGCGTCCAACGACGACAATCGGCGACTTACTACCCCAGTAGTGTAGTAGGGAACCGTAGAGTAGCCCAAGATTTTCTTAGACGAATAGACGAAGTGGAGGAAGACGAACAAGTACAAAGTCATAGATCACGTAGAAGAATGGAAAACACAGGCGTAGATACCATTTACAAGGCCTTAAGGCTCCTTCCCGAATTTGACGGCAACCCCAATGTACTAACTAGGTTCATACAGTTATGCGACCAGCTAGTTAGTGTATATGTGAAACCAGGCCCTGATAATGAGTTAGCGAATTTATGTCTGCTGAATGGTATTTTAAATAAAATCACCGGTGCCGCAGCACGAACGATCAATTCCAACGGCATTCCAAATAGTTGGATAGGTATTAAAAGTGCCCTTATCAATAATTTTGCCGATCAACGAGACGAGACCGCACTTTACAATGACATGTCCCTCCTATCACAAGGCCAAGGTACCCCACAAGATCTCTATGAGCGATGCCAAAGTCTTTTTAGTACCATAATGACCTATGTAACATTGCATGAGAGTGTCGCCACAACGGTCGAAGCGAAACGGGAGTTATATAAAAAACTTGCATTGCAATCTTTCATCAGAGGACTGAAAGAGCCGCTAGGTTCCCGTATTCGGTGTATGAGACCCGAAACTATCGAAAAGGCTTTAGAATATGTACAGGAGGAAGTGAACGTCATGTACCTTCAAAATCGAAATGAGTCCCTATCTGATCGAAAACACCCCCATTATCAGCCCATTATAAAAATGAGCCCTATCCATAGTGCCCCTTCTGTGCCACCTATGCCGATGGCACAACGTCACAACTTCGCTAACCCGTTGCCCAATTGGCAACAGCGCCCTGGTAACGTGCCCTTATGGAAACCGAATAATAATTATTCTCATGCCCAATTCAGTGCACCCCAACGCATGGCTAATATGCCCACGCGCACGCAACAAATGTTCCGAGCGCCACCACCGAATTATAACCCTCACAGTAATGTCTTCCGTATGCAACCGCGGAACCCTAATCATTTTGGTGCAAACCATAATACCGCACCAAAACCTATGAGTGGAGTTGTCCCTTATGTACCTAAACCATTGCCACCCTCCGGTCATGATTGGACCCGACATGGCAATCCACCTCCGAATAATTATTTTAAATCGCGAGAGACTAACTTCAATGAGTGCTATGGCTATGATGACTATGAATATGGCCCCACGTATGACGTAGATTATTTCCCGGAACAGAGCAACGACTACTATGAGTACAATCCTTATCTCTCAGGCGAGCCCGAGTCAAGTTACTCTTATCAACCTGTCCCCGAGGTGAACTCCAATACCGATGATATGTTTCCACAGCCTTCATCCTCCATACCTGAGGATTTTCCCAAATCATCCAAGTCAGACAGACTAAAATAGAAATTAATTTACAGACCCAACGGCAACTACCGTTTATTCAGATCGCGAACCCCCCACTTAAATTATTAATAGACACTGGTGCCAATCAGTCGTTTATAAGTCCTGAAACTATTGAAAAATATTTTCAGCACATTCCACTGAACTATGATCCATTCGAAGTAACTAATGTGCATGCTACTAGCCGCAATGACTATTCTATAACCCTGCCAAGTTTCCCCGAATTCAATGACAGAAATGATATCACGTTCTTCGTATATAAATTTCATAATTATTTCGACGGTCTTATAGGATCAGATTTACTGACCAGTTGGGAATGTAACATAAATTATAAAGACAAATTTCTTGAAACACAAAGTACTAAAATTCCCATTATCATGTACGACTCATGCAACGTGAACCTCTACGAAGATATCATTCCAGCGCATTCATCAAAATTGGTGCGAATACCGGTCAACATGCATGACGGTGATGCAATTATTTCACAGCAAGTAATATCTAATTGCATTGTAGGTGATTGCTTGACATCAGTTATAAATCGTCGTGGTATTTTAGAAGTAACTAACCCGAGTCCAAATGACGTCATCTTTTCCATGTATCAACCCGTTCACGGTGAAATTTATAACAACGAATGCGAACGGTCCCAGCAATTATCGCCGCGATCGAAAGAAGTACTTTCTCGCTTACGGACGAGTCATTTGAACGCGGAAGAACGCGCTAACTTAGAATCACTTTGTTCTCAGTACGCCGATATATTTTATATCGAAGGCGAACCGCTAACGTTCACAAATAAGATCAAGCACTGCATTAGAACTACAGATGAGGTCCCAGTTTACACAAAAAGCTATCGATATCCGTTTGTTCATAAGCAGGAAGTTAGTGACCAGATTGGAAAAATGTTAGAACAAGGGATAATTCGTCCTTCGGACTCCGCATGGAGCTCGCCAATCTGGGTCGTTCCCAAAAAGACAGATGCGTCTGGCAAAACGAAATGGCGCATTGTTGTAGACTTCCGGAAAGTGAACGAGAAGACCATAGACGATAAATACCCCATACCTAACATAACGGATGTCCTTGATAAATTAGGCAATTGTCAATACTTCACCACCCTAGATCTCGCCAGCGGATTTTATCAGGTGGAGATGCAGGACGAGGATATCCCAAAAACAGCTTTCAACGTGGAGCATGGGCACTTTGAATTTTTGAGGATGCCCATGGGTCTCAAAAATAGTCCTTCTACCTTCCAGCGAGTGATGGATAATGTCCTCAGAGGCCTCCAAAACGTCATCTGCCTGGTTTATCTTGATGATATAATAGTTTTCAGCACATCCCTTCAGGAGCATATTGTTAACTTAGATAAGGTTTTTCAGCGATTGCGTGAATCGAATTTTAAGGTTCAAATGGATAAATCGGAGTTCTTGAAACTTGAAACAGCTTATTTAGGTCATGTGATAACTCGAAATGGCATCAAACCTAATCCTGAAAAACTAGCAGCTATTGAGAAGTACCCCATTCCTAAAACTCCTACTGAAATTAAGCGATTCCTTGGACTTCTCGGTTATTACAGAAAGTTTATGCCAGACTTTGCCAAGATAACCAAACCTCTCACGCAATGTCTGAAAAAAGGTTCAAAAATCAGATTAGATGAAAATTATGTATCCTGTTTCGAAAAATGTAAAACACTTCTGATCAATGATCCGATTCTCCAGTATCCGGACTTCTCGAAAGATTTCATCTTAACAACTGACGCGTCTAATCTAGCCATTGGTGCTATTCTCTCCCAAGGTCCCCTTGGTTCAGATAAACCTATCTCTTACGCATCTAGAACACTGAACGGTAGTGAGATAAATTACAGTACCATCGAAAAAGAACTCCTAGCCATCGTATGGGCAACAAAGTACTTTCGTCCCTATTTATTCGGCCGCAAGTTCCAAATTGTAACTGACCATAAACCTCTTCAATGGGTTATGACGCTAAAAGAGCCAAATTCACGTTTAACCCGATGGAAAATGAAATTAAGTGACTATAACTTTACCGTTGTGTATAAGCAAGGTAAAGCTAATACGAATGCAGATGCATTATCCCGAATAGAAATCAATAATGAGGAAATAAGTTCAGTTGTAGCTAACCCATCAGAGAAACCACCTTCAATTTCTGGGTCAACTACAGCAACAGCTCACACCAGCCAGGAAAACCCCATTCTAGAAGTCCCAATAACCGACGAACCCCTCAATAAGTTCAATAGACAGATTTGTTTCAAATTAGTTGGTGATATTAAAGGTCGTACTACAGTAACTAAGCCTTTCGACACACATACTCGAACCACTATCCAAATTTCAGAATCTAATCTTGAGGAAGATGTGGTTAATGCTATTAAGGAATTCGTTAACCCTAAAGTTAAAACCGGTCTTATTATTCATCCACCCTTGGCTATGTATTCGATCATCCCCATCATACAGGAAAAATTCAAAAGTTCAGCAATGACTATGGTCTTAACTAAAGTCGAACATGAAAATGTAAAGGAATATTTACGTCAACAGGAAATCATTCAGAGATACCATGAAGGTAAAACTAACCATCGTGGCATTTCTGAATGTTACTTAGCTCTGTCTAATAAGTTTTACTGGCCAAAAATGAAAGAACACATAACCAAGTATATTAATGAATGTTCTATCTGTGGTCAAGCTAAATATGACCGCAGTCCTATCAAGCAACGTTTTCACATTGTTCCACCCCCTTCTAAACCATTCGAGATCGTTCATCTAGACCTCTTCACTGCTCAAAATGAGAAATACCTTACTATAGTTGATGCTTTCTCGAAATATGCTCAAGCATATCATCTCAGAGACGGTACCGCAGTTAGTGTGATTCAGGCCCTCTTAAACTTCTGTACTCATCACGGTATGCCCCTGGTAGCAGTAACAGATCGTGGTACTGAGTTTACTAACCAGTTATTCTCAGAATTCATTAGACTCCATAAAATACAGCATCATAAGATCTCAGCACACACCCCTAATGAAAATGTAATGGTTGAACGTTTTCATTCAACTTTATTAGAACACTTACGTATCTTAAAATTAAATCAGAAAAACGAATCCGTCGTCAATCTCATGCCGTATGCTATTCTAGCTTATAACAGCTCAATCCATAGTTTCACTAAATGTAGACCCCTAGATATTATAACAGGACACTTCGATCCTCGTGATCCTCTCGATATAGATCTTTCTGAACACTTACTCCAACAGTATACCCAGGAACATCGTAGCAAAATGTCTAAAGTCTATGAGATGATAAACGAGACATCCCTTAGCCGTCGTACCGAGCTAACGGAAGCTCGAAATAAAGATCGTGAGCCGGAAGTAGAGCTTATACCTGAACAGCAGATATTCATTCGAAACCCATTAGCAGCTCGCCAGAAACTAGCTGCCCGCTATGCTCAAGATACAGTCCTTGCTGACTTGCCTATTCATATCTATACTAAAAAGAAGCCTTGCCCAGTAGCAAAATCACGCCTTAAAAGGGTCCCTAATAGTGCACAATTGTTGCAGGACACTATTGATTCTGCTACTTCACCAGACCCACGCACAAGAGATAACACTTGACTCCTTAGAAGAAGGACCTGGACTGCTTCCCTTTAAACTAGGACCAACCCGAGTAATATCTCACTATCACTCATTCGTACAAAGTATAAGTCTATCGGATATTCACTCTAAAGTCGATTTAGTTAAAAGTCAAATCGATAGTTTTAGACCTCAGCTAAATAATAGGACCTTATCTCTATTTGAGCCCCACCTTGATTATCTCAGTAGTAAGCTAGGTAAAGTAGCTGAACAATTATTAACTTTCGAACCCAGTCGAGCTAAAAGGGGACTCATTGATGGTTTAGGTTCCATTATCAAAAGTATAACAGGAAATCTCGATTACACAGATGCTGCTTATTATAACAATGCTATTAAAGTATTACAAAATAACGAAGATAAATTAGCTTCAGAAATTAATAATCATATTACGATCAGTAAAGAATGGATGTCCCAGCATTCAGTTATTTTAAACAGTATCATAGAAAACCAAGAGAAAATTAAAAACGTCCTTAATAACGTAATGAAAGGAGAGAGCTACCAATCAGCTGATTTTGTTAGCTATGCCCATTTAGCACAGCTTCTTTTAATCTTAGGAGATAATATAGATAGTTTAACAGAAGAATTGATTAAGTTAGAAACTACTTTAGCCTTCATTCGTGCATCGAGCACTTATCATTCGGCTTTAACCATAGGTAGTTTAAAATATATGTTAAGTAGGTTAAGATATATATATCAGAAGGATAAACTTCTAGATATAGATTTGAGGGAATATTACGATATAATAAAAACAGGCTCATATTATAGTAACAAGGAAATTGTCATAGTCTTCAAGTTACCGATTGTCGTATCCAAAATCTATTCCCTTTATAAATTATCTATTGTACCCAATAAAAATCACGAGTCCCTTATTCCTACATCCCCTTACATAGCAATTCATGAGAAAGATTTCATGTACATAGAGACAGAATGTCCGAAGACCACTGTATGGTATCTCTGCGAGGAACAATTCAACTACCAGCTTCGAGACCAACCAGAGTGTATCCAGCAACTTATTACGGCCCAGCGAATCGACGAGTCCTGCAAGCCGACCACCATCAGTCTCACCAAAATTCAGACGTCCTGCGGACAGAATAAATACGAAACACTCCAAGGCAGCTATCTCGCAGTTTTACCACATGGCTGTTTCCTCCAGACTCCAGAATTCACCATAACTAACAGTCACGACCGTACCAGAGGACAGGTATTGAAGATAACTGAATTACCGTCCAGAAATGAATTAACCAGCACTGCAGGGTTGCAGTCGCATACACTTTTGGAATTGAACTCTATCAACTTGGAAAATCTACACGCTAGCAGCACGAAGATATCCCTACAGTCACCAGTACATTTGAAGAAGGCTACAGATAATAGTCTGTACCATACTACAATACCCATCTATACGATACTATTCAGTGCATGTGCACTCGTTATAGCAGTCATAATTCGGAAATATTACACCAAGACGGTCAATATTAAGAAACAAGTTGGCAAAGCAGAGTCCGATAAACCTAAAGAGATATATTCTGAGATTTCAGAAAGAACAAGATTTGATCCTAATCTTGTCTCAGCAACATTTTCGAAGATACCTCTCAAATAGTTCCTGATCTTCGGTGGGAGGTGTTACATACGTACTTTCCACGGATACTGCCGACCATGACGATGACCTGATATTCGTGCCTCGTGTAAGCCAAGACGGCTGACGGTGCATTTAACGTGTGATACCGCCGACCATGACGATGACCTGATATTCGTGCCTCGTGTAAGCCAAGACGGCTGACGGTGCATTTAACGTCACGTAGCTACTTTTTAGAATTTAGGTTTTTCCATTGTATAGAGTCACTTTATATCTTACATCGATTGAAGTCGCAACTCTGTAGAATTAATTAATAAAATAAGTCAAAAGCATTTTGATTTTTTTTGGATCCTTCGTTGCGACCAAACGTAATTCAGGAATAAATAATTAAAAAATTATTAACAGCAACGTCTGTGTTGAGCTAGATTAACCCCATACAGTCCAGTAGTAGGTTATCTCACCACATACCACTGAAACATTTCCATCATATTGAAGATATGAGACTGATGAATGAATTAGAGATTGAGTTTTTAGTAAATAGTCACCATCATCATCATCATGAACAGCCTATAACTGTCCACTGCTGGAATAAAGGCCTCTCCCAAAAATGAGAGAATTTGCACAAAGTAATCACCATCCTGAGCAGACGGGTTGGTGATCGCAGTACTGTAGAAGGTGGTTGTTTATAAGGGATGCTGCTGTCCATTCGCTTTTAGTCATATTCCCTTTGACACCTCCTAATACAACCTCGGGAAGAGAAGAGGTGATGGCAATTTGTATTCTGTTCCGCCGTCACCACAAGGTGAATATTATACAAATATGTAGTACATGTGTTGCAAATAAGAAGCAAACTCAAACCTAAATCTTGCTGATAATATGTATAACCTCGTGACTGTTAACACAGGGTAATAAATATTAAACTCACATCTCCACTCCTCTGTGTTTTATGCATTCCATCAGCCACCACGTTCATCGTGATTGTCAGCTGCCCCACTGATTCCGCACTGATTTTTTCCCAGTGGGCCAGTGATACAATGCCCACTGCTCTAAGTCACGTTTCCCCTCCACGTACTCCAGCATCATCAGGATCTGCCCCTTCGGCACAACTCGGCGTGCTGGCATGCTGAAATTAAAACTTATTGAAGGTATTTCAAGTAGGGTCAGTCGGCTCCTCTAAATCCGTCTCAGCGCAGCACGAGTTTTTTGGTAAGAGCTTCTATCACAATAATTTCACCAATGTCACGTGATGAGACCTGCATAATAGGAAAACACGTGGAACAGGTAATAAAAAGAAAACTTTAATCTGAGACTATAATCTAATATTGTTGGTAGTTATAAATTTGTTAAGTAAATTGACAGAGGATGGGTGAGATAAGGTGAGAAGGAAGTTAGATTGACATGACGAGGGAATTTCGGAGGGAGTAGATCGTAAAGGGAAGTATGATTGATAGGGCATTCAAAGAACAAATGATCAGGAGTACCGTTAGCCAGGCCACAATTACACAATGATGAATCCCTTATCCTTTTTTTTTTTTTTTTTTAACTTTGTTTATTCAATAAATAAATAAATTACATTTGTTAATACAGTAACCATGCGCTGAAACCACTAGACTTAAGTGCGACATGGTGAGATCGCTTAACTACTCGACGGTAAGTACTTTGGATACAATAGAAACAATGTCTACATAATATCTACATACATATCTACATATCTACTATCTATGACTATATCTATCTATGTATACATTGCTACAATTGCACTTTATTTTAAACATAACGGGAAAAGTAATATGATTTTAAGATAAATTTTCTCTTGAATATATTATTTAGTAAATTGTCTATAGTTATTTTAGGTATCTTATTTAAAATACTGGGAAGCATGTATTCCCAGGTCCGTTGGCCATATGTATTGTTATAGCGGGGAATAACATAGGTAGGCAAATAGGACAAAGTTCGTAGGTTTTTAGGTCTAATTTTTCTAGTTAATGAATCTATACGACCATATTCCTCACACAGAATGGACGATTCCAGTTTATCGTATACAGTTAGTATATTACAATAGTGAAACAAACCTGGTTCGTTCTGGTTGAATTTTTGTTTTATCTTTAGAGGTACTATGGTCTTTAAAAGTCTGTGTTGCAAATAATAAATTTTATTTATGTTAGTTTTGAATGTGCGGCCATAACTACTTAAGCAATAATTTATAATGGAGTTTGCAAGTGATAGGTACAACATTCTCAATATGTTGGATGGTACTTTAAATTTTAGGATTTGCAACCGAGACAATATTGCCCTAAGTTTCTTACATATATGTTCGATATGAGGTTTCCAATTAAAATTATTATCTATGATTAGGCCTAAGTAGGTATGTTGCCTAACCAGTTCCAATTTAGTACAGTTACAAACTATAGGTCTGTTGATATCCGAATGAAAGCATTGGTGTGAGTGAGATGTAATAGAAGGCGTGGCCATTGTGTGCAAGTATGGTGAGTGGATGTGTAATAATTTTGTTTTTTGTGCGTTAATGATTAGACCTACGTCATGTGCCCATTTGCATAACTGGTTGTAGTTGTGTTGGAGTTGTGTCTGAGCTATTGAAATATCTTTGTGTGCAGTAATTAGACAGGTGTCGTCGGCAAATTGATAAACCGAAGCTTCAGTAAATATGTTACACATGTCGTTGACATATAGAAGATATTCTGTTGGTCCGGTTATTGACCCTTGGGCCACGCCCTCTTCGGTGAGGATCTTCCTATTTTTGCGAGATGGACAGGAGTGTCCCAAACGAAGACGACAGATGACAGAAGTGACTGATTTATCTAGGTCCCTAAACTTAAAGATCCAAGGACGTCTCTGAATTATTGATTGAATGGTACCGTAGTGTTTACCTTCTAAAGTTTTGGTCAGGGGCGGAAGCCCCCACTTTTTGAAATTTGTCATTTATGGTGCCAGGAGTTGTCTAGTCGAGATTTAGCTAGAGCAGCGAGATCATAAATGTGGATCTTAAAATGAGAAGGATCACCGGTCCCCACAGCATTCCTTGCTAGCGAGTCACCCGCCTCGTTACCAACAATGCCAGAATGTACGATACCAAGCAACGACAATATTGATGCCAAGAACATGACATCTGTATAACGCCTCACGGATCTTGAAAATAAAAGAATAGGTAGGTACTTTGATTTAGATTTAAATGGATTAGCCAAAATAGCATAGCCTAGGAAGAACTTATGCTTGAAATTGTAAACAAAGAGAAACTTGAACCTATTAAGGTACTGTGTGACTTGAACTGTCATGTCAACATGGAAATAGTGTGCTTTTAGCGTTATCAAAACGTACTTGCAATCAATGTTTTTTTTAAGCCAATACTTTAGTATTTGACTGACAGAAACACAAAAAAAGGTTAACAAGATACAATAAAGGTTTTTAACTTTAATTTCAATTATTTCCTCAATATTTCTGAGAATCTATGCAACCGATTACATTACGCAACAAAACGCAACATCAAAACATCGCTCATCGATGCACGTCCCTATTTAGTTCGTTCACACGATGCTCAGAGCTGATAGAAGCCTTCGGTGATACCCCGCAATCGATGAAATTGTATGAGCATGAGATGAACCATAGACACTCGCTCTGAACTTCATGGAGTTACGCCATAAGGCTGCCGGCTATATTGAATATTGAACGGCTGGTGAAGTGCGTTTCTGATATTAATAGCACATCTAGTTGGTTCACTTTCAGAAGAATTTCCTCTTCACTCTTATTAGGAGTAAGTCCTTCTATATTCCAGGTAGCAATTCTTAGGGTGCTCACGGTGAAATCTTGCCGACAAGAGTGACTATTAGTCCCAGCAGGGTACTAATTTGTTGAAGTAGTGCATCAATTTTTTCAGATTGCTTTATTAGTAATTCTTGTATTGTTGCTATGGGTTCTTGATTGGTTTGACACGGTAATGGCACTTCTTCATGACTTGTATGTCCGGATTTGAGTACTTCTGCATGAGTACGACGACGGCCCAGAGAGGGAAATGATTTTTCGTCCATATTGAATAGCTGGCTTTCTTTTTTCGCACTATCCTCCTTGCTGGATGTTGCTGGGCGAATGTTCGTTTTTTGCAGTTTTCTTTTGGCAATTTCTTGGTATATTTCACAACCTTTGTAATTGGCTGGATGGTTTCCTAGGCATAAAGCACATTTGGCAGGTGAATTTCTGTCTATCTTTGGACATTCTGATGTCTTGTGGCCCTGTGCACATTTCACACAACGGTAGGGCCTGAGACAGTTGTTCTTTGTGTGGCCGTACTACTGGCATCGCATACACTGGACTACAGTCTTACTTTTGCGTGGCTCTTCTATGGTAACAGAGGTGTTAAAGATGTATTAAATTTTTCTTATTTCAGCATTGTTGCCACTTGGTTCCAGGTTCACAAAAAAAGTGGAAGATGGTTTTTTTGATGGTCCAATTCTCGCATTGATTATTTCTCCTCCGACCTTATTGCCTGTTTTTTCTATTTCTTCAATAATGGCTTCATGTGGAGTTGTATGGTGTAGATGCCTTATCACAATGCGGTGGCATTTTTCTTCCTTACTGTACTGTACTGTACTGTAAATGTATGGCCAATCAGTTGCTTTTCTCTCACTAAATTCATTAGCTTTTTATATGTCTCTGCCGAACTGCAAGTGACCCGCAGCTGGTTTTGGTTAACAATCTTGATATTAAATTCACTCTTGGTCAGAACTGTTTGTAACAGTTCTAACAGTTTGTTGACATCTTCTATTCCATACAGGATAAGTGGTGGGGGTCTACTTTCTTTTCTGCTTTCCTCATTGACGGTGAGCAGCAGAGCAGTAGTAGTAGCAGAGCAGAGCAGTGTTGGTTGGTATCACAGAGGCGGGCGGGGAATTGGATGGTCGTGGACGCTTGTTACGGGTACATGGTGAAGTTGAAGCACCATCTTTTAGCACACGCAGTGGTGGAACCTTCTGCCATTCCGGATTAGTCTTATTTGAACTGTCTTGGGTTTCTAATTCTATTAGACCGTTATTTGTTTTTGTTTGTGAATTGAAGAAGCTTCTATGGAAGTATTTTTGTTGGTAGTATTTTTTTGAGGGGGCGCCTGGATCATGTGTGTCACTACTCATTTTGACTGGTTTTTGTTGGTGGAAAATTGCTTTTAAATTTTTGGGGGTAGTTTCACTTCACTTGGTAATGATGTGGATATGATGGGCTATTTTTCGCAGTTTTTGATCGTTATTATAACTGAATAACACTTTCACTGTATTATTTGTGATTTGGTCTTAGTTTTTACGTGGTTTTCACTTTGTAAACTCTAAGAAATACATTTTTCGCAATAAAATTTTCGGAGCTAAATGTTACACATTTTACAGCTGATTGACGTATGCATAGCAAGCTAATGTTTAAATTGTAATCAAATGTTATCAAATTAAGACAATACCTATGTAAGCTCAAGAAGTTACGATATTTGGACAACCTGCCCTCACGTACCCTTCATCTACCACGACACTCACGAAAATTTAATATGTATACATTTTAGCTAATTAAAACCTTGTCACTACTACAGCAACGAAATTAACCAAATTCTATTTAGTTCAGGCTAAACAATGAAAAAACGTGGGTGCTATTATTATGCCTCTGATGCCCTATCTGAAAAAATGCGTGATGCAATGTTTGTATGTTCCAAGATGTGAACATATTAATGCTCGTGACTGTACAAGAACCCGTCACACGAAGCGAAACATGTATCGCAAAGTTCGTACCGTGATGTTGTATCTTCATAGATTTGTTCTTAATTATTATAGTTAAGCACGATTATGCAAACAAAGCAGCATTGTTTGCGTTTCCAATTAATGCCAATAAGTCTGCATTCTCGTTCGGCAATAGAGGAGTTTGTAGATCTCCTGCCTCCCTTTCTGCCGTCTCTTGCTCTAGTGTAATCATTGCGTCAACAGCAATTGGATTTTTCGGTTTCTTCAACCAGCCCTGACAATTGCGTAATGACACCTCGCCCGCATGCTTAATCAGTAGTTCTTTCGACACGTATGCAACAGAACTGAATCTCGTAGATCGTGCGACTCCAAGATCTTTATTAAATCCATAATAAGGATTGCCCGCCACAACAGGCACGGCGGCTATAAAGTTGTTAACTTCATTATTAAGGATCAAGTTTAGTCGCATCCATGGGAAAGTCGGGTATTTGGACATTGCTCTTCCGATAACAATGTATGCTGTAAGTCCTGATCCTGATACCTGGGACAGTGTCAATTGAAGTCGTAGTGCATGTTCTGGTATATCAGCCAACCACATCCTGAAGATTCCTTCAGCATTATTAGCGTTGATGAACCTTTCAAAGTTGATATATGTGCGTTTTATCACGTCCTCATTCAATACAACCTCCTCCCCTATCTCATCTCTAATCCCCTCTGTAACTTTGTCGAGGAATCTATTCGAAGTAGTGCCCCTTTTGGCCGCGGCAACAAAGTTCGTGACAATTAGAGTCAGAGGGCTCATTGTGGAACCTGCGGGAAGTTTATCACCCAACCACAATAAATAGTTGGATAGGTCCTCCAATCCAAGGTGACCGACATCAGGAACAGGCATACGATCACCCTCCAACACAGCTTCGTTTGCTGATGTAATTTCTGCAATCCATGCAGCTGGTAGACGCCCCCTTGTCAAAGCCGTTTCGTTTTCGGTCAAGTAACGCATGACCAACTCGAATTCTTCCCGTGCTGCAGCTCTAGCAAGAAACAAATTCTCTGGAAGTACTGGTGCTATTAACTCACCCATAGCGAGAGATTGGACATACTCTATAGGCTGTGCCCTAAACCCATGTGCGAGATACCTTGCATGACAGAGTATAATTACCGAAGAGGTAATAACTGATGTTTGCTCCTCTGCGAAATACCGATACCTAGGTTTCTTGTAATCAACTGACTCAAGAACTCATCAGCCTTAAATGCTTCCTGCATTCTTTCTCGGGTATCTAGCCACCCTCTCTGCAAGATTCGTAGATTGTTTGGAAGGACTTTAGCGGATGACCTATTTTTGTTGACCCTGAGGGGTGGAGGGGGGGATGGGGGAGGGGGGAGGATGCCCCCCCTACTACTCCCCCCCCGCGGGAATTCCTAGTTTCTGAGATGTGATTATTTAAAGTTTTGAGGTTATGTTGTTAAATTAAAACAAAATTTAGACTGACCTTGATCTTTAAGTGGAGGGAGGGGGAAGGGGGTAGATTCCCCCCCCCTACTACTCCCCCCCCGGGGTCATTTTTCTGCCTCGACACCTTTCTCCTCCACAAATGCTCCATAATGCTATCATCAAAATTTACATGAAAAGTAGCCACAATAACCTACTCTAGCCAATCGTTTTTGTTTGCATACGCTGCGCTCCGCTCCGGTTTAGCTTCTTCAACGTTCTAACATAACCTATAACCCGATTGAAAAGTAGCCACAATAACCTACTCTAGCCAATCGTTTTTGTTTGCATACGCTCCGCTCCGGTTTAGCTTCTTCAACATTCTAACATAACCTATAACCCGATTGAAAAGTAGCCACAATAACCTACTCTAGCCAATAGTTTTTGTTTGCATACGCTCCGCTCCGCTCCGGTTTATCTTCTTCAACGTTCTAACATAACCTATAACCCGATTGAAAAGTAGCCACAATAATCTACTCTAGCCAGTTGTTTTTGCTTGTAAATATCGAGAGAACAAGCAAATAGAACATTCGCGAAACTACTAGAAAAGGGACTACTACTTTGCCGCCCAACCAAAAACGCGGCAAAACGCCCCAACAAAATGCGTTCCGTTTTAAACAAAAATGACAACCTTTTTATTATCAAAAGTGATATTTTACGAAAGAAATACTAAATTAATTTTGATTGACGTAAAATAAATAAACAAACATAAATTGCAAGTTAAATGAACGTTTTTATTAAAATAGGTATTATTAAAAAAAGATTCCACATTTCCTCCTTTTTTTAGAGAATTCTCATCTTTTCAAATATGCGTACAACGAAATGTAGGTAATATATTTTGACCACAGACAAGATTTAAACAGATTATTTGCGTTGCGTTACATCATTTTACAAAGTATTTTCAGATTTTCAAAAAATCATATCCTAAAAACTATTGAATTCCGCACCCTGAAACTTTCAGGAAGATGATCAAATGACCCCAACATGATGCTAAAAAAGTTTGGGCGCCCCAGTGAGTAGGTCATCCGCTAAAGGTGAGCCGTTTTTTTGCTGCAGCCATCGTGACCCGCTGTCAGAGAACAACAAAACCAAAACAAGAAAAGTTTTAAAACAAGAGATATCACTAATATTTAGTTGTATCTTCGATCGATCGATCGATAAAGACACGATGTGAACGTGTCTTTATTATGATAATCTGCTAACTTGTGTAAGTTTGCAGAATACCATCTAATTTAAATTATAACCTATAACTCACGTTGGGAAACATCGGGTTCAATTGTTTCTATATTGCATGCCTCAGCCGTTTCAGTAAGCCCAGTGAAGTCGACAGTAGCTAGAAATCAAAGCAATATGTTAATTTGCAGTTCACTTAAGATAGCTAAATATTTCTTAATTCTTTATTGTACACACAAACACAATAATACAAACAGGATACAAGTAAAGGCATGTGCAAAGGCAAGCTTAAATATAAAAAGATATCATCCGGAAAACGAGGGTAGTCAGGGATAGAATCATTTGAAAGCAAGAAGTATAAGCAAAAAAAAAGATAACCTTAAAATTAAATGGATGATACTTACCATCTTCTTCTTCACCTCTATCACTAGTATTATTCACACTTGAATCTCCCAAAGCATTCGATAATATTCGATCTAATCTCCTCATCTTCACTCACTTCACATCACTTACTCTAATCGTAATACAGTGTAGTAATAATAAGCGAACTATGGAAAATACTACAATCCGTTGTTATCCGCAAATGACAGTGTTGTCAGTCGTATGTTAGATAGCAAAATTTACCACCAAAAAGAATTTCTACCAAAAATGCTATTGTTAATTTAATATTTAATTACTTAATCTAGTAGGTATGTTCTTGTGACGTTATAAAGTACTTGGGATTTTAATATTAATACAGGAAAGATTATTATTACGAATGACTTATTTAGTGGAACTTTTTTGTAGTATTCATTTGGTTTCAAAATAATAAAAATCTGATTCATCAGAAAAGATTCATGTGTTTTGGATTATTTTATTGTTTTCATCTGTTGTAAATTGTGCAGAAAATGAAAACAGCAAAAAGGTTCTATGTGCTGTGGGTCATTTTTGTAATAAACCTGGTGAACGATTTCAATTGAACTTGGTTTTACATAAAGGACCCAAGTGGCATGGATCCTTTTTGTTGTTTTCATCAGTTCTCTAGTGTGTAGAACACAGAAAACAGCAAAAAGGATCTAAGTGCTCTGGATCTTTATTGTGATGTTAACTGGCGTATTCTTTCAAGTAAACACAGTTCCTCAAAAATAATCCAAGTGGCTTGGGTCGTTTCTCATGATTGAATTTGAATCTGTCTTCATTCTCGACATTTAATTTAAAAGGATCCATGATGCTTGGATCATTTCTATGAAATCAAAACACGTACTCGCCGAACCTGTGGCTTGGTACCCTACGTGGTTAAAATGACATTTATTCGTATTTAGCTAGGAGAGTTTTTACTAGTTCATAGTAGAAGTGCGCGCCGTCAAAATACCTTCAGCGGCGGCGTGACGCCGGCGGCGTCAAACATTCGATATAATTTTTGAGAATATGAAATTAGGTTGATAAAGACAAACAAAGTAAATTAATAGGTAAAGTATTTAATCAATAAACAAGAGCTCAGGAATCATTCCTTGGTATTTTCTTTACAAGTATTGTAATTGTCATGAACGAAAACTATTTTGTTCAGTCTATGAGGACTTAGACGAGATCTTTTTGCCGTAATAACAAGCCCAGCTACGGAAAATACTCTTTCGCTGGGAGTACTAGTAGCAGGTATACATAGTACTGCCCGTGCTAAAGATGACAAATACGGATATGCAATTTTTTTTTATTTCCAGTAAGCTAGGAGATCTCCATCTTCAAGTTCCCCAGGATCTGCAGTTGCTATATATTTCCAGACCTCTTGGTCGATATCATCATTATTCACTGAGTCACGGTATATGTAGCTATGTTTGCGAGAAAGTTGAGTTAGTAAAGAAACTTGCTTGCTTGTACTGGCAGTTGGGGTTGTCTCTTGAAGATCTCCATCTCTACCTTGAGCAACACCTTTTATTTCATTGACACACTCTGCTAAATAGGACGCAGGTGTCTTCTGGTGAGCATCAAGATAGGTTTCTATTTCTTTAAGCCTCATAAAGCGACAGTCTAACAGTGCCGCAGTGACAACAGTTTTCGTTGTGGGGAATCTTTTATCCAGGCTAGCTAACATATTATCTTTTAGGGTTAAGATAATCAAAGTTTCATCGTCTTCCCCAAATGAATTGAGCACATATTTTATTTCTGTTTTGAAAACGAGAGCGAGGTTGATTGTGCATTTCTTCTGTGACGATAGAACCTCAACAACATCTCGGAACTTCCTTAAGAATTTAATTAGGTCTTCTAACAGGTTCCCCTCCGTCTGAATGATTTTTAAATCATCTTGGTCGATCTTCTTTAAAATGTTATTAATGGGATTTCTGTTGCAGCAATGTGCCATACTCTCCAACATTTCTAAAATACTATGCCAACGTGTTGGTGTGGACGTTTTAACGCTGGGAATGTGCTCTAAATTACCAAATAGAGGACGATCTTCTCTTTCTTGGTCCTCCTCGTTTTCGCAAATAGGATCATTTTCGTTTTCTTCGATCGCTTGAGCAGCTGACTCTAGTGAAATTATTAATTGCTTTTGTTCAGTATCTGCTTCTTTCTCTAACTGTGGTAATCGGTACCTGACAGCTTTTACAATTTTTTTGCACTTTAATACGAGACTTCATATCTGAGGAGTGTTTTTTATTCCGTCAATGGTCACTAGGTTATGGAGTCCATGACCTAAGCAAAGATGTCCATCAATTTTTGCTAGTCTAAGCTCGTTTTACATTCGCTCCTGCATCAGTTACACTGCAAATCTTTTTGTCGATTAGTGCAAACTCCTTTTTAGTTTCGTCTATAACTTTTTGAATCTTCTCTCCACTTTTTGTTCCTTCGATGAGTTCAGTTTTGATAGTGAACGTTTTCAGTTCAAACGTTACACATAGATAATAATCTCTGAAATCTCGCCCATCCCTTTTCTGACTCTCTTAGTATGGATGGGAAGAGAAGCCGCTTTCTTTTTTTCCCAGCCCAGCATGGAAGCGAAATAACTATCTCAATACCAAATTTCATCCAAATCGGTTCAGCATGAAGCATGAAGAGGTAACAGACAGACAGACAGAGTTACTTGCCCATTTGTAATATTAATATGGATTCTTTTCATAATGTTTTATGAAAAAAAAGATAAATGAATAAGCTACAATAACCCCATAGTTACAATAGCCCCGGGTCACCTTATACAAAAGCATAATGTTACGTACCAAGAAGAGAGTATTGTTATGACAAATATTTACCGTTAGTGAGATAGTGAAGCGTAAACGTGATATAATTGAGCCGCCTATAGCCATCTGTCCACAAATCAAATGTGAGTGCTAGTTGATATGCTTTGTCACATACTATTTGCTTCTTCACGTTATCAAGCATTCTTTCATAAATATCATCCAATCCAGCACGACTGATAGAATCGCGTGAGGGCAAATCTGAACTAGAAACTATTAGGCCATATTTCTGAAATACATATGCATACATAGCAAAATGTTAGTAATGAACTAAGGAAAGGAAGCAAAGAACATATATTTATTAACAAAAATAAAATAAAAAACACCTTGAAAAAGTCGATCATCCCTTCGTCAGCAATAGAATCAAACGGCATCAAAGATTTGCACATCCACAAAGCTAAATCTCGATAGTCGATAGTGGGTTAGGGTGCATTTTCCGTGCGACCAACACCAGGCAAAGTTGATTTAGAAATGCGGTCCACATTAAAAAAATATTTTATATTCGTTTTCGCCTTTTCTACGTCAATATCTGAACGAATTTTATGCTCATCTCGAAGGTTTCGCATAAGATTACCTGTGCTCACCGTTTTGCTATATTTTTTAATATTTGTTCTGTAACAAAGCAATAAGCTCATCACACCTTCAAGTCACATCAATAGTAATCAAATATGTAGTTACAGCTCGCGCGATAAGAGTTTGGCTTTGACCTTCGGGTGGAGGGGATTACTGCGAATGGGTACTGTCACGCACACAATACTTTTCCTTTTTTTGTACCAGTTTGGATATTTGAGAGGGTCAAAATTCATGTACAGTGGTAATAATGCTAGAAAATAATACGAAATAGATAAACTTCTTCATTTATTAAAACTATTGATAGTTACTTTACTTATATAAAATGTTTTAAAGTTTACAGAGACAGCGATGAAAATTCTAAATAATTGTTTTTTAATAAAATTATTTATTCCAAGATACATGTAAAATTGGTACATACAAACAAAATAAAACTTAAAATAATTATTAAATACAGTGTGTCCCTGGATAATCTGCAACCCCAAAAGGAAGTGAAACTACTACACCAAAATGTAATTTAAAAAAAGTTAACATAAAAAAAAGTCTTTAGCAGCAGTGCTATTCAGATTCTGAATCAGTTAAAGGTTTAATGCCTTCTATGAAATCACCGCATGGTCCAGTGGTGCTGCCGCGACATGAAATTGTGCAACGTCTTTTGCTTGTTGAGGGTCCGGGCTCAGGGCTTCCTCGGTCGCAGTTGTCATCAGCATCATCATCTTCATAACCATCATCAGAATCATCGTCTTCGGAACTATCATCGACGCAAATTATAAATTGCTCAGTAAGTAAATCAACTACATGGTCACTCTTGGCGTACTCTTCTTCTATATCTTTTACCTTTTTACATATTTTTTCCCATTCCTGGGCACTCATTAAGGATACTTTTTCTTTGATAAGTTTGGTACATTCTTGTAAATTCCATTTAACATTTTTGCTAGCTACATATTGTTTAATAGTAGCCCATGCCATTTCTATAGGGTTGAGGTCTGGATGGTAAGGCGGTAATCTCAATATGCTATGGCTTGTTTCTGCTAAAATTTGATGTATAGAAAAAGTTTTAAATCTTTCTTTATTAGCTTTTATCAAGTTGTACAATTGTCTCTTGAGCATTGTTGAATCATATTGCATGCCTTTATCAGTTAGCCAATTCTGCATATCGGCTTTTTTGGTATTGGAGGACGGTGCTAAATCCCATTGTTTATTGTGGTATGAGGAGTTGTCGACAACCACTACAGAATTGTGTGGTAGGTTGGGAATTAATTGTGTCCTATGCCATTTTTCATAATTCTCGTAATTCATGTTGTCGTGATAGTCCCCTGTTTTGGTGCCGGCTTTAAAAGTTAATAAAGCATTTGGTATAAACCCAGCTTCAGATCCTGCGTGGACTATCACGACTCGTTGTCCTTTATAAATGGGTTTTTTTAGTCCTTCCGTAGGGCCATCGCTCAGGCTTTGGTTGTTGGAAACGATGAATCTACGTAGGATTCATCTGTGTAAACAATGGGTCTTCCTTCTTGTCGATATTTTCTTATTTTTCTTAAATATTCAATGCGTTGTAATCGTATATTCGATGTTTCTATTAGTAATTTACGGTTGTTTTCTGTTTTTTTCCAGCGAAATCCTAACTCCTTTACAATTACACGAAGGCTTGTTTCTGACCCTTTAAAGTTTATATCTTCCTCAAGTTTCTTTTTTAGTTTCCCAATGGTGAGAAGTTCATTATTCGTCTTGTGAAAATTGTGTATACATCTTTTTATAACACCTTGGTCAAAATGATCAATATTGGTAACTGGTTTAGCTCTGGGACGTTTTTTTCCAGGTGTTCTGAAAGTAATTAACAAATCGGAACTCTTGGCTTGATTTGCGATATTTTTTACAGTGCCAATTGAAGTCTTACTGGCCTCCGATGTCCATTTTTGAATTTGAGCTAATTTACTGACTACACAATTTAATTTAGAAACAGTTTCCGTTTTCATTACCTGCCTAGTCTGTATAGTTTGGTTATTCTCCGACTGACTGAGTAAAGTAGCAACTTCCTCAATCTGACTTCGAATTTGCTTCAATGAATCGATACATTCGTCAGCTTCTTTCTTTAAAAAGCAATTCACGTCATATATCATTTTCCGTGCTTGCCTTTTTAAAACAATGTTTTTTTTACGCATTTTCCAATCACTTTTTAATATTTAACAAAAAAAAACTTAACTGACAAACTTAAACAAACAAACTCAACAAAAAATAACAATCGACAACAATAAACAATTAACGAAAATAGCAATTCACTTGTGAACGTGATTGTACAACAGGAGTGCGCGGTGCGTCGTATCGATGCGAGAGGCAGGGAACGACTGGAGCGCCAATCAGAGCACCGCGTGCGCCTACACACCCGCCCCGCACCCCGCTAATTGCCCGTTGATACCCAATTTCTGATTTCTGCGCAATAACGGTCAAAGCTAAACTCTTATCGCGCGAGCTGTATACCTTGTTTTTTTATGAATGGAGTAAATTATAACCTAAAAAGTTTTTTATCTCATATTTTTGCCAGATTGACTGTAACTTCTGCAACATACCTTCATGTAACGTACATATTTATCCATTATTCACATTTACGTACGTAGATACATACGTATCTTACAGTTAAACTTGCAAAACAATGAGATAAATAACTTAGAATCTGACGTTTCATTCACTTCACTCATATAAACACAAGGTATAGGTACTTACGATCCCAATGAGATGTCCTCGCCACACTCATCCTTCTTCGAAGTTAAACAAACATTGCAGAACACAAGGTCTTCCAAAACTTTCTTTTTCTTGTTCTCATTTTCATCGTGGAGAACCAAATCCCCGAAATATTTCCAGCATGAACTACTTTTTGTTTTAGCATTGAAAAGAATTGACACCGTAAACATTTTTAATTTATAAGTTTCAATATCTTTATCTGAAGCCATATTTGAAATCAAAATCACGTTAGTTAAGTATTTGTCGCCTACCTAATCAATCAAAAATAAAGGTTAGACACACTCGCTGGTCGCTGGCTGAGTGAGCTAGTGAGCTTCGACGCGAGTTTGCCGTAGAAAAGCCCCGCGCCGCCCCCGCCGCGCCCCTCGCTTGTTCTTGTCCCGCGCGCCCGCGTTGACATTTCACTCTCGGCGCGAAATTTCAAACGGTCGGCGGCGCGCTGGGTGTAGATGGCGGCGGCGCGCCGCTGCGGCACGCACTTCTAGTTCATAGTATCGACCTGGAGGACCTCTTAGGTATCATTAACTAAATTTTCGACCATGTTGTGGGTTGGATCCTTTTTGCTAAACTACGTCCAGTTAGGCCACTTCGCAATTAGGTATTTTCTGAGCACTGCTTCCGCAAAATCCAACAGATGGCGCTCCGCAAATCACTTTTTTTTTCTCGCATAGACTCAGATTGCCATTGTGCAGACCTGAGGTGCAGACCACAGAGCAATACCTGCAGCGCTTTATGGTGAGGCTTTTTTTCGTGTTTTTTTCCGAGTGATCTCTTTGGGAACGAAAGAAGTCGTCGTTCAAGTTTTGATCAAAACTTCAAATTGAAAGACTGGACTAAAATTGTACGTTTAAATTAAATAACTGTTCTGGCTGGACACCTTCTGGACAGTGGACACCGAACAAAAAGATGGGTCGTGTTTGTGTTGTGCTGGGATGCAAGAATAATGGGTGTCATATCTTTCCAAAACAAGAACCTCAAAGATCTATTTGGATAAAAGCAGTGAAACTAAGGAAGAAATTTCAAAACAGACATTGCCTTCAAATATGCCAAATATGCCTAAAAACTCCGATTACATGGATTCATACTACCAGCCCCGTAAGTTTGTGGACTTTTTATGGCATATCCGTTATCCGGCATCATTATCCGGTATCCGGCCGGATCCTGACAAAGTGCCGAAACCGCCGGGTACCGGATCCTAGCCGGATACCCGGTGCATCTTTAGGCATAAGGTTCTCTAGATCTACAACATCTATAGATAGATAGCTAGATCATCATCATAGAAGCTACAAAAAATAACATACCTCTGGCTCTGATGTAGCTGTGCTCTCTGGCTGACGGCTGACATGTTCGCTCGCATAAATAAATGACCATAAAATATGTAATGTAACAATAAGCACCTCCCAGAAAAATAATGTCTTATTGTTTTTCCAAATAATAAAAACACCTTGAAAAAACATGCAGTACCTTCATATTTTCCTTGGAATCCAGCTCCACATACACAAGAAATATTATTTGTGTCAGAGGAACCTACCAGCCAGAATTCAGGATCTGATAAGGAGAATTCAGATCCTTTGGATTATTGTACAGATAAAGGCAACAATACTGTTGTACAGTCGTCACCATCAGAAACCGGTTCTGAAACATCTGATGTTGAATACGATAAGATTTTTCCATTCAATGCTACAAATAGTCTAAAGAAATATGCTAATCTAAGTAAGTAATACCTAGCATCTGAATAATAGTAATTGCACTTGCACTTCTTATTTGGTAGTTAAGTGCACTATCAATAACTATATTTATAAGGCTGATAGATAACTTTATTAATAGGTACTATTATATTGAAGAGCAACAGGCAGACCACCACCGGCCCGTTGGACAGATGATATGGTCAAGGTGGCTGCTAAAAACACAAAAAAAAACAGTTTACCAGATTAGTGGGGGACAAATACGATTGGTGTGTTTTTGAGAGGCCTATGGCCAATAGTGGGATGATACGGGCTGATATAATATACTATATAATACTGTACAATTTTGTTTCAGAAAATCCTTTCCAATTCATAAAGGAAATGCCTTACATTATGCCACCAGGCACCGCTACTGATGATACCACCCATGATCCACTATTTCGGGATGAATTCAATGGAGCAGATTATGCAGATTATGATATGGATGTTTCACATACCGTTGACATTTGTTCTATGGAGTTTGAAACAGGTACTAAAGATTTATTTATTTTATTTATTTATTTATTTATTCAGGTAATCAACAGCGTTACAAAACAGATAGTCCTTAAAATTAACACGAATTACATAGCCAATAATAGATTACCCCAAAACGATCCTTTTGTTGATACAGTATGTGTTTTAGTGAGGCAAAATGAAACGGACCAGTAGTAGCAGTTTTTTTTTTTATACTTTCATTCTATTACATTTACATATTTATGTTTATATAAGTATATAATGTAGATACAATAAACAGATTATATAAATAGATTATATAGATAGAATAGATTATATATAAACAGATATGTAATAAATATATTTATGTATAATAATATAATATGTTGCTTAGTTTATTGCTCCGGTTGTGTAAAGTGTTTGAGAATGCAGTTTCTGAAGGAGGCCCTGGAGTTATTGAACGGGTCGATGTGTTGGAAGGTGTTATTGTAAGTACGTGTGATCCTAGTGAGCGGCTCGTTGGCGGCGTAGTTAGTGCGTCGCGCTGGCACACGCAGCAACGGCGTGTGGCGCGTGCGTCGCAGCGGCGTGCAGTACGCCACCGAGCGCACCAGCGCGGGGCAGTCGACTCGCGACACAAGTATGTCGTACAGGAACATTACATCTAACATCACTCGTCTGTCTGCCAGAGGAAGAATACGATGTCCGGAGCAACTGTCTTCATATGTGGAATGAGAGGAGCGAGCCCTATAGTTAAGATAATTCAGAAACTTTTTCTGTACTCTTTCAATGCGGTCTTTGTAAGTTTGATAACAAGGTGACCATATAATGCTTCCGTATTCTAGTACACTACGTACATACGCAAAATATACATTTTTAATACAACCAAGATCCCCAAATACCGAGCAGGTACGCATCACAAATCCTAAATTTCTATAGGCTTTATTCCATATATTATCAATGTGTTATTCTAGCATAAACTTAGAGTCGAATAAGATACCTAAGTCTCTTACTGACTGCACTCTTTGAATTGGAACCGTATTAATAGTATATGGAAAATATATCGTATTTCGGCGCCTTCTAAAAGAAATTACCTGACATTTCGTGCTGTTTACTGTGATACGGTTTTGTCTATAGTATTCTTCTAAGTTATGTAAATCGGATTGCAAATTTATACTATCGTTTTGATCTTTGATATCCAAATATATCTTGGTATCATCTGCATACATCAAATAATTTGAATGTTCAAGACATTTGTTTATATCATATAAGTATGCGTTGTATAACAACGGTCCCAAGTGAGATCCTTGCGGTACTCCAGACGGGATATCCACATAGTTGGATCTGTATCCACCAACTACAACTGCTTGTGAACGGTTTGATAGGTATGATTCGATCCATCGTAACAAATCACCATGTATTCCTAGTTTATTTAATTTCTGTAGCAGGATGAAGTGGTCTACACGATCAAAAGCCTTCTCAAAATCAGTGTAGACCACATCAACTTGCTTATTTTTTTCCATGTTGCTTAGTATGAATTTTGTAAAGATTGAAAGATCGACTGTCACTACAGTCGATCTCCCCCTCAGAAATCCGTGCTGTTCCTGTGGTATTCCTATAGATATGTTAGTATAAATTGCATTATAAACCACCTTTTCAAAAATTTTACCGAAGATATTTAAAATGGAGATAGGTCTATAATTCCCAATTTTTTTTTTTTTATGGATGGGGACTATACGTGCCTGTTTACATATGGTAGGGAATAATCCCTCCCTGATGGATTTATTGATAATAAAGGTGATAGGAAGTGCCAGAGCTTTTGAACATTGATTAATTCCACGCCTCACCGAACGGCGTGGAATCCTGAGGGGTTGTGCCTTTGCCACGTGAGAGAAAAAAAGTGATGAAATTGTTATAACCTTGTCACCGCAGACAGGATAGATTGAAGGCTCGATTCGAGACAGGGGAATGCGGGAGAGGAGACAGTTTTGGAATGGGGGATGGGATCGAACCCTTGCCGTCGCTGTCCGACGCCGTCGCCGGCGCACTGCTGGCGGCACGTGGAGTCACCGCCGATACGACTATGTGCTTCACAACACAATTCACTTGACCGCTGACGCGAATCTAATTACGATCAACAGCCCGACGCTATGAGGTAGATTTACACTCTGACCAGGCCCGATGCCTGTATTACAATTGGTACACCGAAATACCAGCAATGGCCCGATGCCTTGGTAGCCATGTTATTCTCCCGATGAGACAGACCAAGAGAAAGATTAACCTCCAATTTTTCCTCTCGTTTCCGATACGAGTGACAGCTGCGGTTCTGTTTCCGTTCCGAGTCGCGCAACAAGAGGAGGTGCGTTCCGAAGCACAAATATTAAACAAACATCTTACAATAAAAATCGGAGCTATATTGTCACACCCTGCGCCCTTATTAATGTCTAATGAGCTAAGTAGACGTGATACCTTTGGCACAGATATAGTAGCAGAGCAGATATTATCTGCAGCCCCATTCTGTGGAGGGGGTAGATTCATGACAGGATAATGTAAAGCTTTGGATGCGAACATATTATGAAAAAAAATATTAAATCCATCAGCATATATTATCTCCCAATGTAAGTGTGGTAGGGTGATTATTACTTTTTTTTGATTTAACAAAACTCCATATTTTCTTAGGGTCAGCTTTAATAGATTTCTGAGCATTGAGAATCATTCTGTTATAGCAAGCTTCATGTAGTCGGTGATAACGAGCCCGTAACAAAGAAAACTCATCATAATCGTCCCTATTACCATACTTTTTCCATTTTTTATGGGCCTTAGTCTTTTCACGGATAACTTTCACCAGACTATCAGAATACCATACAGGATATGTGTTATTTTTATGTGTGATCGAGATAGGAATGTACAGATCTATATATTTGTATAGGTTTTCATATAAATATTCCACAGCGGTTTCTGTATCCATATTAGAGAGTTCTTTTTCCCAGTCGGTACTTAGCAAAGAGTTGTTTATTGCGGTATAGTTACCTTTATGAAATTTATATTTTCGTATAGGAGCGTGAACTAAAGGCAGTAGTGTAATATCTGAGGCATCTATACTTAGAGAGGGATGAAATATATCCTCTGACAGTAGTGGATATTGGCATCTGTCTAAGAACACGTTGAAGTTACTGAAAATTAAACATAAAATACTACCGTCATAACTGTTACCAATGAGATTGTTTTGTATAAAACCAAACAAAGATAAAGAGTCAATCAATTCTTTAGATAGTGTTTGAATATCGGTAGTGCAACCACAATTAAAAATAGGACCATCTAACTGCCAATCGATAAAAGGAAAGTTAAAGTTTCCAAGTAAAATATAGTTATCAGTGTGATTAATTCTAAGTTGATCTAATAATACATTTGTGTAGCGTCGTAAGTCTTCCGCTAGAATTGTATAGTTTTGAGTACCACCCGGCATGTAGGAGCCTATGATATGAATATCATTCTGGGTATGTAAGGCTTTTGCTGATATTGTTATCCATAAGGTATCGGTAGGTGGACGCGAAAGGTCACAGCGTACGCTGGCGTTCAGTTCACGTCGTGTACAGATCATGACCCCGCCCCCCATTTTCTTTTTGGAGGCCACTGGATCCCTATCACATCTAAAAACGTCATAACGGCCATCGCAGTACTCACTACTTAAAAAACCATCGCATAACCACGTCTCGACAAATACAATGATATCATAGTCATTAGCTAAAATACTTTGGTAACAATTGTGTGATTTCGTTCGTAGCCCACGAACGTTTTGAAAATATATTTTTAACTTATCCATTGGTTAAGTATGGGATGCATTTAAAGTAGATTAAATATTGTTGAAGTAACAGCTGTTGTGAGGAGGCACACACGAGCGCATACCTTATATCGTGATGAAAAAGTATGCACTCACATGAGATTCCCGTCAACACCAAAATAACATTACTGAAAACAGCTGTTATTCCACCACTATTACGTCCTGGGCTACATCATAGCATCTAAGACGGCTCACCTTTAGCGGATGACCTATTCGCTAGGGCGTCCAAACTCTTTTAGCATCATGTTGGGGTCATTTGATCATCTTCCTGAAAGTTTCAGGTTGCGGAATTCAATAGTTTTTAAGGTATGATTTTTTGAAAATCTGAAATTACTTTGTAAAATGATGTAACGCAATGCAAATAATATGTTTAAATCTTGTCTGTGGTCAAAATACATTACCTACATTTCGTTGTACGCATATTTGAAAAGATGAGAAATCTCTAAAAAAAGGAGGAAATGTGGAATTGTTTTTTAATAATACCTATTTTAATAAAAACGTTCATTTAACTTGCAATTTATGTTTGTTTATTTATTTTACGTCAATAAAAGTTAATTTAGTTTTTTTTTTCGTAAAATATCACTTGATAAATAAAAAAGTTGTAATTTTTGTTTAAAACGGAACGCATTTTGTTGGTTGGATGGCCAACCTAAATTGCCGCGTTCATGACGCCATTCCGTTTTCTAGTAGTTTCGCGAATGTTCTATTTTCTTGTTCTCTCGATATTTACAAGAAAAAACAACTGGCTAGAGTAGGTTATTGTGGCTACTTTTCAATTGGGTTATAGGTTACGTTAGAACGTTGAAGAAGCTAAACCAGAGCGGAGCGAAGCGGAGTGTATGCAAACAAAAACGATTGACTAGAGTAGGTTATTGTGGCTACTTTTCAATCGGGTTATAGGTTAGGTTAGAACGTTGAAGAAGCTACACCAGAGCGGAGCGTATGCAAACAAAAACGATTGGCTAGAGTAGGTTATTGTGGCTACTTTTCATGTAAATTTTGATGATAGCATTATGGAGCATTTGTGGAGGAGAAAGGTGTCGAGGCAGAAAAATGACCCTTTCGAAGAAAGCAACTAGGCATTTCCGTGCGGGGGGGAGTAGTAGTGGGGGCATCTACCTCCTTCCCCCTCCCCCCCACTTAAAGATCAAGGTCAGTCTAAATTTTGTTTTATTTTAACAACATAACCACAAAACTTTAAATAATCATATCTCAGCAACTAGGCATTTCCGCGGGGGGGGGGGGAGTAGTAGGGGGGGCATCTATATCAGAACCCTCGGCCAACCTGAATCTTCAAAAGTACAGACCCTAGAGACAGTGTAAATGAATAAAGATTTAGTGACGATTTAGTGACTGAGAACCACTGCTTTTCTTTTACTCCTAGTGTCACCGTTAAGAAGCAAAATGAATTTTAGTTCCAGGAATATCAGGTCCCTTGGTCAGTGTGATTTCCATAAATAAAGACTTGATGTAGAGAAAGAGAGTGAGAACATTTAGTAACTGCACTGAAACGAAGTTTCGTTGCTCTCTTTGAATTAGTGACACCCCCATTAGAGAATAAACGTGGAAAAGTTCGATTATAACCTCCAAATATTCGGGTTAATCGATTTCTCCATAACGAAGAAGCCTAGAACGACCGAGAGAGGGGGAACATTTAGTGACTATTCTGAAAGGTAGTTCCATTGCTATCTTTGAATTAGTGCCAGCCCCGTTGAAGGATAAAATTAAAACTTCAGATATAACCTCAAAATGTACTATGGTATGGTGAATGCCGTTGGTGATAGAGGTGAGGCGTATGTACTAGAACAGGTCCCGGCACTAGGTATTTAAGGTCTAGTATCGGACATAGTAAAGCGGGTCGACGCAGTGCCGGTTGACGCCATGCGAATAAATATTTTTCAATACTCGTCGGTCCGCAAGCGTCTGGACGTGATCCACCTAGTGTCACGTATAGTTTGAGTAATTATGTATATGCTACGGTCAAGATAATTATTTGGTTATTATGCATACTAACCGCCTATTATTCATACTTACCAATACCGATGGTTAAAGGAATTGATACAGCAAGATTTATCACATTAACCGCTTATTCCGTGGTGAATATGATTTATACCGATTTGCACAACTAATATCAGGGCAAAACACTGCGGCAGCTTAGGTGAAGGGTAAAATGGGTTGACCGAAGCAAAGCCCCTTTATCCTTCGTGTTAGGTTGAGCATGTAAGAACAACAAAAAAAGAACTGTAGCATGCATAAAATATTTTACACCTATCTAATAAACATTCTGTGCAATACTGTATTAGTACTGCATTTTAGATAGACAATATTAAGAAGAATTTAACTACTTATTTATTTTATTTTATCTTTAATAAACCACATTTGATTAAGAAAATTCGTACGTTTCATCGTAGGTGAATATTACTATCTCATTGTACACTAATGGTTTCAAACCTAATACTACCCGGATGACACAATACGGGGTGGCAGAGGCACAATTGTGCCCACGTTCAGCCAGTTATTCACTACTCCATTTTGCGTGACAGGGGGCTAGCCCATCGTCGCAGCTATGGAGTAATGAAGGTTTTCTCACGATGTTTACCATCACCGTTAGAACGTCCAATAATGTACTTAAGATAAATATTATTTATCTCATTGGTACATGGTCAGGAATTGAACCTGCATCTCCTGTGTGAGAAGCAAGCTTGAAACCCATTAGACCACGGAGATCTTATTATCGTATCACTCACTTATAATGGATAACGACATTCCCCATCTCTGTCACACGTACGACATCTTATTAAGTGCGAAAGTTTTTAGACATTTTGGCGTTTCATTTTTCTATTGAGCTATTTTGCACTTCTTTCAACTTTGGGATTGCGATAGTTATTTCTGTAAAAAATACCTATTTCCAAGATGAGTGACTCAATGATGTCACTCCGGAGAACACCCATGTGGACAAATTGTATATTTGGCAGCTATGTAGATACATAGAAAGTTAGCACTTGACTAGGTTAATTCTTATGTACCGTCGAAACCACTAACTTCGCCTGGTTTTTTACACATATTTACATTTTTTTCTCTAATTTCGAAGTATTTTGGTTCTAACACCGAAAAAAAGTAATCTTTATAACTACGAGTATCACTATGATTCATCAGCACTTAATAAACTATAGTTTAAATGACTGAAAAATCGATGCAAATGTAGTAGGCGAAGCATAAGCGTTGTTGCCTATCTTCGCCTAGCACATGTTTCTTGGTGACATAGATACCTATACAAAATAGGTTAAATTTATCTAAATACAGAATCAGACCACATGCAAAATCAAACTTTATGCTGCTTAAATAGAGTTCATTTTAGAATAATAAATAATGTAGGCGAAGTTTGGAACCGATCTGAAATTGTTTTAATACATTTCGTGTGATTTGCCAAGGGTTGTCACAAACAAAATTTATAAAAAAACAAAATAATTATAGAATTTTATTTATAATAACTAGAGTGTAACAGTAAAGGAAAAAGTTACAAGCCGATAGGGTGTTGTTGGGGACTTCATTCTGAACAACATTCACTATAGGGCCGACTTGATCAGAGCAACTTTATTTTTCTCATCTCAGTACATTTCGGGCCGAGCGCTCAGCTGATTCTATGGGAGAGTGAAAAATAAAGTTGCTCTATTCAAGTCGGCCCTACAGTGAAAGTTGTTCAGAATTCTGTAATATTTTTACAAAAAAAAATGTTTAAATTTATTCGAAATGTATGTATTTAAGCATCTTCTCATATTCACCAATTGACATTGTTTTAGTAAATATTATACTTAGAGAAATTAAAACGAAAGTTCAATTGAACCCTGCGTAGAGGTGCCGGTTTTGGTAATAGGACCTCAATATCATTCGCCAGTACGAAAGAGATATCATCCACCTGCGGCCAGACGAATTTGTTATATATTTTTCTTAGAAATCGAACATTGAAGCCAGTACTACCGCATTTTTCAATAATTAAACCTGCATAATATTTAACAGACTTTAACAAAATTTTACTAAAACGTAGTGTTCGGTATTTCACCAAACACTTCAAGAGGAGCGTTGTGGACTGTATAATGGAATAAAATATACTAATTAGGTAGGATGATGCGATGTAAAGTTACGAACGATCCAAACACACAGAAAAGAGGAAGCAAATTAATCTACCACTTACCTTCAATGCCCTCACCAACCAAATCCAAGTTGGCGCTGGTAGATCGGAGCTGCTGAGTGCTGGTGTAAAGTCCGTACAATAACACACACAAATAGATAAACTGCACGGCAGATAGATGCAGGAAATAACAAAAGCTCACGGAGCAAGGAAAATGTAAGGATCGTCCTTTTAGGCTCAAAATTCAAGTGCACCACGGGGCTGCTTGAAGCGAACTGTACGACCGTTGTACCGGTCCTTCAACCGTTTTTTCACGCCAAATCGAGGGTAGGTGGTTCCAACATATCGGGCAGCGGCAAATCATTCACTACCCTCAATTTCCGTAATGTATGGATCGAACATACCCCCCACCGAAATCATCGTGATGATTTCAAGTACAAAGTGAGAGGAGGATACAATATATATATATATATAAAAAAAATAAAAATTATAAGGGAACGTCCCTAACTATCGTATTTTAACAGATGGTTTATGAAAAGAATACAAATAATTGAAATTAAATATGATCTGTCAGTGAATTAGATATATATATATATATATATATTAGTATTGATTAGTGTGCTTAATTAGCGTAAGGCAAAGGGCACAGTTTGTTAACTGGTCTTTTAAAAATGCCCTTTTGCGTCCTCAGAGTGACAACTCGCACTGTGCCATCAGGACCGGGATGGAGACGCTCCACCCTGCCTAGCGGCCATTGAAGTGGACGATTCAGTTCTGACTTTATTAAGACTAAGTCGCCGATTTGAATATTGGGAACAGATGTGAACCACTTCGCTCTTTGTTGCAGTGTGTGTAAGTAGTCATCAGACCATTTTTTCCAAAACGTTTGGGAGATTTTCTGCAAGCACTGCCAGCGTGACAGGCGGTTTATGGCTACTTCATCACAACTGTATTCTGGCACGGCCAGTAAGCTTTGTCCAATTAAAAAATGACCAGCTGTTAATGCTTCAAATTCATTTGGATTGTCAGAGAGAGGACACAATGGACGTGAATTTAGAATGGCCTCAATTTTGCAAAACACTGTAGTTAATTCTTCAAACGTAAGCGACCTATCACCCACCGCACGCTGAAGTAATCGCTTAGACGATTTGATTCCACTCTTCCAAAGACGTCCCATGTTGGGGGCACTAGGTGGGTTGAACTTCCAGTCTATTTGTCGTGACGCGCATCCGTCAGCGATCGATTCGCTGTTTTCGCGGTAGAACTTGCAAACGTCCTGTAGATGTTTAGCCGCCGCGATAAAGTTAGTGCCACAATCGGAATGCAGAGACGAACATAACCCGCGACGAGCGACGAATCTATCTAAAGTCGCGAGAAAACAGTCTGCTGATAGATCACTCAACACTTCAATGTGAACACATTTTGTTGAGAAACATACAAAGAGCGCCATATAGCATTTGTGAATTTTAGCGTTTCGACGTAAGCTTTCTTTTATGTAAAATGGACCTCCTATGTCGCAACCTACGTGAAAAAAGACCTTGTTAGGTTTTAATCTCTCAATGGGTAACGTACCCATACTAGGTTGTATAGTACACGGACTGCACTTGAAGCATTTAATGCACTTCGATAACGCACTTCGGATCTTGCTACGCGCAGATACGATCCAATATCGTTTGCACAGAATGCCTTGTAGGGTTCGCGGGCCCGCATGTAGGTACATTTTATGAAAATGTTCTATCAATAAAGTTGTAGTATGACAATTTTTAGGTAATAGAAGAGGATGTTTAGTGTTGTGAGGTAGATCGGCCTGAGAGATTCTACCCCCCACCCTGAGGAACCCATGGGGATCCACGAAGGGTGACAATTTTCGTAGCGACGGTACAAATTTATTATTTTGTAGTTTTATTAATTCGCTACCAAAATGTTTTTCTTGTGTAGATTTTATTATTACGTCATGGGACGCATTTAATTCGAGAGTTGAAAGAGGACCGAGCGTTCGAGTTTGTTTCGACCGTCGGGCACTGTTTACGAATCGCAAGCACCATGCGATAACACGCTGTAGGCGATGGAACGTTGAAAACGTTTCGAACGTTTTATTAATATCGTCTTCTTCGTTACAGACGTTTTGTGTCGGCATTGAATAGGTATCAACGTTAGATTTTAATTCAGGGATGTCTGTTTTATCAGTAACGTAAAATGTAGATAGATAGATAGATAGATAGATAAACGTTTATTGCATCAAAGCAGCACACATACAAATTAAAAGTGATACGGAGGTGCAACTATAAAATAACTTAAATGAAAGCAAAGTTATGAAAAAAAAACTCATAACATTATTACTAAAACAATAAAACAAAAAGAAGAATATAGGTCGGTATGTAGGCGCGCTGCATTGACGCGTAAAGGTCAAAGCTCAGTGTTTATTGCTCGTTAAGAGCAGCACTGGTTTTCAGCCCTCACCTAGGAGACGCGGAGACTCAGCAGTTACATCCGAATGTGAATGTGAATGAAAAGAATAATAATAAAACAGTGTCAGACATAGATATATACTTACAAGTGTTTAAAGATGTGGAAATAAATAAATACATTGCACATAAATATGTTTCTATACTTTCGTGAGTAGGATAGTATAAAATATACATGAAGATTAAATAAATAGGTATATAAGTATATTATGCCACGTGAGTAGTGAGTAGCAGAATGGGTATAGTGTGAATATGTTTACTAAAATCATAAGATATCTAACTAAAAAATATATGAAAATGGCAGAGGTAGCCCGACTATCCAATGTTGGAAAGAGAAATTCCTAGTTTTTGCTTTTGAATCAGGTGCGACTTCATATGTGTTTTGAAGGTGTATTTGGAGGTTAGATTTCTTATGGGCGGCGGAATATCATTCCAACATTTGGTAGCTTGGAAGCGGAAGCTACCTCTAAATGCCACCGTGCGATGAATATGACCTTCAAGAGGTGCTCGAATATCCCTCATGCCATATCTGGGGTGAGATGTTGCCACCTTTAATTTTAGGTACAGGTACTCAGGTTTTTTAAACTTGATGACATCAAACACTACACATGAAAGGTGTAAGTGCCTACGCAGTTCCATTTTGAGCATTCCAGCAGAGTTTAAGTATGGGGTGATATGACTACGAGATGGTACATCAAAGCAAAACCTAGAGCATTTTGTATGCGCTGCACTAAACGCTGAGTCTTCAATAGAAGACGCGGACCATAAACTATATCTCCGTAGTTGAGTCGAGATAAAATCAGTGACTCGCACAGAATAATACGTGCCCTTTCGCAGATAAGGTTACGGATTTTGTACAAAACCCTTAAACGATACATACAACTCTTCACCAAATTCAAGACGTGAGTTTCAAATCGTAGGTAAGTGTCAAATATGATTCCAAGATTCCTGGCCTCGTCAACACGCTCTAGAGTCTGGCCATCAAGGATTAGCTGAGGATTAGAAATGAGATTTTTTTAACTTGAACTTTACTCCCAAGCACCATAAACTTTGATTTCAAGGGATTGAGAATCAAGGAATTTTTATTTGACCAGGCATCTAACCTGCTTAGATCTTCATTGATGAAGTCTGTCATGCAGTCAATATTAGAAGGCACATCAGAAATGTAAAGTTGAAGATCATCAGCGTAACAATGGAATTTGCAGTGCTTGATTTCATTCACCAAATCTGCTGCATATATAATAAATAATAGAGGCCCTAAGATGGAACCCTGTGGAACACCCCGCAAAACTGGCTTTGGATCCGAGTACAAGGCACCACCACTGTCATTGGTCAGCTTAACATATTGGAAGCGTTGGTCGAGATAACTTTCAAACCATCCCACAGATAATGCATCCAGCCCATAGTAACGCAATTTCGACAGCAACAAGGTCGGGCTAATGCTGTCAAATGCACGGCTATAATCTAGCAGTGTAAGAATAGTAGCCTTACCTACATCGATATTACTCAAAATGTTATCAACATCATCAACCAACGCAGTAGTTGTGCCCCGCCCCCTTCGGAAACCTGACTGGAGGTCAGGCAAAATATTAGAGTCTTCTATATATTTGTAAAATTGGGCATGCACCAGTTTTTCCAGCACTTTTGAAAGGAAGGGAAGCAAACTAATAGGTCTAAGTTCCTTGAAATTGGACGGGTTATCGACTTTAGGAAAAGGCATTACTATTGCTTTTTTCCATTGCTTGGGTACTATGCCGCTAGTAATTGACCTATTTATAATCGAGGTTATAACGCGCAGGGTTCTGGGGAGAGTCAGTATTATCATGTCTCTACTTATCCCATCATCTCCAATTGCATTGGATTTGATAGAGATTATGTAATTGTATACTTTTTGTTCAGAAACTGGCACGAGATTAAATCTGGAATCACTATACCGATTGGAATTAAAGTACGATAACAGAGGTTTAGGATCTTCACTAGCAAAAGGGAGAGATAAAAAATGATCATTTATTTGATTTGGGTCACTGAAGCAATCAGGAAGTTTTTCACCATGTCCATTATTTATTTATTTATTAACATAATTTATCTATGCCTTGACAGCCGAGGCCAAATCGACATAAATTACAGATATATACCAATAAAATAAAATATTTACAATCCAAATTAAAATTCACAATATGTCATCAATCATAAATCAAATAATAAAAAACCAAATTCAATGTTATAATTTGACATTACTGTCATTCCATCATCTCGCAGAACCTGCCACACATTCGCACAATGTCCCTCCATGCATCACCAAACAGATCGTTCAGTGGTGCTACCGCCAACAGAGCATTCAGGCTGTCCCGCGCCCGGACAAGCGGAGACTGCCGGCGCGCCACCGTGCGGTGCGAGCTGCCCGCTAGCAGCTGGTGCCTGCGCCCGCGTACGTAATTGTCAGGCACAAATAACGCGCATACCGCACTGACAAGCGTCGCGCAGTCACTGTCGCCTCGCAACAATCGACACACAGTCAGAAGTTGTTCAGTGTTACGTCTCACCTCCAGTGAGTTATATCCAAGCATACCCAATATAAAAGCGGTTGGATAGAGATAAGGGTAGTACCCAAATTTCCTCTTATATAGGTATCGTAAAAAAGCTTTTTGTACCTTCTCGAGCATAAGGACGTATGAGCTTTCGTGTGGATTCCAAACAACCGAGCTAGATTCCAGTTTGGTTCTCACTAGGGCAGTGTAAAGAAGCTGTACCACACCCAGATTACGGAATCCCTTACTATTCCGAATCACAAACCCCAATCTTTTAAAGCATTCCTTGGCTAAAGTGCTCATGTGCTCATGAAATGTAAGTTTAGGGTCAAACGTAACACCGAGATCGTTCATCGAATACACTCGAGTCAAGGACTCCGCGCCGAGTGTATACGTCACGCTAATAGGCCGAGGAGAGCGCGTGAAAGACATTATGCAACATTTTTCACTATTGAATAGGAGTTTGTTGCTCACACTCCATCTATAGACCGCATCTAGATCTTCCTGTAGTAGCCTACAGTCATTTTCTGACATTATGGGAAGTACTAGTTTGAGGTCGTCCGCGTACAGTAGGCATTTAGAATATTTTAGCACTGATTCTAGGTCATTTATCATGATGATAAATAACAACGGACCAAGAATAGAGCCTTGGCTAACACCCGACCGCGTGTGGTACGGCAGGGACTCAAAGCAGCCATGTCGCACAAACTGTTGGCGGTTTTTCAAGTAGTCAGCAAAGAAGACCAACAGCCTTGGGGCAAATCCTATGGCGCACAATTTCTTCATTAGGGCATCGTTATCAACTCTATCGAACGCCTTACGGAAGTCCAGATAGGCGACGTCCACCTGACATCCCCGATCCATGCTCTCTGAGACCAAATCGACTAACGTCAGTAAGTTGGTGGTTACTGAGCGACGACTCCTAAATCCGTGTTGCGAGTCGCACAAAAATGGCGCTATCTGTGGATAGATTTTACCGTATATGACTGACTCGAACATTTTTGCCAATGAACTCAGGATCGCAATCGGTCGATATTGATTTACAGAGGCAGTATCACTAGTCTTGGGTACAGGACTGACTCGAGAGAGCTTCCAGCTGCTGGGGTATTTCCCTTGCTCAAAAGCTAGGTTGAAGATACAACCTAAAGGCAGTACCAGCTGATCACTATAGGCCTTTAAGAAGTAAGGAGGGACGTTGTCCGGTCCAATTGCGCTCCTTGGCCTTAGTTGCCTCAGTCCTTTCTCTATATCCCTACGGGAAACATGTGTAATTTGGACGTAGTTAGCAGCACGCGAGTCATCGGATTTGTTTACCAGATCCGGTGCCAGCGCCGGCTTGTCACTGAGGAAAACGCCGGAGAAGTAGTCTGCAAATGCGGCTGCTGCTTCTTCTCCGGCACACTCTTGCCCCTGATGCATGACCCGAGGTTCGAAACCACCCTTCGATCTGAGGCCGCTCACATGTTTCCAGAACGCGCGTGGGTTGTATCTGATATTACCTTCTAAACTCACCATGTGGTTCATGTAAGCTGTAGCTATGCGGCACTTAATACTGGCTCTCAGCTCACTGAATGCGGCGTAGTCAGCTGGTCTCTTACACGACTTCCACTTACAATGTAATTTAGCCTTGGCGGCCAGGTCGTGTATTATATCCCCAGTATACCACACTGGGTAGCGTCTAGTAGATACACATTTCCTGTTTTTTTTCGGCACTGTCGCATTGAAAATATCGTATATGGTGTCGTAAAAACGACCAACTGCCGTGTCCACATCCGGAGCTTCAGCAATATCGTCCCAAGTGACGCTAGACATGTGTTCGTACAGGACTGTGTGGTTGCCCTTGGCAAAATTCCAGTCATTGTGACCGTCAATGTTGCTGGGATCCAAGCGGCCGGATCGCTGGACTGCGCCTTGCATTGACGACAGTGGCACAATGATGTCGAGAGGCGGGTGGTAGGCGTCAGCGTGTGGCACCAGGCTGCCTGACACGGAGGTGCGCACGGTTACACCACGGACGCTCTCCGGCAGTAATACCACATCAAGCACGCCCCCGTGAGCATTCATCACATCATTCGTCTCATACATACAACAAACACTCAGAAAATAGCAATAATAATTAACAATAGACACTGATGCACTATTCATGTTGAGGTCACCGAGAATAATAAGGTTTCCGTTTAAGGTTGACCTATTTCCTTCCGTTTTGGTGAACCAGCTTAGATATTGGGCATCTTTTTCCGCCTGTGAGATTGGTTTCCCGTTCTTCTTTTTACTGGGGTCCACATAGACCACACAGACTGTGAAGTGGACACCATCCAATGTGAAATTGGCCCAAAGATCTTCGCCATGATCTGTTTCGAGGTCCCGGCATCGGCGTAGTGTGATGCCGGGGCGGGCCGCGAGCAGCACGCCTCCGCACGCGGTGGGGCGATCCCGGCGCAGCACGCTCCAACCTCCCGCCGTTACCTCAGCATCTCCAACGGATGAGTCCAGGAATGTCTCCGTAGCAGCGACGAGGTCCTGTCCTAGTGAAGGAAGGTTATTACGCCAGTATTCTAGCCTGCTCTTAATACCTCGAACGTTCTGGTACATAATATCGTGAGTCTTCCCAGTGCTGACTCGGAGATTATCCCCGAGTGCCAGTCTTCGGTTGAGCTCCTCGAAAGGGTATCCAGGCTTTCACTCTAGCATTTTCAGACGACATCTCGATAGATGAACATTTTTCGAAGATATCTGCTGGGACACCTATCTTATAAGATTTATAGTCCCCTTTGGGCTTGAGTTCATCAACTGTTCCTGCTCTCGGTAAGCAAACCTGCTGGAGATAGCTCCTTACTTCGTCAACTCCGGAGAGCATGTTCCAAAGATGGAAATATTTCCGCCGTTCTACTGCCTTCAGCGAGGTGACACTAGGTCCAGCAGTACAGTACAGGGACCTGGGTCGCCGAACTTTTCTCCGAACTTCTGTCCAACCTTCATCCCCGGATTCCTCGTGTTCGATTCAGAATCGATACTCGATCTATGGTTCCGGAACGGCCATTTTGAATTTGACGGAGCTGCCACAGAGCAGTTTGGACAACTGACTGACGAAAAGCCCCCGTAATGTGACGTGTATTGATTTTGGGCAATTAAAATTAAATCGTAAGCCATCTGGAGTTGTATTCGGGCTCCCCTCAGGATTGTCTTATAGCTGAGTGTATTGTGGTTCTCCGAACCAGATACTGTACGTATTTACGGAAACTGTGCGCTTCGAAGCTGGCCTGCCAGCCATACCTGGTTGGCTGAAGAACCTGTCTACCAAGAAGAGCCTAGGGTGCACCCAGGCCTTGCAGAGAGACAGGAGTTTGACGGGAACGAAGCACAGACCAGGTCAGATAGAATCTATTTACTTTAGCTCGGTGAAACGCCGACGTTCTTGCTTCTTGGCATTTGATCGCTACGCTACCTCGTAGCTATGGGCCCCTGCGAGGTCATCGGGTGCCGAGAGGCTTGAACATTTTGGTAGCAAGAGCGTGGTTTCCTGAGATTTGCAGCCGTCAAGGGCTCCAGGAACCCACGGATATAGGCGGTTATTAGCTAACTTGGTTTTGTTCCTGTATCCACATAGATTGGTAGTATTATAAGTTATAAGTCTACTGCTGGTAGTAGACAGACAGATATAACAGTTTTCCCTAAATGACCAGTTGTACTGAGATGTGACTCAGAATAGTAATTACATTACAGGTACATTGTAGGTGAATTGAAATTTGCATTGAAGTCATATCATGTTTGCAGTTTGAAGTTTGCATAGTCAATCTATTAGTGGTCTAGTAATGCTAATGAATGTTTGGACATTGTTTTCAGTTTATAGCAATTTATAACTTGAACTAATATTGACTATCTGTGTGTTTTATATGATATAGGGAAACTAAATTGTTGTTTACAGAATTTGTGTAGATATAAAACTCGGTTTCTATTGATTGGGGAAATCAACATTGTTTAAGTTATAGTTTAGGGTTCCCTCGTTTGGGTTGTAGACTGGAGGGTCCAATATAATTGAGTTATTGCAAATTGTGAGTAAGTATCGTTCCGATCATGTCGTTATCTGAAATACAGAAGGGTGTTTCTAAGGAACTCAGATGGTTTTCCTCCGCACACGGTCTGATAGACCGTTTAGATAGGCATGATGTGGTGTTGGAGCGGTCTATGGACGTTAAGGAACGCTACAACAGGGTGCTCGAATTGTCCGCGCAGGCGGAATCAGTTGATGGTTGCGCATCTGACAGGCTGGCACGGCTGCTAGGGGATGTCGACCAGTGTATGGAGATGGCAGCTGCTATCACGCAGAAGGCTGCGGACATACGTAGGCAGCGCGAGTCCAGCCATGGTGGTGAAATTGAAGCACCTCTGCCGCTTCAGGGTTCAGGGTCCAGGTTACCGGCCATAACTATGCCTACTTTTGACGGAGTGTCCGGTGAATGGATGAGCTTCATCAATCTGTTCGACAGTTTGGTGCACATGCGATCGGACATTACCAAGTCGGTCAAAATGGCTCAGCTGGTGGCAGCATTGAGGGGTGAGCCTAGGGAGCTGGTCGCTCATTTGACAGTTACGGAGGGTAACTATGAGACGGCCAGGCAATTGTTGGTAAGACGTTACCACAACAAACGGAGGTTGGCCGATGCCCAACTGAACCGTTTGTTTAGCATCCCGGTTGTGAACAAGGTCGGGGCCATACAGACGGAGGTTTTGAACCCGTTGTTGTCCGTCACCAAGGCCCTAGAGAATCTTGGACTTCCGGTTGGTGAATGGTCCTACCTATTGCTGTACATTGTACTTTCCCGACTACCCGCTGACGTGCAGACTCGTTTCGAACAGTCTCACGGGAGGTCGGCCGAGGACCTGCCCGCCTTCTCCGACTTGGTCGGATTTTTGGAAGAGGAGGCTCGACGGGCAGAGAATTTGGGGTTGACGGTCACCCATCCTTCGGAGCCACAGAGAGCTGCCGGGAGCGCTGTGAGTAGGGGCCCTCCGACGAGGAAGGACCGCACCAACCGGCAGTCGTATGGGACTGTGAGTGCATTGACCCCACCCAGGGGTGCAGGTGAGACCTGCCCATGTTGTAGGCAGATTGGCCATGCTGTGGCCGATTGCAATAAGTTCGGGGAACTTAGGGTTGAGGGACGGCGCCGGATGGCCAAGCAGCGGAGCTGGTGTTTCCTGTGCCTCGGGCCACACATGGCTAGGGACTGCACGCGCACAAAATTGTGCGGATATTGTGGTTGGGCCCACCACAATTTGTTGTGCATGAACCGGTCCGGCCAACAGCCACCACAGGGCCGTACCCAGGGTGACACGGCATGGGGCCCTGAGAATTCGTTTGTGTCTCGGAGCGCAACTCAGGGGCCAATGTCCCCACGTGCACAGGGCGGTACTAGGGTGCAGGGCCGCACTCTGGGTCATCACATGGGGGGCCCTGAGTTTTCGGTTGCGACTCAGCATCCGACTCAGCGGGCAATGGGGCCACAAGCACGCGGCCACCCAGGGGTGCAGGGCCGCACTCAGGGTCATCACATGGGGGGCCCTGAGTTTTCGGTTGCGACTCAGCATCCGACTCAGCGGCACATTGGGTGTGTTGAGCAGGCCGTAACGGGCGGGTGGCATGGGACAACTTCGAGCTATGCGGGTGCGGTTCGGACGCCGCCTCAGTTGTCGCCCCGCTCGTCGCCTCGTCCTCGTCGGTCGCATGTGATGTCCCCCCCGCTCATGGAGCGGCCACGGTTGAATTCACGCCCACAACCCTTCGGGGGGCGTCGTAGGGTGGCAATGGAACCGGCGCGTGGGCCATTTGTACAGTGGGACCCGCTGGCGTATAGCTGCCTACCTGATCGGTTACAGGCAGAGTGGGGCCCCGGGGGCCCTCGCTAGGAATTTGCGGCCCAACAATTTGTTGCCCCCCAACCGGAGACGGTGGTGTTACCGATCGCCTCTGTGCTTGTTTGGGATTTGGCGGGCAACCCAACATACGTTCGCGCCCTATTAGATTCTGGAGCTCAGGGCTGCATTGTATCGAACGATTTAGCAAAATGGTTGGGCCTCAAGGTAAATAGGTATAATAATTCAATACGGGGCGTGGGGAATGTTACGGTTACGAATGTAGTTGGTCAATCGGTGATCACGTTCTCTCCACGTTATGACATTTTGACAAAAACATCCGTGCAGGCTTTAGTAATGACGCATGTCATGGGCAAACACCCCTTGGTGAAGTTGAATCCGGCCGTTCGACTCCTGACGTCAGGACTCAAGTTGGCGGATCCCGATTTTGACACTCCAGCCCCGGTCGATCTGCTACTGGGAGCAGACGTTTTGGGTAGGTTTCTGTTGTCGGATCGGCGAGTTCTTCAGCCGGACGGGTTGATTGCTGTGGATACTAAGTTTGGTCACGTGATCATGGGTCCGGCATTGCCAATGGTTAGGCCTGCCGAGTCAGATGGCATACTTATTGGCTCAGCGTTGTCAGACGCTATCCAACGGTTCTGGGAGATAGAGGAACCTCCCACCGCTCGTCGAGTCGACGCAGACGAAGAAGAGTGCGAGTTGTTTTACCAGAATAGTACTGGTCGCCTTCGTTCTGGTCGTTTTGTAACTCGACTGCCTTTCAGGGCCGATCGACCGCCACTAGGAGAATCTAGGAAGATGGCTGGGACGAGATTGATGTCGATGGAGCGTAGGATGTCAAGGGACGCCGTATTTAAACAAAAATACGTCGATTTCATGAGGGAGTATGAGTCGTTAGGACACATGTCGGTATCGGGTGTGGACTGGAGATCTGAGGATCATTGTTTCCTTCCACACCATGCCGTCCTACGAACCCCTACCGGCAAGATTCGAGTTGTTTTTGATGGGTCAGCACCTACCTCGAATGGGATGTCCCTGAATCAGTGTCTACATTCGGGACCCAAGTTGAGTCGTGATATTTCGGATATTCTCACGAGCTTTCGGAGGCACCAGGTTGTATTTGTCGCAGACATTCGGATGATGTTTAGGCAAACGGTAATTCATCCGGCTGACAGAAGGTATCAGTTGATACTTTGGCGTGAGTCCACGGCCGAGCCAGTCAAGGTCTATGAGTTGAACACGAACACGTATGGGTTACGGTCTAGCCCGTATTTGGCGATGCGTACCCTGCGGGAGTTGGCGTCGCGTGACCGTGTGAGCTATCCTAGAGCCGCCGCTATCCTGGAGCAAGATTTGTACGTCGATGACGTCTGCACAGGGGCAGCCAGTGTAGAGGAAGCTCTGGACCGACGTGACGAGCTCATTCAATTGCTGGAACGAGGCGGCTATGAACTACGCAAGTGGATGTCCAACTCCCCTGAGTTGATGGCTGGTCTCCCAGATGAGTTTCAACAAGACCCGCACGTTTTTGAGAATCCTGACAACCCTAACATGTTGTCAGTGCTTGGAATTCAGTACCGGCCCGTCCATGATGAGTTTACCTATCGGGTGGTTTTAGAAACACCGAAGGCCTGGACGAAGCGGTCAGTACTGTCAACGATTGCGAGAACGTTCGACCCGAATGGATGGATTTCTCCAGTCACCTTTGCTCTCAAATGTTTTATGCAAAGGCTATGGGCGGCTCAGTTGACCTGGGACACCCACCTCTCAGGTGATTTGTTGACTGATTGGACGCAAATGTTCACTTCGCTATCGGACATAAATAATGTATCGCTGCCGAGGAAATTGGTCCCTGCTGGGGATTACAGGGCAACCCTTCACGGGTTTTGTGATGCCTCTGAACGAGGGTTTGCGGCAGCGGTTTATTTGCGAACCGTCACCTCCACCGGGGAGGTCGACGTGCGTTTGGTTTTGGCAAAAAGCAAGGTAGCGCCTATTCGGACAAGGATGACGATTCCAAAACTGGAACTGTCCGGGGCTGCTCTTTTGACCAAACTTTTGAATCACACTCTAACAGTGTTGCGTGGGTCAGTGGTTTTGGAGGATACGGTGTACGCGTGGACGGACAGCCAGATTGTTTTGTGCTGGCTGAAGGCTTCGGTCCATAACTTAGAGGTTTTTGTCGCGAACCGTGTCTCCCAGATTGTGTCGTCTGAGGTCCCACTGACTTGGAGACATGTACCAGGAGAATTGAACCCGTCTGATTGTGCATCCAGGGGATGTCGGGCTCCTGAACTCGTTAGACACCATTTGTGGTGGGGACCACCCTGGCTTGCCAGGAGAGAATCGGACTGGCCCCACAGCCATGTAGTAGTATCTTCGGATCATGGCCCCAGAGCGGCCGTGCATGTTACCCAGAAGGCTGAGGTCCCTGACGCCGGGTTTCTGCTGGACCGGTATAGCTCACTTGACAAGTTGATAAACGTGTCCACTTGGATTAGGAGATTCGCTCGAAATTGTCGTACTCCTCGCGATCAGCGAACGTTGAACCCTATTCTGACTCCGGCAGAGCGAAACGAGTCGCTACTGAATTTGGTCCGGTTGGTACAGTCCTCGAAGTTTGGGGCAGAATTGGAGACTATACGAAGTGGACGTTCGAAATTGAAGGGAGCCGTCGCGCGTCTCAACCCCTTTGTTGATTCGACCGGGTTACTTCGGGTAGGAGGAAGATTGCGCAATGCGAATCTGTCGTATTCGGCTCGTCACCCACTTCTGCTCCCCAAGGGGGGACAGTTAGTTGAATTGCTGGTGACTGATCGTCATATTAAAAACGCGCATGCCGGCTGTAACGCGTTGTTGGCCACGCTCCAGCGGGAGTTTTGGATCTTATCTGCCCGCCGTGTCATACGGAACATCGTGTTTCGGTGCATGCCTTGTTATCGACTTAAGGCTGCCACGATGCAACCTCTCATGGGGGACTTGCCCCCTGATCGTGTGAATGAGGTCAGACCGTTTTCAGGTGTTGGTACGGATTTTGCAGGACCGTTTATGGTGAAGAGTTCACGATTGCGTAACGCTAAGCAATACAAGGCGTACCTGTGTGTGTTTGTTTGTTTATCCACCAAGGCGGTACATCTCGAGCTCGTTGCTGATCTCTCGACAGAGGCTTTCATTGCTTGTTTGGATAGGTTTGTTTCTCGAAGGGGACTTCCAACTTTGATCCGCTCTGATAACGGCACTAACTACGTCGGTGCGGAACGATACTTACGAGAGATAGTCAACTTTTTGAATGTAAATAAAGTGGATATTGGAACGGCCCTCTCCCGTCGGGGTATACAGTGGACCTTCAGCCCACCGAGTTGCCCCCACTGGGGTGGGATTTTTGAGGCCGTAGTTAAGTCAGCGAAGACGCACTTAGGGCGTATCGTAGGTCAGACCGCGCTGACTTTTGAGGAGCTCGCGACATTGTTTTGTAAGATCGAGGCCGTTCTCAATTCGCGACCGTTGTGTCCGCTCAGCTCGGATCCAAATGACCTGGAGGCTCTGACCCCAGGCCATTTCTTGATAGGACAGCCACTTAACGCGTTGCCCGAGCACCCCTTCGAGGGAGTGAAATTGTATCGGTTGTCAAGGTATCAGATGTTGCAGCAGTTTACTCAGAATTTCTGGAAGCGTTGGTCGCTCGAGTATCTGCATATCTTACAACAGCGCCTTAAGTGGACTGACAAAACCAGCCCCCCTAGTGTTGGTGACCTCGTGCTGGTTAAGGATGCTAACCTACCGCCACTACGTTGGCGCAGGGGGCGCATTGTTAACTTGTTCCCTGGCAAGGACGGGACCCCCCGGTCTGCAGAGGTTCTAGTAGGAGGCTCGGTACTAAAACGAGCGGTAGCAACGTTGTCTCGGCTGCCCGTAGATTAAGGGACAGGTGGGTGCCTGTCCGGGCGGGTGATTGTTCGATTCAGAATCGATACTCGATCTATGGTTCCGGAACGGCCATTTTGAATTTGACGGAGCTGCCACAGAGCAGTTTGGACAACTGACTGACGAAAAGCCCCCGTAATGTGACGTGTATTGATTTTGGGCAATTAAAATTAAATCGTAAGCCATCTGGAGTTGTATTCGGGCTCCCCTCAGGATTGTCTTATAGCTGAGTGTATTGTGGTTCTCCGAACCAGATACTGTACGTATTTACGGAAACTGTGCGCTTCGAAGCTGGCCTGCCAGCCATACCTGGTTGGCTGAAGAACCTGTCTACCAAGAAGAGCCTAGGGTGCACCCAGGCCTTGCAGAGAGACAGGAGTTTGACGGGAACGAAGCACAGACCAGGTCAGATAGAATCTATTTACTTTAGCTCGGTGAAACGCCGACGTTCTTGCTTCTTGGCATTTGATCGCTACGCTACCTCGTAGCTATGGGCCCCTGCGAGGTCATCGGGTGCCGAGAGGCTTGAACACCTCGGATGAATTTTGAATGCCTTCCAATGGTGCCGTCTGTGGTTCCGGTGTCGTTCCGGTGGGTAGAGTTGGCTTGGCATTTTTCAGGCTGCTTTTTTTATTCTCTCTGCTCTCTTGCTTGTGATGACTAGAGGCCATATCTGCATAGGACTTTTGAGCTTTGGGGCGCGCAGAACTCTTTCTTTGCTCTTCCTCAGCCCTTGCCCGCACTTCTATATTATCCAGCTTGGCAGAGACCGCTCCGGTAACCGTCGAGCACTTTTCAATGACCACCTGATGTTAACTCATCGTTGAGGTCAACAAAGCTAGGCTCCCCGCTATATCAGAGATATCCTTTCTGATATCTCTTATCTCCGCCATTATCTCTAGGAATTCAGTTGTCTTTAAAACATAGTCCTCTTCTTCTGTTTTATAAGACGCTCTTTTCCTATCATTAATGAAAGACGCCTTCAATTTTGCGGCTCCTACTGGCGTTTGAGTGTTATCACCGACTTTCTTGATAGAGGCGCGGCACTCTGGACAGGCCCAATTCATCTTTGCAGCGGGTATAAGTTTATCTGCGCCAGAGATACATAGCAGATGAAATATGTTATTGCATCCTTCTACCATGCACTGAATTCGCTCCTCCGTATCCATCAGCAAAACTTGGCATGCATAGCAGTTGCCAGCACCGTGCATCAAGGTACTCATTGTTGTGGTTTGTGACCGCTATCCAGGCAAACAGCAATGATAAATTTAGTTTAGGTTTTCGAACGTTCTCACCTTAGAATTTTTAGCAAACCGTTTCGTTAATCTGTGGTTCTCACAGTTTTTGTGACAGGCCACACTGGTAGCTGTCAGTTGAGGAGGTGACAGTTTCAGACAGCTGATTTGTGTTATTGTGTGAGGGTCGACGTTGTCTATTTTCTTTGTTCTATTTTCTTTGTTTTATCCCGTATATCAGTGTGTGAGAGCAGTTTGAAGTAACGGAAAACAGAAAGTGTACCTGGAAAAGCCTTTTGGTCCCTGGAAAGCTCGTGTTTCTCTGTGTTCACGGGTTCAGACTCAGCTTTGAGGTTAGATGTTCAGTATCTGCTTGTTTTGTCCAATGTAAACCACTTTAAACTGTATTTTAGTATTAATTATGATGGGACGAAGAAAAAAATCAATGTTTACAAGTAAAGGGCTGTGTTGCCAGTGTCCATTATCGGCTAGAATATTTTGTTTCATATTTCGCCAGAATGTTTTGCCATCCGAGACTTCATAGTTTACTAAATGATTAAAGTAAGCACGTTTCTCATTGTATATACTAGATTCCACTAACTTTCTTAGATCTTTCCAGCTCTCCTTGTCAACGTCAGACTTAGTTTCGCGATACTTAACGTGAGCTTCATTACGTAAATCGGTCATAAGTCTGATGTTATCAGTGATCCAAGGTAGAGTGTGATGATATTTAATTTTTACCACCTTGACTGGTGCAAAAATATTATAATGAGTCAAGAGCAAGCAGTTAAATCTATCGACCATATCATCAACAGTAGGCAAGTCAATGATAGATTCCCAATCCAGCAAGTCCAATTCGCGATTGAATCGATCAAAGTCTATGTCTTTAATGGGACGATAAGTTATACAGCGGGGCGGTATTTTTTCTTTCTTGAATGCCAATGTTACATTTACCATAGCGTGACCAAATGAACCGGTGATATTTGAGACAGTGACTTCACGCACCTTAGCATTTGTGCAAACAACGTCTATTAAAGTTGCAGACTCAGAAGTAAAATGCGTTGGCTCATTAACTACTTGTTTAAGATCCATATATGTCAGGAATTGTTGTAATTTTTTGGTATGGCAGTTAAGAGAATCGGTGAAGTTAATATTAAAATCTCCAAGCAAAACTACATGATCATACTGAGCGAAACTCGTGATTGAGTCAGTTAGTGCATCAAAAAATTCATCCACACCAACCCACTGAGGTCTATAAGCAGTTCCTATTACAACATGTTGACCATTAATTTTAGTTGATAGCCACATTTGTTCAATATCCGCAGTAGGATACTTTTCATACCGAACGCGCACATCTTGTTTAATGTAAAACGCCACTCCGCCCCCCCTCCCCCCTCGCACATGCTCGGGTCTAGGGTTACAGCGCAGACGATAGCCTGGGACGACAGGCGCTCGCGCTTGCTGATCGATAGGAAGCCAAGTTTCGTTGATTGCAATAATGTCGGGGTTATTTTGAGTCATAGCGATTAAGAAATCGTTGTGACCGGTATTCAAGGAACCTGCATTAAAAAGCCCTAACTTGAGGTATTTGTTCTTATCCATTTTTTATGTTTATGGACATAGAAGAGTGCAAAAGTGAGACAAAAATACATTGGCCAATCAAAGAAGCAGCTATGTAATAACAGGTGCAAGTAAACATCGTAAAAAATATTGAATTTGAAAATTTAATTTGATTATTATTTAGATTAAGAAAATTTATTTGCATAACAAATGGTGAGGACATAATTTTTATTATGATTCCGGCGAAGTTAATTAAATGAGTGTGAAACTGGCATAGGAATAGTAAGCAAATAAATAAACTAAGTAGATAAAGGGATATACATTTTTTATTAGTGTTTGTATTTGAAATGTCCTTAATATTTAAAAAGAAAAATATGGTGAATATGATGAGATTTTGTGAGATAAGAGCGATATGAAAAGTAGATATATTTGTAGTTAATTGATTACTGATAGTATAATGTGAGTGTGTTTTTTGTGTGATGTAATTATGTGTGTTTAATATTACATTTAATGTTTTGCTTTGAGGAGCGCATGGACTTTGACCTCTCCAAATCAACACAACACAGCACAATACCAACATACAACAGAGATATTTAACAAGGGGGACAACCGAGCTTATGTCTAATGACAGTTCACATAGGCATGTATGAAATTCCACATAATGCAACGTGACTTAGAGCTTAAGTTATAATACAAGTGGATAGTTAGTTCCTGTATAAGATGAGATAAGAAACTTTTACTATTCATTTTCAGTCGGCGATTGATCAAAAGCATCGAATGAATAATAAAGCACACATAGTACCTCAGTAAAAGCATTAGTATTACATGAAAATTATTTACTACAACAATATAAACAAATTCAAGCAATGTATAACGGAAACTATAGCTTAAACAAGACAAAGATGATATATGAACATATGATAAACGGACACACAGAACAATAAAGCATCCGCTTACACAGGATGAAAAATTTAAAAGTAAATAATAAAAATACCGTGGGTCTTTAAAATCCACTGTAAGTGTTCCACTAACAAAGAAATTGTACTGTTTTACGGTAATTCTACTAGGCGGAGCCAACAAAGTCACGGCCAAAAACTCGCGCAAGGTCGGCCTCCGTGCTCAAGCGGTATCGAGGAGCATCTACGCCTTGGTGATGCCGCGCGAATACGTAGCCGTTACGCGTCCATACGAAGCGCCAGTTGAGACGACCAGCAGCCTCCCGAGCCTGACGAAAGATCTGCATGTTGGTTCGGGTCAGCCTCTCGTTGATGTAAAACCTGCGTGGTGCACCCGGCAGACGCGTACCCTCGGTGGTGGCACCGCGCCGCACACGAGCCCCCGCGAGCAGGCTATCCCGCAGAGCTCGCCGCGCCAGCCGCACGACGATGATCCGCGGCCGCGCGACCCCTGTGCCGCCCTCCGCCGCCTCCGCCGACTCTGGCCCGCGCCCCACGCGTACCGCGCACACTATCTCCTGCTCAGCGAGCTGAACGCCGACCTTACTGGCCAAGGTCATGACGATATGGGGCAAGCTTTCACCTTTTTCTTCAGCCACACAGGAAATCTCCACCTCGTTTAATAAAGCCTCTTGCTCCTTTTCATTTATATGCGCTTTTATTTGCTCTACGGCTGCCATTATCGAATTGCTGGAAGTGGAACCAGATTCATTTCTGCTATCACTAGCACGTTCAAGTGCAGCTATGCGCTCCTCAAGCCTATCAGCGCGCTTATCAGCAGCATCCATGCGTTCTGTGAGCCTGGCAATGGTGCCATTCAACGACTGGATACTGGTTCGTGTTAACATCAACTCTTCCCGGAACAGTCGCATCTCAACTATTAGCGCTTTGGTAGGTGAAGTTTCAGGCGTTTCATTATGAGCAGTATCATTCATTTTGTCGAGATAAAAAGATTGCGTGTCGAATGAAACATCCACTTGATTTGTTTGGAGACCCTGTGCACCCCGCCGAACCGTCACACCATCCGCTGCCCGCACTGGAGTGTTGGTGTTGTCAGTCTTCGGCTGGCTACTAACACACATGACACACTTCCATGTATCCCTAAGCTCCTTGGTAAAGTTGTGCTCAGGAACATTCGCACAAATTAAATCGTAGTGCTTCCAACATGTATTGCAGCAAATATAACGAGAATCAGTTATAGCTTGCAGGCATCCGGAGCAGGCTTCTTTAACGTAAGAGCCAGGACCATCTCTATTAGCCATAGTAAATTCAAAAATTAATGCCAAAAATAAAAATAAAAATATTTAAAGATTTATGGAGATTTGAAGCCACGAACAACCGTAATCTCACGTCAAACAGCCGTCGAAGTTCCCACTGAGCCAAATCGGCTATACCGAGCGGCGCGAAATTGTCGAACACAAGTTAGTAGGCTACAGATATGACTCATGGGTTGAACTCGGTTCAATGACACCGGAGTTGTAAACACCACACAGTTACAATTAGCGGTCACAGTTAAATTTTTAATTTCGTATCCACACAGTAACCACAACACACACAATCAATTGCGATACACCAAATTAAAGCGCAGAGGATAAGAAAAGTAATGATGCAAAGTTATTTCCAAAGAACGCGATTTTAGCACCAAAAAATATTTTACGAAACAGAGAGTAACAGAAACACGTGTAGTAGCAATACCGCGTCCCGCGCGTCTCCTGTACTGATTGGCCACTGATGAACGTCATCAGATAGCCAAGTCGGACCGTGCAACCATCGCTCGGCGTCAGCTACGAGCTGGGCCGGCATGGTGCCGCGGGAACATACGTCAGCTGCGTTGTTCTCACTTCTCACGTGATACCAACAGTTCGGCGGGACTACGTCGATCACCTGCGCCACCCGACTAGACACAAATGTTTTTAATTTATATGGTGCCGTTTGCAACCATGCCAGGGCGACACTCGAGTCGGTCAACGCGGTCAATTCGAACTGAATATTTTGAATGCTTTGTTTCACAAACAAGACAAGCTTAGATAAGAGCACGGCAGCCATGAGCTCGAGTCTCGGAATGGACATAGGTTTGACATAGACATAGACATAGACATAGACATCATTTATTGATAATATTCATTACAAGTCACACTAAGATGTTACAAAATCAATATCATGTATCACATATACATTTCATAAAGTTTAAATGTCAACAGAAATTATTTCATTAAATCGAATTATAGTAAGTCAGTTTTTAAAATTCAATATATTAAATTAAATTTAATTGAATATACACATAGTAACACTAATTTCATCATTGTACACAATAAAAAGGGTTAGTTATTTTAATTCTATAAATTCATCATAGCTGTAAAAGGACCTCTCGACAAGCCATCCTTTCAGTCTTACTTTGAATATGGGCACACTCGGTGCACCAGTGATAGCTTCAGGTAACTTGTTGTAGACTACCGGACCCATAACATGGATCGCCTTACTTGTTTTAGCAAGCTTGTGCACGATTCCAGCTAGTTTATTTGAGTTCCGTGTCTCATATTGATGCGATTCTCCAAGTCGTTTGTATTGGTCAATATTCTCACGCACATAAATGGCCACTTGGAAAATGAGAATGCTAGGTAATGTGAGAATTTTGAGATGTTTAAAGTGCGGTTTCGCGGACTCGTCAGTCGGTACTCTCGCCAGCAGCCGCACGGCGCGTTTCTGCAACACGAACACGCGGTGCCACTGCGCCGCGCGCCCCCACAGCTCCACGCCGTACTGCAGCAGTGAGTGCACCGTCGCAAAGTAGCACGTGCGCATCGACTCTGCTGGTAGCGTACACGAAAGCCGACTTAGCGCGAAGCATGCGCTAGCCAGTTTTCCACACAGTCTATCTATGTGAGCGTCCCACGTTAATGCTTGATCCACCTGAAAACCCAGAAATGGTGCAGTTTGGACTTGTTTAATTGGAATTCCATACGCTTCGACAGCTAGGTTAGGTTTTTTACGTCCAGAGAGATCGAATTGGATGAATTGTGTTTTAGTCGTATTTAATAAAAGACCATTTTGGTGAAACCAAAGGCACATCCGGCTGGCTACTGAATTTAGATGAATTTCTAGTTCTGCTGTCGTCGGTGCAATCACTAGTGCGGCCACATCATCGGCAAACAAAAATATTTCACCTCCCTTAATCGCGTTGGGCAAGTCGTTTAAAAGCAGGGAAAATGCTATGTTTGACAGTGAAGATCCCTGTGGTACGCCCATATCTGTCGAGAGGCCGTCCGACTTTACTGTGCCCGCCGCTCCGACTACGAACTGCGTTCTTTCGCGCATGAAACTTGTTAGCAACGCCAAGGCTGGTCCGGCAATTCCGTAGTGCTGTAGCTTCATGTGCAGCACATTGTGATCTGCAACATCGAAAGCTTTCGACAGATCACAGAAGAGCACAGCGACGGCTTGGCGTCGCTCACGAGCATCCAGCACTCTCCTCACTATCTCTCTCGCTAGCTGGGTGGTGGAGCGTCCTTCGCGGTAAGCATACTGCCGGTCCGTCAGGGCTGAGGTGTTCGCGAGATAGTCAGTGAGACGGGAGCCGAGTCCATTTTCCAGAATCTTTGCTATCGCTGGTATAATCGAGATCGGACGATAGTGGCTGGGATCATCTTTTTTACCCTTACCCTTGTATAATGGGCTCACTTTTACTTGTTTCATGCACTTTGGGTAAGTGCCAAGTTTTATGCACCCATTGAAAATCACAGAGAGTGGGTTGCATATGTATTCGGCGATATTATAAATAAGGCTTATTGAGATATCATAGATATCTTTAGTTGGTTTGTTTGCTACCCTTTTTTTAATAATACGAAAGAGTTCGGCCGGTGTGAATGGGCAGAACCGCAGCGAGCAGTCAGTCGGCGCGTGCGCAGCCAGCAGTGAGGTGCGCGCAGTGCACACGTCGGCGTGCGGGGCTCCACACAGCCGGGCTGTATTAACAAATTGCAGGTTGAGGTGATCTACGACATGTTTTTTAGATAAGAAAGTTTGGCCCGTCGGATGTTTGATAATTTGGGTAAAATCAACATTAGCCTTTCTAGTTTTACAAGTTTCGGTATGAACTATTCGCCACATTGTTTTTACGACGTTGTCACTTTTTCTAATTGAAGCGGAGAAGTATTCAAGTCTCTGTGTATGTAGTTTGTTTTTGAAACTCTTCGTTAATTCATCAATTTTCTCGACAAGACGACTATTATTCGGGTAGGCAGTTTTAGTTTCTATGAGATCAAACAGCAAAGATTTTAAATAAAGTGTCTCTTTCGTGACCCATGATTTAGCTTTGTTAACATTAGGCTTACATTTAAGGGGAAAGCATATATTTGATTTACTTATAATAACATTTAATAATGACTGGGCAAGCTCCTCAATGTTTGTCTTGCTACGGAACAAATACTCCCAATCTACACTACTTATAGCTAGTGCAAATTGAGCTCGAGAAGCCGCTGTGTAGTCTCTGACCAAGCGGGTGGCGGGAGGGCGAGGGGGCAGCGCCCCGCACACCAGCTCCGCGCGGACGCACAAGTGGTCACTCAGGTTTGTGGAGACGGGTCGCACCGCAGCGGTGAACCGGTCCCCAGTGTTAGTGTAGATGTGGTCGAGTGATGTCGCCGATGTGGATGCTATGCGCGTAGGGAAGTCTACTAAGCTCCTGAAGCTATGTGATTCGAGTGTGTCCCTAAGTTCTTTGTGTTCAGAACTGTCTGTCATTGTGTCAATATTCGCGTCTCCTAAGACAATACACTCGAGACCGGTCTCGTTAATTTTACCAAGAAGATTATCTAATACAGCTATGAAGTCAGATGCCTTGATTTTATTAGTACGATAAAAGCATACTACTAGTAATTTGTAGTCTAATAACTCAATAGCCGATATTTCACAGTAGCGTTCAACGGCTAATTTACAGATGTCAGAATGTTCGATGGCTTTTGTATTGTTATTTACGAATAAGCACGAACCACCGTGTTCATAATTGGATCGACAATAGCTTGATATCAGAGTAAAATTAGTCAAGTGAATACATTGCAACTCATTGCTTTTTAGCCAGTGCTCTGCTATAGCTATTATATTACATTTTAACTCATCTTGTGTTAACACTTCTAAGCTTCTTGTTTTATTATTTAATGATTGTATATTTTGCAATGCAATGGTGATGGTGGTTTTTTTACTGCTTGCCTGTATTTGGGGGGCTGGCGGCGGCGGGGGTGACGGCGGCAGGGGGACGGGCGCAGGCTGCGCTGTCGCCGGCTCGGGGTTTGCGGCCGGGTCTCCTCCGGGAGCTGGCGTCAGGGGACGAACGCGCCGCTCGCCTACTGCTGGGACGAAACCACTCCGTAACCTCGGTCCTCGGCGGCCAGTTGTCTGGTTTCATGAAGAAGTCGAACTTACTTGTCGGGATTGATATGGCAAATGATGCGTAGTACTCATGTTTGAGGTCAAGCTTATCTACTTTGTAGCTTCCTGTAGGCTGCTTCTTCTCCATGTAGGCAAGCATGGACTCCGCTGTAGTTTCTGGACGTAGGAAACAAGCGTGGATCTTCTTAGTCCTTTCTACTGTCTGTAGATCCGGGTCAACAGAGCCGGTCCCGCAGATGACATTAGTCCTAGAGTTTCGACGCCGTCCGCGTTTCTGTACTACGTGCCAGTCGTCATTTTCTGCAATAATCAGGCTTGGGGTCATAATATCATTTATTGGATCAGCAGCCGTTAATGGGGATAATGTCTCTATCGTTTTAATAGCGTCAACATGGGTATCCATCGTGTTCGGATGTGTGGAGAGAGACTTCCGAACGATGGGAGCAGCCGCAGTCTTTACCCCTTGCTCTAATGAATTCGCCGGCGGTTCCGATGGTTCAACGGTCGCTGGTTGGTGCTGAGGCGGTTTGAATCGAGCGTTGGCGCGCTGTTCACGAGCAGTGATTGGGCCATACTGTACAACTCGTGCAGATGTTGATGCACCTCGTGGCGGCTCATTCGCCGTCAGCTTTTTTCGTTCGGCAATCTTCGGTAGCGGTTGGGCTGCTTGGGGTGTTATGGCGGCCGCAGAATTCGGCTTTGTAGAACTTCGATTGTCTCCTCTTTCTTCTCCTAGGCGCGCGATAGCAGCCTCTAACTCACACAACTTGAGTTCTATGGGTTCTAGGCACTTTTTTACTAACGTTTCCACTATTTCGGCTGTTAAAATCGACATTGTGTCTTTATTATGAATTTTAATAGCAAGAGCGTCCGTACTGCAACCTTAACCTCACGAGGGGCGAGGAGGTAGTAGTTGATCGGCGCGACTTTGCTTTTACTAAGAAGTAGTCTAGTCTTCACCTCACCGTCTTGCCCGACACTACGAACATATAGATTCGACGCGAACCCACGACTCGATGCATCACAAAATGCAATTATGTGCACCTTGTCGAACCCGGGTGTCAGCATGTGTCTCTCTATTCGTAGCTCGGAAAGACTGGACAGTGAGTTTATGAAGCAAGACCACTTGTCGCGCAGCTCAGAAGGCAGTTGCTCGTCCCAGCCGAGATCTAATTTCCACAAGTCCTGCATTATGCATTTCGCGAGAAAGGTACACGGAGATATAAACCCAACAGGGTCAAATATGCTCGCTAACAATTTCAAGACTGAGCGTTTTGTGAAAGTATTGTCTTTCATGTTATACTCGAAAGAAAAGCAGTCATGAGTAGGCGACAACTTTAATCCTAACACTTTAATAGGAGAACATAGGCTGTCGTCACTAAAGTTTATAGCGACGGCCCGATCGGTTTCAACCCTGTTCAGAAACTCAGGCGAGTTACTGGCCCATTTTCGAAGATCGAAACCGCCCAATTTTAGGAGAGCTACGAGCTCGTCCTGCAACATGCTGGCTTCGGAAACGTTCCGAGTAGACCAGAGAAGATCGTCGACATAGAAACCGTTGACGAGAACGTCGGCAGCTCGCGGGTACCAGGCGCGTTCATCGTGCGCCAGCTGCTGCAACGTGCGGACAGCTACGAACGGTGCGCTGCGTAACCCGTACGTATTTGTCGTCAGTTCGTACGTTTGAACCGGTTCCGATGGCGACTCCCTCCAGAAAATATGTTGGTAGCTACGATCGGCGGGCTTGATGAGTACCTGTCTGTACATTTTGGCTATGTCGGCCGTAAAGCATATTTCAAAAAGCCGAAAGTTGAAAATTATTTTTAAAATATCTTGTTGTAGTTTTGGACCCGTAAGAAGAGTGTCATTTAACGATATACCGTTGGAAGTATCTGCCGAGCCGTCAAATACCACTCTGACGGGCGTCGTAGAACTGGAAGTTCGTACAACACAGTGATGTGGTATCGTATATCTACTGGGTTCAGTACCGTTGTACGGACGCATGTGGCCCAGCTGTTCATACTCGCGCATGAACTCACCGTAAGCTGCATGCAGGCTAGGAGTTTGAGCGAGACGTCGCTCGAGATTAAGAAACCTACGCATGGCGAGGTTACGTGATTCGCCTAGGGGTGCGCGGTTCGGATCTAACATAAGAGGGACTACGTACCTACCGCTAGCGTCGCGGTGGTGTTGCTCCGAATAGATTTCTTCTGCGAGTTTATCGAGTGGGTCGATAGGGTTGTCACACGGTGACTCCTCTATTTCCCAGAACGCCCGAAGTTGAGTATTGATGGTATCACTGTCGGCGGTGTACGACACCAGGTTGCAAGAAGTTGCAATGTTAGTGACACCATCATCAGAAGTACACGGTACTTCTAATTTTCCGCATAAAATGTACCCGAAAATACTGCTGAGTGCAGTGGGCAATGAATTGTGAAAAATGATTTTATTGCCATCGTAAATGTGCGGAAATATATCGCCCGCTAAAATCATATCGATGGGTGATTTTTTGTAAAAGAAAGGATCCGCCAAAAGTAAATTTTTAAATTTATAGGATACTTCCTCTAGGATTTCTACCGTAGGCAAATTTGCAGTTAATTCAGATAAAAGTATTGCATCGATGTTCAGGCTTCTCGGCACCCAATGACCTCGCAGGGGCCCATAGCTACGAGGTAGCGTAGCGATCAGATGCCAAGAAGTGTGAACGTCGGCGATTCACCGAGCTAATACTTATGAATCTATCTGACCTGGTCTGTGCTTCGTTCCCGTCAAACTCCTGTCTCTCTGCAAGGCCTGGGTGCACCCTAGGCTCTTCTTGGTAGACAGGTTCTTCAGCCAACCAGGTATGGCTGGCAGGCCAGCTTCGACGAGCACAGTGTTCCAACACAGGTTATGTTACGTGGGAAAACCAATCGGCCACGTAAATGCGAACTTTATCTGGTTCGGGGAACCACAATACACTCAGCTATATAGACAATCCTGAGGGGAACCCGAATACATTCCAGATGGCTTACGATTTAACTTCAATACCCTATACCAATACGCGTTCCATCGCGAGGGCTTTTCTCTGTCAGTTGTCAAAAAACTGCTAGGTTGGCAGCAACGTCAAATTCAAAATGGCCGTTCCGAAACCATCGATCGAATATCGATTTGGAATCGAACAATCACCCGCCCGGACAGGCACCCACCTGTCCCCTAATCTACGGGCAGCCGAGACAACGTTGCTACCGCTCGTTTTAGAACCGAGCCTCCTACTAGAACCTCCGCAGACCGGGGGGTCCCGTCCTTGCCAGGGAACAAGTTAACAATGCGCCCCCTGCGCCAACGTAGTGGCGGTAGGTTAGCATCCTTAACCAGAACGAGGTCACCAACACTAGGGGGGCTGGTTTTGTCAGTCCACTTAAGGCGCTGTTGTAAGATATGCAGATACTCAAGCGACCAACGCTTCCAGAAATTCTGAGTAAACTGCTGCAACATCTGATACCTTGACAACCGATACAATTTCACTCCCTCGAAGGGGTGCTCGGGCAACGCGTTAAGTGGCTGTCCTATCAAGAAATGGCCTGGGGTCAGAGCCTCCAGGTCATTTGGATCCGAGCTGAGCGGACACAACGGTCGCGAATTGAGAACGGCCTCGATCTTACAAAACAATGTCGCGAGCTCCTCAAAAGTCAGCGCGGTCTGACCTACTATACGCCCCAAGTGCGTCTTAGCTGACTTAACTACGGCCTCAAAAATCCCACCCCAGTGGGGGCAAATCGGTGGGCTGAAGGTCCACTGTATACCCCGACGGGAGAGGGCCGTTCCAATATCCACTTTATTTACATTCAAAAAGTTGACTATCTCTCGTAAGTATCGTTCCGCACCGACGTAGTTAGTGCCGTTATCAGAGCGGATCAAAGTTGGAAGTCCCCTTCGAGAAACAAACCTATCCAAACAAGCAATGAAGGCCTCTGTCGAGAGATCAGCCACGAGCTCGAGATGTACCGCCTTGGTGGATAAACAAACAAACACACATAGGTACGCCTTGTATTGCTTAGCGGTACGCAATCGTGAACTCTTTACCATAAACGGTCCTGCAAAATCCGTACCAACACCTGAAAACGGTCTGACCTCATTCACACGATCAGGGGGCAAGTCCCCTATGAGAGGTTGCATCGTGGCAGCCTTAAGTCGATAACAAGGCATGCACCGAAACACGATGTTCCGTATGACACGGCGGGCAGATAAGATCCAAAACTCCCGCTGGAGCGTGGCCAACAACGCGTTACAGCCGGCATGCGCGTTTTTAATATGACGATCAGTCACCAGCAATTCAACTAACTGTCCCCCCTTGGGGAGCAGATGTGGGTGACGAGCCGAATACGACAGATTCGCATAGCGCAATCTTCCTCCTACCCGAAGTAACCCGGTCGAATCAACAAAGGGGTTGAGACGCGCGACGGCTCCCTTCAATTTCGAACGTCCACTTCGTATAATCTCCAATTCTGCCCCAAACTTCGAGGACTGTACCAACCGGACCAAATTCAGTAGCGACTCGTTTCGCTCTGCCGGATTCAGAATAGGGTTCAACGTTCGCTGATCGCGAGGAGTACGACAATTTCGAGCGAATCTCCTTATCCAAGTGGACACGTTTATCAACTTGTCAAGTGAGCTATACCGGTCCAGCAGAAACCCGGCGTCAGGGTCCTCAGCCTTCTGGGTAACATGCACGGCCGCTCTGGGGCCATGATCCGAAGATACTACTACATGGCTGTGGGGCCAGTCCGATTCTCTCCTGGCAAGCCAGGGTGGTCCCCACCACAAATGGTGTCTAACGAGTTCAGGAGCCCGACATCCCCTGGATGCACAATCAGACGGGTTCAAGTCTCCTGGTACATGTCTCCAGGTCAGTTGGACCTCAGACGACACAATCTGGGAGACACGGTTCGCAACAAAAACCTCTAAGTTATGGACCGAAGCCTTCAGCCAGCACAAAACAATCTGGCTGTCCGTCCACGCGTACACCGTATCCTCCAAAACCACTGACCCACGCAACACTGTTAGAGTGTGATTCAAAAGTTTGGTCAAAAGAGCAGCCCCGGACAGTTCCAGTTTTGGAATCGTCATCCTTGTCCGAATAGGCGCTACCTTGCTTTTTGCCAAAACCAAACGCACGTCGACCTCCCCGGTGGAGGTGACGGTTCGCAAATAAACCGCTGCCGCAAACCCTCGTTCAGAGGCATCACAAAACCCGTGAAGGGTTGCCCTGTAATCCCCAGCAGGGACCAATTTCCTCGGCAGCGATACATTATTTATATTGAGGCCCAACCATTTTGCTAAATCATTCGATACAATGCAGCCCTGAGCTCCAGAATCTAATAGGGCGCGAACGTATGTTGGGTTGCCCGCCAAATCCCAAACAAGCACAGAGGCGATCGGTAACACCACCGTCTTCGGTTGGGGGGCAACAAATTGTTGGGCCGCAAATTCCTAGCGAGGGCCCCCGGGGCCCCACTCTGCCTGTAACCGATCAGGTAGGCAGCTATACGCCAGAGGGTCCCATTGTACAAATGGCCCACGCGCCGGTTCCATTGCCACCCTACGACGCCCCCCGAAGGGGGGTGGGCGTGAATTCAACCGTGGCCGCTCCATGAGCGGGGGGGACATCACATGCGACCGACGAGGACGAGGCGACGAGCGGGGCGACAACTGAGGCGGCGTCCGAACCGCATCCGCATAGCTCGAAGGTGTCCCATGCCACCCGCCCGTTACGGCCTGCTCAACATACCCAATGTCCCGCTGAGTCGGATGCTGAGTCGCAACCGAAAACTCAGGGCCCCCCATGTGATGACCCTGAGTGCGGCCCTGCACCCCTGGGTGGCCGCGTGCTTGTGGCCCCATTGCCCGTTGAGTCGGATGCTGAGTCGCAACCGAAAACTCAGGGCCCCCCATGTGATGACCCTGAGTGCGGCCCTGCACCCTAGTACCGCCCTGTGCACGTGGGGACATTGGCCCCTGAGTTGCGCTCCGAGTCGCAAACGAATTCTCAGGGCCCCATGCCGTGTCACCCTGGATACGGCCCTGTGGAGGCTGTTGGCCGGACCGGTTCATGCACAACAGATTGTTGTGGGCCCCACCACAATATCCGCACATTTTTGTGCGCGTGCAGTACCTAGCCATGTGTGGCCCGAGGCACAGGAAACTCCAGCTCCGCTGCTTGGCCATCCGGCGCCGTCCCTGAACCCTAAGTTCCCCGAACTTATTGCAATTGGCCACAGCATGGCCAATCTGCCTACAACATGGGCAGGTCTCACTATGTGGGGTCAATGCACTCACAGTCCCATATGACTGCCGGTTGGTTCGGTCCTTCCTCGTCGGAGAGCCCCTACTCACAGCGCTCCCGGCAGCTCTCTGTGGCTCCGAAGGATGGGTGACCGTCAACCCCAAATTCTCTGCCCGTCGAGCCTCCTCTTCCAAGAATCCGACCAAGTCGGAGAAGGCGGGCAGGTCCTCGGCCGACCTCCCGTGAGACTGTTCGAAACGAGTCTACACGTCAGCGGGTAGGCGGGAAAGTACAATGTACAACAGTAGGTACGACCATTCACCAACCGGAAGTCCAAGATTCTCTAGAGCCTTGGTGACGGACAACAACGGGTTCAAAACCTCCGTCTGTATGGCCCCGACCTTGTTCACAACCGGGATGCTAAACAAACGGTTCAGTTGGGCATCGGCCAACCTCCGTTTGTTATGGTAACGTCTGACCAACAATTGTCTGGCCGTTTCATAGTTACCCTCCGTAACTGTCAAATGAGCGACCAGCTCCCTAGGCTCACCCCTCAATGCTGCCACCAGCTGAGCCATCTTGACAGACTTGGTAATGTCCGATCGCATGTGCACCAAACTGTCGAACAGATTGATGAAGCTCATCCATTCACCGGACACTCCGTCAAAGGTAGGCATAGTTATGGCCGGTAACCTGGACCCTGAACCCTGAAGCGGCAGAGGTGCTTCAATGTCACCACCATGGCTGGACTCGCGCTGTCTACGTATGTCCGCAGCCTTCTGCGTGATAGCAGCTGCCATCTCCATACATTGGTCGACATCCCCTAGCAACCGTGACAGCCTGTCAGGTGCGCAACCATCAACTGATTCCGCCTGCGCGGACAATTCGAGCACCCTGTTGTAACGTTCCTTAACGTCCATAGACCGCTCCAATACCACATCATGCCTATCTAAACGGTCTATCAGACCTTGTGCGGAGGAAAACCATCTGAGTTCCTTAGAAACACCCTTCTGTATTTCAGATAACGACATGATCGGAACGATACTTACTCACAATTTGCAGTAACTCAATTATATTGGACCCTCCAGTCTACAACCCAAACGAGGGAACCCTAAACCACAACTTAAACAATGCTGTTTTCCTTAAACAATAGGAACCGAGATTTATATCTATATAAATTCTGTAAATACAATTTAGTTTCCCTTTATCATTATAACACACACAGATAGTCAATATTAGTTCAAGTTATAAATTGCTATAACTGAAAACAATGTAATAGCCTGCTATCAATAGATGTAACTACCTATGTTAACCAAACATTCATTAGCATTACTAGACCACTAATAGATTGACTAACTGGTACTTCAATGCAAATTTCAACTCAATATCTGTCTGTCTACTACCAGCAATAGACCTATAGCTTACAATACTACCAATCTATGTGGATACAGGAACAACACCAAGTTAGCTAATAACCGCCTATACCTACAGATTGATAGTCCCAAATCGTGGGTTCCTGGAGCCCTTGACGGCTGCAAATCTCAGGAAACCACGCTCTGCTACCAAAATGTTCAGGCTTCTCGGCACCCAATGACCTCGCAGGGGCCCATAGCTACGAGGTAGCGTAGCGATCAGATGCCAAGAAGTGTGAACGTCGGCGATTCACCGAGCTAATACTTATGAATCTATCTGACCTGGTCTGTGCTTCGTTCCCGTCAAACTCCTGTCTCTCTGCAAGGCCTGGGTGCACCCTAGGCTCTTCTTGATAGACAGGTTCTTCAGCCAACCAGGTATGGCTGGCAGGCCAGCTTCGACGAGCACAGTGTTCCAACACAGGTTATGTTACGTGGGAAAAACCAATCGGCCACGTAAATGCGAACTTTATCTGGTTCGGGGAACCACAATACACTCAGCTATATAGACAATCCTGAGGGGAACCCGAATACATTCCAGATGGCTTACGATTTAATTTCAATACCCTATACCAATACGCGTTCCATCGCGAGGGCTTTTCTCTGTCAGTTGTCAAAAAACTGCTAGGTTGGCAGCAACGTCAAATTCAAAATGGCCGTTCCGAAACCATCGATCGAATATCGATTTGGAATCGAACAATCGATATCAAATTTAGGATTGTCACAATGTCGTGGCTTAACAGTGCATGACGCCATCCCGAAGTTTTTTACATTATTTCCGGCTAAACCATAAATATTATAAGGACATTTTTGTCGTGACAGCCCTAGCCGTTCTAAACAATTGTTTGTTATAAAATTCGACTGAGCACCTGAATCTATAAGTACTCTGCACGGTTGCTCGCTTCCGAATGCATCCACGACATTGACTACAGCTGTCCCTAATAGCACAACATAATTTTTATTGTTTCCGTTCGACGAGTGCGTCAGGTTAGAATGCATACCTACACTAGCGTTATCAGTCGTTCTCGGGAAGGCTGACTGCGGAACCGGTTTGCTACTAGGCTCGATGTGTAGCAGCGTATGATGTCGCCGATTGCACATAAAACATTTAAACTTGCTGTTACACTCGCCTGATACATGATTAGGCTTTAGGCAATTGTGACACAGGTTGAGATGATCAGCACGGCTGACTCTTTGAGTGGGTGACAATTCACGGAATCGAACACATCGGAATATCATGTGGTTTTGGCCGCAATGCACACAATCTTGACTGTCGGCATTTTGCGATGTCGATTGTGAATAGGCGCGTCTATTGTTTGAGTCGCTCGACCGTTTGTTTACATTATGCGAAACAGTATTTTTGTTTAGTGAGTTAGAATAATTGGTGTTGGTAAATTGCGAATGTTCCAACACTTTTACTTGTTTTTGTATATGGTTCATTAGTTGTTCGTAAGTAGGTATCGTCTTTTGGTCGATGCTCATCTCGAATGACTTTTTTGTATTAGGATCGAGTGACCGCAAAGCAATATGGCAAAATAAATAGCTTAACAAGTTATCAATATTTAAGGCGTTAATTGCCCTATATGAGTGATCGAAAGTTTCAATAAAACTATTTAAATTTGCTGGAGATTCTGTTTTTAAAGCCGGGAAACTTAGTATTTTGTCTAGGTATTTACCTAGGAGCATTCTGTTGTCCTGATATTTATCGAGTAGCGACTGCCACACCACCTCGTAATTACTAGACGTAATTGGCATACTTGTTACAATATTAAGTGCAGAACCTTTAGTGCAAGACAATAAATAATGAAACTTATCAATATTTGAGATTTCCGTCTGGTTGTGCACCAAAGAGCAAAATGTCTCATAGAAAGTGGTAAAGTTTTCAATATCGCCGTCAAATTGAAAAAGATCAATTTTCGGAAGGCGCGGTCTAGATTGACTGGTCATCGCTTGACCACTTGGCGGAACGTCCGCCATTTTGGGTGCAAATTTAGATGAACACAATTTTACATTGAAATACAATTCATCAAAACTCTTTAGCTCATTATGATTAAATTGCGTATCAGGATCTAAGTCCAATTGTATCACATAAATCGCCATGCAAGTTTTTTCAAAGTTTTCACGCAACAACTCAATCTCTGAGGCACGCAAAAGGAACATTTCTATATCACCAGGTTGAGATCTAATTTAGTGGATAGATCATATAGAAATTGTATTTGCGAGAATAATCTCTGCTTCATGGCAATATTTCTGTTAAGGCTTTTTATATTTTCTAACTCCTTTTTTGATGGGGCCTTGTCGGTAGCCATTTTGAATTGAATTGAATACGTTAGAAAAATACGTTAAATTAGAATTAGAATTTAGCAAATTCTAAACAAGCACGGCTTGTATAAGGATAGAGGGGTAAAATATATAATTATTAATATTAAATATATAAGATGTATAATAAATATCCAGCGAAGATGGACCAAAAAATGTTCGGTATTTCACCAAACACTCCAAGAGGAGCGTTGTGGACTGTATAATAGAATAAAATATACTAATTAGGTAGGATGATGCGATGTAAAGTTACGAACGATCCAAACACACAGAAAAGAGGAAGCAAATTAATCTACCACTTACCTTCAATGCCCTCACCAACGAAATCCAAGTTGGCGCTGGTAGATCGGAGCTGCTGAGTGCTGGTGTAAAGTCCGTACAATAACACACACAAATAGATAAACTGCACGGCAGATAGATGCAGGAAATAACAAAAGCTCACGGAGCAAGGAAAATGTAAGGAACGTCCTTTTAGGCTCAAAATTCAAGTGCACCACGGGGCTGCTTGAAGCGAACTGTACGACCGTTGTACCGGTCCTTCAACCGTTTTTTCACGCCAAATCGAGGGTAGGTGGTTCAAACATATCGGGCAGCGGCAAATCATTCACTACCCTCAATTTCCGTAATGTATGGATCGAACAGTAGTCTCCAATGTCGCTGCTGATTTAGTTTTCAATATTTACATTTTCTTCGACAGTGTCCTCTTCGGTGATGTCTGTATCATCAGAATCTGCCCCAGCGATGACGGACTCTCTAAATTCGGTCCAAGACACACATGATTCTGTGTCAGACACAAACATATCTGTAAATTTATCCGAATGGATATAATTTTCAGAACTTGATTCATAATTTGAGCCTTATTTTGTATAGAGCTTAAAGTTTTTTTTTCTTTTTCCATGTCAAACATAGTATTTATAGCTCGGCTTTTTTCTTTTTTGTTTGTCTTTTTTCTTTTTTCACTGTGTTTATTCCTCGGACTTTCTCTTCTTTCTTTAAGTACCTATCCTCCAAAATAAATATTTTTTTATTTTGATATATATTTGATGGTGGGTGAGCTGGCAAGAGTATTTTGTTTATTTTCCGAATACATAACTCAAGAAGAGTCATGGTTGATGTTTCAACAGGATAATTTATAACTGCGCTTTCCTCAGTCATTTGGGCCACAATATCTTCTTTTTTTATGCTCGTCTTTTAATTCCTTTGTTAGTGTTCAGGATAGGGAACAATCTTTAAATAAATAGATTTCTTGAAATTTGGCTTCGTTTTAATGTGCGTTACAATAATATCACACAGAAAAGTATTAGAAATTAGGCTTTAAATATTTTATATAAAATTGGCACCACAGAGTGTGTTGGCGAGGTTAGGGCGATCGAGCAAGTGTTCTTGCGTGCCTGACGTTCATTCGCTGCAGAGCGCACGGCGCGATGTAGCGGTCCTGTCATTGGTTAATGCCTTTATCGCGTCATCGATACGAGCGGCTATTGGCTGCTGCTGCAGCATACCATCCTGGTAAGTACTTGTAGGGTTGACTCGTTCGGAAACAGCACGGCGCCAACATATTCCCGGCCGTTGAAAGCTCTAGGGTAGCTTTCAAGCTTAATTTAGCTCGGAGGTAGGAAGTAGAACCAGACGATTGAGAGCTCTCTTGATAGAGCCTTGAGCTGTAGCTATATCAGCTACTCTAGGTGTCTGGTCAGAGCCAATGTAGAGCCTGCTGACTCTTCCTAGGCGCCAGCATAGAGGCGGCGTGTTGACTTCCTTTATTAGGACTAGATCGTCGAGCTTGAGATCCCGGCACTTCTGTCGCCACTTGGTTCTTTGTTGGAGTTCGGCGACGTACTCGGATGACCATCTGTTCCAGAAGTGCTGCTTGGCTTGTTCTAGGCGCTGGAACCGGTCGAGGCGATGCGTGTTGGAGTCCAGGTAGCTCGGTGAGGGGAGCGCCGTCATTTGTCTACCGATCAAAAAGTGAGCCGGTGTGAGAGACTGGAAATCGTTAGGGGACGGGCTCAGAGGACATAGGGGTCGGCTATTTAGGATGGCTTCTATCTGTGTAAATACAGAGGTCAATTCCTCAAATGTTAGGTGAGATTGGCCTACTGTTCTATGAAGGTGGAACTTTGCTGATTTGACACCGGCCTCAGCAAGACCATTGAAATGAGGAGCGTATACGGGAGAGAAGCGAAATTCTATGTTTCGGCTGGCAGCAAAGTCACATATAGAGTCACGATTAGAATGTAGAAAGCTGCCAATCTCTTTGGCAGCGGCAACGAAATTACGTCCATTGTCGCAGTAAATAATCTTAGGCACTCCTCTGCGAGAAATGAATCGTTTTAATGTTAGTATGAAAGCATCTTTAGACAGTTCACTAACTACTTCTAGATGTAGGCACTTATATCTAAAGCAAACGAAAATGCAAAGATAGCATTTAGTTACCTTGCATCCTCGTCCCTTGCGATCTGTTATAAGAAAAGGACCGGCAAAATCAGTGCCAACAGTACTGAAAGGAAAGTCAGTTTCAACTCTATCAGTAGGTAAGTTCCCCATTATATTAGACATGGTGCTTCCTTTGAAGCGACGACAGACCAAACAGTTCCTTGCTACATCCCTAGCGAGCTTGCGGCCTCCGATAGGCCAGTAGCGCTCACGGATAGAAGAAAGAAGATGCTGCGGCCCAGCATGCAACAGCTGAGTGTGTCTAGATTGGAAGATTAGTTTAGTTAAATGGTGGTCTGATTTTAGAACAATAGGATGTCTTTTTTCATAGGGGTAGGCAGAGGTATCAATACGTCCTCCTACGCGAAGTAGACCTGCATCATCTACAAAAGGATTTAATGAGCACAGGTGAGTACTAGTTTTAAGTGGTTTATTTGATTTTAAGTCGCTTATTTCTTTTTCAAAAGTTTCATTTTGAGCCATTTTAGTGAGAACAGTCATGGATTTTTCTAGTTCATGAACATGTAGAGTTCCCGTTAGTTTGGCAGCAGGATTTTTAGAATTATTGATAAATCTATAGACCCAGGCATATACTCGTTGAAGAGTAAATAATTTTGAGTACCTTTCAAATTGTACTAAGGGCACCATAGGTGCATCCTCCCCCACCAAAGCAGGCAACGCTTTCAATTCAGGTAGGTCAACTACCTTACCGGCTGTAAGAGAAGGCCATGATGCTTCAGGTTCCTTGAGAAAGGAAGGGCCATACCACCATAGATCCGACCCCTTGACCTCTTGGGGTTCTACACCTCGAGAAGCGAGGTCTGCGGGATTCCCATTAGTGGGTACATGGCGCCAAGCTTTGAGGTCGGAGAGTTCACCTATAGCTGCTATTCGGTTTGCTACAAAGGTTTTAGTTTTGTTAGGCGAGTTTAGCCAACCTAGCACAACACTAGAATCCGTCCAGAAGACGCAGCGCTTTATTTTTAGTCTTAGAGCCTTCTTGACAGCGGAAGCCAATTCAGCACCCAGTAGAGCACCGCAGAGCTCTAAGCGCGGGATAGTGCAAGCTTTTATGGGAGCTACACGGGCCTTGGCACACAGCAAGTTGACATGCACGTTGCCATCAACATCTAGAGACCTGAGGTAGATACAGCTTCCGTAGGCTAGCTGCGACGCATCACAAAAACAATGAAGTTCGACTTTATATGAATTGTTGGCTAGAACCTGTCTTGGGATTAGTAGAGACGATAGAGTGCTAAGTTGTCGACTGAATTTTTCCCAAACAACTTGGATAGAGTCGGGAACGGGTTCATCCCAATCTATTTTTTCGGCCCAAAGTTTCTGGAGTAATATTTTTGCGCTAATAGTGCACAAGGACAATAATCCTAGGGGATCAAAGATTTTGAAGGTTGCTGACAAAATACTTCGTTTAGTGAAGATCGTGTCAGGTGAATAGACGAGAGGGAAGTGAATATGGTCGGTATGAGAAGACCAACCAATACCTAGAGTACTAGAGGCATTGCTAATGATTAGATCTTCAGAATTGGTAGAGTCGGAAGCCAGAAGGTTAGGAAAGTTAGATCGATACTTTCTGAGTGGGAAGCAGCCTTTGGCTAGTTCATCGGAGACCGAACGCTGAATGTAACGTAGCTCTTCTTCAGTATCAGCACCAGTTAAGAGATCATCACAATAAAAATCTCTTTGTATAATAGTTTTAATTTTAGAGTCGTTACATTCCTCGCCGATCTGCCAGATGCACCTAGTGCTAAGGAAGCTGGAACTTGCAAAACCGTAAGTTACCGTATTTAGCTTTAAAGTACGAAGATGTTCATCTTCATTATCGCGCCACAGTATGAGCTGGAGGTTGCGATCCGACTCTCTTATATTTACTTGACGATACATTTTCTCCATGTCTCCTGAGAGGATGTAGCGATACTGACGAAATCTAAGCAGAATGTCAAACAATGTATCCTGAATTGGGGGGCCTACCATTTGGAGGTCATTGACCGATAGACCGGAAGTAGTGGGTTCCGACGCATTAAACACCACTCTTAGCTTGGTTGACTCACTTTTCTCTCGGATGACTGGATGATGCGGAAGAAAATATGAGTTAGGGGGTTTAGTCTCCGTAGACTCGGAAAGGTGGCCCAGGTCATCGTACTCATGAATGAAGTCTGAGTAATTTTTTTTCAATTCTGGATTTTTCCTAAATCTAGCTTCTAGACTGAAGAACCTTTTTTTAGCTATGAAGTAGGATTCGCCCAGACAGTCTGGTTCGTCCTTTAGTGGGATACCTACACAAAATCGACCATCGCTTTCGCGACAAGTAGTGGAGAGATAGTGCTTTTCGCAAAGCATTTGTTCCTCGGACAGAGGTTGAATTTTTGGGACGCTTTCCAGCTCCCAGAATTTTGATAGCTCCTTCTGGATGTCGGTGGGATTTTCATTTTTAAGGAAATTACACATTAGGGACTTAGTCGGCGGAGTACGACATTGATTAGGCACAGGACCTGCGATTAGCCATCCGAGCTTAGAGCTTTGAAGATTAGGTTTATTGGAACCTAGGGACTGCTGTTTGGAACCTATCAAGTCCCAAAACAGGTCCGAGCCGATAAGCATGTCAATAGGGGATGGTTCGTTGAAGCTGGGGTCTGCAAGCTCAAAGTCGTTTAGTTGGTTTAGTGAACTTATATCAAAATGATGCTTGGGCAAGTCATCAGTTATAGCTTTCAATACTAGACAGAACATTACAACTTCAAAGGAAGTCGAACTAGATTGGAGTTTTATGGAACAACGTTCGGGGTTTAGGTCTAGGATATTGTTACCTATGCCTACAATATTGACATTTGATGGCTGAGAAGTCAAGTTGAGTCTTTGCTTTACACGATCAGTGATAAAGGACGATTGGCTCCCGCTGTCAAGTAAGGCCCGCACGGTAACAGTTTCGTTAGTTTCTGGATTAGTTAGTCGCACCTTAGCGGTACACAATAGAACCTCCGGGGAAGACAAGGCAGACATGACTACAGATTTTGGTTGGCTAGGGGTGAAAGAGACTGCTTCAGTTAGGTGTAGTAGTGAGTTGTGTTTTTGTTTACATGTTCTACAAGAACCGGGGAGCCTACAGGCCTGACAGTCATGCCCAGGTCTCAGACAATTACGACACAAATTTAGTGATGCAGCAATGGAATTCCTGTCCTCAGGTGTCTTAGACTTGAATGTAGTGCACTCATATACGCGATGCTTGCCTGAGCATACCATACACTCAGGCGGGGCTCGAGATGAGGGGGAGGATTCCTTGGATGTAGCAACAAACGATTTAGTCTGTGTAGTAGTCCTATGATAGGAGGCTGGGTTGGTTGGAACTTGTTTAGCTACAGCTGGTCTGTCAGTCTTGTTTTTGTTAACAGTCTCAAGAACGTCGGCGCGATTTTTCAAAAACGAGAAGAAATCATCTAGGGTAGGTATCTCAAATATAGTGTTACGATGTTCTTCCCACTTGAAAATAGTACTGTTGTCTAACTTTGCCGCCAGAAGGTGAATAATTAGGACATCCCACTTGTCAGTAGGTAGTCCTAGTGTGCAGAGGGCACGTAGGTTTTTTGTCACATGATCAATAATGTATCTGAGTGATTTATCAGTTTCACGAACTGATTCAATAGTAAATAGAGATCTCAAATGATTATTAATTAATTGCCTCTTGTTGTCATACCGGTTGCAGAGAAGTGACCAAGCTTCGTTGTAGTTTTTCTCAGATACTTCTAGGTTACTTAGCAATCTCGCAGCTTCACCCTCCAAATAAGAGCCAAGGTAGTGGAATTTATAAATACTTTGTATTTTAGGATTACCATGAATCAATGAATCATAGATCTCTTTGAATTCCAACCACTTGTAATAGGTACCATCAAATTTAGGTATATTTATAGTAGGCAATTTGAAACCTAAGTTATTGAACCCATCATGCTCATGATGGTGGCAACCATTGGTGTGAGAACTACTAGCTATACTTTCAGGTTGCTTGGGGGTTGAGCTGTGAGATTCAATCAAGCTTCGGGCGATAGCAATGCAAGTATCGAATTCTAGCTCAACTAGATCCCGCGTAGTTAATTCTATCTCTTGGTTAGACTCATTTAGTACTTCTATTTGGCTCTGCAACCCGTCGAACTCAATAAATAACGCTTCTATTCTTGATAACCTCATCGCAAGCGTACTTACTTCAACAGCAGAGGCACTGTCGAAGGATTCTAGTGAGTCTAAATACTGTTTAAACTTAGTCACGCGTCCCTTAATGGAACCGCGCTTGACATTCAACTCTCTTAATTTAAAATCGGTAGCCATTGCGATGAAGTATCAGAATTGACGATTCAAATAATGAAATTGTATACGATACGCTCCTCGTTTCTTAGTCCCGCGCGCAGCCGACGACCAGTGTCTTAGCAGCGAAGCAGGCTATCAGCTGGGCAAGCAATCAGCTGAGCAGCGCGTAGGCAGTTAGGTGCTCAGGCAACGTTTACCGTTAGCTCGGTTGCGCTGGAATCAACGTCAGAAAACTAAACAGCTGACTGCGATAAGCGAGCAGTGAGGGATAGATAGAAGTGAATATACTTCTAGATAGGTAGGTACGTACGTTAAATAGGCAAATGATTCTTGAATGCAATGGATAGGCAGACAAGCGCAAACAATTGGGTAATTAGATGACTTGTAGGTAGGTATTTATGTTGACAGGTTATGTTATGATTACTTATAGATTTTAGACTTGCTCGGGTCAGAGTGTCGATAAGGGGGCGGAACTCCAACCCTTGCTCGACCAAAAATAGATAAGCATGCGTGAAATTGCGAATAATTTAGATCACAATGATTAGGCGTGAATAGAGGTTGGCTTGCAATTTCCCTTTGGATGATTAGGCAAATGCTTAGCGCTAAGTAGGTATTATAGGCACGCAATTTCACTAGCAGTAGATAGATTGAGAATGATCACCAAGCACTTAGAGGAACGAATCCTGAGCATGAACACAGATAGAAGAGGAGAGGAAAATGATAGGAACGGGCTCACGTTATATTAGCAGACAAGCTAAGCAGGTAGGTGTCCAGGCTCCACAGCTTTATCCTTAGCTGATTAAGCGGCTACAGGACGTAGGCTCCTCCAAAGTGACACGTAGATGGGTAGGTAGAACTGGTGCACTCAGGTACGTGGCAGTTTGTCCCGCCGTTCTCGTTCGTCTTCTCCGTATGAAGTCTTCGTGTAGCGGAACCTTCCGCGATGACGAGACCGTTGTTCTTGTGCAATCCTCTTCGGCTGGTGTAGGTTGTTGGTAAGGACGTTGACCTCGACAAAGGTTATAGATGCACGCCGGTCTAAGTCCTGTCACGGTCGCCAGTTTTGTTCAGGATAGGGAACAATCTTTAAATAAATAGATTTCTTGAAATTTGGCTTCGTTTTAATGTGCGTTACAATAATATCACACAGAAAAGTATTAGAAATTAGGCTTTAAATATTTTATATAAAATTGGCACCACAGAGTGTGTTGGCGAGGTTAGGGCGATCGAGCAAGTGTTCTTGCGTGCCTGACGTTCATTCGCTGCAGAGCGCACGGCGCGATGTAGCGGTCCTGTCATTGGTTAATGCCTTTATCGCGTCATCGATACGAGCGGCTATTGGCTGCTGCTGCAGCATACCATCCTGGTAAGTACTTGTAGGGTTGACTCGTTCGGAAACAGCACGGCGCCAACAGTTAGTTTTAGTTGTTGCTAATACTGCAGTTGAAGAAGAGGATCGAAGAGCCAAGTTTGATGTTTTAACATCAGAATTTGTAGTTGGGCTGTCTTTGTGTACTCTGGCCACGGGTTCTTTGATTGAAGCTCGTTTAGTTTTTTTCGCTTTAGGTTGACTTGTCAAATCTGTAAAGTCCTCTGCGGATACAGACTTGCCAGGTGGGACATTTAGTCTCTTACTTCGAACTTTTTTATTGGGATCTGCACCTCGCGTTTCCTTCAGCCAGTCCAATTGCGCATTATCAACACTACGTTATCAATGGTATCGAGTCTGGAAGTTTTCTTATAACTTTATCTGGGTTTAAAGGTACGATCCCAGTACTTTTAAATGCGCTGTGTAAAAATAACGTTTGTTTTTTTGTTTAGATCTTCCATTAATTGTTTTAGTAGATCTGGAAAATGTCCCTTATTTATTGTTTACTCTCTCAGATTTTTCACCTTGTATTTCAATAAAATAGCTCTCCATAGCTTTTTTAGTAGTACGAAGTAGCACAAGTGCAGGGGCTGTGTTAGATGAGACAAATTTGGCGGTAAAAACACAAACCTTATGTCATTTTGTTAACAAATGGTGACGATTTTGTGATTTATATGGGATGCCTAATTGTCTCCAATTATTACTTTCGTCCCAGATTTTCCTTTAGCCCATGGTAAAATAATATTTTCGAACCAATCTTCAAAGATGTAACTGTCGAACCATCCCGATTTCGACCGATTATATCTAGCGTTTTTAGGCCCATTAATCTTCCACTGAGATAATAGAATAGAATAGAATAGAAACTTTATTTGCTTATCATGGTGTACATAAGGTGTATTAAATATCTAATGTTAGTTTCACATGATATAACCATAGGTATGCAAATTACATTTTAGTACACAATTTAATTACAATGTCAAATGTAGGTTAATAAAATATGATTGTAATGTCAGTCCATAATAAAATTAAATTATTTATTATTCTCATGCGTAAGTCAAGTATTCATTGACTGAATAAAAAGTTGCATTAACGAGCAGAGTTTTTAATTTATTTTTAAAGGCATGTAAATGATCGGTTTCTCTAACATTTTGCGGAAGCTTGTTAAATATTCGGGTTGACATATTGAATATACTCTTGCCATAGTAAGCACTTCTATGTTGCTCAGCACATAGCTTATTTGCATGACGTTTGCTTTCTAACGTTTCATAGTGGTGTAAATTACTCTTTACAAATACACATGTTTCATATATATAGACACGGCAAGGTCAGAAGTTTAAGTTTATTAAAAAAGGGTTTGCAGCTATCCGTAGGGACAAGTTTACACACTGCCCTAATACACTTCTTCTGTGCTTTATATATTTTGTCATTGCCTGTGGCATTGCCCCAGAAAATTATACCGTATCTCAAGGAGGATTCAACAAAGCCGTGGTACGCGGCAATTACGGCATCAGTGTTTACAGTCTTGGCGAGCATGTACAGGGCATACGAAAACTGAAGTTGTTTTTGTAGTTTTTCGATATGCGTGTTCCAGGACATATTGCGATCGATGTGTAAGCCTAAAAACTTAATAGTCTCTGTTTGTTCAATTTTTTTACCTAAATAATTTATATTCAATGTCAATTATTGTTTACGCCCTAATGCAAATGTCATCAATTTCATTTTGTCAAGATTAATTATAAGATTATTTTTATGAAGCCATTCAATTATAATTTTCAAAGTATTATTTATGTCAATTTCATAGTTGTCAAGATTTTCCCCAACAAATGTTACGGTACTGTCGTCAGCAAATAATACCATTGGGTGATGTATGGCTTTGTGGAAATCATTAATGTATATAATAAATAACAGGGGACCTAGTACACTCCCTTGAGGTACACCGTAATGAATATTTGTAATTTCAGAGCTGTATACAAGCTCTGTCTTTGTTTTTGGACATATTCTGTTAACTTGTGTTAATTGCGTGCGTTCGCTCAGGTATGATTTAAGTAGGTTTTGTACATTACCTCGAATGCCATAACTGCTTAGTTTATTCAGCAAAGTGTTGTGATCCACATAGTCAAATGCCTTTGTAAGGTCCATGAATAATGATGTCACAGGTGTACCTTTATCAACATTTTTCATTATTTTGTGTAAAAAGTCATATACCGCCATATTAATATTTTTGTTTCTTCTAAATCCCTTCTGTTCATTCGTCAATATTTTATTAAATTCTAGATAATGATAAAGTTTGTCATAAATAACCTTTTCAAATATTTTTGAGAAAATAGATATAAGGGCTATCGGTCTCTAGAAATTAATATTTTCCCTATCATATTTTTTAAAGAGTGGCTTTACAACTGTCATTTTCAGACGTTTAGGAATAATACCGTTTTCTATACTAATATTAACTATGTAGCTGATAACAGGCGCTATTATAGAACTTACAGCCTTAATAACTTTAGTCGAGATTCCATCATTGCCGGTACTACCTGTGTTTTTAAGAGATAGAATGTATTTGTGGATGTCATAGGGGTTTGTTGGAGTCATGAACATAGATTTGCTTGAGTTAAATATCAAAGATATAGTCGAATTATTAGCATTAATTGTATTATGTTTCGAAATTGTAGTTGAGGTATTATTATTATTGGAATGCATGTCATTATGGGGCTTCACTTGATCTATAAAGTTATTATTGAAAGCTTGTGCTATATCATTTGGGTCTGTGATTGAAGTCCCGTCATGCCGTATACTTTTTATATACTCTTTTGGCGCATTGATTTTGGACTTATTAATTATTTTCCAAACCGCTTTACATTTGTTTGTAGATGATTTAATTATGTAGTCATTTTGTGATTTCTGTGTAAGTTTCATTATATTTTTTAAGCGTTTGGAATACTGTTTAAATAAATCTCTATTGACAGAATCGGGATGCTTTCTGTATTTCCAAAGAAGTTCCCTTTTTCTTTTACAGCACCGTTTAATACCTTTGGAAACCCAATTTGATTTATGAAACGTGTTAATCTTAAATCTTTTGATGGGAAATCGCAGTATATCATGGGTTGTGTCTTCTGTGTTGTTTCTTTAATCTGATTATTATCTCCCTACTCTATTGTTTCATTGTTGGTTTGAATAGTAATTGGTGGATGTGTGGTTGGTGTTTGACTGTTAGTCTCGTCACGAGTGGTCTCGATGGTGGTTTTCTTCGAATCAATAGAAGTCTCTATCACTGTCTTGCTGTTACTTTCTTCTGAGGTCTTGATGGCGTTTGACACTTGATCACATTCTGTGTGATTGGTTTTTTTGCTTTGCTCCGGTATAGCACTCTCATCACCATTTTTATCAGTGTTTTTGATGTCATCTTTAATAAGGAATTGTATTTTCTATTCGAGTTACTGTGTGAAGGTGATTTCTTGGGTTTTTTCCTTCGTCTTGCAGTTAAGGGAGTCATGACTGTTTCAGAAAACCTAAATTTTTTATATACCTCAATTAGTTTGTTAGATTTTTCTATTTCCTTTTGAAGTCTCTGATTTTCAGTGAGAAGATTTTCAATTTCCTGGTTAGCTGAATCAAGGTCATTCCTAAGTTTCTCAAGTTGTTCATTTGTATTTGAATTGTGGCTGATGTCGCACGATGTGTTCGGAAGACTTCTATTTAGATCTTCAAATAAGAATGAGCTTGATTCATCACCACATGAATTGCTTCGGTGCCTGTATTGTGTTCTAAGTGTTACATAGTCGTTGTGATCCATGATACTTTGATCCATGAGAATTTATTTTACTTCCAGTTGAATTAATTTGTGGTAGAAATCATGAATTTATATTGAGTACACTACTAGATTCCGTACAAATTCATTTGATATATTTTCCGTGTGGTCTTACGTGAAACGGAACGTGCTCCAGCATATCGCTTAGTTACGTCACTCCACTCGTTGGTCTATTTTGAAATGAGCTTTCACTCCGTGACGTTGGTAGCCGTGCGGAATGTCATTTGTTTTGTTGTGCCAAGCAGCTGTTTATTTTGGAATGTGGGTATATCAAATAAGAAAATTAGCGATTTAGCCGTTTAATTGTACTTTTAAATTGTGTTGATGTTGTTATAGTTATGCTTCTATATGGTGTCCCGATTGCTTCATCTAGATTTTTTTATTTATCAGGCTATGATGTTGAATATTGGATTTGTGTACTCACAGTTTGAGGTTAGTTGAGTGGTTTTATTTAGTTATTTCTCCTTCTTCTGTTGTTTTTAGCACTGTTTCTTATATTTTTGGCTAGAGCCCTTTGTTTACGTGTTGTTGACAGCTGTGGATAATATATTCTCCGCTTTATATACCTCGTATGGATGGAGACATTCACCTCCTGCTGTAATTGCGAACATAATAGATATGGCCGCTTTCGTAGAATTCATCACTCTTTCAGGGTACTTAACGCCTCTTCTAAACAGACATTTTTGGGCACCTGGATTGTCAGAAAGATTGGTTTCATCATAGTTTAATATGTTCATACTAGGGATTCCCTCCAGTGACGTTTTTAGGTTTGTGAAATATTCTTGCATTTCTTGTGGGGTCTTTTCTGCCCGACTTCTTTTAATATTTTGGGTCACTCGGTGGGTCAGCTTAGACTTATTTCGTTTTACGAAAGAGTACGCCCACTTTTTGCCAGGTAACTTGTTGTTAAATATGGCGAGTCTGTGATTGGTCTCCAAGTATCTATGTACGACAAATCGTAAATCAAGAAGAGTCAATGGACTACCAAAATCCGCAGCTGCAATCAAAACTTCGTGATTTGGTCTTCCTCGTCATCGGTTAGCCGCGTTGGATATCCTGGACGTTTATGGTGCTTTTTGTGAAATTTATCCAGTAAAGTCCGGCGTGGGATGCCAAAAGCTTTTTCAGCTTCGTAAGAGGACATTCTATTATTTCTTAATGCTTCTAAAGCCAGTTCAATCATATCCTTTGAATGATCAACGGTATAGGACCGCTTTTTGCGTGTGGCTACTTTATTTATTTCCATTGTAAACCTGCAAGAATACGTTTAATTCATAAATTATTTTTTCTGTTTTAATCATGCCTAATGCAAAATCTAACTTTTATAAAAAATACGTATAAAAAAGCATATTTTTTTGCTGATGGTGAAAGTTAAAAGAAAAACACGGTTTCTCCAAAAGAAAGTTGCTCACATGCAATTGTGATTTTAAAAATATCAAATTCACTACAAATTGTTCTTAGTAAAATTTTAAACGAGTTGACAACCCTAGGGCCAGGCGAGGTTTGGCATCAAAATGTCTACCGGCATAACCTCAACACGTTTTTTCAATTAATGGAGACTGCAAGAAATGTAGCTTTCAAATTAATATTCGACATGAAACAGGATAAATTTTACTTTATAAGTAACTGACGAGTTTAGTCTTACCTGTACTGTATCACTTTCTATAAACAAGATTTCTTCCGTGACAAAAAAATCTCGTCTCATACTCCACAAAAATGACAGTGGTGACCTGTATAGTGAACTTAGCCACAATTCACTTACACAATGTTGCCATTTATAAAAATTGCTGAGTATAATAGTAGTTTTACTAACTGTATAACTAGCTTATATCATGTACATTTTCAAATATTTAAAATCAGGCGAGGATAGGGTACACAGGCGAAGTTAGGGGTTGCGACGGTACTTAATGTTAAATAGGTACAGTGGCCGACTAGCTTATCTCGGACTTTGACCTGAGGTCGCATATCGCATATAAAATACTATACGTTCTTTACACAGGGAATAACCATATATTGTCAGTAAGCAGCGTACATAGACAGTGCGACATGTTGTTTGTGCACGAGTCATGCTCTGTGGCGCTCGAGGTGAAATATTATTCACGCACGCAAATCGCTAAGCTCTTAAAAAAAAGACTTCAAGTTACAAATAAATGTTTATTTAAATCAGAAAAACGGGATACAGAGCTTAACAAGAACTAGACTAACTAGGACTGGTCGCGACGGAGATCACAACGAGACTCCTGAAGATCAGGAGCTGTAAATGAGGGTTGGAAATAGGGATGCTGACTAAGGAGTTGTGGATGATAGCGCAGCACAGTGGCTTGCAGTGTAGGGGTATAACAGCGCGATCATTCTTATACCGGAGCTTTGTCGTTTTATAAACTTACTTCCGGTTTTATTTTGTCATAGTACATTTTAGCATTGCGGTATGGATTTTAATTTGTTTTTAGGCACGGTTTCGTTTTAATTTGATTAACAGTCGCATAATAAGTATTTTTGAATGTGATGTTTAAAATTTATCTATTTAGGAATAATTTACCTTCATTTCAATAGCTGCGGCGATGGGCTAGCCGCCTTTCACACAAGCGGAGTATTGAATAACTGGCTAATCGTGAGCACAACTGTGCCTCTGCCAAGCTGTATGGGAAAAGGCATGACGATATGTTTCATATCATAATTTTAAGACTAATTAGATCTTCGAATATAGTCAAGCGTTGGGCGGACACACTCGCAGTGGAGCTAGCTCCGTTTACTCTGGTAACGCCTTCGTCTTCCTTGTATTTCTATTATTAAGGGCTGAACAAGGCCAATGGCATTGAGAATAAGACAAAGAAAACAAATACCCGTCGCATCGCGTCGAAGCAGACTGACGCATGCTCCCGCGCAGAGCCCCGCGGGGCAGTTCGGGCTCCGAGACCAAGAAAATTATAGAAAATATTACTAAACTCCTGTAACAATAGCATTAAAAATATAATAAAACAACCAAAAAATTTCCATTTTTTTTACCTATTTTTGCGTATAAGTTTCATATAGGAAACTGATTTCGTCTCCGAGCGCTTGTTCATTTAGTTGAATAATAATGCATTGCGAAAAATATTTTTTTGTATTAAAAATAACAGATATCCGGTAATTTTAAAAGTCCATTCTTATCTCTAATAGACCTTTTATAACATATATTTATCCTAAATTTTTATGTTTTCTAGTTTAGCCTAGAATTGAAGCTAAAGATGCATTTCTGGCCATATTTAATCCCTTAAATGGTCCACATCTAGCGTCTCAATCTTGAGAGTCGGGCGAAACCGGTGCCGACATGTTTATGTACCTACCACTTTCGCGCGCATTCACTTGGAGAGCGAAATGCCGACTGCACCGGAGTTTGCGATTTTACTATCGCAATGCGCGCGGGGCCGTGCAACTCCATAGGCTGCAATTTAGTTTTGCAACAATCGCGTCGCGTCGCGAAAAAAATGTGACAATTCACAATTGTTTAATCGCAGCGATTTTTTTAACGCATATGCGCGCACTGGCATATAAACTCTTTCGTTATATTTCTGCTACAAAAAAATCGCGCTATTAAAAATCGTAGTGCGCGCTTAACCTAAAACTAAGCCTCTCCGCTGTCTGTCTGAATGTCACCGGGCTGTATCTCATGAACCGTAGAGTTGAAATTTAACAGAATTTGTATTCTGTTGCCGGTACAGCAACACATAATTAACTACACTAGATTTTACTGCACTGTGGAACTTTTCGTGACCGACCCGCACTTTATTTTTATGCTGTGCTGGCTTGATTAGAAGTGCAATATACAAAAACCTAGGTTACGTAAACATTTATGTACAATCACATACATTGGTTATGATATGGCGTTTGATGATTAAGGGATAAGATTTGGCAGAAAGATTCCCCTGAACTTAGACATTCTGAGAAAGTTAACTTGGTACCTCACGTCATAGCGTCTGTCACTGTCCTACTGACGCGTCGTGGGCGAGACCGAGCGAAGAGGTGAGGGGAGATCAAATTCCTCGCGGGTGCCAAGATAACTTTGTTGTCGCGTTGTACTTGTTTCTTTGGAACATATGGTCGCCCTATTTCATTCGCCAACCGCCACTGCCGTAGTACATTCTGAGGTTATATCTGAAATTTTCAATTTATCCTTTATCGGTTGTCACTAATTCAAAGATAGCAATGAAACTTCCTTTCAGTATAGTCACTAAATGTGCCCCCTCCCTCGGTCGCTCTAAGCTTTTTCGTTAAGGAGAAATCGATTAACCCGAATATTTGGAGGTTATAATCGAACTTTTCCACGTTTATTCTCTAATGGGGCTGTAACTAATTTAAGGAGAGCAACGAAACTTCGTTTCAGTGCAGATACTAAATGTTCTCACTCTCTTTCTCTCAATCAGGTCTTTATTTATGGAAATCACACTAGCCAAGGGACCTCATATTCCTGGAACTAAATTCATTTTACTTCTAAACGGTGACATTAGGAGTAAAAGAAAAGCAGTGGTTCTCAGTCACTAAATCGTCACTAAATCTTTATTCATTTACAGTGTCTCTAGGGTCTGTACTTTTGAAGATTCAGGTTGGCCGAGGGTTCTGATATCAGGCCCCTCGGCCAGATATAAATGCTAATAACTTTGCAACCGTTGAGTCACTAATTATCTGACTGGCATATTTTTCAGTCACCAATTAGTTACTAAATCCTGGAGTAGCAACCAGCTCCCTGCATCCATTGGCCAAACATTGTGATGTACATATTTACTTTCATAAGATCCTTGATAACAAGGCCAATTCTCAGTCTTATACGGGTTACCAGATTGAATGATTTCAGAAAAGTCTTGGGTTGGAGTGTAGATAAGGGGGCGAAAAAAAAAATTGGTTTCCGTTACTATGGGAATACAGTTATTGTCATAATACAATTGTAAATTGGTGTCCGTTTTTTTTTCAAAATAAACCACCTTGCTTTTATTTGCACTAATATCTAAATTCATATAAATGAAATAAGCATGAAGTCTTTTTAATGCATTGTTTAGAAGTTGCTTTATTTGATTTTGATTATTGCCAGATCTATAATCACCACCAAATCATCAGCATATTGAAGATTAGAAACATTTGGGGCTAAGATACTGTTTATACTGTGAATGTAGAGAAGGAATATTAAAGGACTCAATATGCTTTCTTGGCATGTGGAAACATGCCAAGGAAGCATATTGAGTCCTTTATGTTCCCTAGATACTCCTTTATAGTCCCTAGATACTCATACAAGGGATTGTATGAGTATCTAGGGCCAAACAAATTGTTGTTCAATTTAGTGTGTAGGTAGCCGAGGGTGAGCTACCGTACAAGAGTAACTACTATCCTGTGATCTAAGTTTAAAAACACTGTATGAAGTTTGAATGAAACTGATTATTTAGTTTAACTATATTAAGTATATTGTAGGTACTAGTATCGGATAGATTTTAGCAATTCAACTGCAAGAACAAGTTGCGCGTGCGCAGTATCTAAACCCTCTGATCGCCAGTGCATGGTAGTGGGGGAGACATCGCGTGTTGTAAGGCAGCTACTACACTGGCATGAGCGGAGCGATTTTGCTCGCGCGCGATACTGAAGTAGCGGACACGCTACACATTCCCCCCGGCCAGACCGTAGCTACGGTCGATAGTAATCGGGGAACCGGATCCTTCTTCCAGCGCTTCTCCTCTGCTGGTGGCGGAGTAGATGCGGGTGCAGGAGCCTCCTCGCATCGAACCTCTCTCATCAGGTGAGCTGGTTTCAGCCTGTCGATTGACTCGTTCACTAGCTTGCCTTTCACGTCTATGGTGAAGTACTTGGGTTGACGCTCGACGACCTTGTGGGGGCCGGTGTACGGAGGCTGCAGAGGTTTGCGCACCATGTCCTGGCGTAGGAAGACATGAGTAGTCGAGTTAAGGTACTTCAGGTTGTAGAAAGGCGATGATGTGTGCCATGATGTCGGCCTGGGTGTCAGCTTGGCCATGTGTGATCGCAGGCGCGTCGCGTACTCCGTCACGTCTCCGGTAGTGTAGTCATCGCTTGGGCTCAGGAACTGACCAGGTAGTTGAAGAGGTTCGCCGTAGAATAGTTCTGCTGGCGAGGTCTGTATGTCGTCTTTCCAGGCACTGCGCATGCCGAGGAGTACGAGTGGTAGGGCTTCGAACCACTGTGAAGAGGAGTGACATCTGATTGCGGCTTTTAGCTGTCGGTGCATGCGTTCGACGAGACCGTTGGCTTGGGGGTGATACGCGGTCCCAACGCAGCGCACCAACCAAAGCAGTCAGGGCTTTGAAGAGGTGGCTCTCAAATTGGCGGCCGCGGTCGGTAGTCACCCGGGCTGGGCAACCGAATCTGGCTATCCAGCCAGACACCAGGGTTGCAGCACACGCTTCAGCTGTTATTTCTTTCAGCGGAATCGCCTCAAGCCATCTGGTAAACCTGTCGATTATAGTGAGACAGTACCTGTAATCAGAAACCATAGTTAATGGCCCAACGATGGTGGATGTGGGAAAATCTGGAGGTAGGTTTTAGGAAGGGGGACAGAGGAGAAATGGTATGACGAGAAACTTTGTTAGCTTGAAAATCAATGCATTGTCTTGCCCACTCTCTACAGATTTTCCGAATCACTGGCCAAACGAATCTTTGTATCACCAGTCGGACTGTAGCTGTACATCCAGGGTGATGAAGATTGTGCACCGAGTCGAACGCCTGCTTTCTGAGGCTTGGCGTGATAAATGCACGCGGAGGTTGCGTAGAGACATCGCAGTAGACGGGAAGATTGCTGTTCATCGTGACTACCTTTTTCAGTTTTAGGGTAGTTCCGAAGCGGAGCAAGTCTTGCAGTTCAGGGTCTTCGTTCTGAAGTTGTGCAAGAACGTGATAGTCGATGGCAGCGGAGATTTCTTCAGCGCGGGACAGGGCGTCGGCAACAATATTGTTTCTTCCAGGTAAGTATCTAATGTCAGTTGTGTATTGAGTAATTAAGTACATGATTCTCACGATTTCTCCATTAAGACCTCACGTAATCTTTGCTGCGCACGCAAGTTGTTTGTAAATGTTTGTGGCTTTTTTGCATACGGCATTCACGTATGATTTGAACGCGAGTTTATCGTCTGTTGTGAGGCCCAAGATTTTTATTTCCTTCATGAGTTCCTGCCATGCATAGCTGAGGTATCTCGTATTTAAGCTTCTTTGTCATTAGCATCGCACATGTTTTGTGTGAGGCAAAATTTAGCTTATTTCGAGTTCCCCATTCGACTACTGTGTCTAGGGCAGAGTTGACTATATTCTCGAGAGCATTGATCTTGTCACCGGAGAATACGAGTACCACGTCGTCTGCAATTGCTTGACAGTGTACCCCTTTGCCAGTTAGGTGGTGCAACAATGAGTCTAGGATAATATTCCAGAAGGTTGGTCCTCCAACTACAACTCTGAGGTATGATGCCACCATGCTGTAAAGATTCTTAGGGTAGTTCCTGTTTGCAAGCTGGTGCTTGAGGGCAGGCCACCACGCGTTATCGAAGGCCCCCTCTATATCCAATGACACCATTAGGACGATCTTTTTTGCATTCATTTCGTCTCTTACATGGTTCACTAAGTCATAGAGAGCGTCCTCGGTTCCTCGCTGTGGCATGAATCCGTACTGCCTGGTATTGAGCGTGGGAAGGAGGTGCCATTGAAGTCGGCCTATTAGTAGTTTCTCGACTATTTTTCCCAGGACTGACAGGAGGCCGATAGGTCTGTAGGATTTTGGATGGGTGTAGTCCTCTTTACCTGGTTTCCGCAGGATAACAACATGCGCGGCTTTCCATTGCTTGGGGAAGTAAGGTATTGATAAGCATTTGTTGGCGATGGCCATAAATACCTCCTTTTCGCAGAGAATAGCCGCTGTGCAGATATCTGCCGATGCTCCATCTGGACCAGGGGCTTTCTTTGGATTTAGCGCCGTAAGCACTAAGTCCAGTTCCACTGGTGTCATCTTCCGTCAGGTCTTCTGATAACTTCGTCTGTTCTCCTCCTGTCAGCTCTCTGAGATGAGTGTGGGTTTCCTGGTCTGTTTCCAATAAGTCATCTGGGTAAAACGTTATGCCTAAGAGTTTTGCTGACTGGTCTGGGCTTAGTGTATTGCCATCAGTGTTCCGTAACAGCATGTCTTCTTGCCTCCTGGCCGTTTTTCTAATGACTCTGTAGATTCAATCCCAAATGCTCTCTCTTTTTTGAGTTGTGCAGAACTTCTTCCAGCTTTCCGTTTGCGCCGTCTCGGCCTTGTGCGCGTACTCTTCCCTTGCCTTAAGGTATTCTTCGATGACGTATTGTCTTCGGGTTGGTGCGGCGTTTCTGATTCCTCTTTTTCCTCAGAACTTCTTCTTTGAGGTTTTTCAGAGTGTCAGACCACCATGGAGCTACGGCGTTGTCTGTATTCTGCGCTTTTTGCGGAATTGCCTTTTTGCACGACTCTTTAATGGCGCTTGTATAATTCTCGATGATGGACTCGAGGTCAGTTGGGTTTTCGGCTTCTTCGATCGTTTTGGGTGTTATGTTCTTGTCTGCTAGGAGGAAACGGAGGGTAAACTTAAACACTGACCATTTCGCCTTTTTTGTGTTATATTTACGCGTTGAGATTGGCTGAAGTGGAACAAGGGCTTTCTCCAATCGTATCGTGAACGTGATGGCATTGTGGGTAGACGTTATTAGGTTTTTGTCGACTCTCCAGTTTTCGGCTCTTTCTAGTAATGATGTGCTACAAGCAGTGACGTCTACTATACTTGAGCAGAGCTTGCCCCTCCTGTAGGTTTCCCATGTCGATGTTTCTCCGGTGTTTAGGACTTCGAGATCCATTTCGTTGAGAAAAGCGCTGTAAATTTCTCCTCTCTTATTTTCCTCGCTGCTTCCCCACTATTGACTCCAGGCATTAACAACTCCCGCCACGATAACGTTGTGGGTATTGAGCCTATTTACTGCTGTTCTTATTCTAGCCAGATATGGCTCGATGGGTAAACTGACCCTCTCTTCCTTGTGATTTTCAAGGTACACGGACAGGGCCGCAGAGAGAAAATCAGGGCCCGGGGGTATCCATGTTCGGGCCCCCTCCCTTCCCTTCAAATAAATCAGCTATTTCCGACTGTGATGTAATTATTTTTAATTTGTGGATTTAAATGTACTAATAGTTTATATTATTATTATTTTACTATATATTATAGTATATATTATATTAACTAAGTTCATAATAAACAATTAGATATCATGATTAACAAGTAATTTTAGAGGAAGTTGGATTACCTTAACGTTTATTCATGTACAGTTTTATTTTAATAAAGTACTATTAGAACCAGAAGTAGAATTTTATTAAAAAAAACAATTACAAACAAAACCTAACCTTTATTTCTCAATTTATGATTCAAAATTATTTACAAAGAAAACAAAAAGCCAGCAATGCTTATTAAAACACAAATATGTACACGCAATTTAGCGACAGAATAACGAGGAACAATCTCACCAGCCGAACGCGTTGAGCACCGAACCCTGTACCAGCGCCACCGAGCGCAGACGAGCAAATGAGACTTCCACCCCCAGTTGCGCTCGTATTTATAGGCACGAGCGCCCCACGCCAGCTGATGACTACACCAATATCATCTATCCTAACAGTACAATATTATTTAGTCACTTTTTAGTAAATACTTATTCGTGCGTGAGACAAGCTTTTCTTGCTTTGGAGGAGGCGAAAACGTCGATAACTGAATTCAAGTTCAATTTTCTCGCCAATTCTGCTTCTAAACAAAGAGTTGCCAATCCTGACACTCTTGTTTGAGTTGAACAAGAACGGTGAAAATTTTTTATCCTCGCAAGTACGCTAAATGAGCGTTCAGCACTGGCTACTGAAACTGGCAAGGTACAAAATATTCGCAGAGCGACACAAATGTTTGGGAAGAGATTTTGCAAGTTTTTTGCTGTGATGTCATTTAGCAACTGGAATGGAAGAAGACACGCAGTGAAGTTCGCTTCATAAATGTGCTTTAAATGAATGACTTCAGTTGATAGTTCTTGAGCAACGTCGGAAGCGTAATTCTCCACAAAGTTGTCTGCCGCGTTTTGTATCTCTTCATCTTCCATCTCTTGGAACCTCCATAAAAATGAAAAAACCTTGACGATATCTCTAATTGCAGCAAATCTATGATGAATTCCGGAGATCACTGAATCTATTATCACGAAGAAAGTATTTCTTTTGAATTCGATTTCTTCTTCAGTGCTGTCTTCATCGTCAGGCGTCGGCAAATGGTCAGCGCGTTTCTTCTTCCGAGGAACAGGCAATGTTGAAGAAGTGTCGTCCATTTCATTCGCAACCATTTTGCATTCCCGCAAAATAATATTCCAACGATCACGCAGGAGCTGCAAATCGTCGACAAGACTCTCGAGATTCTTTTCTTTAATGTCGATAGTTCCTCCCCTGGCTTGAAGAACGACGTTCCTTTCATTGATGGCGTGGAGCATTTTAAACCAAATATTAAAACACATTCGAATTTGCTCATGTATTTTATGACTCCTTGCACATCTCTGCGAGTTTCAGCGGACAAGTTCAGCTTTTTTAAATCTTCCAACGCATGTTTCAATCCAGGAAGATTTTTTGCAAATGGTTTTACGGCGTCAATCCCAGCAGACCATCTTGTGTCGGACAGAGTATGAAGTGAATCCGGTATTCTAGCTTTTAGAATCTCCCAACGTTGCGGACTTCCACTGAAGATGTTGAAACACTTCTGGACCACGCCGAAGAAAGTGATTGCTGAGGTGCAGCATTCCGCGGAATCGACTCCAACTAGGTTCAAGCTGTGAGCTGCACAAGGTGAATAAATTGCATTTGGATAATCGCGCTGAATCCATGCTTGTGCTCCTTTGTACGCGCCTTTCATATTTGCGCCATTATCATATCCTTGTCCTCGACAATCATCCAGCGGGATTTCGTACTTCAGCAAAGTTTCACGTATCAAATTAGCGATAGCCTCACCCGTTTTTTCATGACAATCCACAAAGGCTAAAAAGCGTTCTTCGATGTTGTAAGTTTTTGCTTCAGTGTCGTAATGAAGGTAACGAAGAATGAAAGTCGTCTGCTCTACATGACTGGAATCAGGCGTTGCGTCTACAAGGATGGTAAAATATTTTGCTTCTTCTCTCTCTTTTAGAATATGCGACACAACTTGACTAGCACAAAGTTCTATAAACTCATTTTGAATGTCGGGTGAAAGATAGTGTACTTGCATACGTTGATGTGACTGCTGCGAACGTCGAACCTTTTCCAAATGTTCACGAAGAACTGGATCGTAATGGCTGATCAATTCCAGAACCCCTAAGAAATTTCCGTTATTTCGCTCTCCAACAAGATTATTTTTCCCTCTGAAAGCCAACCCCCTCTCGCCCAAAAATAGAATTGTATCCAGAATACGAGTCAAAATTTCTTTCCATTTTTGGGTTTCATTCACGATTTGTTCATTTAAGGCCGAATCAATAGTGAACTCCTTGTCAATTCGCAACTCTAACTGACGCCATTTTACGTAACACTGAATATGGTCTTTATTCTTCTCATGCATCATTTTTTCGGCCGTTGACAGTTGTCAAGTTCACTTCGCGCTCATCCAAAATAATATCCTTTATTGGTTAAATCACACCCTATCAGTGAGAAAACGTGACCAAACGGGAAAGTGACCACCAGATTACGTGTGGTAGTGTTATCTCGCAGTGCTGTATCGATTTGAAGACAATAACAATATCACCTAGAATTAATCATAACCTCAAAATTCCATTCTGACACCGCGTTCAAAAATCTGGTCCTACATGGTGGACGCCATTGTTGTCGTCACTTAGCCTGGTGTTGCCATATAAAAAGATTCTTTTTTTCGCCAACAAAATGCCTGAAGTTGGCCTACAAACGAACACACCTGGCTCTTCACCTGCCAATGTCAACAAGGAAGCCAAGAAATTAACGCAACAAATATTCCACCCAGGCTTATTTCTCAAAAAGGATGCTCCGAAGCCAGGAAACCCTGTGACTCCCTCCGCGTCACACAACAGCCATATCCCATGGCAAAGAGTGCCACAAGGACGGAACTATCAAAATGGTCGCAATGATAAAAGATTGCTCTCACCAAACAATGAAAACCCAACTCATAAGATGCCTAAAGTGACCATGGGAGGCACTATTGGCTTCACCTCAAACAGTTTTGAAGGACTTGACATAGATCACACTGATGATCAGATCCAAAATCAAACCAATGATGATCAGATACAAAATCAACCCAAGCCCCCGAAGCAATCCAAACCACCGCCCATCATACTCTATGGAATTGATGACATGCAGAAACTCTCCGATCACCTACAAGAAGTCACACCCAAGGACAGCTATAGCTACAAAGTGATATCAAAAAACCAGCTGAGAATCTCAAGTGGCTCCATAGAAACATACAAAATACTTATTGAGCATGTAAGAAATACAGGTCTCATCGGACATACATTCACAAGAAAGGAGGACCGTTGTCACAGAATTGTGATCAAAAACCTTCATCACTCTACTCCAAAGGAAGCTATCATTGAAAGCATAGAGTCAACGGGGAACAAAGTAAGAGGAGAGATTGTGTGTGCCCTAACTAGAACCACAAAAAAGCCCTTAGACACCTTTTTTGTAAATATTGAACCATCAATAAATAACAAAAAACTGAAGGAACTAGAATTCATATACAACCAAAAGGTCGTCATAGAAGATCCCAAGAAGAAGACAGGCATAGTCCAGTGTACCAGGTGTCAACATTATGGTCATACCAAAAACAACTGCATGAGACCACACCGCTGTGTTAAGTGTGCTGGAAGCCATAATACATCGAACTGCACTAAAAAGGATAGAGATAGCCCAGCCACATGTGCCCTTTGCCTTGGAAGTCACCCGGCAAACTACAAAGGCTGTCAAGTATATCAAGAAATATTAGCCAGGAAAACACAGCCAAGAACAGCACAGAGGACCTTTAATAAACCTCAAAGCAAAAAAACAATTGAAAACAAGCCAACCGAGACTAGGGGGTAGTCTCGGTTGGCTTGTTTTCAATTGTTCACAAGAAAAATTTGAAAACAATGCCCAACCGACTGGAACATCTAAAACATTTTCTGAAGCAGTCAAGAGTACCAATAGCCCACAAATAACCAATCAACTTGAACAGCTGATCCTCAAACAGTCAGAGAAAATTGACTTACTAATACAACAAATAGGCAACCTACTTAGCCTTATAACAGTGCTAGTTAGCAAAATTCAAGGATAGAAACCTTAGACTAGCTACGTGGAACATCAATGGCCTAGAAGGCAAGAAACTCGAGGTGGAAACTATTTTAATAAGTAACAAGCTTGACATCCTGCTTCTTTCTGAAACTCACCTAACAGATAGCAAAACTTTTAAAATTAGAGGGTTCTCATGCTACTTCTGCAATCACCCAGATATGACTTCCCATGGTGGAACGGCAATAATAATCAAGGAAGGCATTCGTCATCACCAACTACCAGAATTCAAGAGGGACTACTTACAGGCTACCTCTGTGTCAGTAGCCGATTGGAGTGGCCCCCTAACATTATCGTCAGTGTACTGCCCGCCTCAACGTGGCAAGGGAAGGCACGGCCCGTCCAAGAACAACATCAAGGACCACATGTTCACAGAGTTCTTTAACCAGCTCGGCTACAGATTTATAGCAGGAGGAGACTGGAATGCAAAGCACCTACATTAGGGATCAAGAATGACATTGACAAGAGGCAGAGAACTAAAAAAATCTATCGATTGCAACAAGCTTCAGAGTGTGTCGACTGGAGAACCAACATACTGGCCAACTGACCCTAAAAAAAAACCGGATCTTCTAGACTTTTATATTACAAAAGGAGTCTCAACCTTGTATCACCACGTGGAGTCATGCCTGGACGGTTCATCGGACCACACTGCTATTTTAATGACTTTAAGCACTACTGTTATATTAAGTGAAAAACCATGTACTCTCTATAACAAAAACACGGACTGGGAATTATTTCAACACCATGTGGACAGAAATATCAATCTCAGATTACCACTAAAGTCTTCAAATGATGTAGAGGAAGCAGCACTACACATAACTAAGATCCTCCAAGAATCTGCCTGGAAGGCAACCCCAGTTACTCCAGAAAAGACTGAAAAATATAACTACCCGCTGGAAGTTAGGAGAAGAGTTGAAGAAAAACGTAGTCTGAGACGGAAATGGCAACTAAGCAGACATCCTGATGACAAATCCAAATTCAATAGAGCTAAACACCAGCTGAAACGATTCATTGAAGAAATAAAGAATAAAACTTTGCAAGACCGACTGGAAAAATGTCACCCAAATAAGAATGACCATCACTCACTGTGGAAACTTACAAAAACTCACAATCAACCACAACAAGCAATACCCCCTCTGAGACGTAATGATGGCAAATGGGCTAGGAGCAGCGATGAGAAAGCGGAATTATTTGCTGAATTCCTTGAAAGTGCATTCCAGCCAAATAAACCTTCTGAGTCGAGCAAAGATCCAATGATAGACAGGGTGTTAAAAGGCGACCTACAAATGTCTCCACCGTTACAAATAGCCAACCCCAGAGAAATCACAAACCAAATTCGACACCTGGCTAAGAAGAAGGCACCAGGATATGACCTAGTGACGACAGAGGTACTCGAACGGCTACCCCGGAAGGGAATTGTATTCCTAACAGTTCTCTTTAATGCAATTATGAGAATACAATATTTCCCATCTATATGGAAGATATCACAAATAATACTAATTCACAAGAATGGTAAACCTACAAATGAAGTCTCATCATACCGACCAATAAGCCTTCTACCAGTCGTATCGAAGCTATTTGAGAGAATATTTCTGCGACGACTAAAACCAATGCTGGTGGAAGAAAAGATTGTCCCAGATCACCAATTCGGGTTTCGGGCGAAACATGCAACCATAGAACAGGTTCACCGTGTTGTCAGAAAGGTGAGACAAACACTGGAAAAGAAGGAGTACTGCTCTGCCGTCTTTCTGGACATCCAGCAGGCGTTCGACCGTGTGTGGCACAAAGGACTACTATACAAAATCAAAAGCTGGCTTCCACACACGGTTTATACACTTATGAAATCCTATCTGGAATGTAGACTGTTCCAGGTGAAGTACGGCGAAAGCTTCTCCTCCTTTAGAGGATGCCAAGCAGGAGTCCCTCAGGGATCAGTACTGGGGCCGGTAATATACACCATCTTCACTGCAGACATACCAGAAATAGATAATGTGCTATGTGCTACCTACGCTGACGACACAGCCTGCCTGTCTAGTAGCAAGGATCCAGCTGAAGCATCCAGACTGCTGCAATGTCAAGTCAACAAACTGGAACACTGGCTAGACAAATGGCGGATAAAAGCAAGTCCCACAAAGTCCGTACACATAACCTTTACCTTGAGGAAAGGTGATTGTCCAGCAATCACATTGAAAGGCGAGACTTTACCACACAAAACATGTGTGAAGTACCTCGGTTGCCATCTCGACAGAGGTCTCTACTGGAAGACTCACATCCTGACGAAAAAGGAAGAACTCACACTGAAATACAGAGACCTCCAGTGGCTCCTCGGTGGACCATCTAAACTCTCCCTCGAGAACAAGCTACTCATATACAAGACCGTTCTCAAGCCTATCTGGATGTATGCCATAGAACTCTGGGGTTCTGCCAGCAGCTCGAATGTTGAGATTCTACAACGGTTCCAGAACAAGGTGCTCCGCAACATTACCTCCGCACCCTGGTTTACGAGAAACACCGAAATTCACGAGTACTTGGAGATGCCTACTGTGAAGCAGGAGATTGAGAACAGGCTGAGACATTACAAGCGACGCCTCCAACAGCACTCTAACCCACTGGCACAAGACCTGCTTAACACGAAAGGAGAGGTGCTGCGGTTGAAACGACCTAACACGCTGATGCTCACACATCTATCATAAATCCCTGAACGAGGCTGCTTCAATGGATGGGGCCTCCACACGCCACGCAAGACAGGCAATCTGATAAAGGCTACAAAGAGCTGCTGGCAGATGGAGAACAAAACGGAGAAAAAAAAAAAAAATTCTTCTCATGCGATGGTAACCTCTCATGCAATTTTTTCCACGCTTTATTTTTCGAATATCCATCGGCAGTACAGAGGTGTGATCTATTCTGTGTATTAATATTTAGTAAACGGCATGGTAAGCAGAAAAAAGCATTTTTACTTGGACTCCAGATCAACCAATCACGTGGTACCGTCTTTCCATTTGGCATAATTCTTTGTAGAAGTGATGTAGAAAATGGTTCGTTTAATTTATCCCGTGGAAAAGTCGAAGGCATTTTCTGACATCCTTGCCGAATAATGTCTTGAATCACATTAGGTTGCGGAAATTCCATTTCAAGGTTTCCAATATCAAAATCATTAAGACAGCCACACCTTGCTTGTACTTTGGCTGATTCTGCTGTTTTATTTTGGTTCGATGTATGGCCAATATTCAGAGTGTCATCACGGGTCATATCTTTGGAAGGAGCAATGTAGTCTGAAGAATTCACGGGTCCTTTTTCAGAAGTATCCGGAAGCTGCTGATTCTCTGAAGTTCCAGGAATGACTTCACTTGTACTTTGGGGGTCATCTTTCTTCGAAAAAAAATCAAAAGCTGCAAGAGTTTTTTGTGATTTTTGTGCTTTTGAGATGTTCTGTTCTCGCTCCGGTCGCTCTTTTTTTTCTTCTGGCTTCCGGATTTGTGTTGATACATTTTGGCTAACTGAAAAATATAGTTATTTAATTGATTATTAATGCATTTAATATTTAATATTACTTTCCGAAACTAACAATTAAAAATTTCAATTTTTCAAAGTTGACATTATATGTAGATAATATAAAATGTTATAAAAGCTTAATTCGTAATGTTTAGATCATTATTTGAGAAATTTATCTTATATTACCAGTGTAATAATCTATGTATTAAGCATTTTTTACATATCATAAATTAAATAGCTTCATTTCATAAAAATCAGAAACGATAAATAATACAACACGTAAATATTAACAATTTAAAAACTTTTATAAAATTAAAGAAAAGTAAATATTGTTAATGAGGGAAATATGCGCACTTGACATCACAATACTTACGTTTGTTTCGTTAAAATACACTTGAAAACGTCAGTAAAGCCTTGGCCATTTTCGCTCGGAAGGTAAAATTAACAGGAAAATTAGCGGCGAGGGCAAAACGTACAATTATTATCTCTACGCAACTGTCACAAAACGTGTTCGAACGTGCACGACTTTATTTCGGCGTTCAAGACACAGATGACTGAGACCAGTGATGCTAACTGCAGCAACTTCACTTCAAAAGTTTATGGCAAGAGTGTAAGGTTGGCATCCCTGAGTACTGCACGGTTGAAACGCAATCGCGCACGCGCGAGAACGTTTTCGAACGAAATATACTGACGATGACTGCTGAAAAGCGCGCGCAGCTCCACAAACCAATAGCGCGTTCTCATTGGTCGTTACTCTTCGGGCGCGAAAATTTGAAAGGATTGATTCTATGCAAACAGTCAAAATCGTCATTAAAGTGAAGGTTTTTCGGAAAATCGCGGGCCCTTCTGAAAACTGCGGGCCCGGGGGAAACCCACCCGTCATCGGGCCACCCGGAATCGGATCGGACCGCACCCGAGGCTACACGTCAAAAACAGCTGTGCTGTATTTTAACTAAATTAATTTGTTTTAATTCGTCTATTTGTGAATATAGTGTTAATTTAAGTTTTTAGTCAACTAAAGTGTGCCAGTGCTAAATGTGGTCAGAATTGTAATTGTGATAAAATAATCGATCACGGAACGAAAGACAAAGCAAATTTCAAAAAACCAACGGAAAAACCCCGGGGGAGTATTGTTTTCATATTTGCTTATTCATATTTTACAAGTATATGACTTGAACTTAACTATATACTTATACACTACATACTGCTCAACTCTCACTATTGTGAGAAACGTCCATCCTCACACCGCAGCGTCTTTGTTTTGTCTCTTAGCACTTGACAATCTGTGGAAGTACTTTTGACGATAAAACTAGCTGTTCACTCATAATTATTACACGATATACACAAGTGCACTGGTAGGTTAGACCTTGGCAATTAGTGCGAATATAATGTAAGCTTGTAGGTGATTCTAGAGACATATTAGGTACTCACTTCACAGCTGATCATCACAACACTTGCAAAACGACTAAAATTGTTAGATAATAAGTATAACTTTCATTAGTTCAGGACATTTATACTGTTAACCTATATTGACTTGTAATAGTTTAATTGAAACTTGTTGACTTTGATGTAGAATAGCTATATAGGGAATTAGGAACTATCATATCAGTACTACAGCTACTAACTGCAAGTCTTTATTCCTTCTGTTTTATTTTAATTTTGTTTGGAGCACCCATTCTTTTTTATTTTATTTCCAGGCATGGCATCCAACATTACTACGCGGAGAATGCACGCACTACAGCAACAACTAACTGACGCAGAGGAGTTAAACCAAAGGCTACTGGAAGAGCGCAATGAAAATGACTTTGAGATAAAAAGCTTGAGAGCCAAGAACTCACAGCTTAGAGATAGTGTGTCTACTTTGCGAGAATCACACGAGGAGTCGCAAAATGAGATTCAAAGATTGGCAAAACTTGTGGAATCTTTTGACACCCTGCGCACTGACCTTGCTTCTGCTTGTGATCGCAGTAAATTCCTCCAATACCAACTCAATGAGGCAAACTTGAAGTTGACTGATATGTGCATAGAAAAAGACTACAATGAATCTCGCCACATTACCACTATCCAACAAGAACTAGAAGTAGCCAACCTAAGCACTATTGTTCAAGGCATGCAGAAAAGCAGCAGAAAAATTAAAAAATATTTTAAATTAAATAAATTCATGAAGAAAACTAGAGGTAATATAAAAGTACTGAAATTAGCCTTGAAACGGCAATCAAACAGAATATTAAGAATCTCCTTAATGCTAGAGCTCCGGGGAAAAAATGTAGGTTTACAGTCGGACCTTCAACATGCCCGAGTAGAAATCCAGCATCTACATGACCTGCTAGCAAATACACTACAATGTTATGCCAAAGAGCAAAGTGAGTTAGCAGAACTCAGAGCCGCGACGTCTGAGTTAGTACAGCTTCAACGCCAGAATGCGGAATTGGTGGGCGTTCTAATTGAGAATGAGGAGAATGAGACCAGCAAGGAGGACGAGCCCACATCACTAACTTTGGTCTCGACCCCCCTCAACGAGAGTGTTGCAGCGTCCACCGCTGCCAACCAAACAACAGCGTCGCCGTCGTCGACGAGGAGACACCTCGCAGCTCAACAGCGCGAGCACCGCGCCGCTCGCTGTCCCTGCTGAGGCGTGTGTCATGCCGCAAGCTGCCCCGAGAGCCGCGGCGTTCGCCGTTGCGCACGTTGAGACGCTCGCTGCCGCGAATGCCGCGCCAACCGCCGCCACGTGCATCAAACCGCACTCCAACACGTGTGTCCCGCCACTCACCTCCACTCGTGTACCGCCAGCTACCAATATATGTGCTCAGAGAAAAACTCTGTTGTTCTCCGACAAAGTAGGTGCAGGATTTGGGACTCTATTACATAACCGGCTTAACCAAAAAGTAACGAACATTTGCTGTCCAAATAGTTCATTTGTAGATCTAGTGAAGATGATTAGTCGCGGTATCTATGATGAGTACAGCACTATTGTAATTATGGTAGGAAATCATTCAAACATTAGTCGGAATGATTTGAATAAAAGTGTTGAAACACTTCTAGACTTACATAGTAGGATGAAAAGCAAATTTATACTAAGCAATTTTCCATATGCCTGTAATTTGACAGAACTAGAGAACAAATCTGTGCATAGAATGAATATTCATTTATTTAATTTAACATGTCATCACAGCGATGCTATTTTATATTTCGACATGAATAATGTTATTCATAACTTTACTCTGACACGGGATACATTGTACCTGTCTAATGAATATAGAAAATTAGTAGCTACATTGTTAGCTTATAATATATGCGACGCAGCTATAGTTGGTTTAACTAAGTTCAACTTGACATCAGCTTATTTTAAGAGTAATATGACATGCACCCCTATTGGGAATTCACCTGTTAATTATACTTTGCATGCAACATTGGAATCTGTTCCAAGTAATTTAAATTAGTTCATACAAGAGCCACTAAATATGTCAAAATATAAGCCCCAGTTAAATATTGCCCATCAAAACATCCAGGGGCTACCTAGCAAAGAACTTGTATTAGAATTATTTCTAAACAATTCTGACATTGATATTATTTGTGTTACTGAACACTGGTTGAAGGAAAATATGATGTCTTTTAACATAAATAATTACAAAATTGTCAGTTGTTACAATAGAAAGACTGCTGATAGAGGTGGTTCTTTAATCTTAGTGAAAAATAATATTAAGGTGAAACAACGGAAAGATATTCTTGCACTTACTGTTGAAAGACAAATAGAGGTATCCTGTGTTGAGTTAGATAGCCATATTATTGTTTGTGTCTACAGGCCACCGAGGGATGAAAAAGGCCATGGCAATTTCGAAATATTTGAGAAAATTATGGAGGAAGCCCTCATTAAACTTTGTAATAACAGAAAAAAGTTAATTATTTGTGGCGATCTTAACCCTTAAGGTAGCAGATAATTATACGTGAAGAAAACTGCAAAAAAAGTACTTAGCTCGTTTATTACACTTATTACAAAGACAGGAAAAATAATTAGAAAAATATTATGTTTGTGCATCTTAAAAAAATATATGTATATTATTCTATACATTGCCACAGATACAAACAACTTTCTTTCGCTAGGGATGTATGGAATATTATACATAATTACCTTTAGAGTGACATTGTATCTAAAGGAGATGGCTACAATGAACCTTCAAAAGCAACTTTACCGTTTATGGAATGATAAAAAGCAATTTCTTTTTAAGACAAAGCACAAATGCACCTTGCATTTTGTGCACTGTGTGTTCGTTTGCCCCTTTTTGCAATATTTGCACCTCTGGTGTTGGTGTGTGTGCTCTGGCCAGTGATCCAGTCTGTCATACCTGACAGAGTCTATTGGTCTTTCTGCTGCAGGCCTCTTTATTTTTTTCTGGTCTGGTACGGAATCCTGGGCAGATGTGTTGCTTTGCCTGTTGCGCTTAACGAGACCCGCGTATACTTCGTATCGGAATTTTTTCAGGTGGTCTTCTTTTACCCGTATGCTGGCTGATTTGTAATTCCGGCGACGCAGCAGCCAGCCAGTTATTGATGCAGATATCTAGTATCTGTGAAAATATGTTCATATACCATCTATGTGTCTTCATCTCAGTCCGATATAAGGCGATAAGCATATCGGCCAGATCGACCCCGCCCATGTGCCGGTTGTAATGTTTTACAATCTGTGGGCACGGTACATTCACGCGGCCATTAGATTCCTTTTGAAATCTTTTGACGGTTTCCACAGGGTAGGCGTCGACATATGAACTTACCAATGTAACAGGCTTGTTATCGTACCATTTTACGATGGCAAGCTTTTTATCATTGCATGTAGCTTGGCAGTAAGACCCTCGCCCCTTTTTCTGCAGTGCTTTATCGGAAAGCAACAAGGCATTCGCATCCTTGATCCTGTTCTTTCTTATTGTTCCTAAGCTAAATATGCCATAGTTCTGTCGAAGAAGGTAAACCAGCTCCAAAGAAGAAAACCAGTTATCGAAATACACGACGCAAGCTTGATTCTTTATAGTTTTGCACAACGCCAGAACTGTCTTAGCACTAACGCCAAGATTTTCTTCATCGTCTTCAAATGATATGCCGTTAATAATAATAATAATAATAATAATAATAAATCTTTATTTCAGGATGTAAAATCCCATATCGATAGATACCTTAAAACTAGACATAGATATAAAATATAACAATAGTAACTCTAGCCTAGCTAGGGATTTTGGTCTTCGGTCTCGCTTCCCTATAGCGTCGGTAGACAATGCCCTCCGGCCAGTAATCTTTGGCCAGGAACATTGTCTTGAGATCGGCCGGCACCCGAAGTTTGAAGGACAGAAAGTCCTTGGGTCTATCTGACTCCAAAAGATCAATCTGCACCGTCGAAACCTCTGTCGCCTGCTTGGGACTGCGCGGCGGATTCTTCTTCAGCCTTTCCAGGATGTGACGCTCGATGTCCTGGCAGGTCATGTTCACGTCGAGCCGGGAAAGGTAGATTAGGGCCGTGGGAGCGGCAGCTTTGAGGCTGCACTCATCGGCGGGGGCGGTGCCACGCTGATTGCGGCTGCGTCTGGAGCGGCGCTTCCTGGTTTGAACCAGGATGAAACCTTCCCCATCAACTGTCGCGTTCGGCGGGCCACGAGCGGGCCTGGCCGGCTGCGCGCGCGGCGCAGCCTGCAGCTTCTGTTGTTCGGCGGCGGGCGGTGCGGGGCGCGGGCGGCGGCGGCGGGCACGGCGGGACACAGCAGCATACGTTTCTTTTTGGGCTTCCAGTGATTTGGATGAACCAGAAGAGACCGCATTCGGTGCTGGTCGGCATGGCTTCGTGACGTCACGAAGCGGTGCGGTGTTCGTCAACGCGGGCTTAGCAACCCGCGTAACTGGGTCAGTCGCTTGTTGGGCATTTTTGCTGACCGTCGCGTTGTCGTCGCGCGCGTCGGCTATTCGCTGCGTCGGCAGCGAGGTATTGGCCTGACGCAATACTAACAACTCACGTTTTAGTTCAGTGCAAATGCCTTCCGAAGTCTCCAACTTGCTCCGGATGTCGGTGACGTCAGCCTGTAGTCGCACGATATCCTTCAGCAGCCGGGTGGCGTCGACGTGGTCGAATGTCACCGGCGGCAGCTTGTTCAGGTCGCGGGCCACGTAGGTCGGGACGTCATCGGGTTCGGTCTCCTTGAACACCCGGAAGATGTCCTGAAGATCCTTCTTCCCGCTTGCAGCACCCCTCCGCGCGACAAGGCGCACAGTGGTGATGGCGGTTTCTTGCAGCACAGTCTTGGCGGCGGCGATCTCAACCTCCTTGAAGCTGGTCGAGCAGATCTGCTCCAGGGAGACCTCGTCCATCACGTCCAGCTTCTGTTGTACGAAGGCGAGCAGCTCGTTCACCACGATGGTGTCCGCGCGCTTGGCTGGTACAGCCATGGCGTAACGATATTGCGAAAACTAGGTTGTCGCTAATTTACGGGGCATCGTCGCGTACGCTGCTAGGAAGCGTCCGTTCGTGCCGGTGTCACAGTAGCGAATTGAACGTGTTAAACGTGTCTTCCCTCGCGTAGAGCATGAAATCGTATATAATACCAGATACACCAGCCCGCACCAGATTTTTGAATCCCCACTTGCGAGGTTTGTTGGGGTTATACTGTCTCCTTGAACCTGCTTTCTTGCCTTTGTACGGGATAACCATTTCATCGATACTAAAGGTATTTTCCTCTTCAACAGTGAGACACTGGTTTCTGACGCGCTCAATGAAAGGACGAATCTTATAATACCGATCGGACTGATCAGCCATTGTGTTATCCGTAAAATGTATGTACCGCCTGATTTGTTGGAATCTCTTGAGTGTCATAAGATCTGCAACTTTGGCATAGCGGAAACGAGTCGACCAATAATCCTTATAAGATGGCATAGTTACAATGCCCATCAGAATATTTATCGCCAAAAAATCAAGAACTTCTTCTTTAGTCACTTTGATGGGCATTCCAGTTTCTTGCACACTGTATAGATTTGTGTTGTTTGCAATATGTTCGATGAGGTCTTCGGGAAAAAAGCGATAGAAGTAATCTAAAGCTGACCAGTTGGATGGTATTATTTCTTTGAAAGCGGGGTCGGAGATTTGAGCCGAATGTTGGAACCGTGTCTTACGCCATCGGAATACTAAATTTATTCTCCGTATATTTCGCCTTTTGGTCTTCCTGACAGCAACTGCTGGGGCCTTTCGTTTTTTATTAGCACGTGTAGTCGTGCATGTATTCGCTGGCAATGGCGTGGATGTATTCGCTGGCAATGGCGTGGATGTATTAGCTGGTAATGGCGAGGATGTATTCACTGGTAATGGCGACGATGGTTGAACTGACGGTAAGGACGGCAGTGATGATATAGATGGCAACGCATCATAATTGCATTCTATATGAGCCGGAAATACTTCTTCAAAAACTGGTGTGAGTGGGGTATGTAATTCTGGGATAGTTTGTACCACTGCACTAGATAGGGATGTTTGACGATTTAGAACATCATCATCTGAATTTTCTATAAAAGAATCGCAGGATGGAACCGGGCTATTTGATAGATCGAGTTCTTCTAGTGAAGAATCTATCGATGGAGCAGGAGAAGAATTAAAACTGTTCACTTCGTCTTCATTGCTTGAGCCTTCGCTAACATCGGAACCAGCGTTCATCTCCGGTACAAGCGCTAAGATGCGTTTGCACCGGCTGCGTTGTTCAGGCTAAAAAAGGGAGGCAAAAAAGGCATTTTAGGCAAAATCCACACTATGCAGCGAAGAAAAATAAGTCTTAAGAAGTAAAATTTTGGGCTCCCAGCTTTGTGGCAGTGTATATAATACTATACAAGACTGAAACTAGTATTGTTGTTGCAAGAGTAGCAGTGTATAAAATACTATACATAACAAAATAGAGTAACTTTGCAGCGTAAGTGGCAGTGTATGGTATTTTATACACTCAATTTAGAAGGAGCATAAAAGGGTGAAAATGAGGGTATTGGTGAAAGATTTATGAATTAGTAGGCGAGCAATGCATTAGTGCTAAGATTTCATGACATTCAAAACTCATAATTTGTCATAAATAAAGTAATTCATATATCTTTACCTTAGCGTGCGCACCAGTCCTCCGCATGGTTTTTTAGTTTTGACACCTGTCAAGCGCTGAACATAGACAACGATTAAGTTTTTTTTTTTTGCTGGGCCGCGTTTCGAAATTTTATAGGTCTAATTAACTCGCACTGAAATGTTTTCGTTTAGCTCCTAAATTTTACTATGTTTTGTGTATAGTATTTTAGACATAATCACCTTAAGGGTTAATGTAGATCTGCTTGTAGATACAACACTGAAGCGACGCTTAATAACTATGTTCAAATCATTTAATTTATGTCATGTATTTCTAGAGCCGACTAGAATTACACTTACCAGCCAAACTTGCTTAGATAACGTTTTTTGTGACTGTGCATTCACAAGTAAAAGTGTAATTAACTGTTTACCCTCCGATCACAGTGGTCAAACAGTTTCATTCCCAATTACTATTAAGGATAAGACTGGTCCATCATTTTATAGGCCTATTACATCCCATAGACTAGAGACATATACGAAAAACTTAGATATAAACTTGCCAGTACCGGATTTTAATGAACAGAACCCAAACAAAATCTACTCAGACTTCTTCAACATTATTCAGACAGAATTCAATAAAGTTTTCAAATTAAAGAAAGTCAGTGACTACAACGGTAAATCTAAATTTAATGACTGGGCAACGTTTGGAATTCGTAAAAGTAGAGTTATCTTGTATGACCTTTATGATCAAAAAACCTATAACTTTGATCGAAAATTTCATGACTATGTTAAAAAATATTCCAAAACTTTCAAGTTGGTTTGTAGAACTGCAAAAACTTTACACATTAATAGAAAAATTCAAAATTCAAATAATAGAATGAAAACAGTTTGGCAAATAATAAACCGCGAAACTGGCAAAGTTATACCAAGGGACAGTGATTTCTGCCTAAAGATAGGTGATGATGTTGTTAAATCCAACGCTGATGTTGCTCGAGCTTTTGAAACATTCTTCACCAATGTACCCGTACTCACAACGGACCGTCTAAATTCATCTCCATTTGAAGCAGAGACTTTATTAAAAAATAACACTAGCGTCAGTAATGTATATTTAAAATTTCATCATGTATATCCCCAGGACATTGTCAAAACGTTTAAATTACTTAACTTAAAAAATACGGAAGACCTGTGGGGTATATCAGTCAAAGTCATTGGTTCAGTAATTCTAGTTATAGCCCCACACTTAGCTTATATATTCAATAAATGTGTTGACGATGGGGCTTTTCCAGACCTCATGAAACACAGTAAACTTATACCGCTGTTCAAATCGGGAGATAAGGGCGATCCTTCAAATTTCAGACCAATATCTGTTCTTCCAACACTAAGTAAAATATTTGAAAAGATTATACTCAATCAAATGCTCTCACACTTCAACCGTACAAAACAACTCCACGCTAAACAATTTGGTTTCACTAGGGGTAAATCGACTACGGATGCAGGTATTACCCTTGTATCTCATATTTATTCTGCATGGGAGGCCGCACAGGATGCTATCGGAGTTTTTTGCGACCTCTCGAAGGCGTTTGATTGTGTTGATCATAATACGCTATTAATTAAATTAAATCATTACGGAGTTAGAAATAAAGCGTTGGATCTACTAAGATCATACCTAAGCAATAGAATTCAAAAGGCAGAAGTTTACGGCGTAAAATCTGATGGATCGGATGTTAAAAATGGCGTTTAACAAGGTTCTATATTAGGCTCTTTCTTATTCCTGGTATATATTAATGATCTGCCTTTCATGGTGGAGAAATTAACTGACATAGTGTTGTTTGCTGATGATACTTCAATGGTCTTCAAAATTGAAAGACAAAAAGGAGATTTTGATGATGTTAATGGTGTATTGTCTTTAACCTTGAATTGGTTCACAGTTAATAATTTATTGTTAAACGCTGGTAAAACCAAGTGTATTAAATTCTCACTTCCAAATGTCAGGCAAGTTGAGACCAGTTTGGTGTTAGACAACAGCACGTTAGAATTGGTAAATGATACGAAGTTTCTTGGAATAACCATTGATAGCAAATTGCTGTGGGGACCCCACATAGATAAATTGGCTGGTAAATTAAGTTCTGCGGCTTACGCTGTTAGGAACATCAGACAAAGCACGGATATGGCTACATCTAGGCTAGTATATTTTAGTTACTTTCATAGTGTGATGTCCTATGGTATCTTGTTGTGGGGGAAACCAGCGGATATTCAAACTATTTTTATTTTACAGAAAAGAGCTATTCGAGCAATTTATAATTTAAAACGAACAGACTCCTTAAGAGAGCTTTTTAAAGAAATTGTCATACTAACAGTAGCTAGTCAATTTATTTTCGAAAATATAATGTATGTACGCAAGAACCTTACAACATTTTCCAAACTTAGCGACAGCTGTAATGTTAACCTAAGAAATAATCACAGACTATGTGCGCCCCGTTTTAGACTCGCGAAGGTTAGCAATTCTTTCAAGGGTCAGTGCATTCTCTACTACAATAAGATACCTCTGGAGATTTTGAAATTGCCATTTGAGCAATTCAAAAAGCATGTTAAAGCGACTTTGTCGAAAAAGGGATATTACAATGTTCAAGATTACTTAAATGACAGGACTATATGGGGTTAATCTGGCTCAACACAGACCTTGCTGTTAATAATTTTGTAATTATTTATTCCTGCTTATTAATCATAACAATTAAATTTTTCATATTTGTATTAGTTAAGCACAACCTATTTTTAAAAGAGATCTAAAAATAAATCTGTGGGAGTTTCTACGCCCTACTCTCCCACAGTGGTCCAATGTAGAGAAGAGGCAAAAAATGACGTTTGCTAAGTATATGTAAATATCTACAGTAATAAAGTACTTTGACTATTGACTATTGACTATTGACACCCCCCCTCTCGGTGGCCCTGTACACGGATAACACTCCTAATTTCAGGTTTCCCGCCCCTAGAAGTACCGCAGCTTCGGTTTCGTTTACCACCGGTTTTTGGCGGTTTAAGGTGCACTGGATGACTTGGGTGTCAGGGTATTGTTTGAGGACGCCAGTGCTTCCTACATAGGGCTCTTGCACTAGAGCGATCGATATACCCTTGTCTTTCGCTAACTGAAACAATTCGGCTGTTGCCAGTCTGAAGCGTTGCAGGTTCGCTTGAATGATGTGTAACCTGCCATTTGTACCCGTGTATGAGTCGATAGTGGGCTCGTTGTCTTGGGCGCCCTTACTTAGCAGTAGCATACGCATGAGCGCGCTATTGCGTCCAATATTTGCCATTCTGGGCATTCTTTGCTGAAGGCAATGTGGTCGGTTTCCTCACTTTTTGCTTTCGAGCAGTTCTTAAATGTTGGAGCCTTGTTCTCCAATCGGTCCCGGCATTTCTCCCAGGAGTGTGCATCTCCACAGTAGCTGCAGAGATCCTCCTTTTCCTTGCACAAGGTCTTCAAATGGCCAAAGCCGAGGCATTTCGTACACTGCACCAGCGGTGAGTGGTCCTCGATCTTTGTCCTCTGCATACCTATGTAGAGAATGCCGGTTTCTAGGAACCGCTAGTGGAGTTGTGGTGACAACTCTAGCACTGGGTGACATTGGTGTGAGTTCCTCGCTCTCCGGCGGTATCGCACTCTGATTATGGTTTCTACCATCTTGATGTCATCCAGAAGATGCTTATTTTGTGCAACAATGTGTTCCACGATTTGGGCATCTGTTAAGTATGACACAAGGTCCTTCACAATTAAGAGTGGGTTGCGCGAGGTTGCCACTTCTGCCTTCAGCGTCTTGTTTAGTTTGACCCTTTTTGGATCATGGTCAGATCCTCTTTTGTGGAGCAGCTCACGATTATTTTTTGATTGCGAGCACTGCGCATTCTGTCTACTTTTGCGCCGGTCTTTGTGAAATCGAGGGTTTCCCTAATTGTCTCGATTACCTTATCACCGTTGTTTTCGGGATCGGTGGAGGAGACAATCAGAGTGTGGTTGGGTCTCGGTGGTGGTGCCACCACCTTTTTGGCCACTTTCGCATAAGCTGGTTTGGCATTTGGCTTTGTCTTCGGTGGTTTGTTTGCCTGCGTTACTACCGCGCATTCCTCCTCCAGGCTTGGGAGTAGCGTTGGTGGTAGAAGATTTTGCTCCAGTTCACGCATCGTTCGTAAGAAATAAGAAATAAGAAATTTATTTGTTATGATAAGGGTAGAAAGGCTCTAAAATAACATAAAAATAGAACACCTTAATCAGCTTTTAAATTGTAGCATGCAAATTTTTGAGATCTATTCTCATTAAGTTGAGTCTTGTTATTGTTTAAATTAAATACATGAAAAAAAAACAACCAAAGCCAAAACCAGTTTCACCTACGTTTGAAGTTAAGAAATTCGTTAACAGTGAAAAAACAGTTTTGCAGGACCATTGGAACAATTTACGTTTAAAAGTCTTGAGCCGTAGTCGGCTGGTCTTCTTATTCTTATTTTGTACCTTTTCACTTTTGCATGTTGATGTCGTCTATCCTAGCCAGGGCCTCAGCAGCCTTAACCACCTTCTGCGCTATGCACAGCGTAGGTGAGTCGTAGTTCGGAAGACACAATTTCCAGACCTTCTTGGATTGGCTGAAGGTGCTGTTTCAGGTCTAGGGTTGGTAGGGGGGTGGCATGTTGGCTGGGTGAGTCCGGTTTCCTGGAGAGGTAAGTTTCTATGTTTGACTCCAGTTTGCCTTCCATTTCCGGGTTGTCTTGATGCTTCGGACACTCAGCTGGTGTGAGCGATTTGAGGCCCTTTTCAAGGATCTGGTTGGTTTGATCCTTGATTATTTCGAGGCCTCTGCGCAGCTCATCTATTTGGTTGGAGATGGCTGCAACCACCGGTGCAATTTTGGGGATATCTACAGGTTGATTACGGGGTCGTGGAGCAAGAAAGAAGCATTTAACTTACTTTCTCCCAAGGATCACGATAGGTTAGGACTAACAGTACACCAGCGACTTATTTTAGTCAGCAAAAAAAACTGCGATAATTCGAGATCATGGTCACCCTACTATTTCCCAAGAAAACTTATGTCAAGTGCATGAGTCAGTCAGTCATTATTAAGTATTCTATCAGAGAGTTTGTTTTCTAAAAAGGTGTAATATTAAAAGTAGGCTGACCACGCATTTTGACTCAATAATAATTTTTAAATAAAAATACGTAAATAACGAATCATCTTTGTTTCAATTAAAATAAATACAGGTAGCATCGCAATCATTTACTGAGTCAGAAAAAAATGGTTGGGATCACAACCCCGAAATCACCCTGTATATCCTTTGGTCTCCCTTCTGTGCTATTCTGTTGGGCTGCGACTCAACCCAGAGCTTTTATGCTTTTATCAAGCTCATTCACTGCTGAGTGTATGGCATTTATTTTGCGGTGGGGCTCAGTGGTTTCATGCCCCAGCCAGTCGCGGATGTTTTTGGCCTCTTTGAGATTTTCTTTTATGTCTGAGCAGGCATGGCTGAGCTCCTCAGACAGGGACTTTGTAAGCACTGTATGTAATCTCCCTGGTGTGAGTGCGCTCCACTCGCACAAGTTCCTTTGCGTTGCGGCAGCGCTATTGTTCAAAGTTAAACTTATGTCTTGACCTGGAATCTGATAGGGATAACACAGTCTCATAGAGGGTGTTTAAGCATTCCAGTGTTGTCTGTTTACACTCTTTCTTCATATTGCCCGCCGCTTCAAGAGCTTCCTTGGCCCGCAGCAGCATTTCATTGGCTACTTTATTGGCCATATCCATCTCCACCCCCGTGCGCCTGCTTGTTGTGAAAATAATGCTTTTCCTTTTCCTGTATTCGGGAGCGGATGCCACTGAGGTGATGGACCTCTCGTCGTCCGATATTATTGGGCGGGGCTGTTCCCCTTCTACCCATTCCAGGGTTCTTTCCAGACTCTGGAGAACATCCTTGTTGGTCTCTGGGAGCTCCTGTATGTCGTCTGGTTTAGCCACTAGTGGGTTTTTCAAGAACTTTTGCCGTAGTGAGTCATGGCCTTTGGTCGAGGGGAATCAGGAGCCTGTTGTTTTTGTCTCCCGCTTTTGCCTCCCAGCTTCCATTTCCGACTTTGTGCTCTTTGTGGAGGTGGACATATTGGAGTTACAGGTGTTACGCTAATGAATAATTAAAACTAAATAAAGGTTATAATTAATACAATATAATATATATGTCTTCCTGCGATGTTATGCAGCTCTGCGGAGTACCAAGTCGGGCTGAGATCCTGATGATATAGATCGTCGGTGATGCTTGTGAGAACGGTTTATGAGGGTGAATACCTTAGCTTTCCCACGTCGATAGTGTACAAACTCTAAGATTACGTCAACAAACTCAGAGCTGTGGCCGACGGGAAATCGGTCGCTTCTCCAGCGGTTTCCCGGGATAGGTGCGCCTGATGGGAATTCCTTGAAGTTCTGGAAGTTTGTCTTGTCTTGACGAATCTAACGAGTCCAAACTTGGGTATCTTATCTTTGCGGGCTGTGGTTCCCTTTGTCGCTTATTTCCTGGATGATAGCACCTGGTGGGAAATCTGAGGGTCCAAAATCTTCTTCTTGTCCTGCAGATTCCTTATAGCCCAAACTCGGGTATTTTATTTCAACCGGGTGCTGAGTAACGGCGGGAGTGGTTTGGCGTTCCTTTTTCGATGATATCCTGGATAGGGAGCACCTGATGGGAATTCTGTTGGGGCCAAAAACTTCTCCTTGTCCTGCCGCTTCAGAATCCAAACTCGGGCGCACTATCTCTACTGGTTGCTGAGTTATGGTAAAGGGGGTTGAGGACACCAAGGGGGGTGGGGGCACTTTCAGGGGGATTCAATTGGAGGGTGGGGGGGGAAGTAGTCACGGGGTTTGTAGGAGGGGGGGGGGTATTGAGTGGAGTGGAGGTGACGAAAGGGGGGCCTATTGGGTTTATTGAAGGGGGGGGGGGGGGGGGGGTATATGGGTGATAGGTATTGGGGTTGTTGTTCACTTGGTGATGCTGATGAATTCTTGACTGACCTGATGATGGAGTGGACCTGGCTGCGTGGGACTAGGGCGTGGTGTTTGAAACCGTCAAGTGCGAGGTTTCTTACACGTGCCGTCGATCTAAGTAGGCTTACACGTGCCATCTTATCTAGGTGGATTGTACACGGCTCGAGGTCGATTGCTCTCTGACGCCGTCTTGGTCATGTGCGCCGATGTCTTCCTGATAAATAGTGGTAAATGAGGTATACTGATTCCCTTCGTGACGTCGGTGTTTGTAGTCCGATTTCCACGGGGTTTTCACCAAATTTATGGCGGTTAAAAGATCTATAATAAACCGTTTACCACGTAATTATATCTGTTTTAGTTCGACAGCAGGTTTGTACCGAAGTTGGAGTCCCGAAAACTCTGGAACCACTGTAGGGATCACTTTCATCACACGTACTATGGTTAATCAGTCACTTAGCAATCACGTAACATCACTTGCAAGCGCGTAGCTCTTTAAACGCGATTTATAGAATTATTAACGCGGAGCTATTTTTTATTTATTTATTTATTTATACAGTGTTAGGAGAATCTACAGCAAAATATAACATTTTAACATGGTCTAAATGAATAAAACAATGCTAATTATAGGTCCCCGAAAATAGAAATTGAAAAACTAACATTGCCGCACCGGCACTGAAAGAAACCATAAAGGATGGTATACATATCAACAATTAAAGTAAGTTGTAGCTCTTGTAAGTTGACAATATGTGATTATTAAAATAAGGTTTAAATGTGAAAGCAAAAGGGTAAAGCAAATATAACTTAGAAAGCAAATTAGTTAAGAAGGGCGTGTACGGGAGGAGTACCTATGAGCTATTGGCAAAGTGTTCACAAGCCAACAGTCGTTTGACAGAGGGAACACTAGTGCAAAACAGGTCTATATTCAAGTGGGCAGGCAGACGATTGAAACTGTCGCAAGCACGTATAAGAAACGAATTCTGTCTATAGTTGGTACGTGCACATTGAATGTGAATAGTAGGGTGCTGTCTATATCGTAGTGTATCCGCACGTTGGCCAATATGTGATAACAATTCACTATTATCTAGTGTTCCATTGGATATGTTCATAATGTAGCATATGTCATTTATTCTTCGCCTGGTCTCAAGAGGTAGGAAGTGGTATTTTAAACAACGCTGTTCGTAGCCTGACAGTCTTTGCTTACTCTTGTAGTCAAGATAACGTAGGATTTTTTTCTATATAGCCTCAATACGAGATATATGGACATCATACCTGGGGTTCCACACTTGCGATGCATACTCCAGGTGGCTCCTTACGAATGCACAGAATAAAATCTTGATAGTTTTTAAGTTCTTAAAGTCAGTACATGTTCTCATTAGGAAACCCATGGCCTTATATGATTTAGCTACTATGTTGTCTATGTGCATGCCAAACAATAAATGGGAATCAAAAGTCACACCGAGGTCTCTCATACTTCTTACTTTGGTTACAGATTGACTGTTGATTGAATAAGAGTAATTAATAGGATTTCGTTCCCAAGAGAAGGAGATATAAAAGCATTTTGAAATATTTAAATCAAGTTTATTATTTACGAAATAGGTCTCAAAACGATCTAGATCTGTCTGCAGATTGTCGGCATCGTTACTAGTCCTAATTTCCTTAAGAATTTTCATATCATCTGCGTATAATAGTATTTTATAATGTAAGAAACAGGTGTTACTATCACTAATAAATATAATAAATAATAAAGGACCTAATAAGGAGCCTTGAGGAACACCGGAAGGAATAAACATCCATTTGGATGTGTAGCCCGCAAGTACAACAGCTTGATTACGATTCGAAATATAGGCGGAGAACCAACGGAGAAGATCGCCATGGATACCAGCGTTACAGAGCTTGTTTAATAGTATCTTATGGTCAATGCGGTCGAAACATTTACTGTAATCTGTATATACGATATCGACCTGATTACCATTGTCCATTCCTTTTGAAATACACTCTGAGGTAAGCAATAAGTTAGATGTAGTTGACCGCTTTTTAAGAAAACCATGTTGCTACTCCATGAAGTTAGATTTAAGCGCCGCGTATAGCTGATTGTAGATAATCCTTTCCAAAATTTTAGCAAATAGACATAATTTTGAGATGGGGCGGTAATTTTCTACTAAACTTTTATCTCCTTTTTTATGTACTGGTGAAATAAAGGCTGACTTCCATGTTTCAGGCACAACACCTTCAGTAACTGATCATTTGAATAAAATGCAAAGGGGTTATGGGAGTTCTGAAGCGCATTTAACAATGAAAGTCGGTGGAATAAAATCTGGCCCACCTGATTTATATTGGTCCAGAGATTTTAGAATTTTAAAAACTTTAGCTGGAGAGATTTCGATAGAGGAGATGTTGGATATACTAAAAGAGGAAGCAGAGGGTGACGCTTGCGTATCGGAAGAGGCCCCGCTAAGAAAGGTGGAATGAAAATAAGTCGAAAATAAGTTACTTATTGACTCACCAGTGTTCGCACTGGTATTTCTATATTTCATAATACTAGATTACGAAGTAGATTTATATTTACTTTTGACATTAGACCAAAAAGCCTTAGGGTCACTGGCTAGGTTTGCTTCAATCCTTGTCATGTAGGTATCAAAAGCAAGTTGTTCGACCGCGATCTCACGCTCTCTTAGCGTTGAGAATGTGTGATAATCTGATAGATTATTATATACTTTGTATTTACTATGAAATTTGTATTTTTCTTTAATTAATTTGACAAGGGCTGATTTATACCAGGGAGGATATGAATTAGACTGGAGCCGTTTCATAGGAGTATGTTTGTCCCTAATAGCGTACAGTATCTGATAGAAAGAGTAAAGGGCTTCATCTACCCTGCCCTCACCGAGAATAGTTGGCCAGTCGATATTAGACAAGCCTTTGGTTATACTAGAATAGTCCCCCTTACTATAGATATGCCTATACCTAACTGGTTCTTCTAGTGTATGAAGTTGGACAAAGTCGGCCCGAATATGGAGTAACTTGTGATATAAGTCTTCTGAAACTAGTGGTGCAGTACATGTTTTTACATTGATACAGTCATTCGATAAAACTAGGTCTAAAAGGCGACCGTAGTGGTTAACTTCGTTATTATACTGACTTAAGCAACATGAATTCATCGTGTCGATGCCGCTGCTGCTGAGGTCACTCCGGCATCTCCAGCACAATGGAAAAAGAAATATGTGGTATGTTGCAAAAGTTTAGTGGAGTAGATTATCTTCAATGAAAATTTCAATTAAAGTGCGCGTTGAAAGCAAAAGGCTTGGGAAGGTATATAGAAAATGAAGGAAGTGTGAACGTGAACGCGAGCGCAGGTGCGAGTGCTGGAGATGCCGGAGTGACCTCAGCAGCAGCGGCAGCGGATAAGCGAGAACGGGAAGATGCCGCTGTAATGTTTATAGTCACGTCTTCATTGACGTATGAGCAAATGGTGCTGATAGAGAATTGTACAACTTCGAAGCAAATGATTGAAAAGTTAGACTCAATTTATGCTCAAAAATCAGAGTTTAATAAAATGACACTTCACGAAAGATTTTACCAATACAGAATGGGAGAAAATGACGGTATTGCTCAACATATTGCCAAAGTAGAATCCCTGGCTAAGCAAATACGAGAGGCAGGTGACAACATAAGTGATACAGCCGTTATTACGAAAATAATCGGCAGTCTTCCTCCTAAATACAGAAATGTGAGACAAGCGTGGTTATCTATGGATGTTGAAAAACAAAATGTCATTAATTTAACCGCTAGGCTACTAGATGAAGAAGCAAACCTCGCGAATGATAACACCACTGAACCTACTGTCTTGGCTACGGTCACCAAAAATACGTATGGTGAAAGAAGAAGCTTTCCAAATGCTCCTAACTGCTACAACTGTCAAAAACCAGGGCATATTGCCAAAGACTGTTACTCAAGAAAAAGAAACTTCAAATCGAATCCAGGAGCAAATTTGACGTATTCTGCGTTTATGGCAGAAACTGTTGCTTTAAATTGTCTAGCTGACGATGAAGATATTTGGCTTTTAGATAGCGGAGCTTCTGCTCATATGTCAAGCAGATTGGAATTCTTTAATAAGCTCTACGATTGCCCGACAAAAATTGTACGTCTAGGAGATGACACTGAGTTGTGTGTCAAAGGTATAGGGACAGTCTATATTAAGAAATTGCTAAATAATCAATGGCACGATTCGGAAATTAATGATGTTCTTTACATCCCAAATCTCAAGAAGAATTTAATTTTGGAAGGAGTTCTAACGGAGAAAGGTTATATTATTAATAAAGAAAAATGGCACGCTAATATTTTTGATATGGATAGAAGGTTGGTGGCATATGCACACAAGCAACCGAATAATTTATATCGAGTACTATTTAAAACGGCAGTATATAAAGAGACACTGATCTGTGATGCCAAGAAGTCCCGACTGGAGGAAGCGTTCCAATCAGACAAGAAAGCTACTAGAGAAAAGTATGAGAATGCATTGGTTGTGATGAGAGAAGAGATTAAGAGTATGCAGCAACAGCATCAGGCCGAAGTCAACAATTTGAGAGCAAAGATCACATATGTGACGCAGGAGAGAGAGAAAGAGAGGGCAGATCATTTAGCTATGATGAAGGAGCTTCACATGAAATTCAATGTGGAAAGGAAAAGCAAAGAGAAGCTGGAAGATAAATACATAGCAAATAGTGAAGCTCAAGTATCCTGTGGACCTGGAGAAGCGAGTGCGCAACCTCAGCGGCGAGTTGGAAGCGGCCCAGCGAAGACTGGCGCGGGCCGAGGCTCGCACGTCTGAGACGCCACTGTTGCTGGTGCGACTGCAGGAGAAAATGGCACTGTTGGAGCAGACACTCTGTGGCTATTAGAGAGGAGCAAATCAAAGCAAAACGCGCGGAGGAGACCTCCCGAAAAGTTTGCGCCCGTCAAGAGGAGAGGGTCGCTCTATTGGAGAGTAAACTCGCAGAACTGTCGCAGACAGTCGGCGAGTATGACGCGAAGAAACGCCGGGACGAGCGATTGATCGGGCAGTTGAAGCAGGCGATGAACACGCAACTGCTGGGCACGCTGTCCAACGACGGACCGGACCAGCCGCCTCAAAAGAGCGAAACAGACAACGAGAAACTAGCCGACAGCGAATACTTGCAAAACCTCATCGACAAAATACACATCCTCAAAAAGGAACTTTTGGCCGAAAACGAAAAACTCGGCTGCCCCATACAAACATCATCCATATTCAAGCTCGACGGCTTCGAGAACGTCCACTTAAAATGCAAAGAAGAGTATCAAAATCTGAAGTTGGAATACGAAAACTACAAGAAGCAAACGAAGAGAGAAGTTAGCGGGGACGTGAACAGTGAGAATGAGATTAGTATATTGAACTTCGAAATTGATACTTTGAGGGGAAAGTTGGAGACGTATGGTATGGTGATTGAAGAAGTGAAAGAGGATAAGGCTGATATGATGAAGCTGTATGAAGAAAAGCTAAAAAACGAGAAAGACAGCAACAAAGAGCTAACATCAGACCTCAAGACCAGAGTGCTGGCACTCGAGAAGCAAGTTCATTCGCAGCGCAACAGATACGCGGCTCTGCTCGAAGAGACAGACAACTACATGCGAGCGCGGAATGACAGGTCGAGAAAAGTCAGCGCGGAGGAGAGCCAAGGAGCCGTTATGTTGTCAGATGTGACGTCACCACCGCATATGTTACACTATGCGCACGAGTTGGCGAGGAAGGATCTAGACATCTCTCAGTTGAAGAAGGATGAGCACTCTTAGGAGGGAACTTTGAGAGATTGCCAACGTGATTCGACGATAGACAAAGAGCAGTTCAAAGAAGTGCTACGGACGTTAAGAGAAGAAATTGAAAGATTACGCCGCACGAAGCATATAGATGTAAGATACCATTACGTGCGTGAACGGTATGAGGGCAGAAACATAACCATCACATGCATCAGTACGAATGAGCAACTCGCCGATGGTTTGAACTTTTCGACTCAGTGGGAGATTTTTTTTTTTTTATTTTTTTTTGTCCGTACACCTCGCTACATCCTACCTAAGTGGGAGTGTTAGAAATAGGTAGGATTTGGTTTGAATAACCAACCTTTTTATTAGTAACCTGTTATGTTGATTATGTTCTGGTTGTTATGACAAGACTGTCATTGTCACATTAAAATAACTATACTAGAAAAAAAAAAAAAAACTATACAAGACTACCGACGGGTTAGTAGTGTTGAGAGAGGGTGAGAGCTCCAACTGGTTGATCTCAAGAGTCCAATTTATAAAATGTTTTAAGTTGAAATCGCCCATTTGCCAAAGGCAATTATAAGGAGAGCGACATCTTCGGGAGTAAAGTAAAAGGCTTGAGATGCGCGCAAATACCAGACTATACTAGACTATTATATTATAGGATATACTAAGCTTATATACAACTTACTACAAAACTACGTGATGAATATAAATATACCTTATCTGTGACGGTCGTCAACTTATCTTAACATTACGTGGAAATAGATATTTACGCATATCTGTGGCGGGCGTATGTGCCGGCACAGCCCAAATTAATAAATTTATCACCAGGATGCGTCATCATTAAATCACTGAGTTTATTCGAAAAATTTAGCAACTGTTCACTATAAGAATGTGTTAAGTTCTCTTCACAGAGATATAGTGAACATATGTGAATGTTATACGATAATTTAGGTCGTTCGCAACTAGTACTAATAGTCACCCAAATATCCTCAGCCGAGCTACGCCAGTCCTGCCTCTCAGTCACGATAAGATTGTTCCGTACCGCGAGCAACACTCCTCCACCCAAAGACTGCTTAGTACGAGCATAATCACGATCTCTTCTCCAAACCAAATATCTCGAGTCGAATAATTCAGAGCTGTGTTTACTATCTAGAAGCCAGGTCTCCGTAAGCGCAATTACATCATAGCTATTCAGGTAAACATTCCGTAAAAAATTAGTAGTTTTAGTTCGCAGGCCACGAACATTCTGATAATATAAGTCAAGCATTTTTACTATTAGCTATAAAACAGTAACATAACTCAATAAACTTAAAATATAAATTTAAATCAAAGAGCATGCTACTAATTATTAGAATTATAAATGAAAAATAAATACACAATTGTACTTGCATACGCACGGTTACAAAGACGACGTTCATCATATATTTAAAAAGTCGAGTAAACAACAACATAGGTTCAAGCGAAGATAGTCCTTGATTACTCCTAAGCGACAGCGCAATATCGCAGTGGCACACACTGCAAAAAAGTTTCAATACTCTGCCTACTACCATAACTGTTTTTTGCCCATTCTTCACACAAAAGATAATCCGTTGAGCAATGATTCTCAAACTATACGCACCTCTCCCGCACCGCTTTAAACTTAAACTAGTATTATAAACCCTTGGGGTAAGTAGTAAATTATAATGTGATATGAAAAAATAAACTAAGCACGCGCTATTCTTGAAACGTCGTTCTCCGATTGAATATTTAACACCGGGGAAAGCTCGTCTCTTCTTACGAGGATCTTTGCGTTCTTGACCCATACATATTGGAAACCCTTTTCTTGAGCAATTTTCTTTGCTGACGTAAGGAGGTTTTTGTTATGAATTGTCAGGTGATCATTGACAAAAATCCTTTGACTTCCCTGAAGTCCGAGGTCAGATGGCGTAATAGGCGAATTTTTAATAGCCATTCGGGAAGCTGCAACGAAATCATCTCTGATGTAGCGGTTGTTGAAACACACTATAATGGGTTTAATATGATTCGGGTCCCGTGTCTGAACTCGAGTCGCGAAAGGACATTGTCCATTTTCGGCTAAGCGTGGACAGAATGTACGAGGTAATACGAGATAACCACTGATTATAAATAATTCCATTACGAATATTTTCGATTATCTAGTTGTGTAAATTGACAGTTAAAACTTAAAGGGAATTTATATGAAACACAGTCTTTAATCAGTCGACCGGACGACATTTTATTTTCGGTATTGCCATGTTAAAAACATAATAAATCACCAATTACACATAAATCACTTTGTGGTCTCTAAAGTAGCACTTTTAGTACCAATTTTTCTTTCACATAAATAAAGTACATCAATGCAAATGTATTAATACAATACATGCGCGATTCGTCGCATTTAATCGTTGTTCAAATTGACAAAAAAAAGCTCGATTTGTGGGTAAACTATGGCATGGCAATACTAGACAAAAATAAAAATAAACAATTGTCACCGGCGGCGGTCAGGTCACTCACGCCACAGAACACAATAAAAACCTTTCGTTCTGTGTTTGCCGTTTCGATAATTCGTGAATATGTTTGTTTTCTACTATGGCTTGTTATAATGGACCCCGATTCCGCATTTGTTGATGTGTTATTGTTATTGAAATGTTATTTTATTTGAACATAACCTCTCAGTAGACATACAGGAAAAACTCACGACACAGGCATATTGACACAAAATAATTACTGTTATTGGTTTCTTACCAACCTGTACTACAAAGCCTAATAGTTAGTTTCGATTCAAATGTCTGTTCACGTTTAGCCCATACAAAGTGGACAATGTCCTTTATCAAGTTTTTGGCTATAGGATACTGTACACGCCTTCCGATAGAACAGACAATATCTATTAGATTTTCGTTTTTTCCCTGTGGGATACCCTTCAGCTCAACGTTGTTTAGTCTGTCCCATTGCTCCTTATTTTGGAACTCGACCGATAATTTGTCGACTACGGATTGGGTAGTCTCCAGCTCAGATACACGTGTCTCGATTCTGTCAGCTCTCGAAGAAAACTCGCTGATGGACTTGTTTACGGTATCGAGGGAAGATTTGATCGCAGTAAAACCATCTTTTAGGTATTTTACATCTTCAATAAGATCATTGAGAGGCGCGAGCTTCTCTGAGACTGCCCTGATTTCATTCAGAAGAATGTCCAGACGGGCGTCGACGCGGGTCTCACTTCCATCCGCTGACTGACCCGGCATCGGAGATCCAGCTTGCGATAACTTGCATTTCGGGCAGCGCCAAGTAGCCTTCCTGCTGCCCAGTTGGCGATATCCCTTCTCGGTAATACCAGCACAATGAAAATGAAGCTCTCGATTACAGGAGTAACAGCGGGCTCCATCAGTAAGTACCACGTCACAGACGTAGCACAGTTCCGATGGGTGCGACATTATGTTTGAGAAACACTGGTTATTAAATCGGTCACTTATAGCACGAGGTGTTGATGTGCGCGTCCGTATACCGCTGAGGCTACGCTGCCACTGTATGTTGTTTGTAACGCGGTTGGCTTAGTACTGGGTTAGGTTAGTTTAGGTTAGGTTGGTTGGTAATCCCTGCTTGGCGTAAGAGGCCCCTAAAAGGGAACCGGAGTTATGGGCGTTCAGACTTCCAACTCTGAACGCCTATGACTCCAAGACGACGACTGGGAGGGCACCTGAAGCTCTCCCAGGGCGGTCGCTGGCGGTTGCAAGCGGTCGGGGCGGGGGCCCTTGATCGCAACAGTGCGCCGCGAGGAGTTTACGACGGGATTGGTTGTGGCCGTTCCCGTCGTGAAGTGGGAGGAAGTTGAGATGCTTCCTCCCTGGGTGCTGGGGACAGTTCCGGTGCGTGTCACCAGCGGTCCCGGAGCTGCCCTCACCATGCACCATGACGGCCACCCCGGGGGTTTTTAGTGGGTGCAAGCCCCACATAACCGCCCTGGCGCCCCCGCGCCTCGGCGGTATCCGTCAGGGATTTTCCCCCGGGAATCAAAAAAAAAAAAAAAAGGTTAGGTTGGCTTTGTACTGGGTTAGGTTAGGTTAGAATAGGTTAGGATAGGTTTTTTTTTTCTGGGCATGCAATCTTTTTCCTCTAACAGGAGTCAGAGTCCTTGTGAAACTTTTTATTTTAATCAATTCTTTTTACAATTTTTACCGTGGATGTTGCTCTTTTCTTCCAATCGTTCTCTTTTTCTTTTTCTTTTCTCTTTGCTTTTTTTTTTTACTATTTACAATATTATTTGTCTATATTACTATTATTAGGACACAAATTGTGTATACTAACATACATTCTTATATACTATTTTATTCACAACGGTGTTCCTACTTATGGCGGCCAAGAATATTGAACGGTCCAAAAATTTGTTTATTTCCGTTCCTTTTATCCTAATCTACCCAAATTTGGGCTCGTTTCGTAGGGTTTTTTTGGTTCTTTAATTAATAATTTGATCAATATTAAATGTAAAAACATTTTTTCTAGGGGTGCTTTTAAGGGTACTTCTTAGCAACCCCTAAAATTAAAAAAATTCACTCCGTCAATTTAATTAAGAAAAAATTCAAAAATTTTTAAATCATAAAACTAATTAAAACACATATAATCAAATAATAAAAAGTACAGGTCAAGCCAACCAATCGAAATTTAAAAATATTTAAAATTTTAACAAATCTTGAAAAATCTCTATTAGGTCCAAAAATAGTCGGATTTTAATTCTAAAAACGGTTCTTAGTTAATAAAAATGTTCCACATCCAGATAAATATCCAGTTTTAACAATATTTTGCTCCTTCAGGAAACATGTGCGTTTTGACGACTTATTTTTTTGGCTCTACCGTCAGCATATTTGATGGTAGAGTCCGTTAAAAAATTTCAAAATAAAGTACTCACGACGGTCAATTTAATAAGTCCAGAAAAAGTATATGTTGCAGATCGCTTTTCAGCGCGACGATCGCAATAGTGGTAGAAAATTGTAAATTTTCAATACAATTAATGAAATGTCACTATTTAATGGCAACACTAATGTCAAAGCGACCCAAAACACTATCCACCATGTAAACACTGCCAAAGCACACAATAAGGCACTTTGTTTTACACAAATCGATGCACTTTTGGATTTTTTCCAATTTTTTTAATGCGGAGCAGGTTTATTTTTGTGGCGCTTCGGTAAACGGGTTAGGTTAGGTTAGGTTTTTTTTTTTTTAGTTACACTTCTTTTCCACCTCGTGGGGGAGGCGCCTTTTCATATCATAGTTTTTAATTTCCTGGCGTGTCCTTGTAGTTCTGCTTAGTTATAATATATATATATATAGAAAAAAAAAGGCAAATATATATATTTTGACACGCCAGGAATTTATATTCTTAGTTAGTGTTTTTTTTTTACTCACATAAATAAAAAATATATAAATTATGACTAAGTTTACACAATTAATATTACTGATAATTAACAATACATTGACTGAGGTGGAGCTGTTTACATAATGTCAATTTAAATAATGTCAAAATTATAATAGTAAAAATGTAATAATTAAATATAACACTGCCGCACGATCTCCCTCATGAATGCCGCCAGGACTGGGCGCGTTGTTTTGTCCTGTAGGAGGTTCGGAAGGTTCGACTTAGTTAGCCATATTATTGTTTGTGTCTACAGACCTCCGAGAGATGAAAAAGGCCATGGCAATTTTGAAATATTCGAGAAAATTATGGAGGAAGCCCTCATTAAACTTTGTAATAACAGAAAAAAGTTAATTATTTGTGGCGATCTTAATGTAGATCTGCTTGTAGATACAACACTGAAGCGAAGATTAATAACTCTGTTCAAATCATTTAATTTATATCATGTATTTCTAGAGCCGACTAGAATTACACTTACCAGCCAAACTTGCTTAGATAACGTTTTTTGTGACTGTGCATTCACAAGTAAAAATGTAATTAACTGTTTACCAACCGATCACAGTGGTCAAACAGTTTCATTCCAAATTACTAGTGAAAATAAGACTGATCCATCATTTTATAGGCCTATTACATCCAATAGACTAGAGATGTATATGAAAAACTTAGATATGGGTTTGCCAGTACCGGATTTTGATGAACAGAACCCGAACAAAATCTATTCTGACTTCTTCAACATTATTCAAACAGAATTCAATACAGTTTTTAAATTAAAGAAAGTCAGTGCCAACAACGGTAAATCTAAATTTAACGACTGGGCAACATTTGGAATTCGTAAAAGTAGAGGTATCTTGTATGATCTTTATGAACAAAAAACCTATAACTTTGATATAAAATTTCATGACTATGTTAAAAAATATTCCAAAACTTTCAAGTTGTTTTGTAGAACTGCAAAAACTTTTCACATAAATAGAAAAATACAAAATTCAAATAATAGAATGAAAACGGTTTGGCAAATCATAAACCGTGAAACTGGCAAAGTTATACCAAGGGATAATGATTTCTGCTTAAAGATAGGTGATGATGTTGTTAAATCCAACGCTGAGGTAGCTCGAGCTTTTGAAACATTCTTCACCAATGCACCCTTACTCACAACAGAGCGTCTAAATTCATCTCCATATGAAGCAGAGACTTTGTTAAAAAACAGCACTAGCATCAGTAATGTAGATTTTAAATTTTGTCATGTATGTCCCCAGGATATTGTCAAAACGTATAGATTACTTAACTTAAAAAATACTGAAGACCTGTGGGGTATGTCAGTCAAAGTCAATATATCATCAATATATCAGTTCAATAATACTTGTTATAGCCCCACACCTAGCTTATATATTTAATAAATGTGTTGATGATGGAGCTTTTCCAGACCTCATGAAACACAGTAAACTTATACCTCTGTTCAAGTCGGGATACAAGGGTGATCCGTCAAATTTCAGACCAATATCGGTTCTTCCAGCACTAAGTAAAATTTTTGAAAAGATTATACTCAATCAAATGCTCTCACACTTCAACAGTACAAAACAACTCCACGCCAAGCAATACGGTTTCACTAGGGGTAAATCGACTACGGATGCAGGTATTACCCTTATATCTCATATTTATTCTGCATGGGAAGCCGCACAGGAAGCTATCGGTATTTTTTGCGATCTGTCGAAGGCATTTGATTGTGTTGATCATAACACGTTACTAATGAAATTAAATCATTACGGAATTAGAAATAAAGCGTTGGATCTACTAAGATCATACCTAAGCAATAGAATTCAAAAGGCAGAAGTCAACGGCGTTAAATCTGATGGATCGGGGGTAAAAATTGGCGTTCCACAAGGTTCCATATTAGGCCCTTTCTTATTCCTGGTATATATTAACGATCTGTCTATTATGGTGGAGAAATTGACTAACATAGAGTTGTTTGCTGATGACACTTCACTGGTCTTCAAAATTGAAAGACAAAAAGAAGATTTTGATGATGTCAATAGAGTATTATCTTTAACCTTGAATTGGTTCACAGTTAACAATTTATTGTTAAATGCTGGTAAAACCAAATGTATCAAATTCTCACTTCCAAATGTCAGGCAAGTTGGAACCAGTTTAGTGTTGGACAGCAATACGTTAGAATTAGTAAATGACACGAAATTTCTTGGAATAACCATTGATAACAAATTGCAGTGGGGACCCCACATAGAAAAATTGGCTGGTAAATTAAGTTCTGCGGCTTACGCTGTTAGGAACATCAGACAAAACACGGATGTGGCTACATCTAGGCTAGTATATTTTAGTTACTTTCATAGTGTCATGTCCTATAGTATCTATTTGTGGGGAAAAGCAGCGGATATTCAAACTATTTTTATTTTACAGAAAAGAGCTATTCGAGCAATTTATAATTTAAAACGCACAGACTCCTTAAGACAGCTTTTAAAGAAATTGACATACTAACTTTAGCTAGTCAATTTATTTTCGAAAATATAATGTACGTACGCAAGAACCTTACAAAATTTCCCAAACTTAGCGATAGCTGTAATGTTAACCTAAGAAATAATCACAGACTACTTGCGCCCCGGTTTAGACTCGCGAAGGTTAGCAATTCTTTCAAGGGTCAATGCATTCTCTACTACAACAAGATACCTCTGGAGATCTTGACATTGCCATTTGAGCAATTTAAAATCCATGATAAATTCCACGCCTCAACCGAACGGGCGTGGAATCTTGGTAGGGTGGTTTTCACCAGGAGTATTACACATGGTACTGACCTTTGACGCCGTAGACCGGAATTCGAAAGCTCAATTCGATGCAGGAATACGGGATAAGGAGCACAAGGGATGGGGGGAGAGGAGTCGAATCTTACTCTCGTCGTAGCCCGATGCTGTCGCCGTCGCTGCCGAACGCGACGAATTGGGGACCAAACCACTTCAAGCTTCACAACACGAAGCACTCACTCCGATGACGTGAATCTACTTATTCCCGACGATTGTTCCGTGCTTATTATAATTAACACTCCGACCAGGCCCGACACCTGTGTTAGACAATTATTACTACTGAAATACAGCCAAGGCCCGAACGCCATGTGCCGACATTTTTTCTCACGTCAAGAAAGTAACCTCTAACTCGTCATCTCGTTTCTATACAAGTGACAGCTGCTAGTTCCGTTTCCGTTCCGAGTCGCGCAACAAAAGGAGGTGCGTTCCGAAGCATAAATATTAAACAATCCATGTTAAAGCGACTTTGTCGAAAAAGGGATATTACAATGTTTAAGATTACTTAAATGATGGGTCTGTATGGGGTTAATCTGGCTCAACACAGACCTTGCTGTTAATAATTTTGTAATTATTTATTCCTGCTTATTAATTATGATATTGACTAAATATTATATTTTGTATTAGTTAAGCATAAGCAATTATTAAAAAGAGATCTAAAAATCAATCTGTGGGAGTTTCTACGCCCTTCTTCTCCCACAGTGGTCCAATGTAGAGAAGGGGCAAAAAATTACGATTGCTAAGTATATGTAAACATCTACAGTAATAAAGACATTTGGTATTTGGTATTTGGTTATTTGGCCACCCATGACCATCTCGGCCTCGAACCTTCTCCTCCAACAATACAACGGACACTCTATAAAAATGTGCAGCGGGTCCTCATCCACATCACCACAGGGGCATGTGGGACTGTCCTTCAGTTTGAACCTATGTAGGTACTAAAGGAACCCGCCATGCCCCGTGAGCGCTTGGGTGAGGAATTTGTCGGGCTGCACATGGAGCATCGTGCGGTGTGCTTGGGCGACATCTGGGAGGAACGCTTTGGTGACTGAAGCGGTGTCTCCGGATTCGTACCGGCTCTGCCATTCGGCAATGGACACCTGCCGTATCGTTCTTTTAGCGAACGATACTGGGTACCGGTCGTAGTCCGCACGGTTTTTTTGTGGGCCGCACGTTTTGCGAGCTCGTCTGCTCGCTCGTTGCCGGGCGTCCCCACGTGCGCCCGTACCCTGAACAGCCGCAGCTCACCACCCGCTGCCTTCAACTCTGTGGCTGCGCGACGTGTTGCAAGCGCCAGCGGGTGGGTCACTCGGCCGCTCGACAGGAGCTCCAGAGACGACCGCGAGTCATCGAATATGTTAATGACGGACTCTTTGCGATCTCGAGCCCGTTCCACTGTCATTTTGATTACGTACATTTCCGCCTGGAAAACTGTACAGTATGGTTCCAGGCGGAATGTTCTAAAGGCCGCTTCCACCCCATCCTTCCACCAGGTGAAAGCGGCCCCACCCCGCCCCCAATGTTACTGCCGTCAGTGCAGACTTGGGGGCCGACGATGTTAAGGTGGTCGACAGTGGTGGGCGCGAAATCTTCCAGGCACTCGAATGTCAGTGGTTCGTCTCGCGCTGGATGTGGTGCCTCCGCAAAGGGGGCGCGTTCCTCTATTTTCCTATATGACGGGATATCGCCCATTGGCCCGCCCCTCTTTGCCTCGTAAAGTTTAACTTGTTCTTTGATTCTGATATCAAGGGGGAGCAGGCCAGCCAGTACCAGTGCAGCGTGTAGGGAAAGGGTCCTATAACCCTTTACTATCAAAATTCAAAAAGAGTTTATTTCCATAAGAAACACATAGGTAACATTTGGAGAATGTCAAATCTTAAACTAACACATGTATAAGGTACAGGGAAATATAGAACTCAATTTGAATTCCGTCACCTCAATGTTTTAGATGCTGGAGGCAAAGAGGCGACTAAAAACCTCCAGCTTTATACGTTATTTTTTACAGATCTTCTGGAGGAACCCCCGCTGTACAGAATTGAGTACTTTTTGTGTCATCTGTTTGTCAGCGGCGGTTCCCCAGACGCTTGCCGAGTAAAGGATTATAGGCTCCACTACCGCGACGTAGATTGTCCTGACTACCTCCGGATTCAGCCCCCACGTGGTTTTTGCGGCGCAGGCGAGCTGTTTATATATGTTGGTCGCCTTTTTACATACGGCTACCATGTGGGAGCCGAACGTAAGTTTACGGTCGATGATGACTCCCAGAAGCTTTATCTCCTCCACTAGTGCAATCGGTACGCCGCCCATCTGGATGTGGGGGTCATCATACTTGAGCTTTTTTGTGACGACCATTGCACTGGTTTTATGGAGGGCGAATTTAAGCTTATTTCTAACCCCCCAGGAGAAGACTGCCGCCAGGATTCTGTTGGCTTCAGCCTCCAGGGCCACCACCGACTTTCCGCAGAATATCAGGACCACGTCGTCTGCAAAGGCCTGGCTATAGACTTCCATCTCATTGAGGAGGGGATTGAGCACCTCATTCCACAGGGTGGGTCCAGATATTGAACCCTGGACACAACCCTTTGTGGTGCTCTTTTCCGCCTCCCCTCCAGCAAACTTGATTTTCACCCTCCTTTCCCTAAAGTAGTCTTCTATAATGTTATATAGGTTATCCGGGCACCCCGATTCTAATAATTGCAGTTTAATAGCCGGCCACCAGGCGTTGTCGAACGCCCCCTCGATGTCGAGAGACACAACTATAGCAACATTCTTTCGTTTAACTTCTGCTTGTATGTGTGTCACCGCATCATAGAGGGCGTCTTCGGTGGATCTTTGTGGCATGAAGCCATACTGCTGTACTGGAGTCGCTTTACTACCATTTTCTCCAGCACTTTGTCCAAGACAGAGAGGAGGCCAATCGGTCGGTAAGATTTGGGCTGCGCATAATCATCCTTCCCGGGCTTTCTCAGCACGCAAATGGCCGCCTCTTCCCATGACCTCGGGAAGCATAGCAGCTGCTACTCTCACGAAGTCTTCCGCGACCCCAATTGCTATCGTTGCCGCTGCGCCGTCATATCTCGACTCGACCCCGCAAGCACCACACACTCCTCTGGGGACCGCCGAGAGTGACTGTTCGCCCGCTACCTTACCGCGGCCTGCCGTGTGCGCCCCGCCCGAGCCGAGCACATGTGCGGAGCCGCCGATCGCCCCGGCGCCCGCAACCTCGACCCTCGTCGCGACGCCGCGCGGTGCGCCCGCGTCGGCCGCTCTGCTCCGGGTGCGAGCGCAGCTTCGTGCGGCCGAGGAGGCGAGCGTGCGCGCAGATGTGTCCGCCGTCGGGGAGGTAACGCCGAGTGACGCTGGCGAGGACTCCGTATACTGCCGGTCCGGGGCGCCCCCGGGGGTCTGCCTGAATGATATCCCCAAAAGCGGCAAATGAGATTCTCCTGAAGACACGGTCTGAGATTGAGAAGTCTGGCAATCTCAAAAGGGAAATAAAAGTGGCGGTGTGCGCGGGACTACAATCCCTATATGAAATGATACTATCATCGGCGGATTCTCGCGCACACCACATTACAAAGTATTTCCGAGAGAGAGCGGCGACAATGCGCACTCGGGTGTTGGAGGACGCCGTCTGCAGAAGCTGCGAGAAACGCAGGAGCGCGAACTCGCTGCGCTAGCGTGCGTGCTGGGAGAGGTGCTTAAGGAGGTAAAGGCGACGAGGCTATTGGTGGTGCACGATGTGCTGGAGGAGTTTAAGCACACGCGGGAGGACGCAGAGAGGAAGTCGCGGATGCGTAACGCCTGCGACGCGTCGGCTCTCGCACAATTGACTTCGCGTATGGAAACCGTCAGCGCCCAACTTGATGCATCCACGGATGCAACAGCTCTCAGCGCTCTCTCGGCTCGCCTTGAACAGATGGGTTAGGTTAGGTTAGCTTAGGTTGGGTTAGGCTAGGCTAGGTTAGGTTAGGTTAGGTTAGGTTAGGCTAGGCAAGGTTAGTTTAGGTTAGGTTAGGTTTGGTTAGGTTAGGTTTGGTTAGGTTAGGTTAGGTTAGGTTAGGTTAGGTTTTTTTTTTTTTTTTTCATTATAAATTACAATTCTATAGACACTATTTGTCCGTACCCTTTTTAAGACTGTACATTTTTTGCTTAATTAATTATGCGTTTTTAATTTGCTATTAGTAACTTCGAAGAGTTACAGAAGACTGATAAAATAAATATTTATATTTATCTATATATCAGTCCGCTCCGTCGCGCCGTATGATACACACGCGCCTCGAGTTTCCCGCTCCATAGCGCCCGCGCTCACACCAATATCATTCGCCCGGCGCGTGACGCAGCGCGTTCCACCTAACATGTCCCAGCTGCAATGATAACTTCACCAATGGTGCACACTGTTCAAAGAGCCTTAAAGTTTACTGCTTCCAATGTGCTCAAATTACCGAATCAAACTATCGCATACTCGGTGCTAGACAAGCCATGCTGGTATGCAAGTCTTGCAAGACCACTGATCGTACTCAAGTCCGCGCCGCCGGAACGCCGCAGATTGATTCACCCTCAGCTCCTTCCAACACCGCTTCCAACCACGGGAACCAAGCTCTGGTAACCTCAACCATAGAAACAGTTTTGAACGAACTACGTCATGGTATCGTCACGATCAACCAAACTCTCCAGTCGCTCCCACAACTGACTGCATCAGTGGCTGAGATACAATCCAGCATCAAAACATTTGAAGGAAGCCTGGCTGCCACAGCTGTTGAAGTGTCGTAACTACATGAAAACACTGAAATCATCGAAAAACGCCTCACCCATCTCGAAAATGATCCAGTGAAATGCACAGACTACCTTCAGCTTCAAGAAAAAGTGGCCCTACTCTCTGAGGAGAATAACAATAAAGAACAATGGAATCGATTAAACAATATCGAAATTAAGGTTATCCCAATGTCAGCCACGGAGAATCTACTAGACATTATTGTTAAAATCGGCACGACTATCTCACGGCCCATACTACACGAAAACATCAACTTTATAACACGAACTCGATCCTACACAGACTGCAAGCCCATCATAGCATGCTTCCTAAACCGTTACATCAAAGATGACTTCCTAGCTGCAGCCATGAAACTCAAGGGACTGACAGCATCACAGCTTGGCTTTGCCAGCAACTCTAAAGTCTACATCAACGAGCATTTAACATCCGATAATAAGAAACTCCTAACCAAGACAAAAGAAGCAACAAAACTCCACGGCTGGCAATTCGTCTGGGTCAAGAACGGCAGGATACAAATAAGAATGAACGAAACTTCCAAGATTCACGTCATAAATACTGAAGTCGATATACATAAATTCGTGAAGTGACTTCTAATCATATTGTGTATCGCCATACTTCTCAATTTATACCTATTTTGTTCAACGGATCTGCCACTGCAACAAGTTACAAGTAAACAGCCGAACTATATACCTAGTCGGTCCATAAGTTCTGTCACAAATATTTTGCCGCATAGTAAATAATACCAAGTTTTATTTTATTTAATACTATATATGGTTTGATAGCTCATTAAATACTGATAAATTAGAACGATTATTGGATTTAAATGCTTAAAGCCATATTACACAAATGCTAGTTTCTTCAGAGATTTTGCACTTTTTTACCCAATCAAAAATACGGACGTGATTCACTTTATCTTTTCTCCATGACTCTTAAAACCTTTCAAACTTTCGTGAGATTTTAGTCAGAACCCTCCCTGAATCCGTTACCTTCATTTTGAAGCATAAGATAACTATGTCTGGGTAAAACTAATTTTCATATTCACATTTTACGTAGTGTACTTGTTGCCCACAAAATCATTTTTATACGTTTTTCTGAAAACGTAAAAAGTACGTAAAGTTCTCTTTGGGAGCAGTTGGAACTGAAAGCTAACAGAAAATCAAATGCTAGTTGTTAAGCATGGTCTAAAATCGAGGTTTCAGAATAAATAAAAAAAACCTTGTTGGTTATCTGGAACACTGTTTTTTTATTAAATTTGTGGTAAGTGGTATTTTTGTCAGTTGCGGCGTGTTTTGGGTTCGCGATTGTCTCAAGTTATAAGGTTTTTTGTCATATTGCGATAATCGTACAAAATGTATTGTATTGCAATTTGATTCGGATAAAATAAGCTTTTTAATCATGTATAATACGAATAAGAAAAAGTTTATTGCTGAATTTTATCTATCAAAAACCTTGTGACAGAACTTAAGGACCGACTAGGTATATACTTATTGCTATCATGCCTTTCTGCTATTACATAAACAATTGCTGTTACGAAATTCGCCTAAATTAACTAGCAAACCTACTCAGACAACCACATTGCCATTCATGCCTTATAAACAACTCACATTGTACTTTATAACATACCTACTGGCTATTAAACCTACCCACACAACTATTCTGCAACTCACGCCTTACAAACAAATCACATTGTACTTAAATATATACCTACTTGCTATTGCTAATAATTCAACTCACAAAATCATACCACCATTCACGCCTTATAATATAATCTCGATGTACTTTATAACATACCTACTTGCTAACTCACTCGCTTTCGTTCGATCTACGCTGCTATTTACCCATACAACTGTTCTGCTATCGCTACTCGCCAACTCATTACTGAACTATTCTACTAAACATTTAATGCCATCCAAACTCCTACTGATTACTGGCAAAAACCAGTTCTTTCGCCCAGGTAACAACATAAACACTTTAATTGGCCCAAACCCAATCAAATACTGTAAATATCATAATAACGATAAGCTAATACTCTATGACGACTCACTTATACTATTTATTACCAGCCGTTATGCATCAACTACAACATTATGACAAAATGTGTAGCACGCACACAAACTAGCAAACAATACCGCTACATACAGGATTATCACGTCTATGTTATAAAATACATTCAGCTTAAATACGATCCTCTAACATTAAACTACCTTTGCAAAATACTACCCATTATCACAATCACAGCTCACCCAATTAACATAAACAGGTACCCGTTAGTTGGTACCGACTGTTAGGCACAAATGCTTAACATTTACTATCAAAATGTTAGAGGATTGCGCTCAAAAACTACTTTAGACGTAATGTAGACTTATATCCTAATTATCAGATAATTGTGCTATCTGAGACTTGGCTGCTGGAAAGTGTGTCTAGCGCAGAATTATTCAGCAACGATTACTGGGTATTTAGAAGGGATGGCAACTATGAAACCACAGGTCAGAGCAAGGGTGGCGGTATCCTCATCGCTATCCGGTCTGAACTACAAGTTGTCGAACGAAAGGACTGGTGCTCGAGCGCGGAGGATTTATGGGTGAGTATCACATTAAAATCTAACTTAGGTAAAAAGACTAGCCTACACATATGCTGCCTATACTTGTGCAAGGAAAACAATGGCCTGTCATTTAATTCTCAACTATCTAACCATGCTACCAATGTCACCGCACTGTCATACGAAAATCCCGACGATAAAATAATTATACTAGGTGATTTCAATATGAGTAGCATCAACTGGGTACCTTGCAGCGATAACTCCCAGTTAATCCCTATTCACTCCAACTCTGTTGACCATCTAGAACTCATCGAATTAATGACACTGTGTGACTTCAAACAATTTAATGGAATTCCAAACTATCAAAATAAAATTCTGGACCTCGTCCTCGCGAATGACACCGTGGATGTAACTAGATGTCTTGAGCCCCTGAGTAAGGTAGACAATTATCACCCACCACTAGTTATCAAACCACATTATGTTGTATCAAAAACTATAATACCTAAATGTCGACAGAGATACCAATATAACATGGGTGACTATGCTTCTATTTGTTCTGAGCTAGACGAATTCAATTGGCAAGATATTCTTTTATCGGGCACGATTGATGATGCCGTATACCTCTTCAACAGTACTCTGACAACGCTAAGAAACAAATATGTACCTCACAGGCAAATAAAGAAAAGCAAATACCCTCCTTGGTATTCACCAGCCCTTAAAAAATCACTCAACGAAAAACTCAAATATCACAAAAAATTCAAGATATATGGGAACTTAGCTGATAAACACCCGTTCATGTTACTAAGAGAGCGTTGCAAGCGAACAGAATCATTATGTTATGGTAATAACATAAGAGCTGTGGAAGTCTCAATCAAAATCGACCCTCGAGCCTTTTGGTCTTATATGAAGGACAGGAAGGTGAACAATGCATATCCCTGCTCAATGACATATGGTAACCAAGCACACGATACCGGAGAGGGGATAGGATATGCGGCGCTTTTTCTGACTTCTTCGGATCTACCTACTTAGACAACAGCACTCCCAGCTCCACAACTACTACCGGCAACGACTCCGACATGGGCCTACGTCAGTCTCGGACATAAACTCAATAGAAATATTAGAAAATGAAGTATTCAAGCTATCAAAAACACTAGACATGAACAAGGGTCCTGGACCGGATGATATCCACCCAATGCTGATCACTAACTGCGCGATGAGTATGTTTCGACCTCTTTGTGTACTTTTTTCAAGATCACTACAAGAAGGCATCGTACCCACGGTTTGGAAATCGGCATTGGTAACACCAATTCACAAAAAAGACTCTAAAAACAAAGTAGAACACTACCGTCCGATCTCAAAGCTTTGTGTCTTTGCCAAAATGCTGGAAAAAATTGTTCACAGGCAGGTATATGGTGCGCTTAAGCATACTTTTAGTCCTTTACAACATGGCTTCATGCAGGGCCGTTCAACAACAACAAATGAAGTACTTTTTGTAGAGGATGTACTTGATGGTATGGAGGGGGGTGAACAGGTTGATGCGATCTATACAGATGATTTCAAAGCGTTTGACCGGATTGATCATCGTATCCTTTTGTCCAAACTTCTATTTGCAGGGATCCGTGGTGATTTGCTGAAGTGGTTCTCTTCATACGTAGACAACCGTAGCCAATCAGTAGCACTAAATGGATTCACCTCGGCAGCCATCACGATCCCCTCAGGTGTACCCCAAGGCTCTATTTTGGGTCCCCTACTATTCACGATATTTGTTAAGGACATTGATGGCTGTTTCCGAAACTCGAAGGCTCTTCTTTTCGCAGATGATATGAAGATTTATAAGGTTATTAACTCAATATCCGATAGCCAACTCTTTCAAGAAGATATTAGATCCCTTGAGCAATATTGCAGACTAAATAAACTGGACCTAAACGTTAATAAGTGTTGTGTGATAAGCTTTACCAGAAAATTTAATCCATATTTTTTTCCAATACACTATCAACTCTCAAGCACTCAACCGAGTATCAAACATCCGAGATCTTGGGGTCACACTGGATAGTAAGATGTGACTTGACACCCATATCAACACAATCGTTAAAAAAGCATCGCAAACATTTGGCTGGGTATTACGAGCATCCAACTATTTCAGATCTGCGAAAACACTTAAAATTCTATACTGTACATTGGTAAGAAGCCAATTGAAATATTGTTCGCAGGTCTGGAACCCTAGGTACGACGTGTACAAAAACCAGATAAAGCGCGTACAGAAAAGGTTTCTCAGGTGCCTAAACTACAGATTTAAAATCACAGAAACTGACTACAAAGACAGCTGTAGAAAACAACATCTACTGCCACTTTCTCTGCGTAAAGAGGCAGCTGATCTGACCTTCCTGTCCAACATAGCATCAGGCTCCATAGACGCTCCCGATTTACTCAACAAACTACACATCCATGTCCCTGGCACTAGATCTACGAGAAAAAAGCATCTGAAATTCCACTTACCACTGACCAGCACTAACTACAGACAAAACTCATACATACACAGAGCGTGCAAAATGTACAACGACAAGTACGCTAAACACTGTGACTTATACCACTACAAGGCATCAGTGTTCCGCAATACTACAAATAAAAATCATTTTGGCGAAAAGCGTAGCTTGATGCATTGATTTGTAACTATGCCCTTTTTTATTATCTATATATAAATATTTGTTTTTAATTACCATAGTATATTAAATATCCACTATCATATAAACAAAGCAGTCTGGCATCTCCGTTTACTTATTAATCAAACAATAATTTCACCTAGATTAACATTAGATTTAATGAACTTCCTTTATTAACATTACCTACATCCTACTAGTGTACAACATTAAGAATCACATGTATTCATTTTCCTACCATACAGGCGGAAACTTGTAATTGGCTCTTAGCTAATCAATTATAAAAACCATTGTAACCTAATTTAGCTGTAAGTTTTCCAAATAAAATAAAATATAAATATAAATTCAGTACATTTTTTTTTGTAATTAATGTATCGTATATCATAATCATACATATTTTACGACTATTATTTTTATTCTACGTACATGTGTTATTATTATTATTATTATTATTATTATATTATTATTTATATATAATTTTTTTTATATTTTTTTATATAGTATATGTGTTTTTTCATGCCGTCATGTTCTGGCATGCTGTGTCTTTTTTACGTTTCAGCATGGTCTTAACTAATTACAAAAGGTTATTATCTAGCTACAGCAGTTGATATTACAATCCGTCACTGGTCATGGTTTGAGCATTGTCGGAAGGGGAAGCTTCGGTCTTTTTTCCCCTGTTGCTTATTTCCACTAGTGCCTCCATGACAGGCATATCTCGGTTCCGAATTGCCATCTTAAGGTTGTGCTCCAGAATTGTTTTTGTGCTGGCTGTTTTAGCTTTTTTGACGAAGCCACCTATCGCGTCTCCACTGTCGTCAGTGTAGTAAGTACAACTAACAGTGTGCCGCGAGACTATACGCTTTCGTGTAGCTTTGTCCTTGTTGCTGTTGTTTGCACGATCACCACAGTCTCGTATGTCAGTCCCTGCGCTTCGTGGATTGTCAGGGTCCGAGATCCTTCTCCTTTCCCGTATTGTTGGCTGGTGAGGAGTGCCTTCTCTGCTTGGGTGTGAACCAGGTAGAGCGTACGTGGAAGGGTTTTAGGTATCTGTGTGCCTCTGTATCTTTGCGTTCGCAGGGAGTGCACACTGGATTTGGACGAGTATATACCGCTATATATTTCGCTGAGGGCATATGCTACATCCATTGGGTTTCTGTGCGTGCAACGTAGTTCCTCGCTGATGGTTGCGATGAGGTTCGGGCGGTTGTAGTTAAGGGGGAAGAGATTTTCTCTGTCGATGTATGGCAGCTGGTTGATGTCACCGATTAGTAAGATTTGCTCTGTACCGGTGATTCGAGATGCCTTCACGATGGCCCCAAAGTGAGTCATTAACATTAACTTACAAACGATCTATGTAACTGAGTTAAGTAAATACTGAAGCCTGTAACACAGTGTAGTATACACTGTGTTACTTTTTTTTAATTTTTTTTTTATATATAGTATATGTGTTTTTTCATGCCGTCATGTTCTGGCATGCTGTGTCTTTTTTACGTTTCAGCATGGTCTTAACTAATTACAAAGGGTTATTATCTAGCTACAGCAGTTGATATTACAATCCGTCACTGGTCATGGTTTGAGCATTGTCGGAAGGGGAAGCTTCGGTCTTTTTTCCCCTGTTGCTTATTTCCACTAGTGCCTCCATGACAGGCATATCTCGGTTCCGAATTGCCATCTTAAGGTTGAACTCCAGAATTGTTTTTGTGCTGGCTGTTTTAGCTTTTTTGACGAAGCCACCTATCGCGTCTCCACTGTCGTCAGTGTAGTAAGTACAACTAACAGTGTGCCGCGAGATTGCTACTACGGCGTGCTGTACGCTTTCGTGTAGCCTTGTCCTTGTTGCTGTTGTTCGCACGATCACCACAGTCTCGTATGTCAGTCCCTGCGCTTCGTGGATTGTCAGGGTCCGAGATCCTTCTCCTGTCCCGTATTGTTGGCTGGTGAGGAGTGCCTTCTCTGCTTGGGTGTGAACCAGGTAGAGCGTACGTGGAAGGGTTTTAGGTATCTGTGTGCCTCTGTATCTTTGCGTTCGCAGGGAGTGCACACTGGATTTGGACGAGTATATACCGCTATATATTTCGCTGAGGGCATATGCTACATCCATTGGGTTTCTGTGCGTGCAACGTAGTTCCTCGCTGATGGTTGCGATGAGGTTCGGGCGGTTGTAGTTAAGGGGGAAGAGATTTTCTCTGTCGATGTATGGCAGCTGGTTGATGTCACCGATTAGTAAGATTTGCTCTGTACCGGTGATTCGAGATGCCATCACGATGGCCCCAAAGTGAGTCATTAACATTAACTTACAAACGATCTATGTAACTGAGTTAAGTAAATACTGAAGCCTGTAACACAGTGTATACTACCACAGGCTTCAGGGTTACTGTAGATTTAAGACATTGTATTATGTTAAAAAATAAAGAATTATTATTATTATTATTATTAAAGCCTCGTCCACCATAAGTCGCTTGTACTCAATCTTCTCCGATTTCTTCAGGCCATTTACTAAAATGGAGGCCAGGGTGCGCACTTTGTTTTTGGCTTCGGCTCTAATGCGAAGCGCCAGTCTCTCCTTAAGATCTTTAGCGGCCTCTATGGTGGAGGTGATTATTATGTCTCGTTCTGGTTCAAAGTGGCTGATTACCCAGGTTGTTTTGCCGCTGCCGGGAACTCCGTTGACCCATGTGATTTCTGGTACCTTCCAGGTATCGAAGGTATCTCCGTTTTCAGGTCCTGTTGAGATGGCTTTAGCCAGGTTTAGGATCCTGTCGTCGAGCATTATCTTCGTGCACCGGGCGGTGACTACCACAGGGTCATCTGGGGGTGTTCCGAACTTGATAAGGCCGGTGCGAGTTGTTTCTTCTTCATCTATTGGCACGAATCCGCAGCTCGCGCTGTAGGCTACCATATGGTGACTCATCTCCTTTCCTATCAATACTTGAGATGTGTTGTTGTTGTAGATGGTAGCTTCTGCTTCCTTGATTCTCACTCTTAGCAGTCCTTCATTTCTTAGGTAATAGGGTTGAAGGATCTCCTTGCAAGACATTATGTTGACTTCTCTGGCTGCTTTTATGAGTGCTACAAATTCAAGGAAGGCGTTGACCATGTGATCTCGCGGTACGGTTATTTTCTGGAACACTGGGGTGCTCACTAATCCTTTATCAGCTGTTGTCCGGCAGTTTGGTTGCCATCCTAATGGCAGCTTCTTTAGCCATTGCGTTTTTAAGGTTTGTCACCTTATTCTTGACCACCTCGGTTTCCTATGGGAAATCTGAGGGTTCGAAATCTTCTTCTTCTTCTTGTCCTGCAGATTCCTTAGAGCCTGAAATCTGGATTTATAGGGCAGCTGCACTTGGCACCCCCATGATAGTATCTGTCCGTATCTTTTTATCTTTCCTCTCTTCATCTTCCCTTTCTTCGTTTCTCTTCTTCTCGCTCTCCAGCTTTTGTTGGAGACGCTCGGATCCACTCAGTGTTGTTGGGCTTGGGATGGGGTGGCCCCAGGTGTCGATAAGGCTGGCCGCTGTCGTAGCGCTGGGCTTTGGTGTCTTGAGGAAACTCAGGTTCGGTCCTCTGTCCTCGTACACTATTACCTCATGGTTAGTTGAGGCTTTTATGCACCCAGCGAAATCAGCGGCTTCTCCCTTTTCGAAGCCTACTATCATGGCGTCAACACTGATTATCCGAGGTGATTGGTTTGAGCTTTCCTCGGTACTTAATTCTGCGAGCACCCTGCTTGCTTGGGTGAATTGGGACTCTTCGTCGTTGTATTCGAATAGCATGATCATCTTGTTATGGGATCTTACGATTTTACAATGCCGGTTGGTCACTTCTATTTCAGCCAGCGCTTCGAAGGTTTTACGCTTCATGCACAGTTTATTGGTGCTGCCATTTAGCAAGGAAGCAAGTCCAGGTGATATTGACACGCTTTTGCTGGAGCGTTTGCTGCAGAAGCTAATACCCAGTCTTTCGGAGTTGTTATCCATTTAGTTTTGCAACAATTTAGTTTTGCAACAATCGCGTCGCGTCGCGAAAAAAATGTGACAATTCGCAATTTTTTAATCGCAGCGATTTTTTTATCGCATATGCGCGCACTGGCATATAAACTCTTTCGTTATATTTCTGCTACAAAAAAATCGCGCTATCAAAAATCGTAGTGCGCTTTTTGCCTAAAACTAAGCCTCTCCGCTGTCTGTCTGAATGTCACCGGGCTGTATCTCATGAACCGTAGAGTTGAAATTTAACAGAATTTGTATTCTGTTGCCGGTACAGCAACACATAATTAACTACACTAGATTTTACTGCACTGTGGAACTTTTCGTGACCGACCCGCACTTTATTTTTATGCTGTGCTGGCTTGATTAGAAGTGCAATATACAAAAACCTAGGTTACGTAAACATTAATGTACAATCACATACATTGGTTATGATTCAGATTTGTTTATTTGCGTTTGAATAAGGTATTACATAAGTTCTTAAATTAATATAACATGTCATTTTCTTCCTTAATCAAATATATTATATAGCATGCAAATATTTTACTGTAGGTATGTTATAACCTTACTTTTTAATTCTTAGTGAGAAAAGAATTCCCTCAGTGTATAAAAATTATGCTGCAGTAGCCATGAGAACAGTTTTTGTTTGAAGAGATTTTGTGGAAGATGTTTTAATTCATCAGGCACTTTATTATATATTTTTACGCTCATTGCGTAACAGCTATTTTGGTACCTTGATGTCCGTGGCACATGATCTAGTACTAGTCTATTAGGATATCTTGTATTTCTGAGGTACTTTTGATTTGCTGTTACAAACAAGTTAAAGTGTTGCTGTACAAATTTGGCGACCTCAAATATATATAATGATGGTAGCGGCAGTAAGTGCAGTTTCTTGAATAGTGGCTTACACGAATCTAGCGGAGCGGCTCCAACCATAGCCCTTAAGCATTTCTTTTGTATAATGAAGGCTCGGCTAGATTCCGTACTATTCCCCAATAGCATTATACCGTACCTTAGCACTGATTCGACATAACCGTGGTATGCAGCCAGCGTTGTTTGTCGTGTCGTGGTTTTCCTCAACTTGGAGAGCACATATACGAACCGATTAAGTTTACTGCATACCTGTTCAATGTGAGGTTTCCAATTTAAATATTTGTCAATTGTTATACCTAGAAATTTAACGCTTTCTTCACATTTTATAATTTGATTATTATAATTAATGTCCATATCATTTATATTATTAAAGTTCATCAGATTTGTCTTAGTGACGTTTATTTGTAGGTTATTGTTATTTAACCAGTCTACTACTTGTACTATGGTTGTATGTATATCAGATTTATGAATGTCAATTGAATTATTTTTAATATTATTAAGATTAGGATGATTATAAAGATTATGATTATTATTAGATAGTAAGCGGTTATTTTTATTAGTCACAATAATAGATATGTCATCCGCAAATAAAATTGATTGGTACCATGTCACATCAGGAATGTCATTTATATACGTAATAAATAAGAGCGGCCCCAGTACACTCCCTTGAGGTACACCATAGTTGTTTATTTTATACTCTGAATCATACGTCCGTTCTATATGGTTTTCGTCTAGCCTATGATTGCGTACACTTTGTTTTCTATTTTGTAGATATGTTTGGATCCATTGCAATGCTGGTCCTCTTATACCATATTTCTCTAGTTTATTCAATAATAACTCATGGGATACAAAATCAAATGCTTTTGTCATATCAAAGAACAAAACCGAAGTATTCTGTTTCAAGTCGTAGCCTTTTGCTACACTTGATACTAAATTAAAAGCTGCTAGGGTTATCGACTTAATTTTTTGGAAGCCATGTTGTTCGGGTCTAATCAAACCTTGTTTGAAGAAATATTCTTTGAGTCTCCTTGCCATTGACTTCTCGAAAATTTTGGAAAATATTGGTATGAGTGTTATTGGTCTGTAGTTCCTAGGTGTGCATTTATCACCTTTTTTGTGAAGTGGCTTAACTATCGATAGCTTCAGTTTATCAGGAAAGGTGCATGTTGCGAACGATTGGTTAATTATGTGGCTTAGGACCGGACTTAGTAAGTAGCGACAATGTTTTATTACTTGTGTCTTGATTTCGTCGTAGCCTGTTGCATGGGTATTCTTGAGCGTAACAATAATATTCCTAACTTCTAGTTCGTCAATAGGTTTTATGAAAAAATTAGTGCCCTTGTTGTTGCATTTTTTAAGGATTTATTTTCAATAATGTTTTTGGATTGATTGGTATGGTATGCTATGATATGGCGTTTGATGATTAAGGGATAAGATTTGGCAGAAAGATTCCCCTGAACTTAGACATTCTGAGAAAGTTAACTTGGTACCTCACGTCATAGCGTCTGTCTCTGTCCTACTGACGCGTCGTGGGCGAGAGCGAGCGAAGAGGTGAGGGGAAATCAAATTCCTCGCGGGTGCCAAGATAACTTTGTTGTCGCGTTGTACTTGTTTCCTTGGAAAATATGGTCACCCTATTTCATTCGTCAACCGCCACCGCCGTAGTACATTCTGAGGCTATATCTGAAATTTTCAATTTATCCTTTATCGGTGTTGTCACTAATTCAAAGATAGCAATGAAACTTCCTTTCAGTATAGTCACTAAATGTTCCCCCTCCCTCGGTCGCTCTAAGCTTTTTCGTTAAAGAGAAATCGATTAACCCGAATATTTGGAGGTTATAATCGAACTTTTCCACGTTTATTCTCTAATGGGGCTGTAACTAATTTAAAGAGAGCAACGAAACTTCGTTTCAGTGCAGTCACTAAATGTTCTCACTCTCTTTCTATCCCTCAGGTCCTTATTTATGGAAATCACACTGGCCAAGGGACCTGATGTTCCTGGAACTAAAATTCATTTTGCTTCTGAATGGTGACGCTAGGAGTAAAAGAAAAGCAGTGGTTCTCAGTCACTAAATCATCACTAAATCTTTATCGATTAACGGTAGCTCTAGGCTTCTTCGGTCTGGAGAAAGCAAACCCGAATATTTGGAGGTTATTATCGAACTTTTCTAACTTTATTCTCTAATGGGGCTGTCACTAATTCAAGGAGAGCAACGAAACTTCGTTTCAGTGCAGTTACTAAATGTTCTCACTCTCTTTCTCTCAATCAGGTCTTTATTTATAGAAATCACACTGGCCAAGGGACCTCATATTCCTGGAACTAAATTCATTTTGCTTCTAAACGGTGACACTAGGAATAAAAGAAAAGAAGTGGTTCTCAGTCACTAAATCGTCACTAAATCTTTATTCATTTACAGTGTCTCTAGGATCTGTACTTTTGAAGATTCAGGTTGGCCGAGGGTTCTGATATCAGGCCCCTCGGCCAGATATAAATGCTAATAACTTTGCAACCGTTGAGTCACTAATTATCTGACTGGCATATTTCTCAGTCACCAATTAGTTACTAAATCCTGGAGTAGCAACCAGCTCCCTACATCCATTGGCCAAACGTTGTGATGTACATATTTACTTTCATAAGATCCTTGATAACAAGGCCAATTCTCAGTCTTATACGGGTTACCAGATTGAATGATTTCAGAAAAGTCTTGGGTTGGAGTGTAGATAAGGGGGCGCAAAAAAAATTTGGTTTCCGTTACTATGGGAATACAGTTATTGTCATAATACAATTGTAAATTGGTGTCCGTTTTTTTTCAAAATAAACCAACTTGCCTTTACTTGCACTGATATCTTAATTCAAATAAATGAAATAAGCATGAAGTCTTTTTAATGCATTGTTTAGAAGTTGCTTTATTTGATTTTGATTATTGCCAGATGCCAGATTGCCAGATCATCACCACCAAATCATCAGCATATTGAAGGTTAGAAACATTTGGGCCTAAGATACTATTTATACTGTGAATGTAGAGAAGGAATATTAAAGGACTCAATATGCTTCCTTGGCATGTGGGAACATGCCAAGGAAGCATATTGAGTCCTTTATGTTCCCTAGATACTCCTTTATAGTCCCTAGATACATACAAGGGATTGTATGAGTATCTAGGGCAAAACAAATTGTTGTTCAATTTAGTGTATACTACTCTGCCATGTAGTAAATTATAAAACCAATTAATATTTTTTTCAGGAAGCCCAAAGGCCATCAGCTCTCTGTGTAGAATCTCATGATCTACATTATTAAATGCTCCTACAACGTCAAAAAAGATGCACGCAAGAGACTCATTTTTTTGCATAGCTTGTTGAATATCAAGTTGCAAATGGCTTATACTTTCACGAGCTGAACGGCCTCTTCTAAAGCCGAATTGGTTAGATGGAAGTATATGGTGTTTTTTTACAAAAAAATCAATGCGCTGTTTGATAAGCTGTTCAAATACTTTTCCCATGCAGGATGTTAATGCACTTGGCCGGTAAGAATCTGGATTGTACATCTCTTTATCTTGTTTTAGCACAGGTATTAAGCAGTCTGTTTTCCAATTTATTGGAAAACAGACTGCTACAGTTATTATGCCAGAGAAGGTTAAATAAGTTTAATAAAATTGTCATACTTCTATTGTTTAGATTTTTTAAGAATTTGTATGGGTTTCCATCCAAGCCGAAAGCAGTATCTCTACGAGTTGTTATTGCAGATTTGAGCTCTTGTATAGAAAATGGTTGAATAATAAAATTGTTAGTGTTGTTAGAGGTTGCTATGTTGTTGAAATTCTTAAGTGTACATGGATAGGTAGCATTAAGATATCGAGTTCACTAGAATTAAGTGACGTTCTATATGTACGTAACTGTCAGTAAACTTGATTTCGGTTTCTCGTATCACAAGCAAAGGTTTCGATGTAAAATTTGATAACGATGGTTGTAATATCATGAGTCAAGGGAAAAATATTCTTACGATAGTTGAATTTGGTGGAGTGTACAAACTTCAAGTTGGTTTAAAGGCTAATATTTCTGTGACTAGTGTGACTTGGCATCAAAGGCTTGGTCATATTAATAATCAGTATTTACAAATTCTTAGGGATGAATGAAATGAATGAAATTAGTTTTCAGGATAGCTAGATATAGATATTCAAAGAAATTAATATACTTACGGTTACCTGTCAATATATATACGAAAATATCATGCATGTAAGAAAAAACATAGCTTTATTTAAAATTGTAGGTGATAGCCATACAATTAACACTAGAAATAAAAATAGGTTAGCACTACCATTATTTAGACTAAGTAAAGTAGGCACATCATTCATGGGGCACTGTATTCGCTTCTACAATAAAATACCACAGGAATCATTGATCCTTCCTGAAAAGAGCTTCAAACACTATGTTAAAAATGAGCTGATAAGAAAGTCCTATTATAGTATTAAGGAATACTTAGATGACAAAACTGCATGGTCCATACCATCTCAGCGCACAGAAATTCGACGAGGGGCGATGGATCAAGTCTATCATTCGCCGGCGAATTTCCTTAGACCGAAACCAGTACCTGTTGTAAAGTCACTTTTTTAAAAAAAAAGGTATGGGGGGAGTTTCTTGCCGTTTCTTCTTAACCCCGAGGCCCACCTTCCGAAACGGCGTAGTCTTTTTTTATATAAAAAAAAATTGACTTGTAGTTATAAGTAAGTATAATTTTGACGTTGAATAAGATAATTTATTTATTTATATTCAATAAAAAAATGGCTCTGACTCTGACTCTGCTGTACCGATGAAGCTTAAGACATTTGCTTGAAAGGAAAACAGGCTAGTTTCCCATTTCCAAGTAACCCTACGCCTTCAACTGCACCACAGAGACTCGGACTTGTCCACAGTGATTTACTTGGACCTTTACCTGTCAAATCTAAGGGTGGCAAGAGATTCATATTGACGTTTCTTGATGACCATACTCGGAAGGTATTCACTTATTGCCTGACAAGAAAAAGTGAGGCGAGTGAACATATCAAAGACTTTATAAGACTAGTAGAGACTCAAACTTGGGATAAAGTTAAAATCATTCGATCAGACAATGGCGGTGAGTATGTAAATGCAGATCTCAACAATTTCTTTAAAAGCAGAGGTATAGTACATCAAGTAACTGTACCGTACTCTCCTTCTCAAAACGGAGCTGCTGAAAGACTACGATTTAAGTCTTATTGAGAAAGTAAGGTGTCTGTTATATGCTGCCAAACTAGATCATTCTTTTTGGACTGAAGCTGTTATGACGGCCACATATTTGATTATTCGTTCTCCTTCCAAACGACTATCATATAAAATACCAGAGGAAGTGTGGACTGGACAACCTGTTAGTCTCAAGCACTTGCGAGTATTTGGCTGTGAAGCTTACATCCATATAGATAAGTCCAAAAGAAATAAATTTCAACCTAAAAGCAAACGCTGCATTTTATTAGGGTTTGAAAGCCACTGCTATAGACTCTACGATATTGACAATAAATGTACTGTTCGAAGCCGTGACGTAGTATTCAACGAAACTGTCTTCCCAAGCACTCGTCAAGAATCTGTTAAGGGAGATATTATACCAATATTTCTTTCAGGTGACGATGGAGATGATGTCTTTGGCAATGGACATGTTGAAGTGGTAAGCTAGTCAACAAAGCTATCTACAGGAACATCTGAATCTGCTGATCAAGGCGGAGATGGTATTTGTAACATTCCTTTTAATACACGGGAGAGTGAACTGGTGAATAGGTCTTCTTCGAGACTACATAGTGTGGCAGATGAAACTACACCAGCACTTTCTGATTGCGTACAAACTCAAGAAGGACTAGCTAATGTTGAACCAGCTTACAATTTACGCCCTAGAAAACCGAAAGCTATGATGGCTAATGAGTCGGAACCATGTGAGCCAAAAACTTTTAAAGAAGCTTTGAATTCTAACGAAAGTAAGTTATGGCTCCAAGCGATGCAAGATGAAATTAATTCATTTGAGCAACATCAAGCTTGGGAATTGGTAGACAGGCCAGCTGATAAAAATGTTGTCAAAAATAGATGGTTATTTAAAATAAAGCGTGATGCTGATGGGAATATAACGTGTTATTACGTTGTTAAGCACGACTAGTAGCAAAAGGGATCACACAAGAATTTGGTTTGGATTATAATGAAACATTCTCTCCTGTAGTTCGACACGAATCACTTAGAATGTTACTATAGCTTGGAGTACAACTTGATCTTAAAATCGACCACTTAGACGTAAAAACCGCCTTCTTAAGTGGTGATTTGAAGGAAGATATATACATGTGTTTAATATTTATGCTTCGGAACGCACCTTTTTTTTGTTGCGCGATTGACCGCGAGTAATCGGAACATCACTAGCTAGCTGTCACTTTGCACGTGGTAAAATTTTCGGCGTCACGCATCGGGGCTTTGGCCGAATGGTTTTTATAGAATAATCTCGTAATAATCCACAAGAAATAAGTTGATTTCACGTCATCGTAGTGAGTGCTTCGTGCCGTGAAAATTTGAAGTGATTCGGTCACCAATTCGTCGCGCCCTGATAGCGACCCTTGTGGTCGGCATCATTAGGACGGCACCAGCAGCGGGCTACGACACGAGTAAGATTAGACTCCCCCCACCCTTGTGTTCCTCATCCCGTACTCCTGCCTCGAATCTGAACTTTCGAATACCAGTCGACAGCGTCAAGGTCAGTACTACTTCGTGACATTCCACTGTAAAACAACCCTTCACAGATTCCACCCCTTCGGTTGAGGCGTGGATTTTACATTTTGGTAGGCAGAGCGTGGTTTCCTAGTAGGAAATCGATTCACGGACGGTTGTAGGGTTGTTTTTTTTTTGCCACATTGCAGTGGGAGAGGGTACCTCAGATTGGTCGGCAATCTTTGTTGTGAGTGAGTCTTTTGTGGTCGGTATACCACAATTTAGGTTAATTTTCGGTTAGTGAACGTATAATTAACGATTTAGTTAACGATTATTATAAATTTGTAGTCGTAAACTACTGTTGTGTGCATAAGGATTAAACAGTCATTCCGCGAAGTAACTATATTGTATTACTTGTAAGAGAACGTCGGGTTCTATAGTATTGCAGTGTTATTTCGGTTTACAGAGCAGGGTCAGGCTATTTAAGGGGTATTAAGCTGATTTTGCTATATTGTTTAGGTTTATAGTCTCGGAGCCCACCACCCTTTTTTATAATAAATTTTTGTGTGTTATTTTTTATTGTGCTTTATGGTGGCATTCTTTAATTGATTTAGAGTGTATAGTTATAAGGTGTTATCCACAGGGCGACCATATTAAATATTTTTAGGACTTAATTGTGTTTGTAGTCGCTTCAGTTTTGACAACTTAGTTTTAATTTCTGTGCCCAGCGCTGACGGGCAAGTGCTGGTCTCTGGCTATACTTAGTTTGGTAGTGAAGTATAGGACCAGAATCCATTCAATCGGTCAACATGGCACCTTCACCCTTGACGGTACTGCGGAATGGTGTCCGGGAGGAAAAGAGATAAAGAAAGAAAGAAAGAAAGACATTTATTACACACAAAAAACACACCTTACAGTAGGACAAAACAATAAAGTATAATAAACAAAACGAAACATCTAAAAACACAACTAATTGTAAACAATTATTGGCCAGGGTCACGGTGTGTTCTTGCTGTGCAAAAGGCACTAACTCAGCATTGTGCTGGGGGTGGAGGCCCTCAGCGCTGATTTTCAGTTAGTGCCAGGTAGTGACCGCACGTGCCACAATTGCCGTGTAGTGTGCGTACAATACTTACATAATATTACTTATATTTAAATAAACTATGATCGGTGTGTATGTACAAGGCTGAGATAATATGTGCTGTGTGAATAAACTGAAAAATAAATAAATAAATAAATAAATAAATAATACAATAAATTAATAATAACTTAAAAATGTGTGACATAACACAACTGCTTTTTCTGATGCGATTACGTCGTCGTCGTCAAGTTGAGTTGCGGCGAGTTGTTCAGACAGGGAAGGGAAGTTTCTGCTGTTCAAGCAAATATGCCTTGAGCTTTCGCCCAAAAGCATATCTACTGAAAGCTTCGTGGACTGGGGGAGGAATATCATTCCAATATTTGGACGCCGCATACCTGAAACTACCCCGGAATGCCATCGTTCTATGCTGAGGGGTGACGATTCTCTCCTTGTGAACGCTACGCTGCCTGGTGGAAAACTGGAGCTTCTTGTATAGGTAGTTGGGAGCTTTAGTGCGTATGACACCAAAAAGCAACATGGACAAATGGAGTTTTCGTCGGGCTTCCATGTTCAGGAGTTTTGCATTGTTCAAATGTGGAGTGACATGGGATCTGGGAGGGACCTTGAAGCAAAAACGTGCGCATGCGTTTTGAACACGTTGTATTAACTTTCTTGTCCGGGCAAGTATACAGCCACCATAAACGACATCACAATAGTTTATTCTTGATAATATAAGCGATTCACTTAGCCTGACACGCAAATCAGTGCTAAGGTAATCGCGTATATTATAGAGAAGTTTAAGGCGATAGAAGCAGTTGCTGACTACGTTGCCTATATGTTTTTCGAAACGCAGCTCTCCATCAATTAGTAAGCCGAGATTTTTTGTTTCTACAACCCTTTCCACTGGTTCCCCCATAATAGCTATATTATTGCCGGCAAGGGCTTGCACCGTATTATGGATTTGATTATGAGTACCAAGTACCATGTACTTTGACTTGCTGGGGTTCAGCACCAGACAGTTCCTGCCAGACCATGCCGCTATGCGATCGAGATCACTGTTGATCTGCCGTGCCGCAGCTATTGCATCTTCTGATGGTGTCGACAAGTACAACTGCGTATCATCCGCGTACAAGTAGAAAGAGCAGTTTTTGATACCGGTGACAATATCGGCGCTGTATAAAATAAACAGAAGAGGTCCTAATATGGAGCCTTGCAGGACCCCCCGCGTCAGCTGCTTTGTTGATGAAAACCGCATCGTACCATCATTCTTATGTATTACGACTGTTTGCGCACGGTCTGACAGGTAAATGGAGAGATGGCTCGCCCATACTCATCAGTATGTGGAGCGACCGGACATGGATGATGTCCTGCTCAAGCGTGTGGAGGACGCAATGACACGCGCCGGGAAGGTGTGTCGGCTGGCTGTGGAGGCTGAAGCTCTCGGGCTTACTGATGAAGCTTCGGTGGCTACAGTGAAACAGCTCTGCGCGGATGCTGACCAAGCGATGGAATGCTTGGGTGACATCGAGTGTCGCGCGGAGAAAATTAAGCGGTCGCGAAGGAATGACCGTGGGGATGGTAACGGAGACCCACCCCCGAAGGGTGTTGTTGGACGGCTGCCACACCTGGAGATTCCGGCATTCAGTGGGGCAATTGATGAGTGGCCACCCTTCATCAATTTATTTGATAGTTTGGTCCACGGTCGGGACGACCTGGACAACGCCTACAAGTTGGCCCAACTATTGATGGCTCTGCGGGGTGAACCGAAGGAGTTGGAGAGAGAAAACAGCCATAATAACTCCGTTTGGGCTTTTCGAATTTCCCCGCATGACCTTTGGTTTTTGTAATGCTGCACAAACCTATCAAAGATTTATGAATGACGTTGTTTTAAAGGACATAGAGCAAGTTACATGTGTGGCAGAGGGGAGCACAGGTTGCGAGAAGTCACAGCTATTTTGTTACATAGATGACGTCATAGTAGCTAGTCATTGCGAAGTATGTCAAAAAAAACATTTAGATGCCTTACTTAGGCGCTACGAACAAAACGGGCTCACGATCAACATGGGCAAGTGCCAGTTTGCTAAGGATAATGTAGTGTTCCTAGGTTATGAGGTAACAACCGAGGGAATCAGACCCCTCGATGAAAAAGTGGAAGCGATCAAAAATTTTCCCCGCCCGGTGACCGTAGAACAGTTGAGACGATTTTTAGGTATGATCAATTTTTACAGGTCACATCTGCCCAAGGCCGTTGAACAACAACAGGAACTCCTAAAATTCCTAAATAATGCGAGGAAGCGGGATAAGACGAAGATTACATGGACCGACGCGGCATGTGAAGCATTCGAGCGGTGCAGAGTGAGTCTTGAAAAAGCCGTAACCCTTGTACACCCCTTAGATAACGTGCCCCTGGCACTAATGACGGATGCATCGGACTCGTGCCTTGGAACAGTACTCCAGCAATGGATCGGTAACTCATGGAGACCTTTAGGTTTTTATTCGAAAAAACTCTCGGATACTCAGGCAAAGTATAGTACCTACGACAGGGAACTTCTAGCCATCTATATGGCAATCCAACATTTCAGGAATACGGTAGAGGGACGACCGCTAATTATATTCACGGATCATAAGCCATTAACCTTTGCATTCAGTAAGACAGATAGCAATAAAGAGGTAGCGAGGAGAGTTAGGCAGATGTCGTTCATTAGCGAATTCACCACCGATATACGTCATGTAAAAGGAGACCTAAATACAGTCGCGTATACCTTATCGCGAGTGGAGTCAATTAAATGCCCCACGTTAATTAACTTCGCTGACTTAGCTAGAGCACAGGAAACAGACGATGAAATTACATTACTGATAAGCGGGTCGCGCGCTACAAGTTTCGAAATTAAACAATGTAACATACCTAACACGGATAAAAAAATAATGTGCGAAGTATCCACTCAAAATATTCGGCCTTATATTCCACAAAACATGAGACGTCAAGTTTTCGATGCAATACACGGCACCAGCCACCCAGGAATACGAACGACTAGGAAAATGATAGCTAAGAGTTATTTAGTTATTTAAGGATGTAGGCACTTGGGCCAAAACTTGTATCGCCTGCCAAAAAGCAAAAGTATTACGGCATTCTATTTCCGGTGTAGGTCAATTTGAAACATGCGAGAGATTCGAGCATATACATGTAGATCTGGTGAGGCCACTCCCGACTACCCGGGAGGGGTATAGATATTTAGTTACAGTAATCGACCGATTTACTAGATGGCCGGAGGCTTTTCCAGTAGAAACGATGGCAGCGGAAGTAGTGGCCAGAACGCTGTATGAAGGCTGGATATGCAGATTTGGAAATTGTGCCTGAATTACGACTAACCAGGGGCGCCAATGGCGCGAAGCGAGTTATTTGACCAATTAATGCGTATGGTAGGTACCCGTAGGATAAGAACCACCCCGTATCATCCCCAAAGTAACGGCATGGTAGAGCGGTGGCACCGCAGTCTAAAGACAGCCTTAATGGCGAGACTATCGAATACCTCATGGGCAGATGAGTTGCCAACGGTTTTGTTAGGATTGAGGGCAGCAATTCGCAGTGACTCGGGCATAAGTCCAGCAGAGTTAGTGTACGGACATTGAAGATAGAGTCGACAATACCTATTTATCAACCATGGTGTTAATCGTTTGTGTGGTCATACTATACGTGTACGTAGCGTTCCAACACTGCAAGAAACATACGAGAAAGTTATTTAAGAAAGAGTTGGTGAAGTCAAACCAAGACCAAAATGTTTAGTCAAAATCTTCGCGGATCCTGAACGTAACTTATACAGTGTCTGCTTACGTATGCGAATGTCTTAGTGTATAGTGTCCTCTTTTGTTTTTTTTCTTGGTTGTGTATTATAAATGTAATTAGTCGGCGTCTTTACGAAAATAATTTGAAGGAGTTGAATTAGTTTATGGCAGGAAATGTTTCGTGATAACTACCACAGTCTTATCATAAATAAGTATGTATTGAATTTAAAGTCGGACATCGAAACACATGTTACCGCGATTGTCATTGCTTTGGTTTTACAAAAAGAAACCTTATATTTTTTTTGTGTCACGAAATGTAATTAAGAAATGTATTGTATATTGACGTATGTATTTGTGTTAGTGTAAAGGCGCAGTATCATATCAGTTCTCATAACCCCAGTTTGTATTCAAGTTGTTATTTATAGCTCAGGATGTAACAAGATAGATTTGGCAGAACTAATAAAATAAATGCAGATAGGTACCTATTTCATTCTTGAAACCCAATTGTTATTGTAAATATGGGTGTCACAGGAACTAAGTCAGCAACTACGTGTGGGTACGTTGTGGGTCGTGTGCAAGTAATTGCATTTAGCAATATTATATGATGACCAACAAAAATATAGTGTATAATATTGGATTATTTAATTATTCAAAAATTATTTTTTTCCAAAAACGGGGGGTTGTGTGTAGGGATAACAGTTCTGATATGTCAGCAAAACCGCGCGACGAGTTAGTCTTTCCGTGGACACGAAAAGAGTAGCATGTGTACCTACTTATATATACCGTGTACGAATTCTGTGTACTTAGGTTGAGTTAAAAATAAACAATTTATATCAGTTTTATGAAGTCGAATTAACAGTCCCCTAAAACATTTTGAATTTTTAGTAGTAGAGCAACATTCGTGTCGAGTCTATATAATGCGGAACGTGGAGTAAATTAATTGTGTGCATTGAGCGGCTTCCCGCTCGCGACTGACGCTCTTGTCGAACCACCCGCACCCCGCCATCCCCTCAATTGAAAAGTAGTGGGGCGCGTCGTCGTGGATGGCACTATCTATACCAGTAGATTGTGATTCAGGGGTTTCATTAATTTCTTCAACTCCTGATTCAGGAATATCCGTATTATTAACATTTGTTTGAATTTCATTTTCTATAGTATTTGGATTACTATGAGATGATTCTTCATTTAGTATGTCTTCATTAAAATTGGTGTTACTTGGCCTTTGCCATATGCGGGATTGAAAACGCCATATTTTCTTGAAAGCGCCATGCCTTTATAGGGTTATATTGTTCCCATTACCTCGCTTCTCGCTACGCCGCGCTCTGCGCCTGCAACGCATTCCCACGATGTCGCTCGGGCTTCGTGCCTATTCCCACTATGGCGCTCGCATATTAAGGGCAAGCATCGGCAAGAGCAAGATAAATTATATTTAAGATATATTTTATTTGCTAAATCCAAGGATACGCCTTGGACCCACTATACCCCTGGCCATGCCCCTGGGGTATAGTGGGATTGAACCATACCCCCATAGTAGTGCTGGATATCGCTTCGTAATCATCCAAGATTTTGACACGGGCGCAATTGTGCCTCTGCCACCATAAATGGGAAAAGTCAAATCTTTTCTCATATGGGTTGGCAGGTACTTGCTTATCAATTCTGTGTTCATTACCTCCTTCAAAGGTCTGCTGCCCTGGTACTTTGTGGCAGAAAAAACGGTAGATAGATAGATACAAGTATACCTATTTTTGACGAAAAGCAATTTTGACCAAAAATATTTGACTGCACGCATCTTTGGCAAAATTGGTATTTTGGAAAAGCAGTTTTGACTAAAAGGTATTTGACGAAACGCACCTTTGGCAAAAATGTGTTAATGACGAATCGCAGTTCTGTATCACTGTTTTGTGTAGAACAATAAAGACATTACTCAATAAAGGAATAATAATGGCTAAACGTGGGCACAATTATATTGTGCCTCTGCCACCCCGTGTGGTTAAAGGCGTGACTCTATATTATTATTATCATAGACATAATTATTTATTTATCTATTATTATTATAAAAACTAACGTCGTTGTTTGTCTGACGTTCTCTCGGTGATAAAATCGCATGGTGAGGAAACTATCAATCTTAATGGCTGCGGCGATGGGCTAGCCCCTGCCACGCAAAACCAACACCCTTAAATAAAAACGATGTCGAGCGGCGTTACGGGAATCTTTAATTACGAGGAGCGAGGTAACGGGATTTGGTTCAAAGCGAAAGCGAGGAGCGGAATAAAGGGAGAGCGAGGCAAAGAAAACAATTCCTTTATAGTAACAGCCCCTGATCCACTTTTCGGTTTAGAAATTTTCTGCCGACGAAGCGCATCTCGGTGATTGTTTCTCAGTTTTTCCCAAGATTTCTTGGCTTCACTTCCTGCAATAAAATTAGCCAATTAGTACGGATGGAGACAGTGGTTAAGGAACATCTGTTCTGCCATCTTCAGCTATTTGGAGGAACATGCAACCTATTTACTTGCCGGAACCTACACTGGATATATGGAAAAAAAATGCCGTCGATTTCCAAAATATATGGCAAATGCCTAATACTGAGGGCGGTATTGATGGAAAACATGTGACAATTAAGAAATGTTCAGGCTTCTCAGCACCTAATGACCTCGTAGGGGCCCATCAGCTACGAGGTAGCGTAACGATCAGTTGCCAAGAAGTGTGAACGTCGGCGGTTCACCGAGCTGAAGTTAATTGGGGTCGATCTAACCTGGTCTGTGCTTCGGTCCCGTCAACCTCCTGTCTCTCTGCAAGGCCCGGGTGCACCCTAGGCTCTTCTTGGTAGACAGGTTCTTCAGCCAACCAGGTATGACTGGCGGGCCAGCTTCAATGAGCACAGTGTTCCAACACAGGTTATGTTACGTGGTAAAAACAATCGGGCACGAAAATGCGAACTTTATCTGGTTCGAGAAACAATAACACACTCAGCTATATTAACAATCCTGAGGGAAACCCGAATACATTCCAGATGGCCTGCGATTTAATTTCAATACCCTAACCAAAACGCGTTTACATTGCGAGGGCTTTCGTCTGTCAGTTGTCAAAAAACTGCCAGGTTGGCAGCTAACGTCAAATTCAAAATGGCCGTTCAGAAACCATCGATCGAATATCGATTTGGAATCGAACAATCACCCGCCCGGACAGGCACCCACCTGTCCCCTAATCTACGGGCAGCCGAGACAACGTTGCTACCGCTCGTTTTAGAACCGAGCCTCCTACTAGAACCTCTGCAGACCGGGGGGTCCCGTCCTTGCCAGGGAACAAGTTAACAATGCGCCCCCTGCGCCAACGTAGTGGCGGTAGGTTAGCATCCTTAACCAGAACGAGGTCACCAACACTAGGGGGGCTAGTTTTGTCAGTCCACTTAAGGCGCTGTTGTAAGATATGCAGATACTCGAGCGACCAACGCTTCCAGAAATTCTGAGTAAACTGCTGCAACATCTGATACCTTGACAACCGATACAATTTCACTCCCTCGAAGGGGTGCTCGGGCAACGCGTTAAGTGGCTGTCCTATCAAGAAATGGCCTGGGGTCAGAGCCTCCAGGTCATTTGGATCCGAGCTGAGCGGACACAACGGTCGCGAATTGAGAACGGCCTCGATCTTACAAAACAATGTCGCGAGCTCCTCAAAAGTCAGCGCGGTCTGACCTACTATACGCCCCAAGTGCGTCTTAGCTGACTTAACTATGGCCTCAAAAATCCCACCCCAGTGGGGGCAAATCGGTGGGCTGAAGGTCCACTGTATACCCCGACGGGAGAGGGCCGTTCCAATATCCACTTTATTTACATTCAAAAAGTTGACTATCTCTCGTAAGTATCGTTCCGCACCGATGTAGTTAGTGCCGTTATCAGAGCGGATCAAAGTTGGAAGTCCCCTTCGAGAAACAAACCTATCCAAACAAGCAATGAAAGCCTCTGTCGAGAGATCAGCAACGAGCTCGAGATGTACCGCCTTGGTGGATAAACAAACAAACACACATAGGTACGCCTTGTATTGCCTAGCGGTACGCAATCGTGAACTCTTCACCATAAACGGTCTGAACTCATTCACACGATCAGGGGGCAAGTCCCCCATGAGAGGTTGCATCGTGGCAGCCTTAAGTCGATAACAAGGCATGCACCGAAACACGATGTTCCGTATGACACGGCGGGCAGATAAGATCCAAAACTCCCGCTGGAGCATGGCCAACAACGCGTTACAGCCGGCATGCGCGTTTTTAATATGACGATCAGTCACCAGCACTTCAACTAACTGTCCCCCCTTGGGGAGCAGAAGTGGGTGACGAGCCGAATACGACAGATTCGCATTGCGCAATCTTCCTCCTACCCGAAGTAACCCGGTCGAATCAACAAAGAGGTTGAGACGCGCGACAGCTCCCTTCAATTTCGAACGTCCACTTCGTATAATCTCCAATTCTGCCCCAAACTTCGAGGACTGTACCAACCGGACCAAATTCAATAGCGACTCGTTTCGCTCTGCCGGAGTCAGAATAGGGTTCAACGTTCGCTGATCGCGAGGAGTACGACAATTTCGAGCGAATCTCCTAATCCAAGTGGACACGTTTATCAACTTGTCAAGTGAGCTATACCGGTCCAGCAGAAACCCGGCGTCAGGGTCCTCAGCCTTCTGGGTAACATGCACGGCCGCTCTGGGGCCATGATCCGAAGATACTACTACATGGCTGTGGGGCCAGTCCGATTCTCTCTTGGCAAGCCAGGGTGGTCCCCACCACAAATGGTGTCTAACGAGTTCAGGAGCCTGACATCCCCTGGATGCACAATCAGACGGGTTCAATTCTCCTGGTACATGTCTCCAGGTCAGTGGGACCTCAGACGACACAATCTGGGAGACACGGTTCGCAACAAAAACCTCTAAGTTATGGACCGAAGCCTTCAGCCAGCACAAAACAATCTGGCTGTCCGTCCAAGCGTACACCGTATCCTCCAAAACCACTGACCCACGCAACACTGTTAGAGTGTGATTCAAAAGTTTGGTCAAAAGAGCAGCCCCGGACAGTTCCAGTTTTGGAATCGTCATCCTTGTCCGAATAGGCGCTACCTTGCTTTTTGCCAAAACCAAACGCACGTCGACCTCCCCGGTGGAGGTGACGGTTCGCAAATAAACCGCTGCCGCAAACCCTCGTTCAGAGGCATCACAAAACCCGTGAAGGGTTGCCCTGTAATCCCCAGCAGGGACCAATTTCCTCGGCAGCGATACATTATTTATGTCCGATAGCGAGGTGAACATTCGCGTCCAATCAGTCAACAAATCACCTGAGAGGTGGGTGTCCCAGGTCAACTGAGCCGCCCATAGCCTTTGCATAAAACATTTGAGAGCAAAGGTGACTGGAGAAATCCATCCATTCGGGTCGAACGTTCTCGCAATCGTTGACAGTACTGACCGCTTCGTCCAGGCCTTCGGTGTTTCTAAAACCACCCGATAGGTAAACTCATCATGGACGGGCCGGTACTGAATTCCAAGTACTGACAACATGTTAGGGTTGTCAGGATTCTCAAAAACGTGCGGGTCTTGTTGAAACTCATATGGGAGACCAGCCATCAACTCAGGGGAGTTGGACATCCACTTACGTAGTTCATAGCCGCCTCGTTCCAGCAATTGAATGAGCTCGTCACGTCGGTCCAGAGCTTCCTCTACACTGGCTGCCCCTGTGCAGACGTCATCGACGTACAAATCTTGCTCCAGGATAGCGGCGGCTCTAGGATAGCTCACACGGTCACGCGACGCCAACTCCCGCAGGGTACGCATCGCCAAATACGGGCTAGACCGTAACCCATACGTGTTCGTGTTTAACTCATAGACCTTGACTGGCTCGGCCGTGGACTCACGCCAAAGTATCAACTGATACCTTCTGTCAGCCGTATGAATTACCGTTTGCCTAAACATCATCCGAATGTCTGCGACAAATACAATCTAATGCCTCCGAAAGCTCGTGAGAATATCCGAAATATCACGACTCAACTTGGGTCCCGAATGTAGACACTGATTCAGGGACATCCCGTTCGAGGTAGGTGCTGACCCATCAAAAACAACTCGAATCTTGCCGGTAGGGGTTCGTAGGACGGCATGGTGTGGAAGGAAACAATGATCCTCAGATCTCCAGTCCACACCCGATACCGACATGTGTCCTAACGACTCATACTCCCTCATGAAATCAACATATTTTTGTTTAAATACGGCGTCCCTTGTCATCCTACGCTCCATCGACATCAATCTCGTCTCAACCATCTTCCTAGATTCTCCTAGTGGCGGTCGATCGGCCCTGAAAGGCAGTCGAGTTACAAAACGACCAGAACGAAGGCGACCAGTACTATTCTGGTAAAACAACTCGCACTCTTCTTCGTCTGCGTCGACTCGACGAACGGTGGGAGGTTCCTCTATCTCCCAGAAACGTTGGATAACGTCTGACAACGCTGAGCCAATAAGTATGCCATCTGACTCGGCAGGCCTAACCATTGGCAATGCCGGACCCATGATCACGTGACCAAACTTAGTATCCACAGCAACCAACCCGTCCGGCTGAAGAACTCGCTGATCCGACAACAGAAACCTACCCAGAACGTCTGCTCCCAGTAGCAGGTCGACCGGGGCTGGAGTGTCAAAATCGGGATCCGCCAACTTGAGTCCTGATGTCAGGAATCGAACGGCCGGATTCAACTTCACCAAGGGGTGTCTGCCCATGACATGCGTCATTACTAAAGCTTGCACGGATGTTTTTGTCAAAATGTCATAACGTGGAGAGAACGTGATCACCGATTGACCAACTACATTCGTAACCGTAACATTCCCCACGCCCCGTATTGATTTATTATACCTATTTACCTTGAGGCCCAACCATTTTGCTAAATCATTCGATACAATGCAGCCCTGAGCTCCAGAATCTAATAGGGCGCGAACGTATGTTGGGTTGCCCGCCAAATCCCAAACAAGCACAGAGGCGATCGGTAACGCCACCGTCTCCGGTTGGGGGGCAACAAATGGTTGGGCCGCAAATTCCTAGCGAGGACCCCCGGGGCCCCACTGTGCCTGTAACCGATCAGGTATGCAGCTATACGCCAGAGGGTCCCATTGTACAAATGGCCCACGCGCCGGTTCCATTGCCACCCTACGATTCCCCGTAAAGGGGGGTGGGCGTGAATTCAACCGTGGCCGCTCCATGAGCGGGGGGGACATCACATGTGACCGACGAGGACGAGGCGACGAGCGGGGCGACAACTGAGGCGGCGTCCGAACCGCACCCGCATAGCTCGAAGGTGTCCCATGCCACCCGCCCGTTACGGCCTGCTCAACACACCCAATGTCCCGCTGGGTCGGATGCTGAGTCGCAACCGAAAACTCAGGGCCCCCCATGTAATGGTCCTGAGTGCGGCCCTGCACCCTGGTACTGCCCTGTGCACGTGGGGACGTTGGCTCCTGAGTTGCGCTCCGAGTCGCAAACGAATTCTCAGGGCCCCATGCCGTGTCACCCTGGGTACGGCCCTGTGGAGGCTGTTGGCCGGACCGGTTCATGCACAACAGATTGTTGTGGGGCCCACCACAATATCCGCACATTTGTGTGCGCGTGCAGTCCCTAGCCATGTGTGGCCCGAGGCACAGGAAACACCAGCTCCGCTGCTTGGCCATCCGGCGCCGTCCCTGAACCCTAAGTTCCCCGAACTTATTGCAATTGGCCACAGCATGGCCAATCTGCCTACAACATGGGCAGGTCTCACCATGTGGGGTCAATTCACTCACAGTCCCATACGACTGCCGGTTGGTGCGGTCCTTCCTCGTCGGAGGGCCCCTACTCACAGCGCTCCCGGCAGCTCTCTGTGGCTCCGAAGGATGGGTGACCGTCAACCCCAAATTCTCTGCCCGTCGAGCCTCCTCTTCCAAGAATCCGACCAAGTCGGAGAAGGCGGGCAGGTCCTCGGCCGACCTCCCGTGAGACTGTTCGAAACGAGTCTGCACGTCAGCGGGTAGGCGGGAAAGTACTATGTACAACAGTAGGTACGACCATTCACCAACCGGAAGTCCAAGATTCTCTAGAGCCTTGGTGACGGACAACAATGGGTTCAAAACCTCCGTCTGTATGGCCCCGACCTTGTTCACAACCGGGATACTAAACAAACGGTTCAGTTGGGCATCGGCCAACCTCCGTTTGTTATGGTAACGTCTGACCAACAATTGCCTGGCCGTTTCATAGTTACCCTCCGTAACTGTCAAATGAGCGACCAGCTCCCTAGGCTCACCCCTCAATGCTGCCACCAGCTGAGCCATCTTGACAGACTTGGTAATGTCCGAACGCATGTGCACCAAACTGTCGAACAGATTGATGAAGCTCATCCATTCACCGGACACGCCGTCAAAAGTAGGCATAGTTATGGCAGGTAACCTGGAACCCGATCCCTGAAGCGGCAGAGGTGCTTCAATGTCACCACCATGGCTGGACTCGCGCTGTCTACGTATGCCCGCAGCCTTCTGCGTGATAGCAGCTGCCATCTCCAAACATTGGTCGACATCCCCTAGCAACCGTGACAGCCTGTCAGGTGCGCAACCATCAACTGATTCCGCCTGCGCGGACAATTCGAGCACCCTATTGTAACGTTCCTTAACGTCCATAGACCGCTCCAATACCACATCATGCCTATCTAACCGGTCTATCAGACCGTGTGCGGAGGAAAACCATCTGAGTTCCTTAGAAACACCCTTCTGGATTTCAGATAACGACATGATCGGAACGATACTTACTCACAATTTGCAGTAACTCAATTTTATTGGACCCTCCAGTCTACAACCCAAACGAGGGAACCCTAAACCACAACTTAAACAATGTTGTTTTCCTTAAACAATAGGAACCGAGGTTTATATCTATATAATTCTGTAAATACAATTTAGTTTCCCTTTATCATTATAACACACACAGATAGTCAATATTAGTTCAAGTTATAAATTGCTATAAACTGAAAACAATGTAATAGCCTGCTATCAATAGATGTAACTACCTATGTTAACCAAAACATTCATTCAATAGCATTACTAGACCACTAATAGATTGACTAACTGGTACTTCAATGCAATTTTCAATTCAATAATTCAATATCTGTCTATCTACTACCAGCAATAGACCTATAGCTTACAATACTACCAATCTATGTGGATATAGGAACAACAACCAAGTTACCTAATAACCGCCTATACCTACAGATTGATAGTCCCAAATCTTGCCTTCCTGGAGCCCTTGACGGCTGCAAATCTCAGGAAGCCACGCTCTGCTACCAAAATGTTCAGGCTTCTCAGCACCTAATGACCTCGTAGGGGCCCATCAGCTACGAGGTAGCGTAACGATCAGTTGCCAAGAAGTGTGAACGTCGGCGGTTCACCGAGCTGAAGTTAATTGGGGTCGATCTAACCTGGTCTGTGCTTCGGTCCCGTCAACCTCCTGTCTCTCTGCAAGGCCCGGGTGCACCCTAGGCTCTTCTTGGTAGACAGGTTCTTCAGCCAACCAGGTATGACTGGCGGGCCAGCTTCAATGAGCACAGTGTTCCAACACAGGTTATGTTACGTGGTAAAAACAATCGGGCACGAAAATGCGAACTTTATCTGGTTCGAGAAACAATAACACACTCAGCTTTATTAACAATCCTGAGGGAAACCCGAATACATTCCAGATGGCCTGCGATTTAATTTCAATACCCTAACCAAAACGCGTTTACATTGCGAGGGCTTTCGTCTGTCAGTTGTCAAAAAACTGCCAGGTTGGCAGCTAACGTCAAATTCAAAATGGCCGTTCAGAAACCATCGATCGAATATCGATTTGGAATCGAACAAGAAACCTATAAACAGTGGATCCTCATTTTTCAATTACAAGCAATATCATTCTATTGTGCTGTTGGCAGTAGTAGACGCAAATTATAAATTTGTATTTATTGATGTCGGTTCTAAAGGCAGATTCCCAGATGGAAATATATTTGATAATTGCATATTAAAGAGAAAAATGATGAACAGACAGCTACATCTGCCCGAGCCCAAGGGTCTACCTGGAAGAGAAGACATAGTTGTGCCTCATGTTATTGTTGGTGATGCGGCATTTCCTTTAATGAAAAACCTTATGAGACCTTTTCCTCAGAGACAAGTTGTTTAACATTTATGCTTCGGAACGCACCGGTTTTTTGTTGCGCGGATCGACCGCGAGTAATCGGGACATCACTAAGCGGAAACGGACCGCAGCTGTCACTCGTATCGAAACGAGAGGAGAAATTGGAGGTTATCTTTTCTTGTCGGGAGAACAAACATGTCTGCTCAGGCATCGGGCCATTGATTGTAATTCGGTGTAACAATTACCAAATACAGGCGTCGGGCCTGGTCGGAGTGCTCATCATAAACATCGTCGGGAAATAAGTAGATTCGCGTCAGCGGTTGAGTGATGTGTGTTGTGAAGGACATTGTCGTATCGGACGGCGATTCCACGTGTCGGCAGGCAGCACGCCGGCGACAGCGTCGGGCAGCGACAGCGAAACGATAGTGATTCGGTTCCTATCCTATCCCAATTGTGCCCTTATCCCGTATTCCTGTCTCGAATCGAGCTTTCGATTTCCGGTCTACGACGACAAGGTAAGGTAATAATTCAAGATCTTTTCTCCCGTGCTGGCATCAACCCACCCCCTCATGATTCCACGCCGTTCGGTTGAGGCGTGGAATTAATCATTTTGGTAGCAGGCGCGGTTTTCCTAGTGGGAAATCACCGATTCACGGACGGTTGTAGGGTTGTTGCCACATTGTAGTTGTGAGAAAAGAATATCTCAGATTGGCCGGCAAGTCGGCAATGAGTCTGTGGTCGGTACCACAATTAAAGTTCATTTTCGGTTAGTGAAAGTATAAGTGTCAATTTAGTTAACAATTATTATAAATTTGTAGTCGGAAACTACTGTTTGTGCGCATAAAAAATTGAACAGTCATTCTGCGAAGTAACTAGATTGTATTACTTGCGGTAGAACGTCGGGTTCTATAGTACTGCAGTGTTATTTCGGTTTACACAGCAGGGTCGGGCTATTTAAGGGGTATTAAGCTGATTTTGCTGACCTCAAAAGAAGTGTGGGTCATATCGGAGGGGCCACTTCTAGAAAAATAGTTTTTTTTATAATAACCTTTTGTGTGTTATTTGTATTGTACCATATGGTGGCATTCTCTAATTGATTTAGAGTGTATATTATAAGGTGTATGTCCACAGGGCGACCATGTTAAATATTGTTTAGGATTTAATTGTTTTAGTGGTTGCCTTGGTTTTTACAACTTAGTTTTAATTTCTGTGCCCAGCGCTGACGGGCAAGTGCTGGTCTCTGGCTGTGCTTAGTTCGGTAGTGAAGCATAGGACCAGAAACAATTGAATCGGTAACCATGGCACCTTCGCCCTTGACGGTACTGCGGTATGGTGTCCGTGAGGAGATGAGATGGCTCGCCTATCCTCACAAGTATGTGGAGCGACCTGACATGGACGATGTCCTGCTCAAGCGTCTGGAGGACGCAATGACACGCGTCGGGAAGGTGTGTCGGCTGGCTGCGGAGGCTGAAGCCCTCGGGCTTACGGATGAGGCCTCGGTGGCTGCAGTGAAGCAGCTCTGCGCGGATGCTGACCAAGCGATGGAGTACTTGGGCGACATCGAGCGTCGCGCCGAAAAAATTAAGCGGTCGCGTCGGGATGACCGCGGGGAGGGTAGCGGAGACCCGCCCCCTAAGGGTGTTGTTGGACGGCTGCCACACCTGGAGATTCCGGCCTTCGGTGGGGCAATTGATGAGTGGCCGGCATTCATCAATTTATTCGATAGTCTGGTCCACGGTCGGGACGACCTGGACAACGCCTACAAGTTGGCCCAACTATTGATGGCACTGCGGGGTGAACCGAAGGAGTTGGTCGGTCACCTAACGGTCACGGCGGGCAATTATGAGATTGCCCGGGCCATATTGTTTGACCGCTTCCAACACAAACGGCGGTTGGTTGATGCGCAGCTGGGGAAGCTGTTTAGCATCCCAAGAGTAACCCGGGATGTTGACATCCGGGTACAGGTTCTCAACCCTGTGCTGGTGGCCACTAAGGCCCTTCAGAACCTTGGTCTGCCGGTAGACCAATGGTCATACATCGTGTTATATATGGTTTTGTCACGGTTGCCTGCAGCTGTTCAAAGTCGGTTTGAACAGCTGCATGGGGGCAGTAGCTCGGAACTGCCCACACTCGTCCAACTAACGGATTTTTTGGAGGGTGAATGCAGGCGATGCGACACATTGGATACGGAGGCCAGTGTGCAGCGCCAACCCGCGCGGATGCGGGAGGGGCCGCGCCCCCCACCCCCACGGGGGGGTGGGCGGTCAAAACAATTTGGCGTTTTGAGTGCCGCGCCGTCGGGTGACGGCTGTGTGCACTGCGACAGTGCCGGTCATGAAGTGACCAGTTGCGCCAACTTTAAGGCGCTCGGTGTGGCTGCCCGCAGGAATGTGGTCTTCCGCCACCGATTGTGTTTCGGTTGTTTGGGGCCGCACCCGCTGAGCGAGTGCTCACGCGCGTCCCCCTGTGAGTGCTGCGGTGGCAAGCACCACATCGTGTTGTGCCTGAACCGGTCAGGCCCTTCGGACGGTCACCAGGGCCCGACTCAGGTTGGTCGGTCACAGGGCCCAACCAGGGCCGGACCCAGTCCCCCTCCGGGCAACGGGAGTCACCAACGGGGTGACTGGGGTACCCGCGGACGGGACCCCCCCCGAGGGGAAGGGGGCAGCGCGGGGGGTAACAGGAGGGATAGCCGGGGTTCGGTCGCTGCTGTCCAGGGTCAGCGAGGACTTCGGGCCGCTGGCTCACCGCGTGTTACGGGCGGGTGTCAGATGGCACCTATGAGTGGCGCGAAGGCTGGGAGCCCACCACCTTCTGCGCCACCCTGCCCGTCGCTCTGGGAGGCGAACAGTCGGATGTCGCCCCCATTCCTAGAGCGCCCCAGGTTGGATCCGCTCTCCCCCCTCCATCCACGGTGGCCACCGGGCACACCGTTCACAGTGCGGTATGGTCGGGTACCGGGAAAGCGAGGGGCCTATTATGCGGGTTGGGACCCCCTGATGTACATACGGTCTGATATGCCACCGGTGGCATATCAGCAGCCGAGTTACCAGGCCGACGGGGGTCCCAGCGGGTTCGGATCCCGCGGAGGTTCCCGCTAGGGACACGCCGCCCACTTACAGGGTGCCGCCACTCCACAGACGGTCATGCTCCCCACCGCCTCGGTGATAGCGTGGAGTGCGGACGGCAAATCTTGTGTGGCACGAGCACTATTGGACTCGGGGGCCCAGGGGTGCTTAGTCTCGTGCAACCTTGTAAGACGGTTGGGCATTTCGGTAAGGGAGTATCCACATTCCATTCGGGGAATTGGGAACACGGAAGTCGGTTCCGTTAAGGGAGTATGTCGGATTACTCTCTCGTCACGGGTGGATTCATCGGTGAATCTGACGGTCACGGCATTAGTCATGCCTACTGTGATGGGCTCACACCCTCACGTACGGTTGTCGCCCTCGGTGCGACAGTTGGTCGCTGGGTTGTCACTGGCTGACCCGGAGTTCGATATTCCGGGCCCAGTGGACATTTTATTGGGTGTCGATGCCTTGGGATACCTGTTAGTGCCAGGTGTCCACGTGTTGCAGGCGACTGGTCTGGTTTCGGTCAACACCAGACTGGGCCATGCGGTAATGGGTCCGGTCATGCCGGCTGCCCCACGCCTAGCGAATCGTAGTCCCTTATTCGGTTCTGTACTCTCGGAGGTGATACAGAAGTTTTGGGAGGTGGAGGAACCACCTACGGTCCGCCGGTTGGACGCGGTTGAAGAAGAGTGTGAACAGTTTTATCGGAACAATACTGGTCGCCTTCGGTCAGGTCGATTTCTCACACGTCTTCCATTCCGGAGTGATCGCCCACCGCTGGGCAGTTAACACCATGCAGCCGAGACGCGGCTTCTGTCGATGGAACGACGCATGAAGCGTGACGGGATTTTCCGGCAGAAGTACGTCGACTTCATGCGGGAATACGAGTCGCTCGGCCACATGTCGGTTTCGGATATCGACTGGAAGCGTGAAGACCACTGCTTCCTGCCCCATCACGCGGTCTTGAGGACCCTGGAGGGCAAAATACGGGTAGTGTTCGATGGATCGGCATCAACATCTAACGGCATGAACCTGAACCTGTTTGCATTCAGGGCCGAAGTTGAACCATGACATCGCGGATGTTATCACACGGTTCCGTCGACACAATGTTGTGTTTGTAGCTGACATCCGGATGATGTTTAGACAGACGGTCATTCACCCTGACGATAGACGGTATCAGCTGATACTTTTATTTTTTATTTATTTTATTTTATTTATTCAGAAACAAACAGTCTTACATATTTGTATACAATAATAATAATCCTTTATTGCACAGAAAACACAGTGGAAATTATAACAGAAACAGTATGCAAAGGTGAGCTTATTTCTAAAAAGAAATTTCTTACAGCTAACCTGTGAAGAAAAGAGAAAAATAAAATATAGAGAGGTAGTCCTAGTGTACAATTAAGAGTTAAAAGATATAAAAAAAATATATATACTATCAAATAAATCACAATACACCCTACGTAATTACTATAAAATAAATAAATAGAATACAATAAATAAATAGATATACATAAATACTATGAAATACCCACTATTCGGAAGAGAGGAGATGTTGTTTCAATTTTTTCTTGAAAGTGACCAAGGATTTGCAATCCCTTATAGCGCAAGGAAGTGCATTCCACAAACGTATTGCCCTTAACCTAAACGAGTGCTCGTAAGCAACAGTGTTGTGCTGAGGAATTGACAAAAGTGACACCGTGTGAGATCTCCGAAGTCTATCCCCTGAGAAAAGATACTCAAAACGTTCACGAAGATATGCAGGGTAGCACGGGTTTCTCAAAATATTGAAGAGGAAGGAGAGAATGTGCATATCACGACGAAGTCGGATCGGGAGCCAGCCTAATTCCCTACGATATTGGGACACGTGGTCGTACTTACGAAGTCCGAAAATAAACCGAATCCCGAGATTTTGGAGTCGCTCGAGTTTGTTCAGTAGATCTTCGTTCGCACTGGCCTAGCAAACATCGGCGTAGTCTATTAAAGGCAGAAGAAGGGTCTGAGCTAGCATGATTTTAGTCTGCCTAGGCAGGAAGAACTGCAAACGCCGAAGAGAATGAAAGGATGCAAAGACTCGTCTGCTGACCTCACAAACATGGGGCGACCAGGATAATAGATTGTCAAAAACAACGCCAAGATTTTTGGCTTTCTCGCTATACTTGACAATGGTACCGTCAAATAGAACGGGATCAACGGACTTAAACTCTTTATAAAACATAGACCTACAGTTTCCTAATTTAGTAAAAACATCTTTTATAATAGTTTAAATATCAAAGAAATAATAATGATGAAGAAGCAACATAAAAAGCATGATACATAAAAAGAAAGTTAAAAATTTCATACATGTTCAGTTTGATTTTCAGAACAATTTGAAAGACACTCCAAAGTTAAACTTTTGAAGCGTTTAAGAGATTCACTAAATATATCTATATTTACTAACTTATCATTGTACAACCTGCAAGCACGTCTTATGAAACTATTTCCAGCGTAATTTGTGCGACTACGGGGTATAACAAAGAGAGGCTTGCTTCGACAACTACGCTCACGACGACGAGGCACTCTAAACGACAATAAATGTAATAATGGGGGGGAATCGATTATATTATTAATTATTTTAAAAATTATTGATATATCAATACAGTCACGACGACAACTTAATGAGTACATTTTTGCCTTTTTCAAGGACGTCACATAATCCGAATATGTGTTTCCAGTACGATATTCAAGGGCTCGAATAAATTTTTTCTGCACCCTTTCTATCCCGTCTATATGAATGTTATAAAATGGGTTCCAAACACTACTGGCGAACTCGAGACGACTGCGAACATAACTATTAAACAGTACCTTGTAAGTTAAGACTTTTTTGAAGGGCTTTCCTACGCGGAGTATAAAACCAAGTTGTTTAAGAGCTTTATTTATAATGTGGTTCACATGAGGTACGAAAGTGAGCTTGGAATCCATTATTGCGCCTAGATCACGAATTTGATCTACGCGGGCTAATTCTCTTTGACAAAGTTCATATTTATAATTAATGGTTTGTATTTTTCTACTGAAACTTATTACAAAGCACTTATCTGGATTTAAAAATAAGTTGTTTGAATTACAGAAAGATTCGAAATTATTAATGTCATTTTGCAGGACATCACAATCTCCCACACTTCGGATAACCCTAAATATTTTTGTATCGTCGGCATATAAGAGTAAACCAGAGCTGTTTGTAATTTCTGTGATGTCGTTTAGGTAAAGAACGAACAACAAAGGTCCTAAATGTGACCCTTGAGGGACACCCGAAGTGATGGGTTTGAGATTTGAAGTGTACCCACCTACTGCTACAGCCTGCGATCGATTTTCGATGTAGGATTTTATCCATCGAAATAGATCCCCGTGTATACCCATCTGCCAAAGTTTCAACAGCAAGCGTTCATGACAAATTTTATCGAATGCTTTAGCAAAATCAGTATACACGGCATCCACTTGATAATTGTTGTCCAAGGCTTCAAGTATAATTTCTGTATAGGATAAGAGATTTGTTTCAACACTTCGACCTTTAAGAAAACCGTGTTGATGAATAGTAACATGACGGCGTACAGCGGCAGACAATTGGTCAGTAACAATCTTCTCCAAAATTTTGCCAAATTGACATAGTTTAGAAATTGGCCGATATTTCTCAATGTCACAGCTGATATCTCCCTTAGGTATCGGTGTAATTAGAGCACGTTTCCAAATAGATGGAACACAACCTTCGCGAAGTGATTTTTCAAAAAGCAAAGTGATTGGAATTGATAACTCAGACGCACATTTGTTAATAATAACAGGATGAATGCAATCTGGTCCGGCACCTTTATTTACGTTAATAGACTTAAGGTATTTATGAACAAGGTCTTTAGTTAAAAATATTGTATCCATCTCAAAAACTGTATTATGTACCGGCGGAAGATTGTTCAAATCAATCATGTTATTACTAGGTTTTTCAAAAACAGAGTGGAAATGTTCATTAAACATGTCACAAATCTGAGAACCAGTTGAAGCTGAAATACCTTTATAGTACATTATTTGTGGTAGACCACTCTTCGCGTAGATTGACTTCATGTAAGACCAGAAAAATTTCGGGTTTGATTTGATTTTATTTTCAGTTGAGTTTATAAAATTTCTATAGCATATAGGTTCCAATTTATCAACTCTTTTCCTTAGACACCTAAAACTGTCACGATCTAAAGGATTTCCGTATGTCTTCCATAGTTTGTGGTACTTTCTGTTTTCATTTAATAACCTTCTAAGTGGTTTTGTGTGCCAAGGAGGCCTATTAATGGAAGTGCGTAGAGGACGCTTTGGGACATGCGCGTCTATTAAACGATTTAGTATTGTATATAAAATTAATGTACACTCCTCCAAAGACCGACCTGAAAATTGTGCAAACCAGTCTATTTCAGGTAGTTCGCGATTAATTTCATCAAAATTAGAGTTAAAAAAGCAGTATCTAACAGTAGGAGCGGGCTTAAGAATAGGTGAGTAATCTAAACTTAACTCAATTTCAACGGCTTTATGATGCCGGTCCTCTTTTATTAAAGGGTTTGGGCTACTAATAACGGCGCAACTTCTATTACTTAAAATAAGGTCTAATAACCGATGATTTATATTAAAACTACTGTTAAATTGTTGTAACCCTGTAAAGCATAAAAACTCTTGCAATGGCTCCACTGTTGGTTCGGTACCATTATCAAGACACATATGTCTACAACTCGAGTTCGACCACTCAGCATCTGATACGTTAAAATCTAATAAGGAAAAGATCGTCAGAATGTTCTGTTACAATCCGACTACAAATCTCAAAAAAGTTAATTAATGCGCTTGTATATAAACGCCCTTGCGGAATGTAAACACAACAAATATGCAATGATTTATGCCTACTGTTATTAGATAACGGTATTGATACCCAGACGCACTCGGAGGACGCGGCGGGGGGGCAGGGCCAGTCCCGGCGCACGGGCTGGTAATCACGGTGAACCGCCACCATAGCGCCGCCACCTCGCTCCAAATCAGTCGCCTCAGCCGATCGATCGCAACGATAGACTAAATATCTACTGTCAAAGATTTCCCCGTCGTAGAAGTTTTTGTTTAGCCAGGATTCCGTTATACAAATGAAATCATAATGAGACTGTGCTACCTGTGAATAAAATCTATGTGTTTTTGTACGAAGTCCGCATACGTTTTGATAATAACCGCTTAGGGTAATGTTAGCCATTAGTGATAAAGGGAAAATATATTAATATTAAAGTGTTTGTAATTAAGATAGGTTGTGAATATGTATTGCGGAACACATAGATATTTTTAAATTTTGGATAGCAATAGTTAACTGATACAAAAATATGTAAGACGTAAATAGTTTCAATAATAGTGATTGCAGGCTGAACTTTCCATTTAACCAATTGTTGGCATTGTTTACATAATAATAACGTGAAGTATGCATACAATATAAGGTAGGTGTGGGTATGAAAACAAAGTAACAAATGTAGGAGTGAAAACAAATTAACAAAACAAGTACATAGTCACATTATCTTGTCCAAATCGAGATTCTTGTTTATCAACGTAACCTTAGAAGTTTCCGTCTTTCTCGCGAGAATTTTGCAGTCTCGGACCCATAAATATGCGAGTTTTCCATCTTTTTTCAATTGGCGAGCACGTTTAAGCAGTAGCTTGGTGGTCGGTGTCAGATGATCACCCAGAAACAGGTTAACAGCTGGACCGTCTAACCCTAAGGAAGCTGTTGTGATGCCCCTACGCGCCCGCACTGCTGATAGTTGTTCATCCTTGTATATGCGCCGAGTGAATTTTACTATGACGGCCGGAGTGTTAATTGTTATGTTTTCGTCATTGTTGTTACCAACTCCAGTTCCATAACGACGTACCTGCTGTATGCAGTCAATGGAATTTACGTCCATTGTAAGTCCAACGACAGTAAATATACTTTGAAGGATGCTTAATAAGTTTTCATTCTTTTTAAATGGCAAACCTGAAATCTCAACATTATTCATCCTAGAATATTGCTCTCGTGTATCATTTTGTTGTTGAAGGGTAGATATTGTGTTCTTCGCAGTAGATAATTCGGACTGCAAAGTAGGTATTTCGTCACATACTTTCTCGAGCTTGATTAATCTATTCTCTAAGTCAGAGAAGTGGTTTTCCATTTCGGTAAATTTTGTATTTATATTATGAATACCTGTAGAACATGATTGAATATCGGATTTCAGGGTATTTATGTCCGACTTCATTGAGGAAAAATCAGCTCGAAATTCTTTTATTTCTTTGAGGACGGCCGCAATACCTTCAGTCTCATTTAGGGATTCAGGAACAGTCAGATTAGGCAAGTTACGACAATTCGGACACCTCCATGCTGCTTTTCTGTCGGCGCCCATACGTCGGTATCCAGACTCCGTTACACCAGCACAGGCATAGTGCAGAGACCTATGGCATCCATTACACACAACTGCATCAGTCACTTCATCATAACACATGCTACAAATCATTTTTCTTCGATGTAAAAGCTTTGTTACACAGCGACGGTCGGATGTTTACGCGATAACGATGTAGGTGGGTATTCGCGTAATTAGCGCAAGCGCACGTAACACAACCGTCTACTGACAGCGCAGAGCGAGACTTGATACTGTGGCGAGAGAGCCCAGATCAGCCCATCAGGGTGTACGAGCTGAACACCAACACGTACGGGCTACGGTCTAGTCCTTATTTGGCGATTCGCACTCTGCGGGAGTTAGCGGATCGAGAACGGTTAAATTTCCCTAGAGGAGCAGCGATCCTAGAGCAGGACCTCTACGTGGACGATATCTGTACCGGTGCAGATTCCATAGAGGAGGCGCTCGCTCGACGGGACGAGCTAGTTGAGCTCTTACGGGGTGGAGGTTACGAGCTCCGGAAATGGATGTCGAACTCTCCAGAGTTACTGACTGGTCTTCCGGATGACTACCAGCAGGATCGCCACATTTTTGAAAATTTGGAAAATCCAAATATGTTGTCGGTATTAGGCGTCCAGTACCAGCCGGTGTCAGACATGTTTTCGTATCGGGTCGAGTTGGACTCCCCGAAGGTCTGGACGAAACGGAACGTCCTTTCAACGGTGGCTAGGACATTTGATCCAAACGGGTGGATCACCCCGGTAACATTTCAGCTCAAGTGTTTTATGCAGCAATTGTGGTCTGCTGAGCTGAAATGGGACGACCCGATCGGCGGGTCATTGAGCTCAGAGTGGGACTCGTTCTTTTCGACCCTCCCTGGCATCCATCGGATTTCACTGCCACGGAGGTTGGTCCCCACCAAACGATACACCGCCACCCTGCATGGGTTTTGCGATGCCTCGAAGAAGGGCTACGGAGCTGCGGTGTATCTGCGTACGGTTGACTCCTCGGGGGAGGTTGATGTGCGGTTGGTCATGGCCAAGAGCAAGGTTGCGCCGTTGCGCACTCGCCTGACCATTCCCAAGTTAGAGCTTTCGGGAGCGGCTCTCCTGACTCGTCTGCTCAACCACACGATGACGGTTCTTCGTGGGCCAATAGCGTTGGAAGATACGGTCTACGCTTGGACGGACAGCCAGATCGTGTTATGCTGGCTGAAGGCTTCAATTCACAAGCTGGAGATTTTTGTGGCGAATCGGGTTTCGCAGATTTTGAATTCGGAGGTTCCCTTAATCTGGAGACATGTTCCAGGGGAAATGAACCCAGCAGACTGTGCGTCTAGTGGGTGTCACGCTCCGGAGTTGGTTGGACATCCCTTGTGGTGGGGTCCAAAATGGTTGACTCAAGCCGAATCGGATTGGCCAATGAGTCCACGCGTTACCACGGCGAACGGCGCCTTGACAGTCGGTGTCTGTACGACGCAACCAGAGCCGGAAGAGGAGTTCAGCCTGCTGGAACGGTACAGCTCGCTCGACAAGCTGGTCAATGTGACCGCCTGGATCTGCCGATTTGCGCGGAATTGTCGGAATTCTGAGGCGCAACGAGTGCGGACACAGGTCCTGACACCACGGGAACGGAACCATGCGTTGTTCGCATTGGTACGGAACGTGCAGACGGTGCACTTTAAGTCCGAACTGGACATTCTGAGATGCGGACGCGTCCAACTGAAGGGAGCTGTGGCTCGACTCAACCCGTTTATTGACCCTCAAGGATTGCTGAGGGTAGGAGGTTGGCTGCGGAATGCCAACCTGCCTTATGCGGCTCGCCACCCGTTGTTACTCCCTAGGAAAGGGAAGTTGGTCGAACTGTTGATACAGGATCGACACATTCGGAATGGGCATATCGGATGCCACGCCTTGATGGCGTTTCTCCAGCGCGAGTTCTGGATTCTATCGGGAAGACGCTTAGTGCGTAGCGTCGTATTTCGTTGCCTGCCTTGTTATCGGGCCAAGGCGGCTACGATGCAGCCCCAGATGGGCGATTTGCCCTCGGATAGGGTTAACGAAATCCGGCCCTTTGCGGGTGTCGGAACGGATTTCGCGGGACCATTCATGGTCAAGTCTTCACAGCTACGGAACGCCAGATTAGTGAAGGCATACCTGTGCGTCTTCGTGTGCTTGGCCACGGAAGCAGCCCACTTGGAGGTGGTCAGTGACCTTACTACGGGGGCATCACGGATCACTCGCGGTCCGAGTCGCGCAACAAAAAAAAGGTGCGTTCCGAAGCATAAATATTAAACAGTCACCCGCCCGGACAGGCCCGAACCTGTCCCTAATCAATAGGAAGGCGAGAAAGTGTTGCGACCGCTCTCTTGAGGACCGAGTCCCCGACCTTGACTTCTGCTGATCGAGGCGTGCCATCCCGACCCGTGTACAATTTGACGATCCGTCCTCATCTCCATCTCAATGATGGCAGGTTCGCATCCTTAATCAGCACCAAATCACCGACTTGAGGGGGGCTCGTCCGGTCAGTCCACTTAAGGCGCTGCTGCAAGATGTGCAAGTACTCAAGGGACCACCGTTTCCAAAAATCTTGAGCCATCTGCTGCAACATCTGCCACCTAGTTAACCGACTTAACTTAACATCACCGAATGGGTATTCTGGCAGGGCGTTAAGGGGCTGACCTATCAGGAAGTGACCCGGCGTCAACGCTTCCAAATCATTTGGATCCGAACTGAGCGGGCACAACGGACACGAGTTCAGTGTCATTTCAATTTTACAGAATAGCGTCGCAAGCTCTTCAAAGCGTAGAGAGGTCTCACCGATGATCCTCGTCAGGTGCGACTTAGCCGATTTAACCGCAGCCTCAAAAATTCCTCCCCAATGAGGACATCCCGGCGGACTGAAAACCCATTCAATCCCTCGTCGGGAGCAAGCCGTACCGATGGCGTCCTGGTTACCGTTCAGGAATTGAGTGACCTCCTGCAGATATCGCCTGGCTCCGACAAAATTTGTGCCGTTGTCCGAACGGATCAATGTTGGGAGGCCCCTTCGTGAGACGAACCGATCTAGACATGCGATAAATGCCTCTGTAGTGAGGTCACTGACCACCTCCAAGTGGACTGCCTTCGTGGCCAAACACACGAAGACGCACAGGTATGCCTTCACTAATCTGGCGTTCCGTAGCTGTGAAGACTTGACCATGAATGGTCCTGCGAAATCCGTTCCGACACCCGCAAAGGGCCGGATTTCGTTAACCCTATCCGAGGGCAAATCGCCCATCTGGGGCTGCATCGTAGCCGCCTTGGCCCGATAACAAGGCAGGCACCGAAATACGACGCTACGCACTAAGCGTCTTCCCGATAGAATCCAGAACTCGCGCTGGAGAAACGCCATCAAGGCGTGGCATCCGATATGCCCATTCCGAATGTGTCGATCCTGTATCAACAGTTCGACCAACTTCCCTTTCCTAGGGAGTAACAACGGGTGGCGAACCGCATAAGGCAGGTTGGCATTCCGCAGCCGACCTCCTACCCTCAGCAATCCTTGAGGGTCAATAAACGGGTTGAGCCGAGCCACAGCTCCCTTCAGTTGGACGCGTCCGCGTCTCAGAATGTCCAATTCGGACTTAAAGTGCACCGTCTGTACGTTCCGTACCAATGCGAACAACGCATGGTTCCGTTCCCGTGGTGTCAGGACCTGTGTCCGCACCCGTTGCGCCTCAGAATTGCGACAATTCCGCGCAAATCGGAAGATCCAGGCGGTCACATTGACCAGCTTGTCGAGCGAGCTGTACCGTTCCAGTAGGCTGAACTCCTCTTCCGGCTCTGGTTGCGTCGTACAGACACCGACTGTCAAGGCGCCGTTCGCCGAGGTAACGCGTGGACTCATTGGCCAATCTGATTCGGCTTGAGTCAACCATTTTGGACCCCACCACAAGGGATGTCCAACCAACTCCGGCGCGTGACACCCACGAGACGCACAGTCTGCTGGGTTCATTTCCCCTGGAACATGTCTCCAGATTAAGGGAACCTCCGAATTCAAAATCTGCGAAACCCGATTCGCCACAAAAATCTCCAGCTTTCTTGTGAACTGAAGCCTTCAGCCAGCATAACACGATCTGGCTGTCCGTCCAAGCGTAGACCGTATCTTCTAACGCTATTGATCAACGAAGAACTGTCATCGTGTGGTTGAGCAGACGAGTCAGGAGAGCCGCTCCCGTAAGCTGTAATTTGGGAATGGTCAGGGGAGTGCGCAACGGCGCAACCTTGCTCTTGGCCATGACCAACCGCACATCAACCTCCCCCGAGGAGTCGACCGTACGCAGATATACCGCAGCTCCGTAGCCCTTCTCCGAGGCATCGCAAAACCCATGCAGGGTGGCGGTCTATCGTTTGGTGGGGACCAACCTCCGTGGCAGTGAAATCCGATTGATGCCAGGGAGGGTCGAAAAGAACGAGTCCCACTCTGAGCTCAATGACCCGCCGATCGGGTCGTCCCATTTCAGCTCAGCAGGCCACAATTGCTGCATAAAACACTTGAGCTGAAATGTTACCGGGGTGATCCACCCGTTTGGATCAAATGTCCTAGCCACCGTTGAAAGGACGTTCCGTTTCGTTCAGACCTTCGGGGATTCCAACTCGACCCGATACGAAAACATGTCTGACACCGGCTGGTACTGGACGCCTAATACCGACAACATATTTGTATTTTCCAAGTTTTCAAAAATGTGGGGATCCTGCTGGTAGTCATCCGGAAGACCAGACAGTAACTCTGGAGAGTTCGACATCCATTTCCGGAGCTCGTAACCTCCACCCCGTAGGAGCTCAACTAGCTCGTCCCGACGAGCGAGCGCCTCCTCTAAGGAATCTGCACCGGTACAGATATCGTCCACGTAGAGATCCTGCTCCAGGATTGCTGCTCCTCTAGGGAAATTTAACCGTTCTCGATCCGCTAACTCCCGCAGAGTGCGAATCGCCAAATAAGGACTAGACCGTAGCCCGTACGTGTTGGTGTTCAGCTCGTACACCTTGATTGGCTGATCTGGGCTCTCTCGCCACAGTATCAGCTGATACCGTCTATCGTCAGGGTGAATGACCGTCTGTCTAAACATCATCCGGATGTCAGCTACAAACACAACATTGTGTCGACGGAACCGTGTGATAACATCCGCGTTGTCATGGTTCAACTTCGGCCCTGAATGCAAACACTGGTTCAGGTTCATGCCGTTAGATGTTGATGCCGATCCATCGAACACTACCCGTATTTTGCCCTCCGGGGGCCTCAAGACCGCGTGATGGGGCAGGAAGCAGTGGTCTTCACGCTTCCAGTCGATATCCGAAACCGACATGTGGCCGAGCAGTTTCAGTTTCAGTTTCAGTTTATTTATTCATGAACAATATAAAATTGTATTTGAAATTGCTTACAGACTAAAACATACAATAATTAATTAACAAATCATGCAATTAAAACAATACAATATACATTTTACTATAAAAATTAAAAATGTCAACAAATACATTTATCAAATTAATTACTTATATGTATAATGTCAAAATTGTAAAATAAAACCTAATATAAGAATAAATTTGTCAACAATAAAAACAATAAATAATATCAATTCAGTCAACTTTTGTCCTCAAAAAACTCATCAACCCTTTAGTAACACTTGTTCAAAAGGAATGTTTTAAGCCTATTTTTAAGTATATTGGGGCTCGTAATTTGTCTAAATTCTATTGGTAACATATTATAAATTTTTATCGCCTGATACCTAGATGAGTGTTGAACTACATTCAGTCTTGGTACAGTGAAACTCTCTAGGTGTTTCCTTCTTGTGTTCAATCGTCTTTCCCGTTCTTCCTCAGACTCTACTTTATTTAATCGCTTAAGTAAATCTACAGACTGAATTAATATGAACAGACTAGGAACTGTGAGGATACCTAATTTGATAAAAAATTCACGACACGATATAACCTGTGGTATTCGTACCATTACTCTTATGGCTCTCTTTTGGAGGATGAACGCTTTTTTGACATTATAATCGTAACTATTTCCCCAAAACTTTATACTGAATCTCAGTTTTGACTCTACCAGGGCATAATATTCTGCTTTTAAATTGTAAATTTTTAGTTCATCTCGTAGACTTCGCAACGCATAACAAGCTGAGCTTAGAGTACTTTCGATGGCTTGCAGTTCAGCTTTCCAGTTTAAGTTAGCATCTATTTGAACGCCCAAGAATTTTACTGTGTCTGTCAAATCAATACCCTCTCCAAGCATTTTCAGATCAACCCTATCATTATTAGCCGCTGTTGTTTTAAACAGTATTGCACAGGTCTTATTGCTGTTCAACTTTAGATTATTTGAGTCAAACCATTGGTGGAATGAAAATAGCGCTGCATTTGCTTTTTCCTCAAGAGTGCTGAGGTGCTCTGCGTGAATAACAGCATTTGTATCATCAGCAAACACAACTAGCTGAGTGTCTAACAGATTTCGTGAAATATATTCTACCAAGTCATTTGTAAAGACAATAAACAGTATTGGACCCAAAATCGAACCCTGTGGTACACCTCTCTCGACGTTGGTAATTTTTGACTGATGTTTCGCTTCCTTACCATTTTCCCACAATGTTAATTCAACATATTGCTTTCTGTGTTTTAAATATGATCTAAGTAGCTCCAGAAACTCACCACGGATGCCATAATGTTCTAGTTTTCTTATTAGAATAGTATGGTCAACCAAATCAAAAGCAGAACTGAGATCCAAAAATATGCCTAGAACCTTCATCTTAACATTAAGTTTAGAAACAACATCATCTATGAGTGTTTCCACTGCATCTGTGGTGCTAATGTTCATCTGGTAACCAAATTGTCTCTCACTTATCACTTGATTCTGCTGAAGGTGTCTTAAAAGTCTAATTTTAATGATTTTTTCAAAAACTTTTGAAAGTATTGGCAAAAGAGAAATTGGTCTATATTTACTAGGATCAGTTTTTGACCCCTTCTTGAATGTTGGTACAACTTTTGCCAGCTCAAGTTGCTCAGGGAATACACTCTCATTAAGGCAGCTATTAAAAAAGTAAGTCAGAGGGACAGCTAGGATGTCTATGTTTTTTTGTATGACAGTTATTGGTATACCATCATGGCCACATGACTTTTTTGGTTCCATATTTTTTACAATTTTTGCAATTTCGATCGAAGTTGTTAACTCACACATTATGCTGCATTGTACTCTGTCCGTACTAGTTTCTAGTAAGTGTATTGCTATGTCATTCCTATCTGATGTGGAGCCCTTTTTGTAAAATTCACAAGAGAAATGTTCAACCACCTCACTTGGTTTTTGTAATGTGATGTCATTAAATTTCAGCTGAATAGAATCTACTTTACAATTTTTAAGTTTGTTTCTGTGTTTGTTTATAACTTTCCAAATAGCTTTGGTAGAATTTCTAGCTTTTCCTATTTCATCTCGAATGGCAATTTTTCTAGCATTCCTCAATACTCTTCTGTATATTTGTAAGTAATTTTTAGTGTAAGTATGGTTATAATCTGCATCCTTCACTCCTTTTAACGGCAATAGAACACGTTTCATTTGACTAGAAACCCTAATTCCTTTAGTGACCCATTTAAGTTTTTCAAATTCTTGCTGTTTTATTTGCTGACTGACTATTTTAAAACTATTTTTAAACGCTTCTTGAAATCTTTTCAGAAAAATATTTATACCCATATTTATCCAGTCTTGTTTTAAAATGTTATTTCTGAACATCATGTTATTTCTTTCATTAAAAACCCTACGCTGTACAATTATATGTTGTTCCTTTTTTACTGCTGCTATTGGATTTTCTAGTTGTACAATACAAAATACTCCTGCATGCCCATCTCCTATATTGTTTTGATCCTCAGTGTTATGCAAAATATTATATTCAGGTATATTCGTTAGGAAATTATCTAGACATGACTCATATCCTTCCTCAAAATATGTAGCTGAACAAATCAAATGCCTAAAACCATAGCTTTCCAGCAAGTTTAAAAATTCTTTTTTTTGGTTACTTTCCGTCAACATATCTATATTGAAGTCTCCACTTATTATGCACTTCTTGTCAAAAAAATGTTCCAATAGTAATTCGAATCGCTCCATAAAAGATTCGAATAATGCTTTTTGGTTTTTATTTTTTGAAGCTCGATAACAACAGCAAATGTTTAGGTTGGTTTCTTTGTCTCTAATTCCGCATAATTCAAAACTGTCTTCTTGATACAACTTTTTACAGATTTCTATTTCCTCAAACTTTGAATTATTCAGTGCCAGTACAAGCGAACCCCCCCTTGAATTAGAATCTCTATAATTATATGCTGCTAAATTAAAAGTTTGAATACTAAATAGCGATATTGAACCCTTATTAAGGAAATGTTCGGTAATACATACATATTTTTGGTTACTTCCAAGGCTTTCAAGATATAATTCCAACTCATCTTTTTTGTTCGAAATGCCACACAAATTTTGATGAAAAATGGAGACTGTAATGTTGGTGTTACTTGATATTTCTTTAAGAGGCACGAAAAAACTCTAGTCCCACTGACTTTGGTCTTTTTCCAATTAGTCCTAATTTAATTTTATCAAACAGGTATGGCAGAGTACCTTTTTTTGAGACCAGGTTCGTAGCCGCTCCAATTTCATTTACTTTTGTTCCTTTTTTAGCAAAATAGTAAGAAGTACCCTTTTTTGCTGCAAGGACTGTGCATAAGTCTTTTGTCTCATGTTTTTTTGTGGCAACAATATTGGATTGTGACTTTGACATGACACTATCTATAAACTGTTTTTTATATTTTATGTAATCAATTTCCGTGTTGAGTTTAGCGCACAGTGTATCCAAGTAAAATTCCTGGTAGGAGTTATCATTCACATTATTTGATTTCAGTGCTAGTTGGATGAAATCCCAATTCTGGAATCCTCTTACAATTGATTTTATCTTAAAGTTTAGAAGTTTCTCATTCAAATGACAGGTTTCCTGCACATTAATAACAAAGACGTTATTACGTCTTAGTTTGTATAGGGCAATGCTCAGTTCTGATAGTAGACTGTGAGGGTTTTGGTCATGTTTACCTACAGCTAAAACATATATGTTTTCACGATTCTGATTACTTCTGTCCTCCAAATCATGGAGAATCTGGGATCCTGTGGTCTTCGGCTTAATTAGTGCCGATACTTTATAGGTATTATTCAATAGATTTTCTTTCCGGGTGTTGATCATCTTGGCTGCTAGTCCTTTCACTTGTTCATCGCCAATTATCAAAATTTCCGCAGTTTTCAGGGTGAAACGAATTGGCTGTTTTGTTGGCTGAATTTTGACGCTTCCAGTTCCAGTCTGTGCCTCATTTGCGGAGACTTGTTTCGGTAGTAATGTGCCGTGGGATGGTCCAGTGATCCCAGGTTGTCTCGGATTTAGTTGATGGTCTGGCTGGCCCATCAATGTCATGGGCGTTAAACAGGTCTCATTATAATCACTGTTGACAGTGGGTCTACTGGTCCCTTTCGGCTCGCCTTCGGTTATATGGATCACTTTTCGTAAGTTGTAGGTGGTCTGATTCGAACCACTAAACGAGGCCATTTGTTCGATCACTCCATTGGTGAATTGTCCGGGTGATACACGAGGGTACCCCATTTTCATCATACTATGACGTTGTCGTCTGAATTGGGGTGAGAAGAATTTTGGTGGGGAAGTTTCGCCACCACCTATTCCAACAGACCTAAGGATCTCGATTTTCCTTTTGTGTTCATCCAATGTTTTCTTAATTGTACTATTTTCCAGGGTTAAGTTATCTATTTCACTATTAGCAACTAAGAGTTGCAGACGCAGCGTTTCATTTTCCTGCCTAAGCTGATGCAGCTCCTGGTCATTTTCTAATATAATTGGCAAGCTTTGGGAAGACAGATTTACGAACGACTCATTCGCTTCAGAGTGTTCCATTATTTGTCTAGGCTTTCTATAGGTGACATTTTCCTGCCTTGTTGATAGTGGAGAATCTGTAGAAATATGTCCGTTACCATCTATAATTATTTCTGTGTTTGGGGGAACAGCATCACGATATGAACCTGAACATTGTTGGCATTTAAAATCCAATTTTAAATCGTTGATATTTGCCATATAGTATGCCGATGTAATATTTACACAGTTATGGTGAAATGTATTATTGCAGACCACGCATCTTAAAACTTCTGAGGGATAGACAGCTTCCAAGCAAGTCTTGCAGTTCTTCGTCATGCTTAGGTACACCTCTTGTCTGCAGTTTAAAGTTTTGAACGGATGTTACTGGTGGCGCCGTGTATGTGGTGGCCAGGCACGGTACTAATCCATTTATTTTATGGCGCCCTCTATATTTTGAAGGTGGCGCCCTCTTTTATTGAGTAGCACGAAGTATTTGTTGTAGGTTAGTAACGCCCTCTGTTAGTGAGCAGAAGAATCATTTATTGATTTTATTAGCGTCATCTGTTGGTGAGCGGATGCGACTGTTCTATTTCTGGAGTTGGGTGGTGATGTCGTCTACCGGGCGTTTGCAAGATAGAAATTTTGAAATACGCTTTGTTTTGAAATATTGAACGGTTATTCTGTCACTTTTTTGGGCATTTCTTTGAAATTTGATCACTGTGTTCACTATTGGTTGTCCTTTCACTATTCTATTTCATGTCTTGTATGTTTATTTTAATTTCAGCACTGTGTCCTTGTATCTAATCGTGATTTTCACAGAACATTTAGTCGTGATTTAAGTCCGATTTTTCCGAAGAACAATTTTGCTTGATTTTGGTATTTATTCTTGTTTCACTGACTTGCCTACGTCTGCACAGGGGAGTTGTCACCTCAGGTTTACACACGACTAAGATTTTTATTGAAATACACTGGTTTACTATTTTAAAACGTCTTTTATTGTGGAGTGTGTCACAATTTATTGTTTTTTAGTGTTTGCGACTCGTATTCCCGCATGAAGTCGACGTACTTCTGCCGGAAAATCCCGTCACGCTTCATGCGTCGTTCCATCGACAGAAGCCGCGTCTCGGCTGCATGGTGTGAACTGCCCAGCGGTGGGCGATCACTCCGGAATGGAAGACGTGTGAGAAATCGACCTGACCGAAGGCGACCAGTATTGTTCCGATAAAACTGTTCACACTCTTCTTCAACCGGGTCCAACCGGCGGACCGTAGGTGGTTCCTCCACCTCCCAAAACTTCTGTATCACCTCCGAGAGTACAGAACCGAATAAGGGACTACGATTCGCTAGGCGTGGGGCAGCCGGCATGACCGGACCCATTACCGCATGGCCCAGTCTGGTGTTGACCGAACCCAGACCAGTCGCCTGCAACACGTGGACACCTGGCACTAACAGGTATCCCAAGGCATCGACACCCAATAAAATGTCTACTGGGCCCGGAATATCGAACTCCAGGTCAGCCAGTGACAACCCAGCGACCAACTGTCGCACCGAGGGCGACAACCGTACGTGAGGGTGTGAGCCCTTCACATTAGGCATGACTAATGCCGTGACCGCCAGATTCACCGATGAATCCACCCGTGACGAGAGAGTAATCCGACATACTCCCTTAACGGAACCGACTTCCGTGTTCCCAATTCCCCGAATGGAATGTGGATACTCCCTTACCGAAATGCCCAACCGTCTTACAAGGTTGCACGAGACTAATCACCCCTGGGCCCCCGAGTCCAATAGTGCTCGTGCCACACATGATTTGCCGTCCGAACTCCACGCTATCACAGAGGCGGTGGGGAGCATGACCGTCTGTGGAGTAGCGGCACCCTGTAAGTGGGCAGCGTGTCCCTAGCGGGAACCTCCGCGGGATCCGAACCCGCTGAGACCTCCGTCGGCCGTGGAGTAACTCGGCTGCTGATATGCCGGTGGCATATCAGACCGTGTGTACATCAAGGGGTCCCAACCCGCATAATAGGCCCCTCGCTGTCCCGGTATCCGACCATACCGGACGGTGTACGGTGTGCCCGGTGGCCACCGTGGTTGGATGGGGGAGAGCGGATCCAACCTGGGGCGCTCTAGGAATGGGGGCGACATCCGACTGTTCGCCTCCCTGTTCGCCTCCCAGAGCGACGGGCAGGGTGGCGCAGAAGGTGGTGGGCTCCCAGCCTTCGCGCCACTCATAGGTGCCATCTGACACCCGCCCGTAACACGCGGTGAGCCAGCGGCCCGAAGTCCTCGCTGACCGTGGACAGCGTTAAAGTTGGCGCAACTGGTCACTTCATGACCGGCACTGTCGCAGTGCACACAGCCGTCACCCGACGGCGCGGCATTCAAAACGCCAAATTGTTTCGACCGCCCACCCCCCCGTGGGGGCGTGGGGCGCGGCCCCTCCCGCATCCGCGCGGGTTGGCGCTGCACACTGGCCTCCGTGTCCAGTGTGTCACATCGCCTGCATTCACCCTCCAAAAAATCCGTCAATTGGACGAGCGTGGGCAGTTCCGTGCTACTGCCCCCATGCAGCTGTTCAAACCGACTTTGAACAGCTGCAGGCAACCGTGACAAAACCATATACAAAACAATGTATGACCATTGGTCTACCGGAAGACCAAGGTTCTGAAGGGCCTTCGTGGCCACCAGCACAGGGTTGAGCACCTGTACTCGGATGTCAACATCCCGGGTTACTTTAGGGATGCCATACAGCTTCCCCAGCTGCGCATCAACCAACCGCCGTTTGTGTTGATAGCGGTCAAACAATATGGACCTGGCTATCTCATAATTGCCCCCAGTGACCGTTAGGTGACCGACCAACTCCTTTGGTTCACCCCGCAGAGCCATCAATAGTTGGGCCAACTTGTAGGCGTTGTCCAGGTCGTCCCGACCGTGGACCAAGCTATCAAATAAATTGATGAAGGCCGGCCACTCATCAATTGCCCCACTGAAGGCCGGAATCTCCAGGTGTGGCAGCCGTCCAACAACACCCTTCGGGGGTGGGTCTCCGTTACCCTCCCCACGGTCATTCCTTCGTGACCGCTTAATTTTCTCCGCGCGACGCTCGATGTCACCCCAGCATTCCATCGCTTGGTCAGCATCCGCGCAGAGCTGTTTCACTGCAGCCACCGAGGCTTCATCAGTAAGCCCGAGAGCTTCAGCCTCCGCAGCCAGCCGACACACCTTTCCGACGCGTGTCATTGCGTCCTCCACACGCTTGAGCAGGACATCATCCATATCTGGTCGCTCCACATACTTATGAGTATGGGCGAGCCATCTCATTTCCTCACGGACACCATGCCGCAGTACCGTCAAGGGCGAAGGTGCCATGTTTACCGATTTAATAGATTCTGGTCTTATACTTCACTACCGAACTAAGTATAGCCAGAGACCAGCACTTGCCCGTCAGCGCTGGGCACAGAAATTAAAACTAAGTTGTGAAAACTAAGGCAACCACTAAAACAATTAAATCCTAAAAAATATTAAATATGGTCGCCCTGTGGACATACACCTTATAACTATACACTCTAAATCAATTAGAGAATGCCACCATATGGTACAATACAAATAACACACAAAAAGGTATTATAAAAAAAAACTATTTTTCTAGAAGTGGCCCCTCCGATATGACCCACACTACCCCTACCCCTTAAATAGCCTGACCCTGCTCTGTAATCCGAAATAACACTGCAATACTATGGAACCCGACTGCAATACTATAGTCCGACCGAATGAGTGTTCCTTATGCACACCGAGTAGTTTCCGACTACAACTTTATAATAATTGTTAACTAAATCGTCAATTATACGTTCACTAACCGAAAATGAACTTTAATTGTGGTATACCGACCACAAGACTCACTCACAAACTGATTGCCGACCAATCTGAGATACCCTTTTCTCCCAACTACAATGTGGCAAAAAACAACCCTACAACCGTCCGTGAATCGATTTCCTACTAGGAAACCGCGCCTGCTACCAAAATGATTAAATTCCACGCCTTAACCGACAGGGCGTGGAATCTGGTAGGGTTGGTTTACACCAGGAGTACTGACCTTTGACGCCGCGGACCGGAATTCGAAAGCTCAATTCGAGGCAGGAACACGGGATGAGGAGCACAAGGGTGGGGGAGAGGAGTCGAATCTTACTCTCGTCGTAGCCCGATGCTGTCGCCGTCGTGTTGCTTGCCGACACGAAGGGTCGCTGTCCGAATGCGACGAATTGATCCCCGAATCACTTCGTCCCTTCACAACACGAAGCACTCACTCCGATGACGTGAATCTACTTATTTCCCGACGATTGGACGATTGTTCCGTGATGATTATTACAAATTAACACTCCGACCAGGCCCGACACCTGTGTTAGACAATTATTACTAATAAAAATACAGCTAAGGCCCGAATGCCATGTGCAAAAAAGTAACCTCTAACTCGTCATCACGTTTCTATACAAGTGACAGCTGCTAGTTCCGTTCCGATCACTCGCGGTCCGTGTCGCGCAACGAAAAAAGGTGCGTTCCGAAGCATAAATATTAAACAGACAGTTATAGAAACAAAGTTTTTAATTATAGACTCTCAAGAGCAAGACAAACGGTTGAATGTGCATTCAGCATATCGAGTTCCCGGTTCAGAATATTTTTACGGCCATTTGAAATGAAAGTAGATACAGTAGACAAAATTGTTATGGCGAGTTGTGTCTTGCATAACTATTTAGGCACAAAAAGTATTGCTAGAAATATGAATGAGGACCTGGACCTGGAAAATGAGAATTCATCAAATTTTCAACAATTACTGCCTTTGCCGCGATTAAGAAGACGCGTTTCGAAAAGGGCATTTGAAATAAGAGACCAATTTACGGATTATTTTAACTCCGTAGAAGGACGAGTGACTTGGCAAAACCGCAGCGTGCAACGGGGCGTGTATTGATATCGTTCGACAAGTACAATGGAACTCGTAATTATTTTGTAAATGCACATGAGTATATTAAATAAATGTTAGAATTTCATATCTACCTGCACAACAGTTTTATTTTTTGTTATCTACCGCTTTTAATACTGTACATAATCTATTTAATACAAATACTAGACTATATTTTATACCATATACAAACAAACATCCATACTTTCACATTTTATAACATCAGTAAGATTTACACAAGTAATACTTACCATCCTTGAGATTTAGCGCCTCTGCGATTCGTTTCCAAATAGAATCCTTTAATTTTGTATTCATATAATCTTGGTGTTTTACGTCGTATAAACATTTTTCGCTTCGAACAGCTTCAATAAGTTCCTCCATTTTGCACTAGTACTTGAACACTCGCGACACTGCCACTCGAAACAAATGTCTCGTCACCTAGCCGACACGCGCGTGCACGCTCATGTACGACTCATGTACGTGCCTGCGTCGACGCGTGAGAGCAAATGCGGAGTTTGGTACTGCGCCATACGTTTTAAATACAGCCGCTCGCACGCGGCTCGTGACGGCCAATCTGCGGCTTTGACTCGGGCCCAAAAACCGCCACCGGAGCGAGAGCAGGAGAGACATCACGAGACACCCCTAGCGCGGCGAGAGGTACCCTCTACATTCTCCGTCTCGGCATGTCTCGTGATGTCTCGGCGAGAGTCTACAGCGGCCATTATATTTAACTGAAGTTGATGTGATATTTTTTGCACTTGCTCAAAAAAGTGACATTCTATGCCACAAAAAGCGAACATAACAAGTCATTTTTAATCTGTTAAAAACAGGGAAAGAAAATTGTACTGAATTTCATTCATCCTCTAGGGGGAGAATGTGATTTAAATTTGGAATACTTACCGAAATGTATACTGAACTACATCTGTGTTTACACCATTGAGTTTGTATATAAAGCATTATACATCTTTTTGAAAAAGGAATATGCATTTATTATGCAGTTTTTTTTATTTTTTTTATTTAGCCACTATGGTGTCCCACTGCTGGACAAAGGCCTCCCCCTCTTTCATCCACACTTCCCTGGTGCATTATGCAGTTATGATTATTAAATAAAATTACGAAAACCGACGAGGCCGTATGAGCTTGATGCCTTTGCTTTTCCGACAAAAAAATATTATTCGAGGAATTTGCCGCGTTTTTGTTTTCTTCAAATACATAAACGTTAAGTTTATTTTAATTTATTTTTATAAATAAGTTAATGTTCTAAAAAATACGATACGATGTTAAATCAAATCGACAGTAACAGTGAATTGTCGGATTCCATCAGTGCAAATGCTGCCGCAATTATAAATAATTTGCTTCCAACAAAATCCAAGGAAAATTATTTAAAAACTTATGAAGAATTTTCAACGTGGAGAAGTGCGAAAGGCCTATCAATTTCAGAATCAGTACTTCTTGTCTATTTTGATTATTTATCCAAGACAAAGAATCCGAATACACTTTGGTGCATATACTCAAAACTGAAAGCTACAATAAGCATCAAACATAGCATTGAAATAAATAGATTCACGAAATTACTGGCTTTTTTAAAAAGAAAATCAGAAGGGCATTGCGCTAAGAAGTTTAAAATTTTTAACGACTCAAAATGTGGAAAAATTTCTTAATGAAGCTCCTGAAGAAATTTCTCTGGCCACAAAAGTAAGTATACATGATTTAACTATGAACATTTCGTATCTTAGTAATGGTAAATATTCTATATATTTACCTGTTTTTATCTTTGTTATAGGTGGCCTTAATTTTTGGACTCAATGGTGCTTGCCGCGGATGTAAACTTGTAAACTTAAAGGTGGAGGACGTTTAAAATCATTCCAATGAGTTGCTGCTGATTAATGTAACGGAAAATTAGACAAAAAAAATCGGTCATTCATTGTACAAGGACAATTTAGTAAAATCATTCATAAATACCAAGCATTACGTCCCACCAACATGGAAAACAATAGATTTTTAATAAACTATCGGAATGGGAAATGTAGGTACTCGACAAGCCATCGGCAAAAATAAAATTAGCAATATGCCAAAGGAAATTGCTAAATATTTGTAAACTTAAAGATGTTGAACTCTACACCGGTCACTGATTTAGAAGAACTTCGGCGACATTCTTGGCGGATTCAGGGGCAGATATTACGTCAATAAAAAGACACGGTGGTTGGAGCTCTGATAGAGTAGCTGAGGGTTATATCGAAAGCTCAATGGCGAATAAAACCATATTAAGCAGTCAAATTAACAAAAATATAAAACTTAATCCATCAGAGCCACAACCATCAACTTCCGGCATCTTATCTTCGTCCGTAACTCACGATGCACCACCACCACTATCTCCGACGTATACTATCTACAACGAAACGCAAATTCCTCAGACGCAAGAACAGAGAAATACTCAAATCAACTCATCAACAATAAATGTACCAAACAAAAATGTAACCCTCTATCAATAATTGGACCAATTTTTCGAATGTTAACTTTTAATTGTCATTATTTTTAATAAAGGCTTATGGGTAGAAGTCAGAATAATCGACCGCAACTTACTTGAAATCCGGTGCGTAACGTTACACATGGGATGAAAAAACGTTACTTACAGGAATATAAGGCCGCATTCAGATTGAAACATAATTTTAAAGGAATCTGGTTTTATTATCAAAGTTTTTAAAAGCACAAACATAATAACTTAACTAACTTCTTAACAACATAAGAGATCGCAGTTAGGATATTTTTTTATACCGAAAGTCATTTAGAATATTCTGAAGTACAATCAACATTAACAAAAAAAACGGATATGAACTGTGTTCCTCCACCTCGCTCAAACATAAGAATTACAAAACCTCAAAATAAATTTATGGGGATGCAAATGACTATTAAAATCACATTAAATAAAATAAAATAAAATTTCGAAAAAGCATGTGATATTATAATATGGAGCCTGGTATACCTGCCGTCCGCCACTTTCGTCACAAATCGTCGCCACTCATAAAACCAGTGTCAATCGATAGTAAACGGCATTACAAACACAAAGTATTGGTTGTCAAATTCCCGTAAGATTCCCGTATATTTTCGGACATATATTAATATAGAGTTACATCGTTATAGTATTATTACATATTTAAGGTATTATTGCTATTTTCTTATGAAAATAAAATGTTAGTGGCATTAAATTCACCTTTTTGTTAGCTAAATTTATGAAGTCCCAATTCTCTGAAAGTACACATTTTATGGAAATTTGACAACCTATAATTTATGTTTGTAAAGCCGTTGACTATCGATTGAGACCAGTTTCATGAGTGGCGACGAAATTCTGACAATTTATAATGTGGCGGACGGTAGGTACAAGTATGCCAATAAGGTTACATGCTTTTTAGATGTAAGTACCTATTTTTTTAATTAATGAATTTAGATAGAAACAAATTGCTATATAAGTTTAAAAGCGGGGCAAACATAATAAAATATCAGTCTCATTCATGATTAGCTCTCGCCTAACATATTTCTGAGGATTAATGAGTACTAAATTACTTCTTACTCTTACTAATATACACTATAGTGAATATTTAACATAGCACAACAGCATTACTGATGATTGGGTTATGAATGTTATGTGATACATGATATCAATCCAATTTTTATGACGATAACAAATATGTGACAGAAATTTCTGTATCAGCTCAAGTGAAAAAAAAAGATGCATGGGATTTTTCATTGTAAAATATAAATATTTATAGTTTTTATATTAAAATTTAGGGCTCAGAACACGTCTATGTGCCGACCGTATGGAAGAATATTCCCATTTAGCTTGATTTTTTCGGTTCATTCCAGTTATTTTCACCTTATGTGACCAAAGTATTTTTTGTAAGCCTTAATTACGAAATTTTGAAATTCAAACGGTTTCTTTAAACCTAAACTCTCCTCTAGTGAAATCAAAATTATTCGGATTCATTCACAAAAACTTGTCTTAACGATGCCATATCAAATTATATGAGGAAAACTTATTTTTTATTATTATTAGCAAATTAACAACGTAACACAGAGTTTTTTTTTGTGAAAGCTATATCTGGTTAACAAGAGCTGCTACAAATGTGAAAGCTATATCTGGTTAATAAGAGCTGCTACAAAAAATAATGAGGGCATATTTAGAATCAGCGACCCCAAATTAGTAAACATCAAGTTACAAAAGTCACTTATCAGACAAAAGTGTAAATTTTGTTGGGCAGTGTAATCAGTCTAGTCTATGTTGTAATTCTTAACTCAAAAATAATTGAACATCATCGAGGAAGTGTCTATTCCTACTCCCACGACGGCATCTGATTGAACACAATATACCCATCTTGTTCTTTTACTTCTGAAGGTAGTTTATGAATTATGTTTAATTCACCGACTTCTAGTACATCTTCACACCATTCCTCATTCCAAGTGAATGTAAATGGTTTGATATAGGCCAAACATGAAATTTTGTATGTGTGTTCTGTTTTATCGATTATTTGGCCAACGATTTTCATATATTTTTCATGGTTTGTTACTTTTATAACCACCCAGTCATTGACAGCAAACTCAAAACCATATCCATTATCTAAGTCATAACCATCCTAGATGTTGTTGTCAGTTTGGTTCACATCACAATTTTCTCTGTTGGTGGTTTATATTAAAACAATGCTGTCGGAATATATGCAGCTCTGCTATAAATTTTATATTACGCTCTGCCAGCGTTCCCTTTATAAGTTCTTTAACATATTTCTTGGTTGTAGTATTTTTTTTGTCAATTCCTTTCTCGAATGTATGTTCTCTCCTTACCCACTCTATCCACGTGCATTCTTTATCCCCCTTCACTTCTGTCAGATCCATTTCAGGTATATTATCTTTGCATTTTTTGCAATTTGAGTACATGCAATCATACGACGCAATGCTGCATACGCTGGATGAGAGTATGCCTTCCAAGTCAGATGTACTTAAGACACCTATATTCTTTAGATGTGCAACTTTGAAGGCTAAATTGCTGTGATTTATACATGCGACGGTGTTCCGATCATTCAGCTTTGGCCGTACCACATTATTTGGCTTATTTCTTCGGAATGTGGAAAATGAAGCTTTTCCTCCATTAAGCACATATTTCGTGTAAAGTTTATTCACTGAAGAAAACAAAAATCGCTTCTGCAATTTACCTTTACCTCTACCAACACATTCTTTTTTACCTGCTGTCATTCTGGTGTTGTCATCCCTGTTGAAAAAATCTCGTATTCTGTAGCTTGTTTTGTATTCCCTTTCCTTTTTCTTAAATTTTCTTACCCTGCCTTTCAGTCCAGAGATTTTGAAATTTCACTTTTTAAATGATATTTTTCTACTGTTTCGGAGGAAATATTTTTTTTCAGGACCTGTTTTGACTTGTTGTCGTGTTTTTGATATGCAGCCTGTAACGAAGTATTTATCACATTGAGCTGTAGGATCTGTTTCTTTACTCTATTCTTTTCGGGAGTGGATACGGTCGGAATGTTTGCATCAATAAACGTTAATGTTTTAGTCATAGGCGTAACATGAGATTCTATCGAGAATTCCACTTCCTTGACAGTCATGGTCACTCCTGATGAAGAATCTGGTGGCCTGCTATCAACAGATTCATCGTTTCTTTCACTGTTAGATGGCTGGCTTGTGACCGCTATATTTTCTTGTCCTGTTGAAGAGCTAGATACGTTCACGAATTCTTGATATAATGCTCTTGACACACGGACAGACGGACGGATGGACGGAGGAACAGACGGGCAACAAAGTTATACTATTAGGGTTCCTTTCTTTTCCTTTTAAGAATCGGAACCCTAAAAAGACGAACAAGAATCAAGAAGAAATCAGATAAAGAAAAAACAAAAATAAATGGAAGAAAAATTTAAGAAGGAACGTATTCCATCTCATTTGCAGTGAAATAACCTTCAAAAAGACATACGACAACCTATCAACCAATCACAGCGCTAGAAACAAAAACATGCAATTCAATCCGTTCACGCGAGTGTCACTGTTCAGTGTGTTTTGATATTCGTGCTGTGCTAAATATTAAAAATTGTGAGTATTTAGCTGGTAATTATTCATTTTTAGATAGATTACTTCCTTCCGCAACTGCTTGAACAAAAACATTTAGGTCAAAACCAGATTTTGTGCAAATTTTACAAATTTTACGCTTGAAGTCTTATGTTTATCAGCTATGACTCTACAAGAATATCAAATACAATCAACACTTATACCATTATAATATGTAGTTTACGAGCACTAACAATTACAACACCTCAAGCAGTATGTTTGAGAACCCAAGTCATAAATAATGTATTTGTAAGGCGAGACGCCGCGCAGCGCGTGGGCCGGCGATGACGTGTTTTTTGGGGCAGAGTCAAGTGTTTGTTTTGCCGCGCTAGGCCACCCGTAGTGCGTTTGATCCTGCCGCCCGTACTACTTAGCGGCTAAATAGGGTTTAAGTAAATTAATACGTAACTTAGCGCGCCAAATTCATCGCGAAGCAGGGAGGTCGGTCGTCCGACATGCGTCCGGCTCGATGTCACTGTGGCCGCGGAATGACGCACGCAAAATTCTCTTTACCCCCCTTCCCCGCAAGTAGGTCCGTTACTAAGCATAAGCGCGATAACTTGGATACTTATTGCAAAATTATGTGGAACTGTTATGGTTAGTGCACACCACGAACTAAGCTAAGTCAAAGCTAAACTAAGCTAGCTAAGCTAAGCTAAGCTAGGCTAGAAATATATCGCGTGCACACCAAGAAATAGCTCTGAACTAAGCTAAGCTAAGTCAGTGTTGTGTGTTGAAGCTCCAGTGACGGACGTGCAGGGTGTTTAACATGAATATTACCTACGAAGAAAGTTCCGATGACGAATTCATTACACATAGGAAAAAAAGATTAATACTGACTTATTATTATCTGAAAAAAAGACGTTCCCGACCTTGTATATGTCAACACATTAAATATCGGGCAACAAGTGGAGAGTTTATAACTCTATTTTACGAGTTAGATGATAAACACTTTCATATGTACTATCGTGTCACAAGAGCACAGTTTTTTGAGTTGCTATCATTGATTATTGGTGATATTACTAAACAAGACACTAACTATCGGAAGGCTTTAACTCCAGAAGAAAAGTTGGCTATTTGTTTGAGGTAAGTAAAACAATATCTATGTGTATGTGTATTTTTTAATAGAAAGGTACCAGAATGCTACTTAAATTACAAATTACCATAGCTATCATCAATCTGAGATAATGGTGTGGATGAGGTGTATCCGTAAGGCTGTCTAGACATGTAAGTGTCATAAGTTTCCTCTGCTTTACATACAATGATGAAAATCTTTTTTTTACATCTCTTTGTAACCAATCTGGAAGCTTTTTAGTTGACTCGCACATACTTTCAAAAAACAAATTCAATGAATTTCTGCTTTTCTTAGCCTCCTCTGCCTCCTCAGCCTTTCGTTTATCCCTTTGCTCACATCGTTGCATATAATCGGTATCAACCTATTTAAGTCGCGTAATGATGAGTCATCTGGAACTTTTCTCTTTCTTCGCGTTACTTGTTCTAAAGACAAGTTACTATCATCATTCTGTAGGATTTCATCGAAACCTTCAGTTTCTTCAACAATATCGGTGGTTTGATTTTTGGTTAATGTACTTTGTTGACTTTCGGTTTCGGTAACGGGCAAAGGAATGTTACCAGTTCTTTTACGGTTTTTCATGTAGGGTAAAAGAAACTCGAGAATCTCTGCATATTTCCAGTTATTTACTGTCGGAGAAGCAGCCTGACCATTGGAACCGGATTTCATCCGTTTGATTGACTCTCGATGGCAATCACGTAGTTTCTTCCACTCATTCTTCGCAGTTTTTACTGTAACAACAAATGTAGTATTATTTGAGAGTGACTGAAAATCAGGGGGCCTTTGCCCTAAGAGGGCCGAGCAGAGAACACATACCACCACCAATTTATTAGATATATATTTTTTCAGATGACTACTAATTATTTTTTTGACGTTCACTATTTATTTTTACAGGTTTTTTGCAACTGGCGACAGCTTTAAAACAATTGCATACAATTACAGAGTAGGCAATAATACAGTTTCTAAGATTATTCATGATGTGTACAATGCGCTTTGGATTCATTTGCAACCAACGTGTTACAACAAAAAATGAACATGAGTCAAACAAACGAAGTTACCTACAGAACGCGAATGGGAACAGATCGCAAAAGATTATAATGAGCTATGGCAGTTTCCGAATCATTAAGAGAAAAATTCAAAGAAATTAATATACTTACGGTTACCTGTCAATATATATACGAGAATATCATGCATGTAAGAAAAAACATAGCTTTATTTAAAATTGTAGGTGATAGCCATACAATTAACACTAGAAATAAAAATAGGTTAGCACTACCATTATTTAGACTAAGTAAAGTAGGCACATCATTCATGGGGCACTGTATTCGCTTCTACAATAAAATACCACAGGAATCATTGATCCTTCCTGAAAAGAGGTTCAAAAACTATGTTAAAAATGAGCTGATAAGAAAGTCCTATTATAGTATTAAGGAATACTTAGATGACAAAACTGCATGGTCCATACCATCTCAGCGCACAGAAATTAGACGAGGGGCGATGGATCAAGTCTATCACTCGCCGGCGAATTTCCTTAGACCGAAACCAGTACCTGTTGTAAAGTCACTTTTTAAAAAAAAGGTATGGGGGAGTTTCTTGCCGTTTCTTCTTAACCCCGAGGCCCACCTTCCGAAACGGTGTAGTCTTTATTTTATATAAAAAAAATTTACTTGTAGTTATAAGTAAGTATAATTTTGACGTTGAATAAGATAATTTATTTATTTATATTCAATAAAAAAATGACTCTGACTCTGACTCTCTGACTCTGCCTTGGGGCCATGGATGGCAAGCATTTCTCGATAAAATGCCCTCCTGATTCTGGCTCTAGTTATTTTAATTATAAGATTATTTTTTCTATTGTCTTGCTCGCAGTGGTCGATGCGCACAAAAGATTTATTATTATACACATTGGTTCAATGGGCCGATTCAGCGATGGAGGATTTTTTGCAGACAGCCCATTGGGCTACAAATTACGAAATGGGCAATTAAACTTGCCCAATGACAAACCTCTAACAGGTGATGGCACTCCGACACCTTTTGTGTTTATAGGTGATCAAGCATTTCCTTTACAAAAGCACTTAATGAGACCGTACCCACGAGGTGAAAACAGAGCGAAAAACATTTTTAACTACCGCCTTAGCAGAGCACGAAATGTAGTAGAAAATGCGTTCAAGATGCCGAACGCATTTTTGTAACGCATCAGCGCGATTTCGTATATTTCGTCGACCCTTCGAATGTAAATTGGAATTAGTGGATGTCATAACACAAACTGCATGTGTCTTGCACAATTATTTGATGTCCCCAGGAACGTCAAATACTACCCTCAACTATAATATTGAAGAAGAGCAAACTTTAAGATCGGTTGTACGACTACACGATAACTTACGAGCAACTAGAGAAGCAGTTAGAATTAGAGAGTCTTTTTGTGATTATTTTAATAATGGTAATGTAAATTAAACTTTAAATAAACTTACTGTCTGGTATGTCTGGATTTTTTATTTCGTCCACTATTTTTCGCCATGCACTATCATTTTTGTTTAAGTTGTGATAGTCTTTCGTATCAGAGTTCCACAGAATAGGAAATTGTTTAACAGTTTCAATAAATTGCTCCATTTTCGTTCGCTACTCGACGCGTGTGCACGACACAAGACTGGACGTCACTGGCAAAGGATGTCCAAAGGGGCTGCGGGGCAGACGGGAGGGGCTTAGCTTAGCTAGGTAGCTGCGCATCGACATACACAGCTAACTTAGTTTGCATATTTTAGGTAGCTCACATAGCTTAGCTCGCATAGTTTGCGGTGTGCACGCAAGTATGGGGAATTGCGTCAGCTATGCGAGCTAAGCTAAATTAACTTAGCTTAGCTCGCGGTGTGCATCCCGCATTAGGTTGTTTTGCTCTATCTTCCTAGAGATAAATGCAATATCTTTATTTATTTCCTTTAATTAGGTAGACTTTTAATTTTTTAATACTAAGTATCCTTAACATAAATGCAATAACTTAAAGTTATTGCAGTTATGATTAGTAAATGGCTATATTCATGAACTTCGTGGTGATAACTAAAAATGCAATAACTTTACTTACTGCATTTATGTCTAGTAAATTAGGAGAGCACAAGAGGAATTTTACCAACAATAAAAGCAATAAATACACTTATAGCAGTTATTACAAGTAAATGAGCAAAATGATTCAGGAGATTTAGATATTAGAAAAGCAATATCTATACCTATACTTATTTCATTTATGGCTAGTGATGTTGCATAACCTTACATCAATCTAAGCATAACTTGAGTTATGCCGTTCTTTGTAAGGAAATCATCAATCATTGCGTTAGATATTGCAGTTATGCTTAATAAAAAAGGTGTTTACGCTGTAGATACAACAAAATTGTCTAAGAAGCAAATATAGATCTCGTTCTGCTAACTACGAGTCTGTATCTAACTCAGTTTGGCCAAAAACTCGAGTTATTGCACTCTTCGTTAGGTCGGTATTGTTGTTTCTGGTTCCCACAACCCGGGGTACCCTAGTGTGGGGCCAGAAGCAATGTATGTGCCCATACGAAAATGTTTATTATTTTCAGTTTTTTCAAAAAGTTCAGATTGCAAGGGGTTCTGGGTTGTGGAGATGGTAGTCATATGTCTATAGTTACTCCTAATGAACATGAGGAGAGATACTATACCAAAAAAGGGTGACATTCTATGAATGTTATGATAGTAAGTCTATTGCAGGGAGCGCAATTGTTGATCGATTAAAAACTAAAATAAATGATATTTAGCTAAAGTCTAACTTTTTATCATCTGCAGTAAAATGACGTTTTGTGGGTTGCCGTTTTTTTAAGAAAAATAAATAGGGATAACTAAATGAGTTAGTGAATCATTCAATAAATTAATGATTAGTTTGGTTTTGTTTTTGAGATTTAATATTAAGTTGTAATGTATATTTTATTCTATTATTATTACTACTACTAGTAGAGGATTGATCTTTTTTAGTGGAAGTAAGGGGAGCGTGATGTTCACTGGGAAGGGGAGCCATCAAAATTTTAGATGTAAATTTTGGAAGGGGAGGGGGGGGGGCGCTTACCCCGATTGACCTGACAATTTTTATTAAGCTATAATGGCAAGTTTGGTATAATTTTCGTATAAATCAAGGACGCCGTATTCATTCCTGATATTTATTTTGAACTGTTTTAACGATAAAAAGGAAAAAATAAAAAGAAATAAAAAAATTACATTGTCTTTTTTTTACATATCTTTACAACTTTTTTATTTAAATTTTAAGAAAAATTAAAGACATATTTGGGTAGCCCCGCATTCTAAAAATTATCCATATAATTTTTTGGTCTGAGTAACTTGCGTGAAAAAAGATAATTACTCTCCTCGGAACCAAAATCACAATAAATGCGTTTATCTATTAAGGCAACTTTGATATAGTTTTCGTATGAACCGAGGGTGCCAAATTTATTCCTGATACAATATTTGTACTTTTTATACGAAGAAATGAAAAAAAATAAAAAAGACGTTAAATGGAATTTTCTTATTTATTAAAAATATCCTTATAACTTTATTATTTAATTTATAACACAAAAACACCATACATATTTGGAAATATCTATAGTTGCACGATGTAAAAAGTACCTAAATTGAAGCATGCTTGCACAAAATGCCTGTTATTATTTAGGGACCTAAGTACTAATAAAATGAAGTACATTGCCTTTCTATCCATTTTCATAATCCATGAAGTGAAACATTGAATTATATATTTTAAATTAATGTATATCCTCCGTATTCTCTTCCATAACGTCTGCTATCTGTACCACGCTGTCTATTACACTGTAACAAAAAAAGTGTCCAATACAATATTAAACAACTGATTCGTACAATGCGAATAGTTATGTAAGCACAAACAATAGTACCTGGAATTGTCGCAGTTCCCTCTGCAGTTGCACAGCAGTGTGCATGGCAGGCCTTTATTTTTGCAAGAGCATCGACCTCTGCATTCCTTCTTGCAGCCACATTTCGTCAAATGACTGACTGGGCAGTCTGCCGGGCAGGCAATGTCAGGTGACGATTCCAGGGCTTGTCCCCACACATGACTTGCCTGATAGGATGCTCGCAGATTGTGCATCTTAAGCGCGTCTCTTGTTGGCGGAATTTTTGTGTAAAGACCTATTTTTTGACGTAAATAGGAACTTTCGTGCATCATTAACAGAATTTATGTCAGCGTTCCCGCATTAAAGTTTTGTCATGTACTTTTCTAATACGTTCAGCAAATTGTCGGACACTTCTGTCAGTGGATTAGACAGTGCCTTGAATACAGATGTAGCTTCAGGACATCGCTGCCATGCATTCCAAGTTAATGTTTTACCCTTAGAACAAAATGCCGAGACAGTGTCACATCCTGTGAATGCATGGTAGCCCCTCAAAGCTTCTGCTTTATCTTCGCCTAAATTTTTTGCCAGTTCATGTACAGGTAAGTAGCACTGGTTTTTGCCTGTACCAAAAGATATCCACAGCTCTTGGAGACCATCTCGCTGAAGTGTGAAAAAAAGGATATCGCGATTCCTACGACGTCAGAATCAACCGTATGTATCATAATCCTTAACGCACCATTGAGGACCATGTCTTTTGCGTGCAGAAGAATGCGACCATCTGCCTCTTCAGCATCAGTATTGCATCAGCTCTCATCAGGAGCTACTGATGCTATTATTTTGTGACCAACGTTAGTCACAATCTGCTGTTCTTCGGCGTTTTGAATGGTGTAAGATCCTAGAAGCTCAAAGAGTTCCTTTTTATTTTTTTTATTTTTAAGGAAATCCGACCAATTTCTACGCAATTTGTTACTATCACGCCTTGGCAGCGTACTCCAGTGCCCCTACTATCAAGAAAATGTTTTTTAGCGATTTTTCAGAATAAAGGTCCCAGATTAAGTCATTTCTCCTTGCTTCATTGTTTCCCGTACTTCTCACGAAACTTTGGGGTAATTCGGTGCGGCAATATTCTCCGAAGATTTTGGAAGTATGTGGAGGATGACTATGAACAAGGGCAGCTCCGTCATATATATGCCTGCTACAATTTTCGGGCGGGGAATGAGTGTAGCCCTCCAATGTTTTTTTCAAAATCTTCACTATGTCAGATTTTCGACACGTTCGTATACTTCCCATGCACGACAAGGATTGCGGTGTAGACTGATTTTCATATGTGAAAAAAATATTCAAGTGTCTGTTTTGGCAAGAAATTAATAGCTTGGAAAAAAGGCTAGGGTTACCATATAGAAAAATGAAAATTCCGGAGATTAGGCCTGATTTGTATTGGAAATTCCTGAGATTTAGTCGTAATTTCAATTAAAACGTAATGGAACTCTTCAACCTATATTTACAATAAAAAGTCACAATTTTATTATTTGTTTAATCAGCTCACCACATACACGCAAGCGCAACGCACGCACACGACGATACCTACTCCCCCCGCGCACCGTGACCCACCCCGCCTCCCGCCGCCCCTCAGTCAGTTCGGCTTGTGATGTTGTAACGATAATTAGAAACCGATACGATACGAGTTAAAAGTTGTAAAATAAAATGTCTTCAAATAGCAAGCGTTCACGGTACGTTTGTACAGTCACTGGTGTTTTTAAAGAAAGATTTTCAATGATGAAAGAGGGTAGAGAACCTACTGAAGCGTTTTGTACAATATGCAATAAGCATTTTTCAATTAAATTCAAAGGAGCTGGTGACATCAAAAACCACATATCATCGGAAAACATACGAAAAATACATTGACAGTGTCAAGTAATATTAAAATTGACTCGTTATTTCATCCACATAGTTCTGGACTGACAGACAAAAAACCCAATATTGACGATTTGTTCGGTTTTATTGAAAATTCCTGAATTCCGAAGATCTTACGATAATTCCGGGGTTCCGGAGATTGGTCTAAAAGTCCGGAGATCTCAGGACAATTCCGGAGATATGGTAACCCTACTTACATCACACTTGAGCATTACATCATGTCTTACTTTTTTGAATTTGGTTGCTTGTGGCTTGCGAAAATTTTGAGTTTTTCGTTCTTTATCGGTTGAAATAAAGAAATAGTCTTCTCCACGAGTCTCTTTTCCACAAATGTCTTGTATAGTTCCTTGCCATTTCCCTCAAGATCGTTCAATGTTTTTACAGCTCCAGTGTCTGCAATTATTCTTGTATAAATTGCGACTAATTCACTTGAATGTTCTTGGAACGGATTACCAAATTCTTCGAAACTTGCTTGTACTGCATTTACTTGTCGTAATTTTTTTTCCTGAAACGCAGAATACTGTTCATGGTGACGATCATGGTTAACGACAGGATCAGAAAATTCTTGCAGAATACGACATATCTCTGGTCCAGCTATCATCCAGCGCTGCAATGTTGTAGGATCTTGAGTAAGGCCAATAGAGCCTCCATCTCCCTTGACAACAGAATTGTGCTGCTCATGAGCTTGGTCAACAGCAGGAGCCGAAAACGGCCTTTGTGTCTTTCGAAGTACAAAATTTCCTTTACAGAATTCTGCATGGACATCTGTTAAATCAGCGATATGGACAGTCAACCACCGGGCTTAATTTGGGTGGTGGAATGAAAAAAACCACGATATCATTTCTTTCAAGCATTTTTTTAATAAATTGTGATTCCCTTCTCGAAGTGACCGCACAAAGCTTAAAAGGAGAATCTCCAAATTTAACAAAGTCAGCCAGAACTTGAATGTGGGAGACTTATCAGCCTTTTCGTCTGTCCAGGTCTCCAAAGGAATCAAAACATCTGGGGAATCTGCGGCGTGGGCTATAATCAAAAGTTTGTACAAGGCAGCAACGGTGACTTCATGTGCCGTTCTGCTTTTTTTCACATGTGTAACTTTCAAGAGAGCTTCTGCAGAACCACCCTGAGTTAACCCTGCATTCACGACAATACTAATCCATCCACGTCCTGTCATATACTGTCCGATGACTCCAAGAAATGCTTTCTCTATATGAAATGGGGCAAACATCACCACAAACTTATTTTCTCCGTATAAGTCTGGCCAATTCCATTGAATTAGTTTTCCAATTGTGTACAGTGACTGATCTCCACACATGACTGGTGTTTGTTGCGGATTGAGAAAGTGTGTTATATTGGTTATTATATCCATCCCATGACAAAGCATAGACACTGATTTTGAGGTTTCAGCAAAAAGTGGCAACAGCGCACAAACGGCGGAATGATAATGTTGCGATTTATTCGCGCTTTTTGTTGCGTGGTAAGCAGCCCAAGAACAGTCATTACTTTTATTACCTTCTTAACTGGACTAACTATCAAAATGAAGAACATGATTCAGCCAATCAGATTCTAAACGATATCCCTGTTTATCAGAAGGTAACATTTGTGATAAACATGGAATGTTAGGATTAAGAACTTTTGGCTCCTTCTGAATAAGAAATACATTTGGGATAGTTGTAAAAGAATCTGTCAAGTGAGGTACATCGAAGGTTTTAGTAAGAAGTTTTGAAATTTCAGTGTTCACCTGGTTGTTCAGCTGATGGTGTTTGAAATATAGATGTACTAGTTCCTTGAAAGGACCCAACTGAAGTATTGCTTGACGGGTTGTGATTAATGTTGTCGTAGGCGCCAATAGTAAATATACCTCGAAATAAGTTACTGGTTCACAGCAACCCTTCCTCTTCTGCACGATTAATTATGAGATGACACAACCATCTCGTTACCTCACGAACACGGTTTGATGACACAGAAATGCCACGTCTGTCTGCGCGTATTTCCGTACGCCTCAAGAGCCATATACATTGGCAGCGGTGGTACTTGGTCTACAACATGACGAACAGTGTCTCCTGTGGGCGGACGCTTCTTGAAGTTGAATATTATGAGTTGTGCAATAGTCAGAGCTGGTTCAGTTGCCTTGCACACTTCCGGTGACCAAGAGCCAAAAACGATCATATTCACTGGCTAAAACCATTGGAGGAACGGTTTTTTTTTACTACTATTATCAAATGTGCCTTGAAAAGACTTTTTCCCTTTTTCCATTTCTTTCCTGAGTGCTCTGGTAAATCTAGAAAATGCTATAGCGTCATGATTGTGATCTTCTGACTGGGCGATTGATACAAAGTCTGTTGATTTGCACACGAACTGATACTCCTTTAAGGGACGATGAACTAGCAACTGTAGAAATTCATTTTGAATCTTTTCTCGGAGCGTAGTTGAACGAATACTAGACAGCTCACTTTCGGAAGTATCAAGTAACTCAGCAAGTCTCTTTTTGTACATTTTCATTAATGTACCCATTGGAAATACTACATCTTTGTCTTCGCTATTTATTTTTTCATGCATGTAAGATACTAGATCTGAGAATGCTATGCCTTCGCATACAACAGTTTCACTATCAGAAGAATTGCTTTTTCTACATTTGTTGCTTAGGTTTTGTAGACATTTGTGATGGTATTTTGCTCCTAGAGCTACTAAATCACTTGTTTCCAGCATCCCCAATAGACGTTCATTCTTAATGTAAGTGGCCCATTGATTCACACGGTCATTAAGTTGTAATGTTGTGACTAAATGTAATTTATTATTACGCTGTTCTGGCAACGAACATATAAAACATAGTGGTTTTGTTGTATCAACTTGCAGTGAAGATGACCTTGTTGATCGATCGCTTTCAGGATGAATTTCAGCAGTTTGTTTGCTTGCTTCATACCTCTTCTGTGCGCGATCAAGTTTTGTGGAATTATATTGCAACACACAGGATTTATGCCATTTTGCTTCACCATTACGCAGTGTTGTTGCAATCCCTGAACCCTCGTTTAGCTGGTCAAAATGCTTAACTGAACTCAATTCACCAATCTCCTTAAATGCGCATAAATTATCTGCCACTGAAGTATATCCACTGATAACTTTCGAACGGTCTTTATTTCGGGCAGGTCATACAAGATTGTCTGTATTATTGCTTTGACATAAACAACATTTAGACCAGTCGACTGTAATCTTCGATAAGGAGGTGGACTCGGCGATCACTAGTGATTTAGTCCCTTTTTTAGCCATTTTATTCAGTTACATTACACACGGCACTGGGCGCGATGCGTTTCCAACAATCACGCGCGAGCGCTGACAGAAGGTGGAGAACTACGCACACACACGGCAACAGAGCAATCTTAACTGCAAAGCAATTGTAGCGCGCTAGCGCTGGCGGATGACAGGCGGCGACGCGGCGTACAGCCCGAGCGCGACACGAGCGAGAAAGAGAAGGAATGATGGGCGCGGACGGGGACAGACGGGCGCGGCAGGGATTGGCCTTGAGCCAATCCGAGCCGAGGCTGTAGCAATTATACTTACTGATTATTATTAACGAAATGTCACTTACCCAGCGGTCGGAATAAGTAGTGCTATTCTACCTAAACTTAACTTATATACATAGTCAGGTCATAAGTTCTGTCACATGTGCAATATGAAATAATTTAGACATGTTTATTATTTATGTAAACATTTATATAGCAAAATGAACTTAATAAAACATAGATTCTTATGGTAATAAAGTTTATTCAAAATGACCCCCGCGATTTTGAATACAGGCCTTTATTCTGCGCGGCCAGTCGTCTATCGCAGCACGAACGAGGTCCATGTCAATATCGACGGCTGCCTTAATCAAGGATGCCTTGAGGGACTCCAAATCAGGATGAGGCTTTGAGCAGCAGCAACCAGTACATCGCCGTTACTGACGTCGCTACTGGTCATATTTCACAGGATCTGTCAACGCTCATCCTCAACGAGATTGATGAAAAAATCTTGAGGGAAGCGTTGGCGGATCCGAGCAAGGAAAACCCCAAATTCGGTGGCAAGCCTCGTTACGAGGACTGCCACCTTAAACTGTTCGTGGAGGACGAGTACTCCCTGAACTGGCTGCGGGAGTGTGTCTCCGGCGTGTCTACACCATCCAACGTACAGTTGGTGGTGAAACGCCAATCGGAGATGGTCCGCAGGGTTCGATGTGGGGTGCTCATACCCAACGAACGGGGCAAGTGGAAGTCTGCGCCCGACGTCGGCGTAGTCGTCCACTTTATGAACAAGTGGGCACAGGTTGACCGATGGCTCCTCCAGAAAGTGGATGAGCAGCAGGACAACCTGTTTCTCATTACAGACGTCCCTGAAGATGTGGTGCCGACCCTGCTGGGAAGGGGCAGACAGCTCCTTTTTGGTAGTGGTTCGGTCTACCTTAAATTTCAGGGACCCGGTGGGAAATTTGTTAAGGAACCACCGGTGGTAGCGCAGACCAGCTCTAAGCTGGTCATCACTGGGGTCTCAAAAACAACATCTATGCCCCAGAGTTCCACTCCAGAGCGGCAGCAAACAGGTCCCGATGTAGTCGGGGAAAGTTCTGCTGCTCAACCGCAGGACGGGCACGCGCACTGGGAGGCCATGCTGCTTGGTGAAGGCGATGAGCTAGAACCAGCAGTGGTGCCCTCTGAGGGCGAGGAGCTGTCCATGCGGCTGGAGGAGGAACTCGTCTTGGAGGTGGAGGAGGGGTTGACCAAAAATGGCGTCCCTCTCCCGCGATTGTAAAGTCCTCCAAGCCAACCTCCAACACAGCCAAACTGCAACGGCCCAGTTAATTCGCTGGTTGGGGGCAAACATTACTGCCGTGGCCCTGATCCAGGAGCCGTGGATCAACCGCGGTAGCATTCGAGGGCTCGCCAATTTGAGAGGTAATCTTTTCGTTACAACTGATCACGATAACCCTAGAACGTGCATCATAACTACTAACAACATCCCAGCACAGCCAAATCAAATCAAATCAAATCAAATCAAAAATCATTTATTTCCATAGGATGTTGTTACATCACTTAGATCCGTCATTACATTTTTTTGGGTGAGTTCACTAACACAATGGCGGAATCTGTGGAGAAGAGCTCACCGAAGAAACTCCACAGTCGTCGCATCTTTTGCGTTTCCTTTTTTAAATAAAATATTGTCAAATTACAAAATGAATGCTAATTATATATCGAAACAGCCTGTTACTCAAACAATCTATTCCCATGGACATCTGTCCTCTAAGTAATCAGATATCCTATAGTAACCTTTTTTATACAATTTCTGTTTTATTATTATTTTAAACTTGTCTAAAGGTAAGTTTTTAATATCATTAGGGACCTTATTGTAATAGCGTATACAATTGCCTTTAAAATAATTACTAATTTTATGTAGTCGGCTTACATAAGCAACCAACTTGTCTTTATTTCTAGTATTAAAATTGTGTATATCACTGTACTTCTGAAAATTAGTTATATTTCTTTTTACATACACAAGATTGTCATAGATATATTGAGACACAAATGTCAGAATATTGATTTCTTTAAACTTTTCCCTCAGTGACACTCTAGGCCTTAATCTATAAATTGCACGAACAGCCCGTTTCTGCAGAATAAATATACTATTAGCATTCGCAGCGTGACCCCACAATAAAATACCATAGGTCATTAGACTATGAAAGTAACTAAAGTAGACTAGTCTAGCGGTGTCTACGTCGGTAAGAGCTCTAATTTTTTTAACTGCGAACGCTGCCGAACTCAGTCTGTTCGACAATTTATTTATATGAGGATCCCATTGTAGTTTGGCGTCTAAAGTAATGCCCAAAAAGACAGTCGACTGCACAAGGTCCAATCTCTGTCCTTTTATAAATATGTCTGTAGTTACCGGGTTCACATTGGGTAACACGAATTTAATACATTTAGTTTTCTTTTCATTAAGTAATAAATTGTTAACAGTAAACCAGTTCACTATACTAGAGATAGCATTGTTTACATCGTCATAATTTGATTGCTGTCTTTTAACTTAAAATATCAAAGAAGTATCATCGGCAAACAATACTAACCCATGTTTTGCTTTAACAAGGTAAGGTAAATCATTAATATATACTAAAAACAAGAAAGGACCAAGAATTGAACCCTGCGGTACGCCCATACTTATTGAAGACCCAGGTGATCTTTTCCCATTAACATCGACCATCTGAACCCTATCTGTTAGATATGACTCCAGAAGGCCAAGTGCCTGATCTTTTACACCATAATGGCGTAACTTCCTGACAAGAGTGTCATGATGGACGCAATCAAAAGCCTTGGATAGATCGCAGAAGACACCTATTGCATCCATTGCGTCTTCCCAGGTATCAAAAATATTGTCGATTAGTTCAACACCAGCATCGGCTGTTGAACGACCCTTTGTGAAACCAAACTGAGCAATATGAATTAAATTATTGAGATAAAAATGACTTTGCAATTGATTAAGTATGAGTTTTTCAAATATTTTGCTAAGCGTTGGTAGTATCGATATGGGTCTAAAATTGGTGGGGCAGACCCCACTACTGTACTACCAGCTTTGAATAAAGGTATAACTTTACTTAGTTTCATCAAGTCAGGAAACACACCAACAAAGGTGAGGTGCAATACAATCTACAATGGAACTAATAATTTTTACTGATAGACCATGGGCGTCAGCTGTCTTTTTCATTTCCAGGGATTTAAACGCTTTTACAATATCTTCATTATTTACGTGCCTAAATTTAAAATCTGTTTTACATTCCTCAAAGTTTTGTTTAAGTATAGATTCAGCAGCAGCGGGAGATGAATTTAAAGACTTGGTTGTTGAAACTGGAATGTCCGTAAAGAAATTTTCGAAAGCTTTTGCTACTTCTAGGTCTGTACTTAGCAATTGATTATCTATCTTAAGCTTGAAGTTATTATGTGTAGCTTTGGCCTTTCCAGTCTCTCTATTTATAATTTGCCAAGTCGTTTTCATTACATTGCTACTAGATTCAATTTTGTTTTTAATGAAATTAGATTTAGCTACGGCACAAACGCGTTTAAACATTTTTGAATAACTACGAACATAATCTAGAATGAATGAATGAATGAATGAGTTTATTGCATAAAAAACACTTATGGGCTAAACATACATCCCACAAAACCAAGTTTGAGTATGGTTTGTCTGTAGGAAGAAAGGGCGTATTTTTGTTATATGATTTCTCTTCATAGAGTTCATATAATCTTCGTCTGCTCCTATGAATTCCAACTGTCGCCCAATCACTAAACAAAGCTTTGTTATTAACTTTTATAGTTTTTGATTTAAATACCGTATCATATTCATTTTTGACAAGGTTAAATACTGAGTTGTACAACAAATTTGGATCGTCACTGTATGATGGTATTTCCCATAGTTTATCTAAAATATTATTCCTGTAGTGTTCAAGCCGAGTGTCACTAACGGGCACACATGTAATATCCTCTTTTTGGTCCTTTTTTATTTTAATATTGAATATACCTATCTGACCAGAGTGATCAGAGGTAAATTTATTGATGACCGATTTGAAAATGGGCGTAATGTTAGTAATAGTACATTACTTCAGAGGGAAGAAAGTGACAGTTCCATACCGAGATTATGGCATTTGCGCCACGAGCTTGCGAGGGGCGCAAACCATTTGAGGTATGGAACTGTACTTTATCCTGAGGTATGTATAGTGCTTTTTATCACACCTACGAGGAAAATTATAGACATAAATGCATCCATATTTTACAAAAAACACAAAGATAAATGATAGATCAATCGAAGTTTTTGCGAAAATGCGCGGGCTTTTCCTTTTTTTATTCGCCCGTTTCTGGAGTAGGCTAAGATCATAAGGTCATGCAGCCACTTCTTCCGTGATCCCGCGCGTTTTTTCGAAAAATAATTTCGTTTTTAATTTTCTGTATGCACCAAGGAGGTTGGTAACTGGTAAAAAAAAACTGTATGTGGCCAGTAACAATTTACTTGAAATTTAATTAGTAGACAGTTAAAGTCTCTTTGCAGTATGACTGCTGACAAATAAAAAAAAAACCGGGTATGTAATGGAATTTCATACATACTTCACACCCTTGGGTCGGAAGGATTTTCATACAAACTTCCATACCTTGGGATGAAAGGATTTGAAGGGCGGGATAAAGGCGTTTCTTCCCTCTAATTGGTATAATTAGTATGTATTTTCAGAGCAGGTGTGATAAAAATATATTGTCAATGCAGGTAGCAGATGTTGCAGTAATTCTAGTAGGCTCCAAAAACAGATAGTTCATGTTGTGACATAAAAATAAAGATTTTAATCTAGTACAAATATTATTATCCTCTAACAGATTAACATTAAAATCACCACAAATTATAAAAAAATTGTTTTTATCGCTGATTTTAATCAACACTTCATCCATTTTCTTTTCGAATAAATCAAAGGATGAATCTGGTGGTCTGTATACGCTCATTACAATAAGTTGTTCAAGTTCAATACAGGCTATTTCCATGGTACGCTCAACAGACAGGCTCACTATGTCAACTCGTTCCTTATATTTAAAACTATTATTTACAAGTATTAAGGAGCCACCGCGATCAGCTGTTTTTCTGTTGAACGAACTAGCAACGTGGTGGTTATTAAAGTTGAACATGAACTGATAACTCTTTAAAAAGTGCTCTGTTATACATAAGATATCAATATTATTACAGTTCATGAATAACTCAATTTCCAGTTCTTTACTTAACATGCCCTGTATATTTTGATGAACCACGTTTAAAATATTCTTACTTTTACATTTTTCATTACTAGTAACTTGATTTAATGGGCAAGATGAAGGTATATTTATACAAATATTAATATTACTGCCAGAGTTACTCTCTGTTGTCCTATGGGTTAATTTAAAGAGCTTGGAACAGATTCCAAGGAGTATATGTCATTATTAATACACTGCTCAATAGAAGCAGGCGTTTCATTAGTCAAAAACTTGACTGAGTTCAAAATAAAATAAGATAGTGACTGTGCTATCTGTTTTGTATAAAACCTAGATAGGTAATACCTATCCTTAGTCAAATAAAAATATTTTCCAATACAAATATTGGTGTCTATGAAATGAAATTTTTCAGTATGACGACATGTCAATGTGTGTATAAATGTATTATAATCATGTCTTATATGATTTTCATGTTGTGACAAAGATTGGCTGAAGGGAAACGCAAACAAGATTATTCTATCTACATTTTGTAAAGAATTTAATTTGGAAAAGTATTTAGTAATTAGTTTTTTAGATACATTTTCCCTTCTACCAATTAAAATAATTAGGGTGGTTGGTCCTAAAAACTGCGATGACAACACTTTGTTTAATATTTGTTAATATGTGGCGCCAGGCATACAGTTATTTAATATTGCCTGGCCCACGCGCTGACTAAGTTGTAAACCCATATTTTTTCCAAGTTCATCGCTGTACATTATATACCTATCCTTTGTCCGAGAGGAGGCGTTATTGATAACACGATTAGTACTCAAGTCGACTGACGGCGGCGCCTGGGTCAGTATCAGCTGTTCGGCCGGCTGCTCGGCGGGACACACGGTCGGCACGGAACAGTCCGCTGGAGCTTGTTTACAATCACAGATGTGATTGTCGGTCAAAGATATGAAAGTGTCATAATTATACTTACATGTCTCCAACAAACTATTCATAGCCGACACATTTTCCTTAATTTCGTATTGTGCTGACTCATATTTACGTTTAATACTTTGTAATGATGAGTTTAAAATATGCATATCTGACTGGAGTCGCCGTGTGTCACATTCGTACTTTTCTGTAGTTTTTTTCCAAACATAATCTACAATCATCGATTTCGTTAATTAATTCGACACGTTCCTTGCTACAATTTACATTTTTACAAAATATTTTATTTCTATTAGCTAGTTTTTGTGTTTTTTTATATAATTATTCAATTTAACATATTTCTTTAATTTATTTTTACTACAGCTCATAGTGGTTACTGATCGCGATCTATTAGGACTATCACACGTGAGATCACAAGCTGTTAGTTCAATAGTTGGTATGCCAGTTTGGCTCATGACCTCATTATATAAGACCCTGGTTGTAGCACTGTCTCGCTGTTCCTCCCGCTCGCTGAAAACTTGAAGCTCGTGGTGTGCCTCTGCAAGCTGTTGTTCAAGTGATTTTATGTGTTGCAATGCTACGTGGTGGACATCATGACACTTGTAAAATAAGTCGACTTGGTGTTGTAGTTCATCTCTCTGGGCACTGAGATCCTGGCATTGGATGTCCAACTCACTGAGCTCTTCTTTTAGCGCCGAATTTTTCTTAATTTGCTTATCTATCTCCTCTTCACACTCATCTCGCTTTCGTAGAAGTATTTCACAAAGCTCTTGGCTCTTCTTGAGCTCCAGCAAGGTCGCTTTCAGCTTCAACTCCACATCGCGTGTGCTCATCTTGCTTCGTGTCAGCATTGCACCCTTTTTCGCCTGAAAAAAAACCGCGAATAGGTGTCAGTGTATGACCGGGTGGAATACTAGCGAACACTAGGGAGTTTATTGCACAATGAAGGTGTTAAGTGTGTGTTTTTGTTGAAACTTTGCTTCCGCTTTTGCCAAGTAAAGAGAGACAAAACGGTACCTGAGTGAGTGTACGGCAAGTGTTTCACTTATATGAAGGTTTGTTTAGTTTGTTACGGGTGTGAAAGGTGAGATTATTGATATAAATACAGATATAAAACGATACTTCCCCCGTTTACGTCGTTGCTATTTGAACTGATTTTGACAGTTCAATCGGCCGGTACAATCGGTCTTGTTTTTCCCAAAGCTTGTATGTTTGCACAGCTGTTTCTTATCTACACATTATTTAATCACTAATTACTACTTAAATTAAGTTTACTCGTGCAGAAAAGCAATTTTGACTAATTTAATTGAAATAAAAACTACAGAGCTGTTTACAACGTCAGCTATTCGGTCAGCTATTCGGTCAGCCATTAACAGAGTTCTGTTCCAGGGACCTGTGTGCCATAAGGCTGCAACTGCCCGACACAGCTAGGTGCCGCGAACTCGTGGTGGCCTCCGCCTACATGCCTGCGGAGGACAACCCGCCTCCACACGACCTGTGCCGGCTGGTGGACCACTGCGAAAAGTCGGGCCTCCAGCTCATCGTTGGGGCCGACTCGAACGCGCATCATCCACTGTGGGGCATGCCGGACATGAACAGCAGAGGTAAGACACTTGTTGAATACCTATTTACTATAAACCTTAATGTGCTTAACATAGGTTCTGAACCAACTTTTGTTACCAAGCGGAGTAGAACCATCGTTGATATTACCCTGGCGACGGCGGACATATCCGACGACGTTGGGGGCTGGCATGTGTCCATCGAGGCGTCATGCTCTGATCATCGATGCATACGCTTCGAGATCAAAGCAGCGTTCTCCCCAACTGTCCCCAAGAGAAACCACGCAAGACTGACAGAACCAGGTACAGAGCTATCCTAGGTGAAAGACTTGCTTGGGCTGAGACTCTACCAGATCCGGAGGGACCCGAACAAATCGAACAACAGGTAACAGATTTTACTAATACATCAATAGACTGCTACCATTCAACTCGCCCGCTTAGCACACCAGCGCCTACCAACATCAAGGGGCAGCCTTGGTGGGGTCCTGATCTAGATAGGATGCGTGCTAAGATCAGAAGACTGCTAAACAGGGCGATGAACACCAGTGCTGATGAGGATTGGGACAACTACAAAGATGCCAAATCCAAGTACAAGAAACGACTACGGTTCAAAAGCAGCAACTCATGGAGGAAATTCTGCAGCGACATTGAAACCGTTGATCAAGCAAATCGGGTAATGCAAATACTAGCTCAACAAGGCACCTCCAGGCTAGGGTCGCTTAAAAAACCCGATGGAACATATACCTCTTCCACCACAGAAACACACAGTCTCTTGTTGGAAACTCACTTCCCCGGAAGTAGAACTATTCAAGAGATTGTGTGGCCGGAAGAGGTTCACCATGAAGCTGTCGACCACTTAGACATAACTAATAATATTATCACTGCTGACAAGGTGAGATGGGCCATTAATAGCTTTAAACCTTTTAAATCAGCAGGACCAGATGAAATCTTCCCAGCACTTCTACAGTGGGGTGGGGAGCCCGTCATCAATATAATGGTCCGAATCATGAAAGCATGTCTTAGATTCGGATACGTTCCCAAAAGGTGGAGAGTAGTAAACGTAATTTTCATACCGAAGCCAGGAAGGAGCGACTACACTGACGCCAAATTTTTCAGGCCGATTAGTCTCACCTCGTTCTTGCTTAAGACTCTCAAACGTTTGTGCGAGAGGCACCTGAGAGATGGAGCGTTAAAACATATGCCCTTACACAAGAATCAGCATGCATATAGTTTGGGTAAGTCTACTGAATCGGCTCCCCATGCAGTTGTATCAACAATTGAAGAGGCGATTCAAAACAAATGCATCTGTCTTGGAACTTTTATTGATATAGAAGGTGCCTTTGACAAGACGCAGCATAGCAGTATAAGTGCATCTCTAACAAGGCATGGAGTGTCAACAGCTGTAAACAACTGGGTCACAAACATGCTTAATAAACGTATCGTGCGTCTAGCTGGTGAGTCCCTGTCGGCGGAAGTAGTGCGGGGATGCCCGCAGGGAGGAGTGCTCTCCCCGCTTCTGTGGAATCTGGTCATTAACGACCTCATTACCAAGCTTAACGCTATTGGATACTACACCGTAGGATACGCCGACGATTTTGTAATCCTCATCACAGGTAAATTTGCGAGCACAGTGTGCAACCTTAAACAAACAGCTCTTCGCATCGTGGAGCGCTGGTGTCTAGAATATGACCTGGCGGTTAACCCAACAAAAACGGAAATGGTCATGTTCACTTACAATAGGGCTCTTGGTAGGAAAAGATTAAGATAAAGATAAAGATAAAGAATCATTTATTCAGGAACATAGGTAATATGTAGATCTTAATCAATGACATTGAGTGATGGGTCTCTATGCTCTGCCATGGGAGGGCATATGAATATTATTTACATTATAAGTATTAATTACATTATAAACAATAAAAATTAGCGTAAAATTACTAATTACCTACATGTATGACTATATTAGGCATCTGGCAAATAATACATTGTCGCCATCTTTATAAAACATCACTGAGGTATTCATCGACACTGTAATAAACCTTGTTTGTTAGAAGACCCTTTATTTTCTTTTTAAATGTATGTATATTTTGTATTTCTTTTACAGACTGTGGGAGTTTGTTATATATTCTAATAGCCATGACAAATATACTTTTATTAAAATAGGCTGACTTGTGGCACTCCATTTTGAGCATCATATGGTGACGCCTGCTTTTGACATTTTGAAAAAGATGCATATTTTTTTTGACAAAAACCAAGGTTTCGTATATGTAAATAGACGGCATCGTAAGAGTGTTGAGACTCTTGAAGTAGGGTTTACAACTGTCAGTTTGGACCAGCTTGCACATAGCCCTCAAACATTTCTTCTGCGCTTTAAAAATAGTCTCTCTACCCGTCGCATTTCCCCAGAAGATTATACCGTAGCGCACGGAAGACTCTACAAAACCATGATACGAAACAAGTACAGCATCAGTGTTCACAATTTTCGTAAGCATGTGTAACGCATACGCATATTGATTTAGCTTCTTTTGCAAGTGTTCGATGAGTGTCTTCCACGACATGTTGGAATCAATATGGAGACCTAAGAATTTTGTTGTCTCTGTACATTCAATTTGCTTATACTTTAAATACTTGAGTATTTAATATTCAATGCGTATTGCTGTCCGTGCCCTAGCCTATATTTCATTAGTTTAGTTTTTCCCAGATTAATTAAAAGATTGTTTTTTGTTAGCCATTCAATTATATGTGTTAAATTATTATTAATGTCATTTTCATATATGTCTAAGTTAATTAAATTATTACCGATAAATGTCACTGTGCTGTCGTCAGCAAATAAAACTATTGGATGATTTATAGCTTTTGGGATGTCATTTATGTATATAATAAACAGTAAAGGTCCTAATACGGATCCCTGTGGAACACCATACTTAATTTCCTTTACGTCAGAAGAATACACTTGATCTGTTTTTGTCTTAGGGCAGATTTTGTTTATTTGTGTCAATTGTGACCGGTTACTCAAGTATGATTCTAGTAGACTAAGAACATTCCCTCTTATTCCGTAACTATTTAATTTTTGAGCTAAGATTTTGTGATCGACATAGTCAAATGCGCTTGTGAGGTCCATAAATATCGATGACACTCTTTTGCCGTTATCTAGGTTTTTCATTATCGTGGTTAAAAAATCGAAGACAGCCATATTAATGTTCTTATTTCTTCTAAATCCCTTCTGTTCATCCGCAAGTATATTATTAAGTTCTAAATATCTGTATAATTTTTCATATATTGCTTTTTCAATTATTTTGGAAAATATTGGGATAAGAGCCACTGGTCTGTAACAATTAATATGTTCCTTGTTATCTTTTTTGAAGAGTGGTCTGACGATAGAAGTTTTCAAACGATCCGGAAAAATACCATGTTCGATGCAGATATTTATTATGTAGCATAACATCGGGCAGATAATATCAGCAACATATTTTATAACTTTAGGTATACCCTACCAAAGCTCTTTGGAACGGAACTCCAGCTAGCAACTGAGGTGAAGTACCTGGGCATAAACTTGGACAGCAAGCTCAACTGGAGTAGCCACATTGACAACAAACTAAAGAAGGCGAGTATTGCTTTTTGGCAGTGTCGGAGAATGGTGGGGAAAAAGTGGGGACTTTCTCCCAACATCATTCTTTGGCTGTACGTGACGGTGATCCGTCCTCTTGTCTGCTACGGAGCTGTGGTGTGGTGGACCAGGACCAAACTAACCACAATGGTAAGCAAACTCCAAAGCTTCCAAAGGCTGGCCTGCATGGCTATCACAGGTAGTATGAGAACTACTCCAACAGCAGCAATGGAGGCCATGCTGTGTCTTCCGCCACTCCAGCTGTATATTAAGCAGGAGACCGCGTCATCTGCGGTGAGACTCAACACCTTAGGACTTTGGAGGAAAAACAGGACCTCACACACCGCCATCCTAGGGGAAGTTTACAAAAAAAATCCCATCTCTATGGCTTGCAGTGACAGAATCCCTAAACAATTTGTTTTTGACAAAAAATACAATATACACTTACATGAAGACCATCGGGTTGAGGGGCTCGACGTTAAAGAGCTCAGAATTTTTACCGATGGTTCAAAAACTGAAGCAGGCACTGGTTCAGGCACCTTCTCGGAGGACCTAAACATCAAGATAGCCATTCCACTGGATGCCCATAATACTGTCTTTCAAGCTGAATGCATGGGCATCATCTCGGCCGCTAATACCATAGCATCGAGAAAGGTAAGAGATTCCTCCATTCGAATACTCTCGGATAGCATGGCCGTCTTACAAGCCCTAAATAGCAACACTATTAACTCAGGGCTAATCTACGAGTGTCACAAACGACTAATGGAGGTATGTCAACATAACCGCGTAATCCTTCAATGGATAAAAGGACACAGCGGGTCAAGAGGTAACGATGCAGCGGATGAGTTGGCGCGTAAAGGATCTAGCTTGAAAGCGTATGGTCCCGAACCTATCATCCCTCTTCCCTTCAATATGGTACGCACATTTCTGAGAGAGTCGACCAGGAATGATCATGCCACTCTTTGGACAAACCATGAGGAGTGTAAGCAGGCTAAGCTGGCCTTGCCGTCCCCTAGCGCTAGGCTGGCTAAGACCTTGCTTCGACTTAGTAGGCCGCGCATGCGACTGGTGACTCTAGCACTTACTGGCCATGGTTTCTTTAATAAACATCTACATGTCCTAGGTGTTACCGACAGCCCCCTTTGCAGAGCCTGCTTGGAGGCAGAAGAAACGGCTGCTCACGTCCTCATGGAGTGCACAGGAGTAGCGGACTACAGAGCTAAACACCTCGGTCAATCGAGGGACCTTCCAGGGATAGTCGGTAACGTAAAGGGCCTGCTGGCGTTCCTGGAGGAGTTGGGTTGGCTCGAATGATATCGCATTCCCACCCACACGCAAAATAGGCGCTTTCGTCGTCGAGTTGCGGAAACCAGCCCGTCTTACAATTGACAAATTGAGGCTTTGAGCAGGCCTTTTCCTCAAAGTGTTGCCATATCTTGTAATCTAACGGACTCAAATCTGGACTGGAGGAGGGCCAGTCTTCGTGCCGGATGAAGTCGATTTCACGCGCCGCCAGCCAGTCTTGTGTGCTTTTCGCTCTATGAGCTGGCGCAGAATCTTGTTGGAATACCCAGTGCCTGTTATCAAACATGGTATGTGAAACAGGTTCCACAAGGTTCTTGAGGACTGTATTTTGATATACAACTGCATTCGTTTTTACGCCTTTCTCACAAAAATGTACCTCAGTTAAGCCCCAATAAGAGACTCCCAACCAAACCATGAGCGAAGATGGAAAATGACCTCGTTGGACACGCGGAATACGGTTGCTCGCTTCTTCACTGCTGTGTGCGTACACCTTATCATTTTGTTTGTTGTAGCTCTCTTCCACGGTGAAAATTTTTTCATCCGAAAAAAGAATTTCCCGATGCTTTTTTCCCGCGTACCGCTTCAACAAAGCGCGGCATCTCTTCAGTCTCAGGTCCATTAAACGAGCGTCCAAACGATGTCCTGTTTTTCTTCGATATGCCCTAAGCCCTAAGTCTTCATTTAACACCCTTTTCACCGTGGTCCTGCTTAACCCCATCTGAAGCGCCAACAGTTTCTGCTTACGTATGGGATTTCTTTGAATTCGCGCCTTCACAGCTTTTATCACTGCTGGAGTCCTAACAGAGCGAGGGCGACCACTTCTTGACCTGTCATCTACACTAGAGTCTTCATTGTATCGTTTTATGGTACGATAAACGAATCTTTTGTTTATATTCAAATTTTTCAGTAAGTCGTAAATCTGAATTGGTGCGTAACCGCAACGATGCAACGCAATAACTGCGACACGGTCTTCTTTAAGTGTCCACTCCATATTTAAAAATGAGAAAAATTCTAAAAAGTACACATTTTTATTTTCATGAAATTATTTTCATGAAATTCGAATTCAATAAACTTTTTTGTGGCCAGAACTTATGACCTGACTGTGTATATATATATACACAGTCAGGTCATAAGTTCTGTCACACAATAAAAACTTTTGAATTTAGAACGCTAGCCACAAATATATATATATATATACACAGTCAGGTCATTAGTTCTGTCACACAATAAAAACTTTTGAATTTAGAACGCTGGCCACAAAAAAGTTTATTGAATTCGAATTTCGCAACCCAAGGGAACTCCGAACCCAAACTGCTGCGGCTGAAGAATGGAGGATGCAACTCCCCTAACTGCTCTACAACCGAGTTTGGCCACCAAGCGACGGAGAACGCTCCCCACTGCTATAGGACGGATACCCCGTCCTTCTTACGCAGAGCACACAGGGAAGCGCTATAAAGGAAGGGGCAAACCTCCTTGTTGACCAAACCCTTCAGCATAAAATTTGCTAGGTGAACTAGCCATCGTAAGAGAGTTGCCCCATTATCTCCAGCCGCAGCAGAAGTTAACTCCTTAATAACACCGGGGCGGATCCCATCCAGGCCGGCTGCGGACCCGCTATTGAATGACATGATAGCCTCCAATACGTCAGCCGCTTCAACCGCCAATGACTCACTTGAGAGGACTGGCTCTGGAGGGAAGTGGAGGTCGCGCGACGGCGGCGGGTGCTTGCGATGTAGTGACTCCAAAGTCTCCGCACTGTCGTCTGCCACTGAGCAGTCAGAGAGGAGAAGCCGCACCGCACCGCCAAGGTCGCCGTCGTGAACCTTTGATTCGACGTATTTATAAAAAGCACGCCGGTGAGAACCACCACTCCCGCTCCTCAAACGAACATCCGATGACTGAAAGCCGTCTTGACTGCCGGCTGAAATATTCTCCTTTACCTCAGAGGTAAGAGATCGGCTTCTGTCATCGGAAGATGGGGCCCTGAGGCTGGTGAACGCAAAGCTAAGAAGACCGTACCAATCGTGGATCCCATTGTCCTGAACACACCTCTCAATGAGCTCCGACAACCTCCCAGCGGCCAGACTTCTAGCCCCCTTGGGGACATGCTTCAGGACTCTGACATTTTTTCTTAAGGAAGGCAAGTCATTGAGCGACGGCGATGGTGAGCTGATACCCACATCAGTCGGCGCCTCCCTCCGCCCCTGTGACTGCTGAGTCGGTACAATCAGTACATCTTTGTGCACACGTCCAATGTGGGTGCTCAAACCATGCGGATAAACAAAATCTCTGGGGGAACCGGGACACTTTGCCCTATTAACACTCATAACAAATCACAAAATAAACATAATTTAAAAATGTCAACAAACATATTACCAACTGTAACGGCATAAATAGCTAAGGTCGAGCCACCGTTGTCAGAAGCTATGATCGTCTATTCTATCTACCCCAAAAAGAGATGTCCCGATTCAGCTGTAAAATTTGTAAGTTAAGAATGATAAGTCTGAATTTCTCGTTCGTTGAGAACTTCGCTAGGCGTACAATAGTCGAACGGAAGATTGGTTCAGGAAGTTAGAGTTTCAAGTTAGACAGAGAAAGCAAGTATGTCCGCTGGCCGGAATTTCGCATCAATTAGCGGTGTATTGCGCCAGATCGATCTTTGTTATATTTTGCGTAATGGTACCATTTGGTTTTTTGTATATATGGGCGCTTGGAACTTCTTTTCGTGTGGTCGACCACAATTTAAAATATTTGTTTGGGATATCGTATAGATATCCGTCGTAGTGTTACGACGTGAGTAGTCAATGATATTTCATGTGCTCGCTAGTAGCGGCTTGTGGTGGTTCCAATTATATAATTAGTTCACGGCAATAACGATCCAAATAGACCGGGTTTATACAATTGCGATTTGATTTTCCGAAATGGGTTTGAACTAGCGGTTTCCTCAAAAGGTCCGTAACGTTTTGAAACCTTCAACTCTGCGCAATTTGAGCTGGATGTTATCGAAACGTTTTCATTAGCGCCTTTGGAGATCTAACCCACTCCACAGCGAGGTACATACTTCGGGAAATACCGATTTATGCATCTAGCTAACCTCAGCACTTCCTCGACTGGGCCCAGCAAATAAATACTAGACACAGCCTACACGTTAGACTCCAGCGAATTTTACATTTAATTTAAAGATGCAACTTGAATCTAAACCGATCCAAGTCAAAGCAAAACAATCTACCCGTTCCTAAACAAAGAACTTTAGACTGTAATTTGATCTCTTCGCGCGTCCCCGACAACACTCAAATGTCAAAAATATCAACGTGATAGGTTATCTGAGTGGACAACGTTTATACTTTGTTCTGAATTTGTTATTTTCATCCGCTGAACCTCATCCATTAAACAGTCTCCCTATGCCCTGACAACCTAGGTTTAGCCGCAACTAAACTCCTGTCTAGCCTAGTCTAAAATCCTAGTGTTATACCACGTCCATTATCGACACCACTCGAAAATGGTTGAGTATGATTTGAATGTCTTTGTATGTTTAATGACTGTGTGTGTGGGAATTTCAAAACTCGCTACACGAAGGACATGAGGAGAGGATTAGCCCGCGAATATCCTAAGAGCCAATCCAGGAACCCTATGGTGAAGGAAAAAGGAAATTAGGGTCGCTCCAAGCCCAGACTCCTCAGATCAATTACCTACAAGTTCTTATCTAACGACCCAAGGATAGTTTTGGAATTTGGGGTAGGTTGATTTAAAGGATAGGAACCGAGGTATATCTCGGCGCTTCAGACACTCACGAAAATCCACTGTAACACGCAATCACAAGTCCTCCAGTTCCAGACGCGTAAAACGGCAGACCGAAACTGTATAGAATTCCCTAAAGACGTATGTCACAGTAGTTTGACGCAGAGACTGAATGCAGGACCATGATAGATTGCGCTGGCAACACTGGCGAATAGGTTTTAAACAAAAGATTAGATACATTTTATTGATTTAAAAATACTTTAATACAATTTTCCAAGTTTATCGCATTTTTTATACGTATTAATTAAGTGTATTTTGTGTTAACTGGTGCATAAGTGTATAAAATTCTAATAGTTATCCTATTTTGTGTATTTTAAAAACGTAACGTTGACGGTTGAGTATTTTATTTGAAATAATTTGCTACTGGGCTATAATTAACGATATTTTCAATATAACTAATTACTTAGTCACGTAAATTGATTTGGAATTACTTTGTTTTTTGTTGAATAGCTTATTTTTTTTGCACATTTCGTTAATCATAACCTCAATTTAAGTGACTGCTTATCAGCTGTGCTACAGCCGTGCTTCAATCTTGCTTTTTACTGTTGTTTTATTTTGTTTAAAATGCCAACAACCAGAAGTGAGGTAGCCCGTCAACTAGAAGATAACTTAAAATTAGCTTTATATGAATTAAAACAGTGTAAGGTAACCAATGAGCAGTTGCTTACTGAAAGGGATGAAAGTGAGAAGGAGGTGTTGCTTATTGTTAATAAGAACTTAAAATTAAAAAGTGAGATGGCAGAGTTGCACAACAAGTTCCTTGATGTGACGGGAGATAGGGATCTGCTTTAGCACCTGGTAGATGGCTTCGACCGGAGTGGCAGTGCGTTCGAAGATGCCCTGAGGCGTATTGCTGTCCTGGAGAAGGAGCTTCGCGACGCACGTAACGAAATTTCTGCACTACAAACTGCAAACGATAGCCTCAGGTCGGGGCAGACCCAGTCACTCTTTGAGGAGCTGATCACTCCACCTGTAGCTTCTGTCATCTCACCCATAGATCAAAATTCAACTGTGACAATTGATCTCACGTGTGATAGTCCTAATAGATCGCAATCAGTAACCACTATGAGCTGCAGTAAAAATAAATTAAAGAAATATGTTAAACTGAATAATTATATAAAAAAACACAAAAACTAGCTAATAGAAATAAAATATTTTGTAAAAATGTAAATTGTATATGATGATATATAATTATCATTCACTTTGTAATTTGACAATATTTTATTTAAAAAAGGAAACGCAAAAGATGCGACGACTGTGGAGTTTCTTCGGTGAGCTCTTCTCCACAGATTCCGCCATTGTGTTAGTGAACTCACCCAAAAAAATGTAATGACGGATCTAAGTGATGTAACAACATCCTATGGAAATAAATGATTTTTGATTTTGTTTTTTTTTGATTTCATGGTCGTGACGTATCATTTATTTCAGGAATTCAGCTTCGATAGTACGAGCGACTCTACGAGCCGGATACGCAGAGCTTCTCTTATGTGAGGCCTTAATCTGTACAGTAGGTACCTTCAGTCTATAGAAGCAGTTCCTAACGGAGTCAGCAACATGCTTTTCAAACCGAAGGTCGCAGTCCATGTGCAGACCAAGATTTCGCGCCTCATATACACGTTCCACCGGTTTACCCATGAGCAGGACATTTAGTGAGGAACTACGAGTAAGTCTAGTTTGGGACCACGTCAATTTCAATTTCAGTCATTCTGTCAATTTCATAATTTTGTCAATTTCAGAGGGTTTACAAGAATAAATACAATATATCTCGGTAACGTGACACTTTGCGGTATGTACCATGTTACTTGACATTTTTTATTCGTCTATGTGTCTTCTACCCATATCTACATACCACTTTCATCCTGCGCCGCTATTTAAAAAACAAAAACAAAATGGCGGATATGCCAGATCGGTTCTATTCCCTTTATCAAGGATCATTTCGTTCTTACAAACTTTTCATGTATCGTGTACGGTAAAATACATACTACTTGGACATAGCAGTTGAACAACTGCCCCGTAACGATATGCTACGGGACCCTTTCGGGCCCGCGGGAGGAGACGCAAACCCCGGAGGGGAGGGGAGGGTAAACCTCCCTATGGGTTTAACTTCCTTCTATATAATGTACATATCCCGATAGATAGAAAGATAATATGTGAGATACGTTGGTATTTTTTTTAATTATTTTCTTGTATAAGTTATAAAAAATATTATTACTTATCTTTCGAATAGATATGGTTTTTGGTCACACGAGTATTTTATTAACGGTTAAAAATACTGCTAAATGAATCTTCTTATATATTTGACAACGGTATAACTGCTTTTATACTTAGAATATAATTGAATAGAATTCTATACTGTTTCAGCAGAGTATATAAAAGTACTGATAACAACAAAACTAACTTATAGTAAAGCACGGTATAATAAAAAATTATAATATACGGGAAATAATACCTTTTAAAAGTACCCACATAAGTTTTGAGTGGTTTTGCTGCCATGTGCACGGGCCCCGACAGCAAAAGGGCTTAGACTCAGCGTGGTGTCAGTCAGTTCAGTCCAGAACTCCAGACCATGGACGTAATTTACATAACGTAATACATTTAAAAGTTGATTGATATCAACAGGTGGCCAGTGGGAAATAAAGTAAAGGTAATCTTAATCACTCACTCACTACAACAGCTGGCTTCCGGAGCGGATACTCGACCAAGGACCACATCCTTGCGGTCAAGCAGCTGATGGAAAAATGCAGAGAATACAACCGGACCCCGTGTCTCGCCTTTGTTGACTATGAGAAGGCATTTGACACCGAAGAGCATTGGGCCGTGTTTCACTTTCTCCATCGTTGGAAATAACAAGCGATACGTCCGCGAAAATGCAGGTGCGCATGCATAGAAATACCAACTCTGTGGCTATAGACCGGGGCGTCCGACAGGGTGACACTCTCTCACCCAAATTATTCACCAATGTTCTGAAGGATATAATGAAGACGTTGGATACGAGCGAGAGAGGAGTCAACATAAACGGGGCGCTTATGTCTCATCTCAGGTTCGCGGATGATCTCATTATCGTCGCCGAATGCGTCTCAGACCAAATACCAAATACCAAATGTCTTTATTACTGTAGATATTTACATATACTTAGCAATCGTCATTTTTTGCCACTTCTCTACATTGGACCACTGTGGGAGAAGAAGGGCGTAGAAACTCCCACAGATTGATTTTTAGATCTCTTTTTAAAAATTGCTTATGCTTAACTAACACAAAATATAATATTTAGTCATTATCATAATTAATAAGCAGGAATAAATAATTACAAAATTATTAACAGCAAGGTCTGTGTTGAGCCAGATTAACCCCATACAGACCCATCATTTAAGTAATCTTGAACATTGTAATATCCCTTTTTCGACACAGTCGCTTTAACATGGATTTTAAATTGCTCAAATGGCAATGTCAAGATCTCCAGAGGTATCTTGTTGTAGTAGAGAATGCATTGACCCTTGAAAGAATTGCTAACCTTCGCGAGTCTAAACCGGGGCGCAAGTAGTCTGTGATTATTTCTTAGGTTAACATTACAGCTATCGCTAAGTTTGGGAAATTTTGTAAGGTTCTTGCGTACGTACATTATATTTTCGAAAATAAATTGACTAGCTACAGTTAGTATGTCAATTTCTTTAAAAAGCTGTCTTAAGGAGTCTGTGCGTTTTAAATTATAAATTGCTCGAATAGCTCTTTTCTGTAAAATTAAAATTGTTTGAATATCCGCTGCTTTTCCCCACAACAAGATACCATAGGACATGACACTATGAAAGTAACTAAAATATACTAGCCTAGATGTAGCCACATCCGTGTTTTGTCTGATGTTCCTAACAGCGTAAGCCGTAGAACTTAAACTTAATTTACCAGCCAATTTTTCTATGTGGGGTCCCCACTGCAATTTGTTATCAATGGTTATTCCAAGAAACTTCGTGGCATTTACTAATTCTAACGTATTGCTGTCCAACACTAAACTGGTTTCAACTTGCCTGACATTTGGATGTGAGAATTTGATACATTTGGTTTTACCAGCATTTAACAATAAATTGTTAACTGTGAACCAATTCAAGGTTAAAGATAATAATCTATTGACATCATCAAAATCTTCTTTTTGTTTTTCAATTTTGAAGACCAGTGAAGTGTCATCAGCAAACAACACTATGTTAGTCAATTTCTCAACCATAAAAGGCAGATCGTTAATATATACCAGGAATAAGAAATGGCCTAATATGGAACCTTGTGGAACGCCAATTTTTACCCCCGATCCATCAGATTTAACGCCGTTGACTTCTGCCTTTTGAATTCTATTGCTTAGGTATGATCTTAGTAGATCCAACGCTTTATTTCTAACTCCGTAATGATTTAATTTCATTAGTAACGTGTTATGATCAACACAATCAAATGCCTTCAACAGATCGCAAAAAACACCGATAGCATCCTGTGCGGCTTCCCATGCAGAATAAATATGAGATATAAGGGTAATACCTGCATCCGTAGTCGATTTACCCCTAGTGAAACCGTATTGCTTGGCGTGGAGTTGTTTTGTACTGTTGAAGTGTGAGAGCATTTGATTGAGTATAATCTTTTCAAAAATTTTACTTAGTGCTGGAAGAACCGATATTGGTCTGAAATTTGACGGATCACCCTTGTCTACCGACTTGAACAGAGGTATAAGTTTACTGTGTTTCATGAGGTCTGGAAAAGCTCCATCATCAACACATTTATTAAATATATAAGCTAGGTGTGGGGCTATAACAAGTATTATTGAACCAATGACTTTGACTGACTTACCCCACAAGTCTTCAGTATTTTTTAAGTTAAGAAATCTATACGTTTCGACAATATCCTGGGGACATACATGATAAAATTTAAAATCTACATTACTGATGCTAGTGCTGTTTTTTAAGAAAGTCTCTGCTTCATATGGAGATGAATTTAGACGCTCTGTTGTGAGTAAGGGTGCATTGGTGAAGAATGTTTCAAAAGCTCGAGCTACCTCAGCGTTGGATTTAACAACATCATCACCTATCTTTAAGCAGAAATCATTATCCCTTGGTATAACTTTGCCAGTTTCACGGTTTATGATTTGCCAAACCGTTTTCATTCTATTATTTGAATTTTGTATTTTTCTATTTATGTGTAAAGTTTTTGCAGTTCTACAAACCAACTTGAAAGTTTTGGAATATTTTTTAACATAGTCATGAAATTTTATATCAAAGTTATAGGTTTTTTGTTCATAAAGATCATATAAGATAGCTCTACTTTTACGAATTCCAAATGTTGCCCAGTCATTAAATTTAGATTTACCGTTGTTGGCACTGACTTTCTTTAATTTAAAAACTGTATTGAATTCTGTTTGAATAATGTTGAAGAAGTCAGAATAGATTTTGTTCGGGTTCTGTTCATCAAAATCCGGTACTGGCAAACCCATATCTAAGTTTTTCATATACATCTCTAGTCTATGGGATGTAATAGGCCCATAAAATGATGGATCAGTCTTATTTTCACTAGTAATTTGGAATGAAACTGTTTGACCACTGTGATCGGATGGTAAACAGTTAATTACACTTTTACTTGTGAATGCACAGTCACAAAAAACGTTATCTAAGCAAGTTTGGCTGGTAAGTGTAATTCTAGTCGGCTCTAGAAATACATGACATACATTAAATGATTTGAACAGAGTTATTAATCGTCGCTTCAGTGTTGTATCTACAAGCAGATCTACATTAAGATCGCCACAAATAATTAACTTTTTTCTGTTATTACAAGGTTTAATGAGGGCTTCCTCCATAATTTTCTCGAATATTTCAAAATTGCCATGGCCTTTTTCATCTCTCGGAGGTCTGTAGACACAAACAATAATATGGCTATCTAACTCAACACAAGATACCTCTATTTGTCTTTCCACAGTAAGTGTAAGAATATCTTTCCGTTGTTTCACCTTAATATAATTTTTTAATAAGATTAAAGAACCACCTCTATCAGCAGTCTTTCTATTGTAACAACTGACAATTTTGTAATTATTTATGTTAAAAGACATCATATTTTCCTTTAACCAATGTTCTGTAATACAAATAACATCAGTGTCCGAATTATTAAGAAATAATTCTAATACAAGTTCTTTGCCAGGTAGCCCCTGCATGTTTTGATGGGTTATATTTAAGTGGGGCTTACCCTTTGTCTGAGGTCACGAAATAAATGATACCCCACTCAGATCAGCCGGTTACTGAGGTAACTCCAACTCGGTTATTAACCGATTATAAAAGTAATAATTTTAAAAATAGAACTTATTTTCTTATCGACTCGTTCCGTAGCGCGGGAATGGGACACTCCAGTCTTTGACAGTAATATTGGTGACTTATTGTATCAATAGATTAACTCCTGTAAGGTTTGACATAAAAATGCAGAATTATTTAGCGCAACGGATAAGTACTTCCGTGGTGATGTATGCTAATGTACTCTTGTGGATTGCCAAAAGCGTGTGACTCGGGCGTCTATATTACTGTAGGTTAAATAATATTCTGCATTTCTATATAATTTAGGCTAAGCGTCCTAGATTTATGTAATCAGTACTACGATAAGCGAGGTATGGAATGTAAATATCATTAAGTAGATAAATTTAATGTTATAGTTTTGTTCATATTATTTTCATTTGCTTGAATAAACGATTTGGATAAATGGGACTTTAATTGTACCTTGATCACTAATAGTACACAGGTATATTAAACAGCCAAAAGTTTTCCCTTTTTTTTACCTATTTTTGCGTGTAAGTTTCATATAGGAAACTGATTTCGTCTCCGAGCGCTTCTTCATTTAGTTGAATAATAATGCATTGCGAAAATTATTTTTAAGTATTAAATATAACAGATATCCGGTAATTTTAAAAGTCCATTCTTATCTCTAATAGACCTTTTATAACATATATTTATCCTAAATTTTTATATTGTCTAGTTTAGCCTAGAATTGAAACTAAAGATGCATTTCTGGCTATATTTAATCCTTTAAATAGTGGTAGCATAATCTAATTAAGTTCTGGAAAATTTACACCGTGACAAAAATGTTCAGGAAGACATTTAAGGCCCCTAGTACTATCGGGCGTGGCCTTACGTTTCCCGCCGCGCAGCCTTGCCTCATCCCCGCATCAAAAAATACTGACAGCGGAAACCACCGTTATACGCAAGCACATAAAATCGGAGGCCGCTTGAGGTAAGTCAGCAGCTACCTAACCTACCTATGATTTGTTGGTTCTTATTCAAATGTACCTACCTACCACATGATTTGATTTGATTGAAGGTTCTTGTTCAAATCAAAATATAACATAGCATCACACCTTTTTACATTTAGGGTGGCATGGCAGTAGCAGATAATGTTGGAAACACCGAACCCGAAGTAAGACCAATATTGTATGATAACCTAATAACATAGCGTCACGCCTTTTCCCATACGGGGTGGCAGAGGCACAATTGAGCCAGTTCTTCAATACTCCATTTTGCGTGACAGGCTAGCATTAGAACGTCCGTGTTAAGATAAATTAATTATCTCATTGGTACACGGTCAGGAATCGAACCTGCATCTCCTGTGTGAGACGCAAGCGTGAAACCTAATCATGGAGCTCTAATTTTACCTGAGTCATTATTTTATACAATGTGCTCTTGACTCAGTGTGAGTCTAAGGTCGACTAGCTAGGTGGTGAGATAATACTAAACTCGAGTAAACTGACAACACCATACACATTTTGATAATGGAGTTGTCAACGTTGAATAATATACCCCCTCCACTTCGAAAGCTGACATCAAAAGCAAAATGTAAAAGACACATTCGAGCACTCTTATTACAACATATATCATATACACATATATATCGCCCAAAAGGGCAAATTGCAAGTAGAAAGCCTTCAGCATATACCGAGGCCGTGGCTCACAGTAAAATCTTAGACAGATAACTGTAAAAAAGGGGTTGTTTTTAGTCCGAGTACCACACGAGCTGATGCCCGCTCAATATGTGGGGACCCGGACATAGCAGGGAGGTCTGACTCCTGGGCATGGGTAATTCCATTTTTTTCCCCTCCAACAAAAAATAACTTATTACAACAACGAAAGCAGGATCCTGATGATGCGACGACTATTATTTTACTACTTTTGACTTTACCTTATTGTTTACTTGTTACTTCGCATTGTGTAGCATTATTTTTGTATGACTCGACATTATGATTAATTAAAAACATATATTATTAATCCTTGCAAATTCCTTTTCACAATTTGTTTCGCGTCGACATTATAACTGTTTGATTAAGATTCATCAAGCTCAGCCTACATCAACCCACCGCTGGGCACAGGCCTCTTCTCTATAGCGCCAACCCCTACGTTCCTGTGGCATCCGCATCCATTGAGATCCTGTCGGCTTTAGAATATCGTCGGACCATCGGGCAGGTGGTCTGCCCTCTGGCCTTGTCGCTCCCCGTGGCCACCACTCCGTGACTGCTTTGGTCCACCGTCCGTCATCCCGTCTAGCCAAGTGTCCCGCCCGTCTCCACCTCAGTCTCGTTATCCGCTTACCTACATCTTCGACCTTCGTCTTCCGTCGAATTTTGACGTTTGACTCGCGGTCAACGAGAGAGATAACATGGAACGCTCCATTGCTCGTTGGGCCACCTTGATTTTGTGTACAATTTGCTTAGTGAGCGTCCATGTATCGGCTCCATAGGTGAGGATAGGCAAGACATATTGGTTATATACCTTAGTCTTAAAGCATTGTGGTAGTTTGGACTTAAAGACTTCGTCTAGCTTCCCGACAGCAGCCCACCCGAAGCCGACGCGTCTGATGATCCTTCACCTGTGCATCGCGGTCAAAGGATAAACGATGTCCAAGATAGACGTAATCGCTGACCATCTGTACGCTGTCGTTGCCAACAATTTTGTTCGGTACAGTTAGAGCGATTCGTCATGATCTTGATCTTGGACATGTTAATCCTGAGACCGACTTTCAGGGAAGTTTCATGCAGTTCTGCGAGAATATGTTGGAGATCTGAATGCCTCCCCCACCCACGCTCTCGTATTTATAGACCCCACATGTCTGAAAAAAAATGGCGTCCTTTGCGTGACACACGCTGCCCAAGCGAAAGCTTCTTATCCCTAACTACACAGGGTCCAATTTCAATCAAACATGCCATGCACGGCTGCTGTCTACAATTTTGTGTATGCATATTTTCTATGATCAACCGTCGGTTATCACTCAAGTCATTTGGTATTGCCGATACACAAAATTTGTTGATCGTTGGCCATATAAGCGGTTGCAATTAATTAAGCCTTCCCGACCGCTAGCGTCTTAGACAAAGATCACTAGAATGATATTCAAACCCGTGATGTCAAACTCACCACAACGTACCAAACAAACGCAATTGTATATTTGCAGTCAACACACTAGCTTTCTCCGTATAGTTTCATAAGAAACCTTTCATTATTTAGTTATTCATATTTTATTCAGCGCGCAAACAACTCGGCTCTGATCCCTACACATTTCACAGGAATGCGACAAAAAAACCTGCCCTGACCTTGCTTCTCCGAACCAACCACGTGCTATGGCCACTTTTGTCAACTTACTTCGAATCACTAAATAACTCAAGCGTTAAAGGAACTGACACAGCTAATTCCGATTCTCACTGTACACTGATTGCATTTGTTAAGCGATGTTCCATTACACAACATGTTAAAAAATACAATAAAATAAAATTTAAAAATGTACATACAAGTTCAAAAAACAACAAAACAATATTTCAAAATAAAATGTCATCAAAAATATTCTTAATTACAAACATAAAAATAACAAAAGTCATATATTTTTATAACAATAAAGCAAAGTTAATAATTAAATAAAATAAGATCAAAACTTAATGTCGAATTGATACGTCAAAAATTCTCATGTTCCAACGAATAAATAATAAATAAAAAAAAAAAACTTAATTAAAATATGTCAAGATTAAACTGCCAGAAAATAAAAACAAAAATTATTAATTCAATTGTCCGAATCTCGAACCACGAGTCATTTTAACGGACTTGGTGTTTGTAGTTCCGACACGGCTAGCCACTGCGCCACGGCTGCTTGTTGGCAATGATGCGAAAAAGCCAAAGTATTAGTGAGTGTACACCAGCGTGTAGGCGGGCGGTTCTTAAACAGGAAGAACAAAAGTTCTTCAACTACCCACTACACTTCAACCGCCCTTTGCAACTTGCACTTTTACACAGTTTTATGCGATCAAAACACTAAACTGCGCCAAACCAAATGGCCACGTCAACTGCAAATTTGTTTAGGCGCCTGCTAACCAAAAGTTGTCACCACAAGATAATTTAAAACAGCCTGTGTTATTTTCCAAGTCGGAGCCATGTGAAGCACACCCTCTTAGAACGAATGCTCACTCAAGTAATCTCCTACCTTTAAGTTCACGTTCTCTCTTTCATTCTCTTTACTCCTATCATTCTCTACTTCCTCGTCATTACCTAGATCCTCCATTATATCGCCCCAATTAGTACTGCAGTCGCTTTCTTCATAAGAAAAATGAGAATCGTTGCTAGTGCTGCTGTCATCCTCCGATTCTTGGCGAGATCTTTTCTTTTTTAAACGTGATTTCTCTGGGATTTTTGAATTTTTTTTGGAACGTCGTTGGGATTTATTTTTGACAGCATGAGGTATTTTTAGTCCCATCTTTGTTGAAGCAACAGACTGATGCTTGATACTTCTTGGCTCCTCTAAACCAGACTCAAGATTTCTTGCTGTTGTCGCTGCATCAATCTCAGGTCTCAGAGATTGATCAGAGTCATGATGTACTGCAGAAGAATGGATAATAGCAGCTACTCTTATGGGTGGCATTATATCAGGTTCTGAAGATTGGTCAGTGTCAGAGTATACTGGAGTAGAGTGGACAAATGCAGCTGTTCCTGTTGGTAAGTCAACCTCCGATTCTGAAGGTTGGTCGGTATCGGAATTTGCTGCGGCAGTAGGAGCAGTTTCTGTCTCTAAATCGGCAGCGGTAATGCCTCTATCTGCTGGAACATTGACACGCTTCCTCCTACGATACGGCCTTGTTTCAGTCACTTGTTTTCTTGTTTCACGTAAATTTTCAAGAAAGCATTCGCCTAACAACTCTCGAACTGGAACAGTGGCTTCTAGCTGATGTTTCGGCATTCTTTGCAGTACTGGAGTCCGGTCTAGCGGAAACAAACCACACTTCCTGAACCCGGATTTCAGATCTTGGACGGAGTTTAGTTCCATATGTTCGACCATTTTTTTTAACAGCATTGGAAACTGATCTTCTGGAACGCAGGTGCTTCTACAGATTCATTCATTTAATACCTTTCGCCAAGCAATTTTCATCGGGCGAAAGTAGGCAACATGGTTGCATTAAATGAGTTTCATTTGGGGGCAGTGCAACAAAAGCAATATTATTATTAGCTTCGCTTCGCACCTAGCGTCAAACCAGCCAGATTTTGACCGGTTATACCGAGCATCAGGGGGTCCGTTTTCAGCCCACGATTCCCACATATTTTCGGCTTTATATACCACATATACGGGTGCAGATTCACCAGCAGCATTGCATTATCGATGTAGATGCTTTAGAGGAATTTATAATTATTTCTGGATACTTTGTACCTCGCCTGGTTATCACTTTCAATGAACCTGGATCGTCGAATAGGCAAGTCTCATCGTAATTCCACATGTTTAAGTTTGGCACATTCTCTATTTTTTTTTCGTAATTATTGAAGAACTCATAATTTCATAATTTCTTTATTGCACACAACTAATATATTGACAACAAGACTTACATAAAAATAGTGTACAAAGGCGAGCTTATCTCTAATAAGAGATCTCTTCCAGCAAACCAAATTAGGATGGGAATGGTCGATTGCTGAGCAGGGGTGACAATGTGTACAACAATATAATTTAGTACATATCTAAATAACTAACATATGGTTAGATATATGTTATATCTAAATAACTAATATAAAACAATATTAACTAAATATACGAGGGCTTACATAAATATCATATAATATACTCGTACATGCTAAACATAAATACTATATAAATATATATAATTTTTAAATAAATATACTAATAAATACATACATACTACCTATATTTCTAAAGAGAAAGGTAATGCTTCTTCACGCGACTTTTAAATATATTAAGAGAAGGACTGTCTCTGATAGTGCAGGGGAGTGCATTCCACAATTGAATGGCCCGGAATCTAAACCCATGCTCATAGGACGCGGTGTTATGCTGTGGGGTTGTGAGCATCGAAAGCGCGTGAGTTCTCCGAGGCCTGCTGGAAGAAAGAAATGGAAAACGGTCTCGTAAGAAGGTTGGATAGCGTGGATTGCGTAAAATGTTGTAGAGGATGTTGAGGATGTGAGAATCCCGACGAAGACGTATTGGCAGCCACTTCAGCTCTTTGCGATGCTGTGATACATGGTCGTATTTGCGCAGCCCAAAGATAAACGGAATCCCGAGATTTTGAAGTCGTTCGAGTTTGTTCAGTAATTCTTCGTTAGCACTGACCCAGCAGACATCAGCATAATCGATGAGAGGTAGAAGGAGAGACTGAGCGAGAGTGATTTTGGTCTGTCGAGGCAAAAAGTACTGAAGTTTCCTGAGAGAGTGAAAAGTAGCAAATACTCGTCGACTGACCTCATTGACATGCGATGACCAGGACAGCTGGTTGTCGAAGATAAGACCCAGGTTTTTAGCTTTATCGCTATACACGATTGTGGTACCATTAAAAGTGACAGGTGGAATGGGCTGTTGCTGCAACAAGTTAAGAGATTGTCTGGTGCCTATAATCATGGCCTGGGACTTGCTCGGGTTAACCAGGAGTCCGAAGGATGAAGCCCAGCTTCTCACCCCCTCCAGATCAGCGTTCAATGCCTCCACAGCAGAGTTTACATCGTTATGAGAGAAGTGGCGATAAATCTGGAGATCATCAGCATAAAGATGATATGAAGAAGACAGGATGTCCGAGATGGAGTTTATGAAAATCGAGAATAGAAGAGGAGAAAGAATACCACCTTGAGGGATGCCTGACAGGAGGTCACACCATTCAGTGGATGTCTCTTCCGTCCTGATTCGCTGTTGCCGATCCCTCAAATAAGAGTCGAACCAGCTGGCAGAGAAGGAAGAGACGTTCAGGGATCTGAGAAGCTCAACGAGAATGTCGAAATCTACGCTGTTGAAGGCACTACTGAAATCAAGTAAAGCCAACACGGAAAGCTGTTTGCGGTCCATGGCTAGCTGGATGTCATCTGTGACTTTCAGCAGAGCCGTGACGGTGCTATGACCCGGTCGGAATCCTGACTGGAACGTGTTTAGCAGGTTGTTTGAGGAGAGGTAGTAGGAAAGCTGGTTATGGACAATGGTCTCAATGACTTTGGAGAGGATGGGCAGGATTGAAATGGGACGGTACTCTTTAAAGGAGGTGGGACTGGAGGTTTTGGGTAGTGGGATGACTAGAGCTTTCTTCCACACTGTGGGGAAGACACCATTAGCTAAAGAAAAGTTTATAACGTGTGTTATTGCTGGTAATAGTTCGTCAAGGATTGTCAGTAGCATTTTAAGGCAAATTTTGTCATCGCCTACAGCTTTCGAATTGACTGCCAATAGCGCCTTCTTGACCGCATCGATTCCAACATTACTCAAGTTGAATGGTGTGGTGTTGGGTAAGGACTTAGAGCGCAAGCTCTGAAGCGTGGCTTGTTTGACAGTGGGATCCATCACAACTGGCGGGGTAGAAAGAAACTGGTTGAGACCGTTGAGATCTACATTACCAGCATGTAGGTCCCGGGCCTTACCTACACCAAGCGTTCTCAGGAATTTCCACACCTGAGCTGGAGTGTAGTTCTCAATGCATTCGTGTATGTGCCGACGTTTAGCATCGCGACAGAGACGGTTGCAACGGTTGCGAAGACATTTGTAAGAGAGGAAATTATCATCTGTCGGATTCTTGCGGTATCTAAACTTGGCTCTATTCCTCTTGGCTATTAGGCACTTAATAGTGTCTGTTAGCCAAGGGGCAGGGTGGTGTTTAACCCTCACTTTTTTTGAAGGTGCGTGCTTGTCATAGAGACCCAGGACTATAGAATTAAAATTGGCGATTTTATTATCAACAGTCTTACTGGTAGTGACAGGGGACCAGTCAATAGACATGGCATCAGACAAAAGGGACTCATGGTTGATATCCTTAAAGTTCCGGATATAAAGGAATTTCGCTCTGCTCTTGAGAGGCCTTATCTTATAAGAGAGATAAATGAGGTCATGATAAGAGAAAGGAGAACTTAGCTGACCGTGTATTGCGACCTTGTCCAAATTGGAGATGATCATAATGTCGAGAAGCGAGGGAGAGCAATGAGGTTGGAAATGGGTGGCATCAAGCGGCAGAATATGCAGATTAAAGGAGTCGACCATGGACTTGAGTCTGGCAGACCGTGGATTGTGTTTAAGGAGACAGGTGTTGAAATCACCAAGAATGAGGGAATCATTATAAAGTGGTGTCAGTTCATTGAGGAGTGATTTAAAGGAATCGAAATAATCGATGCGAAGAGAGGGACTATAAAGAACACCGAGGAGGACCTTGTTATGGTGAAGAATGATTTCGAGAAAGAGATGTTCAGCAGACTCGGAGTATTGACTAGGGGACGCACTGATCACCTTGCACGGAATTTCCGCACGTAGATAGATAGCGACGCCCCCATCGGCCTTCCCGACTCTGTCGTTCCTGTACAGCCTGTAACCTGGAAGGGAATACAATGAGGATGGCAGCGAGGGCTTGAGAAACGACTCGGAGACAAGAATGCCGTCCACGCATTGTTCACTAAAAGCATCGAGCAGGTCCGGATAGCTGGAATGGATGCTTTGTGCATTTATATGTACGATGTTTAGATTTTTCTCCACACCACCAAAGACAGTCTTAATTTTGACAGATAGGGGTTCCTCTATAGAGGAGTCATTGCTTTCCGCACTCAAAAAATCATCGTCGCTAGAAGAACACGAAAGGAAACTTTGATTAATAAGATCAGGTAGAATATCCATATATATAAATATACTTATCAATATAAAATATTATATATACCTATTAAGTTATAAATATTCTAAAATCAAAAGTAAACTAATTAAAATTTCTAATCAATAAGCTTCATGCTTAGACCCAGACCCACCCTAGGATTGAGGAAAGAGATTGTTTGTTATATCATCTCACAAGTAACAAATAACAATAACTACTACAGATAGACGAATACAGAGATTTAAATCACACATATAAGTTCTGGATTCTGACTTCTACTTATCACGAACACAGCATGGCAAAAATATATATATTAATTTAACAAACAAACAAGACCAAGAATGGAACCGAAACGCAACCAATGGCCGCGGCCGTCCGGTCCGTACATCCGAAAATGAAAAGACACAAACCACGAACCATACGTCTTTGCTTCAAATTGACAGATGACAGCTGATGAAATAAAAACCACATAAGCACTACACGTTTAGTCAGAGTGTCGAAACAAAAACTTTACACACACCGATAGAAATGGATTGGTTGGACAATGGATATTGCGGACTACCTCACAGTTGTCGGATAAAATAGTCGCCTCGTGGAATGATACCTGTGATATAAGTGGTCTTGTGAAGATGCGACCACCTCACTTAGCTTGAGCACCCTTCCTGGTCGTGACGGTCTTGATGGCGCTGGAGTTCACGCTCGTTGCAGGCTTCTTTGCCGAGTCGGATGATGGCGGCAGGACGTCCTTACTCGGATACCTAGACGTCAGCGGCTGTAGGTCACCCATGCACTCAACTTTGTGACGTGACTTGTCTGGCAGCGCAACGATGATCCTGCCTTCGGAGGTCCAGACGCTGCTCATCCCGAAGTGCCTGCGCGCCGCTGCGAAGACTTGGTGGCGCGTTTTTGTCAGAAATTCGGTCACAGTTGTGCCCGAACCCTTGAGCGCCATTTTCAGTCCCCACACCTTGCTACGGGCTGCCACTGTTGAGAAGCGAACAAGCAGGGGTCTGGTTTTCGCCCCCTTAGCACCTAGCCGGTGGACCACACTGACAGCACCAATGCACTCGTCCGACACCTTAAGTTGGTCAGTGAGTAATAACCTCAAAACAGCTCCTGGCTCTTCATCAGCTACTTCAGGCACACCATGCACCAGCAGCACCTTCCGCCTGGAGGCTGTCTCATGCCGGTCCAATCCCAGTGTCAAGAGCGTCAACTGTGATTTTAGCATAGCAAGGCACTTCCATATGAGGACTTTGCAATTTGAAAACTCACTTGCCAGGCTAGCCATGTTCTTCGGGGCAGGAGCAGGTGTAGCTGCATGCAGCTCATTTTCATATCTGTCCATCCGCTCTCCGAAGGACTTAACAATGTTTTCCATGTTTTTTGCCAGCTCAGCATGCAGATCCATTGTTGCAAGGATGTTTGTGTTATTTAAGCGTTAATGTAAGATAAATAATTGAAAATGTGATTGGTGAGAGTCAAGGTCAGTATTCTATTAATAAATATTCATACAGATTACTTATTGTATTTTTAATGAATTTAAAATTAGGGAGCTACTAAATATGACTTGTAGTTAGGACTACCCTCCAAGAAAAAGTCTCGTTTACAACCTCTTCATTTATTGCTGCACGGCCATGCGTAATGTTTCTAGCCACTCTGTAGGATAAAAGGTGCTTGTGGCGTGTCATGAATGAATGTTCCCACTCTTTTCCAGGAAGGTTGTTTGTCTACAAACTAGTTTACTTTCCTTCCCTGTTTTTTTTTTTGCGATTTGGCGTAATTCCATTATTGTAGTAGGAAATCAGTAGGCCGATAAGGCAGTTATGTGCGAAATAAAGGACAGCTCCTCTTCTTCACTAAAGACCGTTTGTCCACCATGTTTACGTGGAGCTTTATCATTTAATTTAGATGTCAAAGTATTCCGGTGTATACCATATTTTTCGGCTGCAGCAAGTGTTGAAATACAGCCAGATTTTATTACTTGTAAAACTTTTTATAAAGTTTCTTCAGTATAATTCTTACGATCTGCACCCAACAGGTCTCTTATAATGTCGCGGCATTATAAAAGCGCTGAAACAATTACATTTTATTTGATTTTGTAGTATTCTAGCCAAGTGACATACCGTAAAACGGGGTGAATAGACACAGTTTCGAACTTTGACCAAACATTTATATATGTCACGATTGTCGAATGTATTTAAGATATATATATTAAATTTATTTCTTAGCCCGCTTAACATTTCCAAATCGTCAAAAACAAGCGATTTTCTATAATTACAGCATAAATCATAAAAAAGTGAATGGTTTCTACTTATGGGGTTAATATAAAAAGAGCCTAGAGTTGTCACTTTTCATTCCAAATTAGGTAGGTACCAAGATAAAGATTTTTACCAATAGATCGACTTTATATTTAAAGGCGTCTTCTGGACATATTTTTATTGCGATTGGGACTGTTCTTTAAAATTTCTTTGAACAGCACTAAAGTTTGACTAATAACATTACGAAATTGCAAATCCAAGTACAACTTAATATTTTTTTTATTAATAATCACGACATCAGTCAGTAATCAGCCTGAACGTAATCTGAGACGCAGTCAACGCAGATCATGCAGAAAATATTTTACTAATTGCGCTTCAAACACTATTTCTGTCGGTATCGACTGCATCACAGCTCGCGTTCGGGCTTCTTCTTAAGAACTAGGTAGACACTTCAACAAGCACTTATTATGTATAAATCACTTCTAATTCTTTATCTTTTTTTCCTCCTATGTTCAGTTTGTTAGCACAAAATGTAGTTATAATTATTCGGTATTAAGTCTCTAATTAGTATCACATTTTAAACTTAAACTTAACTAATACTTTGACTATTTTCATAGAATATTAGGTACGAGATCAATCAGTAAATATTCTTTGGAACTAGGAATATACTTTAATTGCACTTGTTATTCTAAAACACTTCTTCTTTTACTTCTTAAGTTGAACTTTACTTCATCAAGTCTTCAGATGTTATTATCCATTAGGTCTTGCAAAATGTCGTCGTCATTGTAGTTGTATGATGACGACGACATTTTGCAAGACCTAATGGATAATAACATCTGAAGACTCATTCATTCAAGTCATTGTAGTTGTATGATGATCGTCTTTTACTTGTACTAGGTTTTTGGTCATTAGCTATTATTTTCAGCTTTCGTTTACTCTTTTCATTCTTTGGAATAGCGTTATATGTGTTTGAAGGCATATCTGCTATAGTATCATTTTGTTCCTGAAACTATTTGATACCGTTGTTAATTTCGTGAATGTCAGTGGCTACAACGACATCATTTTCATACAACAAACCGTCTTCAAATAATATGGGTATTTTGTTAATGTCATCTTGTCCAAAGTCCAGTCTGTCGAGGTCTTAGCTTTCTCGCTGTAAGTGATTATCGTTCCCTCATACATCACAGGATCGACGGGGATATTTTGTATTGTGTTAACTGAGTGCCGTGTACCCATAATCATGGCTTGAGATTTTGCCGGGTTGACAAGCAGCCCATATGAAATTGCCCATTTACTGATGTTATCGAGGTCAGCATTCAACGCCTCTACGGTCAGATTTACATCACTAAGAGAGAAGTGCCGATATATTTGGAGGTCATCTGCGTAGAGATGATAAGAAGAAGTAAGAACGTCAGAGATGGAGTTAATTAATACTGAGAAGAGAAGAGGAGAAAGGATACCACCCTGCGGAACACCCGCAGAGAGATTACACCAGTTCGTTGAGATCTCCTCAGACTTAATGCGCTGCTGGCGGTCTCTCAGGTAGGAGTCAAACCAGAGAGCCGAGTGCGAGGAGACTCTGAGCGATTATAGAATTTCAACCAGGATATCGAAATCGACGCAGTTGAAGGCGCTACTGAAATCAAGCAGTGTGATAACCGTAAGCTGCTTTTGATCCAGGTTAAATTATTTTACTAACTAATTTTTTAAATTATTAAATATTAATTTAATATATTATATTACAATTTAATATATTATTAAATATAATATATTAAATTTGTTTAACTATTTAACTATTAACCTCAATTTGAAATAAAAATACTTCGGTTAACATTTTTACATATTTCTCTAAAACTAAATTATAATTGTACTTACATTAATATCTGAATCCGCAAGAACAGCTTAATACCACTAAGTACTCTTTAAAAAGAAAGACCGGTTTGCTGTGAAGTTATTAAAAAGTTTTGACGAGCTAAATTTGGCCAGTTTGACAGAGCAAAATCTAAACCTCTTTTTTTTAAACTTCGCCTAACTTCACTGCTATCCAGTGTTGCCGTTTCTCGAGAAAAAATGTTGCTGTAACAGAAAAAAACAGAACTTGGTAGATTTTTCTTTCATTTTTTTTAAGGGTAATCGTTAAAACAACTTTCCTGGGTTTGTGTCTATTCCCCCCTGCATTTCTATCCACCCCGTTTTACGGTAGCAACATTGTTGTTTATCTGTGGTAGCACATTTTCACCTGAGAAGTTTTTTTTTTTAATGCTCCTAGTTCCGCAAAATAAGCAGCTTGAAAATGACAGCTTGTTCACCTTTTTCCTACTAGGCGGAGCTTCGGATTGACGACTAAATGTCGTGTGAACTCCCATTTAATGCTATTTCTTGATACAGGTATACTACCAATTCCAAATTGCCATAACATACGCAAGTTTTTAAAGGTATTATCTTATTCCGTGCCAAGTATATTTTTTTCAGGACTAGCGGTTAGAGGACTAGGGACTAGGACTTAGCGACTAGGAGCGGAGTGGTCAAAGTTTGTGCAAAAGATTTAAGCTTTGACTAATTCATCATTATCTCGTACTTTACATTACTTATCGACAAAATAATACTTAGGTCGTCTTAAGTATATTATAGCAATAGCTTAAAAATAAAGAACATGTAAAAAAAGGGTTAGGCAAGTAATGGCATGCCCTAACAATGTAAAAAATGGTGATTTTCATGAAAAACTTTAAACCGTCAATATCTCGAATTACATGAAACTTTCACTGAAGTCAAGTTGGGCTTATTCGATGCGCCTAAGGCAGGTCCAATTTCGGTGTCGCTGTGGCGCGTGAGTTTTGGGACACCCTGTATATAGGTACATTCAACGGTCACACTAATGACAAATCTATCTGTTACTTTATCTTTAATATGATCGAGGTTGCACATTTTGTCTTCATCTTTTATAGTGTGAGACACACAGTCGCTCCACTTAGCCGGTGTCACTTTGTTGATTCCTTCTTGGAATAAAATTTTCACTTCTTGCATTTTATACGTCTTATTATTGTTTGCGACGTGACTCTTTACCTGCGCCCATACCAACTCGATGGGGTTCAACTCACAGTGATACGGGGGCAGTCTTAAAAGTCTGATACCTTTTTGTGCAACCATTGTCGCGAAGCCTCGTGGAGCCTCGCGAAGCCTCGTGAGTTGGCATTGATTGTAAGTCACTAATACTCTTCACGACTTGCCAACACTAGTGCCAAGGGGCAGTGTGTATTGATGGCTTATATCCATAGACTAAGTAATAGTTTTAAGGAAGTGGATTCCGCTCTATAACTTTGCCTCCTTTTCTTAATGGTTTCATGAAAACGTGGTTTTGTTTTCGTTAAACTTATGTGCAAAGTTTATTGTGGTCGCAGAAGCTGCTTCGAGACCCCTTGTGATCGAAAGCTAAGTACACTAGGCTAATACCTCACCGAATGTATATATGTATTGAACGAAATAAATGAAAATGAAATGATGATATGGATGGGATTTGTTGCCTGGGACATTTCTTGGTATCAGGCCTGTGGTACTGAAGTTGAGCAACGGGAATGTGGCGTGATAGAGACCTATAACCGCGCCCCCCTTTGTGGAGATGTCTGTCGCGGTCCTTGTGATGTGTATTCCATGAGGACGTCGGGTGAACACGATTGGCCGGACCAGGACGGCTGGGTAAGGTGTCCCGGTCCTAATGACGGTCGGTTCAACACGATTCATCTGACCAGGATGGCTGGGTTGGAGTCCCGATCCTAGTGTATGCCCCAATGGTTGAGGAGGTCGGGTGAACACGATTGGCCGGACCAAGACGGCTGGGTAAGGTGTCCCGGTCCTAATGACGGTCGGTTCAACACGATTCACCTGACCAGGATGGCTGGGTTGGAGTCCCGATCCTAGTATATGCCCCAATGGTTGAGGAGGTCGGGTGAACACGATTGGCCGGACCAGGACGGCTGGGTAAGGTGTCCCGGTCCTAATGACGGTCGGTTCAACATGATTCACCTGACCAGGATGGCTGGGTTGGAGTCCCGATCCTAGTGTGTGTCCAGACTCCTTAAGAGAGCTTTTTAAAGAAATTGACATACTAACAGTAGCTAGTCAATTTATTTTCGAAAATATAATGTATGTACGCAAGAACCTGACAACATTTTCCAAACTTAGCGACAGCTGTAATGTTAACCTAAGAAATAATCACAGACTATGTGCGCCCCGTTTTAGACTCGCGAAGGTTAGCAATTCTTTCAAGGGTCAGTGCATTCTCTACTACAATAAGATACCTCTGGAGATTTTGAAATTGCCATTTGAGCAATTTAAAAAGCATGTTAAAGCGACTTTGTCGAAAAAGGGATATTACAATGTTCAAGATTACATAAATGACAGGACTGTATGGGGTTAATCTGGCTCAACACAGACCTTGCTGTTAATAATTTTGTAATTATTTATTCCTGCTTATTAATCATAACAATTAAATTTTTCATATTTGTATTAGTTAAGCACAACCTATTTTTAAAAGAGATCTAAAAATAAATCTGTGGGAGTTTCTACGCCCTTCTTCCCCCACAGTGGCCCAATGTAGAGAAGAGGCAAAAAATGACGTTTGCTAAGTATATGTAAATATCTACAGTAATAAAGTACTTTGACTATTGACTATTGACTATAGTGTATGCCCCAATGGTTGAGCAGGTCGGGTGAACACGATTGGCCGGACCAGGACGGCTGGGTAAGGTGTCCCGGTCCTAATGACGGTCGGTTCAACCCCAGATAGCAATTTAAACTTGTTACAAGCTTGCAGCAAGTTTTCAATATCAAATGTGTAAACTTGCATCAAGTTTGACGAGGCAAAGGACATACTTGTGGCAAGTTTGTATCAAACTTATATCAAATGTCTAGTTTCCGCCCATCAAACTTATATAATGTTTGCCAATGCAAACTTGCCACTCTTTGTCATGACAAACTTGCTTGTTGTTTGTTGCATCAATAAAAAAAAACTGGTTTTTAATACTTAAATAGAAATAAAAATAAAAAACTGTCATTTAAAATTAAAATTAAATTATTTATTAAACAGTGGAGATAATATGGTACTATCAGCAAACGCCTCGCCTATCCACTTTAAGCGCTATTATCGCTTGCAGGCAGCGCGACGCGGCTAGACTGGTCGATTTTGTCTCTCGGCCCTGAAACAACGAAATAAAATGGCTGTTAGTCAATAAACACTAACTTGCAAATCTAACTTTCAAATTATACCATTACAGTCACCCTGCGGGCGTAGCACAAACTTTTATCGACGCGGTTTTATCTACTATCTACTAGTGCCATCTCGCTTTACCTAGTGAGATAAAGCAGGATGGCACTAGTACATAGTAGATAAAACCGCGTGGATAAAAGTTTGTGCTACGCCCGCTGAACTGAACAAGCTGTCTTGTTATGAAATAAATAATATATACAACTTGAAGTGATTGTTAGAGCCGGGGTTCGAACCCAGTACCAGTAGGGGGCCCACTGGACTATTTACACCTGCTATACAGACTATTCATATTATAGAAGAGAGTAATTTTACCTTCTTGACAATCTTATTTTGGCTTGGTTTAGCCATTCACTGACTATCTCTTTCAGCTTATCGTCGGTAGCAGCAGTGCCATCTATTTTGTTACTCATTTCTGAAAATATAAATAAAACAGCTATAATAAACTACTATAATTGACAATAAACAGCATGTTTCGTAATGTGACTGCTGGTAATGTAGGAATTATAACTAAATAGGTCCATAGGTACTCACGAAATATTAATTTGCATGTTTCAGTATCAAGAAATTATTTCTTGTTTGAGTTCTTCATTTTTTTTCCTGTCAGAATATTGCTCAGCTACTTCATCCACCAGTATTCTTCTGAGCATGTTTGTGGCGAAAGTACGGAGGTTTTTACCGCCAACACCAGCCAAGAATTGTATCTGAAAAAATATTCTGTATATAATGTAGGTAATGGCATGATACCCATAAATACAAGTTGAGTGCATATTTTTTTTTGGTTTGTTAAATATGCTAAAAGCATACAAAGTCAATCGTTAGTTGTGCAAAGTAAGTTTAACTCACGTAAGTCTGTGCTTCTTATATGTTAAAGGAGGTACATAGATGACTATTAATATTACACATTATGTATATTCAATAAAATGTCGCCCTTACCATTGCCAGTTTATTGTCACTGTTTTTGACTTCTTCATTTAAATTACAGAAATCATCATTGTTATTTATTGGCAGGTTTGTTAAAAACTGTGGCAGTGAAAATAAGGGATCCTGCCTTCGTGGAGTCAATGGCTCTTCCGGTCGCCCTAAAAGCAGGTCCACTTTTCTATTAATTTCTGACACTTATTTTGATAGGTCAGTCATAATTTGGATGAGATGACTTTGCTGTATTGTCAATTGTTTGCTTGTAGCACAGTCTGTAACAAAAACATTAAGATTATAATATCAATACTATCCTCTACATAATTATATGAGTTATAAATTAAAATATATTAGCAGATGGACACATTTTCGGTTGACTGGGAACTGCTGGACTGTCCACAGATGGATGGGCACGTGACGATGAAGCAAATGGGCTGGAAATCGTCACAATTGGGCTGATTGGTCATCGCTCATTGGATTTGGCATCCATTTTATTACTGTTCGATTCTGCTGCTTTAGGTATCGGGGGAGCTGGGTAGCTTGAGAAATCATCAGTTTTTTTTTGTAGGTGCTCGATGGTTTTCGTCATCTGATGAACTTTGAGAGTCGTCAGGAAGATATACGTTTATTTTCCTTTTCCTCTTCTTTAATTCTTCATCAGAATCTAAATTGGACGTTTCTTCTGCTTTTCTTAAATGTAGTCGTGCATCCCCATAAGTTTCTGAAAAAGGTGTTATGTGTTTTTTTATTATATTTTCACCAGTAACAATAAAGATTATTTTACGTATGTATGTAGGTATACCTATTACAAATAAGAATTGATTGCATACCATATCCTTTAAGACATTTTATTTTATATTCATGCCACGTATCATCAGATGCAGCCCTTTTCCGCAAAAGCTTTTCTTTCATTTAGTCAGTTCGCACGTTGGGATAAAAGCAATTAATCCCATCTTCTTTGATCCAGTTCGAAGCAACAATGCCAGGAGCATTATTCTCATCTACAAAGGTGACAATGACAAATCTAATGTCCTCTTCCATTATTCTGAAAAAAAAAGAATACTTTAGTAAAAGGAAACAATATTATTCTGAATGCAGCCAATGTCTAAAGTGTTCAAACAATTATGTACCTACCTACATTACATAATACATACATTACTTGCTTGATGATTGCAAACAAACTAAAAAGGACTGGAGTTTTTTTTTACAGGATAGGGGACAGGGCGGGGCAGGATTTATCATAAAGTATTATAAATGGACCAGTTTTATAGCAACATGGCTATTATTTTGGAAAGGAAGCAACACAACTTTTCCGTTTATGTCAGTAAGTGGTCTTTCGCATAGGTTTGACAATTTTTTTACTATATGAATACCTATGTTTAATTTCCACGCCTACCGAACGGCGTGGAATCCGCTCGATGTCGCCCAAGCACTCCATCGCTTGGTCAGTATCCGCGCAGAGCTGCTTCACTGCGGCCACCGAAGCCTCATCCGTAAGCCCGAGGGCTTCAGCCTCCGCTGCCAGCCGACACACCTTCCCGACGCGTGTCATTGCGTCCTCCACACGCTTGAGCAGGACATCGTCCATGTCAGTTCGCTCCACATACTTGTGAGTATCGGCGAGCCATCTCATCTCCTCACGGACGCCATACCGCAGTACCGTCAAGGGTGAAGGTGCCACGGTTACCAATTCAATTGTTTCTGGTCCTATGCTTCACTACCGAACTGAGCACAGCCAGAGACCAGCACTTTCCCGTCAGCGCTGGGCACAGAAATTAAAACTATGTTGTAAAAACCAAGGCAACCACTAAACAATTAAATCCTAAACAATATTTAATATGATCGCCCTGTGGACATACACCTTATAATATACACTCTAAATCAATTAGAGAATGCCACCATAAAACACAATACAAAAATAACCCACAAAACTTGATTATGAAAACAATACAAAATAATAAGTGGCTTCTAGAAGTGGCCCTCCGATATGAACCACACTTCCTTTGAGGTCAGCAAAATCAGCTTAATACCCCTTAAATAGCCCGACCCTGCTGTGTAAACCGAAATAACACTGTAGGACTATAGAACCCGACGTTTTACCGCAAGTAATACAATCTAGGCTTCGCAGAATGACTGTTCAATCTTTTATGCGCACAAACAGTAGTTTCCGACTACAAATTTATTATTGACTAAATGGACACTTATACTTTCACTAACCGAAATGAACTTTAATTGTGGTACCGACCACAGACTCATTGCCAAACAGATTGCCGGCCAATCTGAGATATTCTTTTCTCCCAACTACAATGTGGCAACAAAACAACCCTAGAACCGTGAATCGATGATTTCCCACTAGGAAACCGCGCTCCTGCTACCAAAATGTTTAATTTCCACGCCTACCGAACGGCGTGGAATCCGAAGGGGGTGGGCCTTTGCCAGCACGTGAGAGAAAAGAAGTGAATGAATTTTTACTGACCTTGTCACCGTAGACAGGAGATTGAAGGCTCGATTCGAGACAGGAATGCGGGAGAGGAGACAGTTTTGGGATAGGAGATGGAACCGAACCAGTATCGTCGCTGCCGACGCTGTCGCCGGCGTGCTGCCTGCCGTGACCGTGGAGTCGCCGCTACCGATACGACGATGTCCAATCAACAGGGATCTCTTGACCGCTTGAAGCGAATCTACTTATTTCCCGACGATGTAGATGATTAACACTCCGACCAGGCCCGACGCCTGTATTTAGTAATTGGTACACCGAAATACCATTCAATGGCACGAGGCCCGAGCAGACATGTTTGTTCTCACCGACGAGACAAGACCAAAAGATAACCTCCAATTTTTTCTAGACTTGGGTAACTCGAGAGTAAGATATAATATGACACACATATCGCTTGACGTCCTTTATATCCTAGTTACATCCCAGCGATATGAATCATATCTTACTCCCCAAACAAATCTCGCTCTCTCTGCCCAGGCTACCCACACTAAACACAGTTGTGTGAGAACAAACCAGCAAAACCAGAAGTCTTCCAGTTTTAAAATGTCACTATTAGGCAAACAGCAACCTTACCACCTTAACATTTGGTCTACATTTGGTCCACATTTTGTTAGCAAATACACAATTGACCAAACCAACCACACGTATTTCAGTCTTAAATGTCACTTTAGGCGAATAGCAACCTTATCACCTTTAATCCTTGGTCCAAATTTGAGCCGGATACCTAGTAGTAGCGATAGCGAAGGCGAACACACACTAACCGCACCGAACGGATCGACCACGCTGCTCTTGCGCGTTGCTCTGTCGCACTCGCACGCCTTGCATGACCGGATAAGCATGGATAGGTGTGCGTTCACCTGTACACCAGAGCGAGATTCGCGGAAACGAACACGTGGGTTTTTCGGCTATCATCGGTTGGATTAAGATGAGCGAGAAAGAGTATGTGTTTGTCATACTATAATAGGCATAATGTTTCCAAAAGTTTGCTTATTGATTTGAATCTTATCGCATTGCAATAAGCTCGAAAAGCAATAAAAAATCTATGGGATATAACGTTCATAATAATGTATGAAGAAGCTATGGAGGCCTCAGTTCGCTGCCAAGGCAAAAGTGATCAAGGGATCGAAGCGGGCAATAAAAAGTGGTCTCTAGGTAAGTTGGTTAAGGCATAGTTCAAATGGTGAAATTAAAATGCAACTGTTGCAATTCGTTTGTTTATATATTTTGTATTGAGTAGGTTATTTTTCGAGACTCTTCCAACTCATCAACTCATTAAACAAATATAAGAGCCTTGTGAGATAAAAGAGTAAGAAATAAGTGGGAGTTGGAGCGTTATGAGTAGCCATAGATTTGAATGAGTGAGATATGATAGAGATATAATGTGTCACCGAATCAATAGATATGAGATATGATTACTCCCTATAAAGACACACTTTGCGCAAGTCTAATTTTTTCCTCTCGTTGGTACGAGTGACAGCTGCTAGTTCCGTTTTCGCTAGTGATGTGCCGATTAATCGCGATCGATTCGCGCAACAAAAACCGGTGCGTTTCCGAAGCATAAATATTAAATAACCTATGTGGGAACTATCTATTAAGGGTGCACTAAAGAAGTTCTCTTTCAATAGAAATTTTTGGCAAAGTATGACCATGCTATTTTTATTTGTGGAAAATATAATGTTGCGCACTATTAAAACCGACCCATCATTTAAAAAAAAAAATTGGATGTGTCGTAGTTATTTCAAATGATTGAAATTTAATAGACATGTACTGCCGGAAAACATCACAGCCTGGCATTATTAAACCGCTTGAATGGGGTTTGCCAAGACATGGCCAGCTGGAATTACATGGTGAAGCATTTTTAACCCAATAGTTTGTGTTTGCCATTTCCCCAAACCTTTTTATAATTTGTTGGTGGGGTTTGTCGCCTTTTCTGATACTTTTTTTGAAAACCTGTAAAAAGTTTTCAAAAGGAAAGGCTGAACAGGAGTCAAGTGCACCAAATTCAACTACATCATCACTGATATGCGAGAGGCCATGCAAAGTATGTGTTGCAAATTGTGAACCATATAATTTCATAAAAGTCTTAACAAAGTGTTTCAGCAGACTTTTTGCATACTCACTTGTACATAAAACAATATTCTGGATTTAACAATATAGTCATTGCAACAGTTAGGGAAAGAACGTTATTATAATGTGATAAATAAGAGAACTTTAACTTTAAAAGTATGACCGGTCCAATGTATAATAGACATTGACGGAATTCAGTTGCCTTCCATCTTCTAACATCATCCAAAGAACGAGGTTTCCTGTTAAATTCTGACGGTATATGTCCAGCAAAAGAAACAAGGTCATTGCTGATTGAATTTAAAATTTGAAAAGGCAATTTTAATGGTACTGATCCAAACATCCACAAGTAAAGAAGAGTGCGCACAACTCCGAGACATACAAGATGCATATAATCTAGTGGGAAACTGTTAACAAAATGTATTCCAGGGATTTTAGTTAATGGGCTACTTGAATTGTGGAAATCCTCATCATGCATCTCTAGAAATTCTTGATGGGTTCTAGGCGGTGCATCAATTTCAGGAAATGTCATGCGATTTTGCATAAACACACCAGATTGTTTGCATTTTGTGCAAGAATAATAACCGGTATGCCCCTTAATTGCTAATAGAAAAGCCTTTGCCGGAGCATCACAAACAAAACCTTTAACAAAAACTTTCATATTTTTTCCATTGACATCTAAGCCATTGTTAATCGAATTAATTGCCTCGGTGACAAATTCTTGTAGAAATGAGGTGCAGCTAATTGGCTTCTTTGTGCCACAATAAACGCCAATAGGGAAGACTATTGATTTTATTGAAGGAATATTAGAAACCAAGCCTAAAATTGGCCAGAACTCCGTAGAACTGCTTTTGAACAAAGGTAAACCGTCAATGTTAATTAATAAACACAACTCATTTATACATTCAGTAACATAACCCCATATATTTCTCAATTGTTTTTCTAAACCTATGTGGCGTTAATTCAGTGTATGTCACAAAATCTTAATTTAAAATAGTTAAATTTAGTACATCAATATTTATTACTGAATGTTATTTATCAATCGCAATCCGTTATGCAAAATTACATTAACATGTTTATAATAATAGAATCAATGTTAATAATCTAGTCTTAATAATCTAATTAAATATTGTTAATAATATAATAATAATATACAAATATGATAATACTAACTTAATAATAATAATTTAATAGTACTAATTTTTAAGTGCATAATGCATCCACTTATGTTGAATCATAAATGTCACTTTGCATTATATAAACTTTAATATATTTTGTACGTTGAAGCGGACAAGCGCACCGTTTTTTATTAGTAGATAGGAGCGCGCACTGCAACCGCCTACGTCACGGTATAACCTGTCGGCGCGCTCGCCTCCTCCGGAGTTGGTATGCGCGGCCGCCGCCGGACAGTGAGCTTGATGATACGACGTGAGACGCATGTCGCTCTGTTCCGCCGCTTTTGCTTACGCTCCGCTATCGAAATTACTTATGCGCCTAATATCAACCGCTGTGCTTGTTCCTTCTCTTTCCATTTCTCCTTCTAAGACTGTGCTTGACTATATGTACTGTGTGCTATACGTCGCTTTAAAATAAACTGTTAAACAGTGTTCTTGTTTACATTCACCGCGACCCGCACTATACTCAAGTAAGTGTTGCGTAGGCACCAGCCTACCAAATTGGTGACCCCGAACTGTGCACGACGATATGGAAGCCAAAGGAACATCTAAACAGGTGAATAATGATGGCGCTGCGCAGAATGGCGCGGAGTTGTGTAAAGTGGGTGTGCGGATACCCCCATTCTATAAAGAATAGAATAGAATAGAAAAATCATTTATTCATCTCATAATTACATATAAATTTACAAATAACACCCCAAACAACATAGTTGTTTCTCGGGGCAAATACACTCTGTTTAATAAATCCATTTTACACACTTTAAGCTTTTAAAGTAGGTATTAATATTTATATTCTTATAAATTTAATATATAAATTTCAAATAAATATGATCAAAGTTAAAGTTAGAGCAAACAATGGTTAGATTCAATTACATATTTATAACGTATTTAACTGATCTAGTTAAGTAATTACTTATTAAGGTAGATAGGCACACGCGACAAGTAGGTATGTAAGATATGAGTTCATGAAACTATAAAACAATACAATTATTATGTAGGTATGAAGTTGGAATTACAAGATACAGGTACATGGAAAAGTAAGTAATACAAGTTCAAGAAAACGAGTAATAGTTTTTTTTTTTTTTTGTAACAATTAAATTACTTACAAGATACTTTAGACCACCACACATATTAGAAATGTTCAAGAAAATGTTTTTTGAGTGCCCTGTTTCTAGCACTAACTTTATATGGTAATACATTCTTCGTTAAGTCAGACATACTATTAAATGTCTTAGGAACTAAGTATTCTTTTGTTCGTTTTCTGTAGTTATTATACAAAGAGTCGACCCTTACTAGCCCGCCTGGTTTTTATTCTACTATTTAATATGATTTTGTATCTATTATCCCAATATTCTTCCTTTGCTATCTCCAAAAGGAATTTTTTATCAACAGGAATTACGTTACATTTTTTAAATAAGCCCTCATAATTACCTGTGTACTCAATTTCAACTTTTTTATCAACTAAAATCTTCAGGAATCGTATTTGCAATTGTTTTATTTTATTAATATACGTTTTATATGAACCACCGTAAGTTATAATACCATATGATATTAGTGAGTCTACTAGTGCAAAATAAAGGCAGTAAAGGACGGATCTAGGCACACAGTACTTTAATTGATGAAACTTTCTTAACAGTATCCTTAATTTATCCACAACAAAGCCAATGTGTTTTTTCCAGCTAAACTTACAATCAACAATTATACCTAGGTACTTACATTCGTTAACCTGTTCAATATGCTGGCAAGTACAACATCCGGTCCAACATGCATTATTATGAAGACAATTATAGCTATGACCTATGACGACTAGTTCTTTATTTCGATTCTTAAAACTTGAGGGGATGCACATAATATTTGTCTTTTTAACATTTAGAATAATACCATTATCGTGAGCCCATCGTGTAATATTATCGAAATCCTCCTGTAAATATTTTTGTATTACATTTATATCTTTGTGGCCGTACATGAGACAGGTATCATCAGCAAACATATAAATATTACAATGTTTCACAACTTTAGGCATACTATTTACGTGCATTATGTAACAGGCCGGCCCGGTCACTGACCCGGTTGCCACCCCGTACCTGACATCTTCGCAGCTCCCAGTGTGGTTAGTTACTTTAATTGCTAATTTTCTATTGTTTAAATATTGTCTAAACCAGTCATTTAATCTTCCTCTAATACCACAGTTCTCCATAGACTTCAGGAGGACCTCATGATCAAGTGTATCAAAGGCCTTCCTGAAGTCTATGAAGATAACCCCCACCTGGTTCTTATTATTTAAATGATTGTTTATATCGTTCGCAAATCGTGACAATAATGTTGAGGTACTTTTCCCTTTCTGAAACCCACACTGCGATGGTGAGATGACGTCATGCTTAGTTAGAAAATACAAAATTTGGCCTGTAATAGCTTTTTCCACAATTTTATTAATGCACGAAAGAATTGCAATGGGACGATAATACGTGGTTTCACTGTGGCTTCCATTTTTAAATATTGGACGAATAATTGAAAGTTTGAGGTTTTCAGGATATTTTGACTGTTCAACAAAGAGGTTAATCATTTTAGCTAAGACTGGGCTAATTTCTAGCTTAATTTCTTTTAGATCGCTTATTCTTATCTGATCAAAGCCAGGTGACATTTGGTTATCAAGTTGGTCGATAATTTTTTCGATTTGTGATGGAGTTACTTTGATAAAACGTATGGAGGCATTCATAACTTTAGTATAATCTTCCCTCTCTAGCAACTCAGAATTACAAATATGTTGAGACTTGAGTAGTACGACTTCGTTTGTAAAAGTGTGGGCAAAGTTTGAACATATAGTTTGTATATCAAACTGACTACCCATATGCTGCATGATCACTTCGTCCAGGGACTTTTTACTGCGCCCCAGCCAATCATTTATGTGTTGCCATATTATTTTGCTATTGCCCCCATGTTTTTTTAGTATATTTTTTTATACAAATTTTGAGATTTATTTATTAATTTGAAAGTTTTATTGCGATACCTAGTGTATTCTAATCTTTTAGCCATATTGTTAGGACAGGCCCTCCATAGGCGATACAATTTATCCTTATGTATTATACAGTTTTTTATCTCAGCAGAAAGCCATGGACAGGAGTCCTGTTTACATTTACGAACTTTAATTGTTTTTAAATTCTTATTATAAGTGACTTCAAATATTTTACACATTTTTTCATAAATCAAAAGTGGACAGTCTAGGTACATCAACTCTGACCAATCAGTGTTTTTTAAATCTTGTTTAATTAATGGGTTATTCAAAATTTGTTTAGTATTTTTTTTATCTTGTCCCGTAACTTGATTAGTTGTTATATTTAAGCATATAAGATGATGATCAGAGATGCCACACCTAACAATGTTCGAACTAAAATTATTAATTTTACATTGTCTTATTAAAATATGATCCAAACATGAGACGATTAGCTTTCCATCCCTAATTTCTTCCCTAGTTACATCTGAAATTGTATTAAGCAGTCCGTACTCACTCAACATGTCCTCATACAGCACAGTATCCGTGTGATGTTTAGATAATGTATTTATATTCATATTATAATGATTATAACCGATTATAATGAGGTCACGGTCACGCGGAACCGTGTTCACAGCAGTTTCGAGCTCGCGCACAAACACTGGCACCTTAGACAAAACTTTTTTCGACGAAGGCGGCCGGTACACCGCTATTAGGTGCAGCCGCGACCCTCGCACCTGGATGGTGCCAGCAAGTGACTCGCACGAGGTGAAGAGCGTTTGCTCGCGCTGGAAGACGTGTTCTTTTCGAACATACATAAGTATGCCACCACCTCTCTTAGTCTCACGGCAGACAGCATACATATCAAATCCCGGAAGAAAAACCAGCACTATGGTTTGCCCAGCTGGAAGCCCAATTTACGCTGTCCAATATTACTGCGGACACTACAAAATTTTACTACACCATGGCCCAGCTGGATCCTCAATATGCGTCGGAAGTGGAGGACATAATAACAAACCCATCAGCTACAAATAAATACGACAAGCTCAAAACCGAGCTGGTGAAGCGGTTGTTAGCCACACGGGAGCGAGATATCCAGCAGCTCTTGTCACACGAGGAGTTAGGGGACAGGAAACCTTCCCAGTTACTACGCCGCATGCAGCACTTAGCCGGCCCTGGGGTACCCGAGGATCTCATGCGTACGATGTGGACCAACAGGCTTCCCCAGAACATCCAGGTCATCCTCGCGTCACAAACGAAGTGTACTTTGGAAGAATTGGCGGAATTGGCGGACAAGGTGCATGATGCCATTGCTTCTGCTCCACAAGTCGCGGCGGTATAACCAGCTGTAGCTCCTCCAACGGACCCGCTGGTCTTCCAGATCGCGGCACTCAGCAAGCAGATGGAGGCTTTGACCACCAGAATGGACAGAATGTCCCGGGAGCCCGCCAATCACGACCGACGACGAGTAACCGAAGCCGAAGCCGAAGCCGAAGCCGACATCGCCAGAACTCGACGAGGTCAAACTCCAACTACCGCAAATTTCCCACCTGCTGGTACCATCACAAGTTTGGAAGCCAGGCACGGCGCTGTGTGAAACCGTGTGACTATACAGCGGGAAATGCATAGGGCAGTCGATGACGGCGACTGGCGGCTGTCCGAATTCCGGTCGCTTATTTGTTATGGACTCTAAATCAAAAATACAATTTTTAGTAGATACCGGAAGTGATTTGTGTGTGTTTCCCCGTAATTTATTAAAAGAACGGAGAAATAAAACGAACTATACTTTGTGTGCAGCTAACGGTACAATTATTAATACTTACGGGTATGCACACTTAGTTCTTAACATAGGATTGCGCCGCGACTTTGCTTGGCCATTTGTTGTAGCGGATGTCACTAGGGCAATAATAGGTGTAGATTTTCTCGCTCATTATAATCTTTTAGTTGATTGCAGGAACCATCGCCTTACTGACAATAATACAAGGCTCACCGCCCCTGCTTTGCCTGCGCAGCCGTCTGATGTCATTTCTTCGGTAAAGGTTGTAACTGGTGAGTCCACATATCACAACATACTACGCGAATACCCTGACATCACTCGCCCATCTGGCATACATCGAACACCTAAACACTCAACAGTACACCACATTCGCACCACACCCGGCCCGCCCGTATCTAGTAAACCAAGACGACTGGCACCCGATAAATTAAAGGTAGCAAAAGAGGAGTTTGCCTCTATGCTTTCGAGTGGCATAGCCAGACCCTCTGAGTCACCTTGGGCATCTCCCTTACATCTGGCCCTTAAAAAAGACAACGGTTGGAGACCGTGCGGTGACTACAGGTTGCTAAATGCGAGAACCATTCCGGATAAATATCCGATTCGCCATATCCAGGATTTCTCGCACAGCATAACTGGTTGCACCGTCTTTTCAACCATAGATCTCGTCAAGGCCTACAACCAGATCCCCGTCAGCCCCGAAGACATCCCAAAAACCGCCATTACAACGCCGTTCGGGCTTTACGAATTCCCGTTCATGACGTTCGGGCTTCGTAATGCCGGGCAGACTTTCCAGCGCTTCGTGGATGAGATGCTGCGGGGACTGGATTTCTGCTACAGTTACCTTGACGATTTCTTGGTCTTCTCAAAGGACCACAAGACGCATGAAGCACATTTACGGCGACTGTTCACCAGGTTGCAGGAGTATGGGATGCTGATCAACACCTCCAAGTGCCACTTCGGAGTGGAAGAGGTAACCTTCTTAGGATACCCTATATCTGCAAACGGTACCAAACCACTACCTGCCAAGGTGGCAGCCATCCAGGACTTCCCAACGCCGAGGAACGTGAGGGAACTCAGGAGATTCTTGGGTATGCTTAATTTTTACAGACGGTTCATCCCTAACGCAGCCGTACACCAGGCTCCCCTGAATTCTCTCCTCACAGGTTCTTTTAAAGGTTCCCATCCAATCAATTTTACCCAGGAAGAACAAGTTGCCTTCGAAAGGTGCAAAGCAGGTTTGTGCGATGCGGCACTGCTGGCTCATCCAGATGCATTGGCAAAATTATGCATCGTCACTGATGCATCAGACGTGGCTATGGGTGCTGTGCTGCAGCAGCTGAAGGACGGCGCCTGGGAACCTCTCTCATTTTTCTCGCGTAAACTGACGTCACCACAGCGTAAGTACTCTCCTTACGATAGGGAACTTTTAGCCATATACGAAGCTATAAAGTATTTTAGGCACATGGTAGAAGCACGAGACTTCATTGTCTATACCGACCATAAACCTTTGTGCTTCGCATATAGCTCTCGTAAAGATAATTGTTCCCCGAGGCAGTTCCGACATTTAGATTTTGTGTCACAATTTACGACAGACATCAGGCACATATCAGGAAGAGACAATGTCGTAGCTGACACTCTGTCACGAGTCGAGGAAATCACGCAGCCTGTTGACTACAATAAGTTAGCTACGGCACAAAACACCGACTCTGAGCTACGCCTTCTTCTGAGCAGTAGCAGCTCACTGTGCCTGAAGAAAGTGAATGTGCCCGGAACTACTGTCGACCTTTACTGCGAGGAGAAAGAGGAGAAGGTAAGGCCCTATGTACCAAAGGAGCTCAGGCAGCAGATTATCATGAGAGCCTTCACTCTCTAAGCCATCCAGGAGCAAATGCCACTGCCAGGTTGGTTGCGGAGAGGTACGTTTGGCCAGGGGTACGCAAAGACTGTCGAGAGTGGACCCGAAGTTGTCTGGCTTGCCAGCGCTGTAAGGTCACTCGTCACGTCTCATCACCCTTAAGCACGTTCAAGCTGTCGCATACCAGGTTCCAGAATATCCACATTGACCTCATAGGACCACTACCACCTTGTCAAGGGTTCAAGTACTGCCTCACTGCCATCGACCGTTTCACACGTTGGCCTGAAGCAGTACCACTGCAAGACATATCAGCCGAGACCGTCGCTAAAGCGCTGTTGCACGGTTGGATTGCTCGCTTCGGATGCCCAATTGTCACCGACAGAGGTCAACAATTTGAGTCGACGCTATTCCAGCAGCTGGCAAAACTGGTAGGATTTCGGCGTAAGCGCACTACTGCGTATCACCCTGCCTGTAACGGACTCGTGGAACGTTTCCACAGGCAGCTGAAGGCAGCTATAAAGTGCCACGCTGACAGCAGTTGGGTTGAAGCACTCCCTCTAGTCCTGCTAGGAATCAGAGCCGCATATAAGGAAGACCTTCAAGCCTCTGCGGCAGAATTGGTTTACGGTGAGACTCTTAGGTTGCCCGGAGATTACTTTGATCACGAGACTCACGCCACCACGGATGTTACAGACTACCTGTCCCGACTTCACATGTTTTCTAGGAATCTGAAACCAGTGCCAGGTACTCGTCACGTGGGACGTCGGCCGATTTTTGTCTTTAAAGATCTAGCAGCAGCAACTCATGTTTTCCTTAGGGATGACACAGTCGGTGGGTCGTTAAAACCAGCATACACTGGCCCACATAAAGTTTTGAGGAGAGATCCCAAGGTGTATCGGTTAGCAGTCAATGGTAAGGAAATGACAGTATCTATAGATCGGTTAAAGCCGGCCTACATACTGCATGACACACACACCGCTAGCACTCAACCGGATACACAAACACACACTCACAACACAAAAAACGTCACAAACACTTCATCGGCGCCACCAATCCCAGCAAACAACACCACACCTACAACCAGAACCGAAGATAATGACACCAGGCGGACGCGATCAGGCCGCGTTGTCCGGTTCCCTAACTATTATCGCCCATGATGGTCTCTGGAGGGGGGTGATGTGGCGTTAATTCAGTGTATGTCACAAAATCTTAATTTAAAATAGTTAAATTTAGTACATCAATATTTATTACTGAATGTTATTTATCAATCGCAATCCGTTATGCAAAATTACATTAACATGTTTATAATAATAAAATCAATGTTAATAATCTAGTCTTAATAATCTAATTAAATATTGTTAATAATAAAATAATAATATACAAATATGATAATACTAACTTAATAATAATAATTTAATAGTACTAATTTTTAAGTGCATAATGCATCCACTTATGTTGAATCATAAATGTCACTTTGCATTATATAAACTTTAATATATTTTGTACGTTGAAGCGGACAAGCGCACCGTTTTTTATTAGTAGATAGGAGCGCGCACTGCAACCGCCTACGTCACGGTATAACCTGTCGGCGCGCTCGCCTCCTCCGGAGTTGGTATGCGCGGCCGCCGCCGGACAGTGAGCTTGATGATACGACGCGAGACGCATGTCGCTCTGTTCCGCCGCTTTTGCTTACGCTCCGCTATCGAAATTACTTATGCGCCTAATATCAACCGCTGTGCTTGTTCCTTCTCTTTCCATTTCTCCTTCTAAGACTGTGCTTGACTATATGTACTGTGTGCTATACGTCGCTTTAAAATAAACTGTTAAACAGTGTTCTTGTTTACATTCACCGCGACCCGCACTATACTCAAGTAAGTGTTGCGTAGGCACCAGCCTACTAAGCCTATATGCGAGTACTGTCCAGGTTCAACGAGACGAGTGATTACTATTACTGGAGTTTTAAGTAAAGTTCTGGCATCAGTTGGCAACTCCAAAGAGGTATGGCTTTTCAGTATGAGTAACAATGCAGACATTGCCACATGAGTTACTTGGTATTTAAGAGCCCAATTTCTTAAATGATCTACAAGTATATCATTGTCATGAGTATTACATTCTTCATGATCGGAATCTGACTGAGGAACTTCACGGATGATGTTATGAAAAACAGAATTATTATTATCTTCAACATAACATGGCAGTTGATTTTGAGGTGATTCGGAACAATGACATTCTTCACCGTCAGCATCTGGAGTATTCTCATGGATAGTGTTACAAAAAACAGGATTGTTATTTGATGTATGACATGGCAGTTGTGTAAAAGGTGAATTGGAGCTGTGAGGAACAAAAGAGGAGGGGGAGTTTATTTGACCCAGAAGCTTCTTGATTACAGTCACCCATAGTTGCTGAAGCAATTATCATATTTTCTCTTTTAATTATCTTTAACCGGCCTTGTCTCGACATTTGTACAAACGGTTTTCGAGAAATTTTTGCTGAGTACAACCTACAAAATTAAGAGATGTATGATTCCAAAACTAATTTCACACAAATATGGGTGAATGGAGCATTTTTACGTGGAAATTCTTAACAACATTGTAGAAACAGTCCACAAATTGCTAATAGTGAATAAAAACACGAGGATTTTGAGGTTATGTGATTTTATAGAATGTTCTGGGGGTTGCATTTGTTCTAATTGATTCAAATAATCAGCACGCTGTAAAGCCGGGTCCGCTGCGGTATGTTTTCATGTTTTGCTAACACATAACGTGTTATGCATTCGACTCGGCAAACAAAAAAAAACACGGTGTTCGTTCGATAATAAATAACACGAAAGGGCCAATTCTCACAATGGCGATATTTTATCACATTCGAGATTTATCGATCAAAATGACACATTTCGATAAATATCACCATTAACCGATTCTCATGCAATGACAAAAAGTCACAATCGATAAATTATCGAGCAAATCAGTTCGATACGTATCGACTACACTGAGGCAGTCGACATTGAAAATATCGACTTTGAGCTCATGAAAAAAAGTTAAACTGTCAAGAAGCATGAGTTTGTGTGAGATGAGATCGTTAAACTGAAAAATAACTGAAAATGTCACCATTGCACAGTTTTGTTGCTGCTGTTGTAGCAGGTTAAGTGGACGATTTGCAACTGCTGCTGCAACATCTCGTCGTCGCGTCCAATGCAGTGCTGCCAGATGAAAAAATCTAATCAGCGCTGACAGCGGTGCACTAAGCGCTAGATTAGAATAATACATTCACGAGCCATTAAAGCGCTAAATCGTCTCAAACGCGTCAATAAAGCGCTAAATTCGAACTTTTAACTAAGGCGCTTTTTAGACGATCAGTTTGATTAAATTAATCTCCCATACTAAACATGGGCTGTAACCATGAGCTCTTAAAACAATTCTGATAAAGTTTTGGAAGCGAGACGCAGATTGCGACTTGTTTAAACGCATCTCGTTTACGGCTCCGTTGTTTTGCTCTATGTGTTTAGTATGGTAGATTGTGTAATCACACTGATCGTGAAAATAGCGTCATTGTAATTGTAATTATTACAATTGAAGGTAGAGCATGACAGTGAGATTGAGATTTGAGATTCTTCAAGGATTTCTTGGGCCGGGCTACCGAAGGTAGAGCATGACAGTGAGATTGAGATTTGAGATTCTTCAAGGATTTCTTGGGGTTCGTCGTGAGGGTTTCCTGGGTGTAGTTCCGTAGATTTCCGCGGGTTCTGGTGCAAGTTTATGCCGGCGTCGGGTAAGTTGTCGAGGCTGTTAGTGGAACCTATAGCGCTGCTGCAGCGCGATTTACTCTGGAAGAAATAAATTTAATTATACAACTAATTAGTTGAACCACAGATGCTATAATAATGTTCGCAAGTCCGTAACCGACCGCCACTGCAGAGTTATGACAGCAGTACAAGTGAGCATGACCGCGGTAGATATTCGAAAAAACAGCTAACAAAGCGTTGCAGTCACTGTAAAAGTTTGCGAATTCTTATTATGGTTCTTATGAATGTGTTCACGACATGTGTGGTAATCACAGAAAGACCTTGTAGCGACTAGTCTTGTTTTCAATTACCTTGGTTGGTATAGATTGGTATAATTGTAAGCGTGATTGTAATGAAAAACAACTTTTTATTACAATTATAAAATTTAGAAGAGAAGACATAATAATATTATTATATACCTACAGTTTGGGTATAGTAAATTCAACTTTAAGTAACAAACAAGTAAAAAAAAAAGTTCTTGCATCACAGCTGAACTCGAGGGTCCAGGCTGGTTAAGTTCAGTGGTATTTACTTTATATTTTTCGGATGTTCCTATCTTACTTAAAATATCAGCTGGTAGTTGATAATTATAACAGTTGCTGTTAACCGCGGTTAATCCCGTTCTTATTAATAGGATGGTGTTAATAGTTTTTAAATGCAATGCATTTCGCAACTTGCTTTTAACCACATTCATTAAGCTGAACACCCGCTCAATATCAGCCTTTGAATGTGGCAAACTCATTATTTTTGTCGCGACATTGAATAAGTCTTTATATGGACAACAGCCAGCTGCGTCCCTCGACTGTTGAACTTCTGTCCAGAACTTCACCGTATCTTCGTTATTTTCCCAGTTCTGTAGGATATCAGTTTGCCACTGCTGAATAACATTATCCATATTTTCTGTGTAACCAAGACTTTCCAAAACTTGTATAAAGTTATCAATATTTCTGTTTGGTTTTAAAATGACGGTTACAGATAATGTCATAGAGTTTTTAAGTAGTTTTAAATTTCCAGGCAGTCTTTGTTGCAGCTCATTTATTAGTTTAATAATAAAATCAACACACCTCTTCTTCATTGCATTTTTTTCATCCTCATTTAATGAAGACTCGTTCATCTCTTTCTCAAATAAATAACCAAGGTATGGTGACATAGACAGATGTTCTTTCACATTAATGCTTTCGAATTGCATTCTCGGTTGCGCTATTATTATTTTCGTGCACATGTTTCGTATCAAATCATGTAGCGTATTGTAGAGCAGACATGGGTCAGAAGTTTTGTTTTCAAAAGTTTTTATTGCCCCTTGTAAATTATTAAGACACAAAAACACAAAAAGTGCAAATAAATTTTGTTTCTTTCATCGCTGTACATGTTATATAATAATTCGGCTTGGTAGCAATTTTCACGAGTTCTCATTAATTGAAAGTGTAATTTTAGTTCTATCCACTGACTTAAGATTCTAGTTACCGCGGGTTCAATTGACAGCCATCGTGTATCACAAGCTTTTAAGATCTTAAGTGGCTCCTCTGCACAGTTTATCGCTTCATACATTTTTTTATATTCGTTTTTTCGTTTCGGTGAAAGCTTGAACCAATTGTGAGTTTCTCTTATCATAAATTCTATATTCCTTGGTATAGTCTCACATGACGCATGTGACACTGCCAATTGAATAGAACGGCAGACACATCTTATCAACACTAGATTGGGTAAAGCATACCTTTCCTGCAATATTTTATGGACACCTGCGTTTACTCCAGTCATAACCGAAGCATTATCTGTTCCGATTCCAATTAACTTGCTTTTATCAAGTTTAAAAGCTTCAAGTTGTGCTGTTAACGCCGAAACTAATCCTTCGGCATCTGCAGATTCCAATTCAACCAGCCCTAAGAATGTGGAAACTATTTCGTAGCGACTGCTGCTAAAATATTTAACAACAATACCGAGATATTTTCGAACAGAAACTTCAGTAGATTCATCTATAATCAAGCTATACGAATTATCACCAATATCATTTCTCAAAGAATCTTTAAAATGAGGTGCTAATACTTCCTGAATTATTGCTGTACATTTCGTTCGGTGCAATTTCATTTCTGTAGTAGCCTTAGAATCCGAAAATGTATTCTTACACAGTTCTGCAACATACATTGAGAAAGCACCTTCAGCCTCAACACAGAGCTTATCGACGGGTTTTTGCAGCATTGAAGAGATTTGTGTTTGTTTTTTGTCCAAGAAAGGTTTCGCCTGCTTCTTGTGATGAACTGAATCACAATGTCTCTGGATATCGCTTAACTTGGCAAGAAAATCCTTCCTACAATACAAACACATTGCCCTTGTATCATCTCCAGACACAGATTTCAACCATTGTTTAAAGTTGGGCGATTTCTCCCATTCGACTTTATATCTTTGTTTGTACACAGTTTTTTTTGATAATGGTACATCCATTTCAAAAGAGTTAACCAACACAACACAATGGAACACTTACAAAAGTAACTAATAAAATCAGTGCTTAAAACGTTATTTCTATACTTGAACTTCAGTGCGTTCACATAGACAGAATGAAAATGAAAGAAGCAAAGTGAATCAACCAAACATGAAACAAACCGTAATTAATGTTCATGGGATTCCCAGTGCTCTATTGCCATATTAAAACCCAGCTGGCATAGAGCACAAAATTTAACATAGACAATAATTTTATTCTCCACGGAACAAATAGTGCTGCCATATTAAAAATTAAGAAGGCGCTAAATTATCCGTTAGGCGCTAAAATTATCAAGTGCCCGCTGAACACAGCAAAAAAGCGCTAGATCTAGCGCCGAAAGCGCTAAAATGCCAGCACTGGTCCAATGGAGGATCGATCCATGCGAATTAGCAGACGGAGATTTTGTGAAAATCTTTCGCCTTTCCAAAGCTTTGACCATGGACGTTAGGAACCACTGATGCAGCAAAAAGAAATAAAATGACAGACGAAAGTAAGTACCCCTCTTCGTAGAAAAATTTGTAGGTGCCCTACCTATCTTCTCCCACATAGGGATGCAACATCGTTCATAAAAAACATCGATGTTTAAACATCGATGTTTTCGAAAGAATAACATCGATGATAAAACATCGACGTTTATGAACGATACATCGATGTTTTTCAAGACTGAGCACTGAATTAAGATGGGAAGAATGGTTAACTTTATAAAAATGATTTATTAAACGAACAGAGTAACGTCTAAGATTATACTAATACAATATTGGCTTATTCTAAGTTGATATTCGTATTTATAATAAAATAATGAAAACTAAGCATTGACGTCATGACCTAATTTGGGGTAGCGCTGATAAATGACAATTGTAGTGGTTGGTCTACCTTAACTCCTCCCCCCTTAAGATCGAAATTATCTGAAGCCGACAGAGTTGGTTTCGGAGAATTTTGTCCTATACAATTTGTATATATCCTGAATTTAAACAATACAAAAACAACAAATGAAAACATAAAAACATACAATAAAATAGTCCAAACACTGATATTTTTTAACACATAGATAAAATCGTCCGAAATAGTTTCACTAACACTGAATTTAGCACTGGTAATAACGTCTTTGATGTCGCTGAAGTCCACGTTTTGTAGGTCCAGTTGCTTTTCCTCTTGTCTGATGGGATGTCGCAGCTCTGGTAGTTGTACGAACGGTAGCTGCATACTGGTCGAGGTGTTTGTGGGTGTTGAAATGAATACCTCTCCGACTTCGGTGTTACAGTGGCTCCTTGGTTGTAGAAAGAAGGTCCCTTGTACAGTTTGTCTGTACACTTCTTCGTTGCAGTGTTCTGTAATTATCAATTCATTTTCAGAGTATATCAGCCAGAAGTTTTCGGTGATCCCTTGTATTTTCTCCTTCTCTAAGTGTATGATGTGTTGATGACACCTGGTGCAGTTCTCCTTCAGCATCATGATCTGTTCTAAGCAGGTTTCTGTAGAGTATGGTACGACGTCATCGCTCGAACACAGGAACTTGTTGTCCTCGATCTCGTCGCATAGGTTTACTATGGGCCTGTATTTCAACCTATTCACCATAAGGTAAGGGTGTTCAGGGATAATGGTAGTGGTTTTCAGGGTTTTAGGGTTATAGACAGGGATAGGAATAATTTTATAATATGTATACGTGTTTGCTTCTATCAATGGAACTTCTAATACGAAAACTAATCTATTATTATTAATATAAGTTTTAAGAATAATAATAATGTTCTATTTTAACTAAATTTGCCTTATTTACTGGGTAAATTAAATGAGCATGTTTCTCTTCTTCTTAAAGTATGTAGATAAGTTCTGAGGTATTAATTATAGACTGGTATAGAGTATGTAATTTGCTGAAAGCTATGGCTGTCTCAGTTTCCTGAATGAAGTCGTAAATAGTGTGAAAGTTATTCGAAATTTGAAACAGGCTATTCAGAAGAGATAAAACATTGTTTTTTTTTAGATTCTCTTTCTAAAAATGATTCTATTTCTACAGTTTTATTACTCAAAATTTTAACGTTCATGTTGATCTTTTGCGATATATTAGCAAATTTATCTAGGGCATTTACCATTAATGACACTTTGCGTTCTACTGAATGTTCTGCATTTTTAAGATGGCTTATCTCTAAATCATAACGTACTGCATCTCTTTCATCTAAATTTCCTGAAATAGACTTAACTAATGAACCTAAAGGGCTAAATAATGCACGTTTAAATCTAGAAAAGGGTAAAATCTGAATTATCCTATCTCTTATTATCGATTCTAATGATTCTATTTGTCTACACAAACTACCTAGTTGATTTTTAAATTCGCTATCATTTGAAATTGTTACATTTAATTGATTATACTGTTGAAAATTAGCATCAACTTGGCTTAACAATAATTCTAAATCTAATGTCTTAAAAATGGTCCACGAGTTAATCCTCATCACTGCCGTCCCAAGTTTGATCGGAGCTATTCCCGGATTTGTCTCCAGACTTTGAAGTTCCAGGCTGTGGATCGAGCCGATCAGTACCAGAAGTACCTGGCTTAACCTGTGGAGGACGTTTAACATTCTTAATTGCCACTCTTGTCTTTCTTTTCTTTAATTCAACTGGGATTATATTCCTATTCGGTTTACCTATTACTTTAGCCTTTTCATAACGCGGCAAGTCTTTCGCTTTTCGCGTCTTAGTATTTTTCATGAATATATCGTCACCTTCTTTGATTGCAGGTGGTTCTTCTTCACCTCTCTTTTCCCTGACTTTAACTTTATCTTCATGAAGCTTCTCTGTGACATATTCATATAAAACCTTCAAACTTTTTCTATGATCTTGTAACAATTTTTGCATGAGATTTCTTTCTCTATCAATTCAAACACATTGCTAGAATCTGTATTGCCGAAAACTATTTCAAATGGTGTGAAGTTAGTAGCAGAGTGAATGGAGTTATTATACGCCATGATTGAGTAAGTCATAACGGAGGCTGCATCCATGTCACTTTTCTCGTATTTCGCTAAACGATAGATTTCGATAATCGTTGAGTGAAATCGCTCGACTAGTGCCATTGAGCTGGGACTATTTGGAGTACCTATGTGCAGCTCAATTTTATACAACTTCAAAAGTTCTTTGATTAACTCATTATTAAATTCAGTACCTGAGTCACAGTTAATTTTCCTGGCTAATTCGTACATGCTGAAATATTTTATTAAAGCTTGTACTACTTCTGGTGTACTGCGATTCGGTATATTAATGGCCTGTCCTAACTTACTAAAAGCATCGACTACCGTTAGATAGTATTTACTATCAATGTACAATAAGTCCATGAAGACTTCCTGAAATGGTGAGCTTTGACTCTGTGTCAACTGTATACATGGTTTTATGGGTTTCCTTTCATACTTCATTCTTTTACACTGTTCGCATGAATTTATAATAGCTGTAACGGTTTCCTTCATATTTTGCCACCAGTAGTGACGTTTTAATTTCATTAGAGTTTCATTAATTCCCCTGTGACACGTTTTCCCTTCATGATATTTTAATATGACCTCTCGTTGGTCCTGTTCAGAATCGGTTAAGTTAACTGTACGTTCCGTACATTCAGTCAACTTCAGTGTTCCCTTCTTATAGAGTCTTGTTATTACAGTTGAAAAAGTTTTCCTGTAATCTGGGTTCTCAAAATAAATAAAGTATTTGTATTTCGCGTCTATATATTCTTTAAGAAAATCCTTTGTAAATTTTTAATTGTTAATGGGCATGAATACTTCAAGTATAAGTTGTTTCTTATTAGATATATCGTTAACGTATAGTTTATCTTTGAACCATGTCTGAACCAAAATCTGTTTTGGTTTACAGTCTATCGCTTCTTTCAAAATAGGTATCCCTTCAAGTTCCCTATTTGATATTGAATTTGCTGTAGCGCCGTCGTCTGAATCTGAAATTTCTATCAGTTCAGGTGACTGCTCGCATTCTGAATCTGAAAGTTCTATTGCTTCAGATGGCTGTCCACCTTCGGATTCTGAAATTTCCATCATCTCCGGTTGTGGCCTATGATTCTTCTGCAAATTCTTATTTAATTCTTCTAACTCTCTCCTAACCTCAAGTACACGATCTTCGTTTTCATCTACGTTCGCTATTATAGAATCTAAATCATCATCTATGGCATTAATCTTCACTCTAGAAAGGGCGTCAGCATTCGTGTTTTGCTGTCCTTTCTTATACTTGATCTCAAAATCATATTCTTCTAACCTTAAACGCCAACGTGTGAGCTTGCTATTCGGTTCTTTCAGTGAGTACAGCCATGCCAATGATCTGTGATCTGTGTAGATTGTAAACTTTTTACCATAGAGGTAGGGCCTAAAATGCTTTACAGCCCATATTACGGCTAAAAGCTCCTTCTCTATCGTGCTATACCTACTCTCAGTATCGCTTAAAGTTCTACTAGCATAGGCTACGGGTTTGTCTGACCCGATTGTTCCCTGTGATAAAACGGCACCTATGGCAAAATTGGATGCGTCGGTGGTTAACACAAATGGTTTGTCGAAGTCGGGAAACTGAAGAAGGGGCGCATTGGTTAGCAGCTTCTTGCAAGTTTCAAAACTGTTCAAGTATTCCTCATTCAATACTATCTTTTTCCCTTTCTTTAAACAAGCCGTAAGGGGTCTTGTGATTTTTGCAAAATCCTTAATAAACTTTCCATAATATCCTATTAATCCTAGGAAACTTTTAATGTCAGTTGTTGTCTGGGGGATTGGGTACTTTAAAACAGCGTCTATCTTATCATTATTTGGCTTAAGGCCCTCACTGGTTATTGTATGTCCTAAATACAATACTTCCTTCCTAAGGAAATGCGATTTGTATAACTGAATCTTCAGGTTAGTTTGACGAAATCTTTCAAAGACAGCTTTTAATTTTTCCACATGTTCTGGTAAGCTTTTTGAAAATATGACGACATCATCAAGATATACAAGACAGTGTATTCCTTGCAACCCTCTGAGCACATTGTCCATTGCTCTTTGGAAGGTTGCAGGTGCAGTTTTCAAACCGAACGGCATTCTGTGAAATTCAAAATGCCCAAACGGGGTGCTAAAAGCTGTTTTTGATTTATCATCTGGTTCTACCTCTATCTGATGATACCCACTGGCAAGATCGAGCGTAGTGAAGTACATACTCTTGCCTAGCATATCAAAAAGATCATTAATATTTGGCAAAGGGTATTTGTCGTCAGTCGTTATCTCATTCAGTCGTCTATAGTCAACGACCATTCTCCATTTTTGTTCACCCGAGGCATCCAATTTTTTTGGCACGAGGTGAACCGGGGCACTCCACGGTGAGTGTGATTCCTGAATAATGTTATTTCGTAACATTTTACCCACTTGCTTCTTAATTTCCTGAGTCTGAACAGGAGGTAACCTATGTGCTTTTAAGTTGATGGGGTCTTCGTTCTTAGTTCTAATACTATGCTTCACTTGGTTGCTGAAGGATAACGGTATATCCTCGCAATAAAATATATCCCTATATTCCCTACATATACTGCCTATTGTCATTCTTTCTTCCTCATTCATGTGGTCTAGTCTAAGTTTATTAAAATTATTTTCTAATAATTCATCAACATCTTGTTGAACTCCTGACCGTTTCAGGTGAGTTGAATTTACGTTATGCGATTCTTGATGAAACAACTCTATATTGAATGGGGCCGTAACCGTTAATTTGTAAAGCAATTGTGTTGTATTCTGAATTACAGTCGTCGCGAAGCCGTTAGTGCATTTCACTATAGCGGCTGGCATTCGAACGCCGTTGCTGAATTGGGTATAATTTAGAATACCTTCTCCGTGCAACAAGTTCACTGGCAACTTGACTCTCATCTCACACCGAGGAGGTAGGTTATACATCTCTCTCGTGGGTGGTGAGTAAATTATTGGTATTTTTGTATAATCTGTAAAGAGTGATTGAGACTTCATATCAATTTTCGCGTTCAGTTGTTTCAACAAGTCACTACCTATCAGACCATCATACCTTTCATCCACAGAATAAATATAAAATTTATGCTTTTGATTTGTGTTAAAAATGTTGGGCAAGTTGATATAAACTACCTCATTGTGCCTGCTTGAGGCATGTGTACTAATCACTTCAAACGATTCGTTTTGTTTTGAATTTGCGTAGTATTCGTTAGCAACCTTTGGGCTAAGAAAAGACCGAGTACTACCCGTATCTATCATGAAAACGGCGTTAAGTTCCGGTACACGAATATGCGGCAAATTCAAACGCTTACTACAATTTAGTTTTATTTTCTCTCTATCATCGAGGCATCTTCGTGAAAATTTTCCGCTGGATCACAGTAAGGGACAGAATTTTGACCGTCACATACTTGTGAGTTGCACGGTTGAGAATTATAGTAATCATTCTGGGTGTAATTAACGCGCCTTGAACTAGCCGTTCGCATTGTTATATCGGTGTTCGAACCCGATGCGATGGGCTGTTGTGCGTCATAGCCCATGCGGTACCTATTGTCCACGGCAGCGGCGGAGGGGTGCTGACGATGCGCTTGCGCTTGCACTGGCGGTGACTTACTTACGCGAGGCCCGTGTTGCATATTATTTTTTATTTATTTATTTATTTATTTATTTACTGATTACAGAGTTTACAGCACATACGATACAAATAAGACAAAAAGGTAAACTTATCTTTGGCCAATTACAAACTCTCATTATTTAAGACTAAGCAGGTATGATAGAAAGCATACAGTTTAAATTAAAAAGAAAAATGAAATTAAATCAAAAATTAAATTAACTTACATCAAAATTAAATTATTGTGGTTATGTGAGTGAGTTTGTGTATATGGGACTATGTGTATGTGAGTGTGTGTATGGTAGAGAGAGAGAGAGAATTTAAATGATTATGCAGGAACAGAAGGCAGGCTTACCTTTGTTCCTTAAGCAACGACATAATCCGTTTTTTGAAGAGCGGCTTTGATAGATGAAAAATGTCCGGGTCGGCAAAGTACTTATTGTAAGTGCGGGGCAGCCTACAGCTGATTGAGTTAGCTGCGTAGTTTGTGCGTGCGAAGGGAATATGGAAGACTTTGTTTGCAGAGTGGCGAGTGCGAATAGACGGTACATCCAGTTTAAGTAATGAGTTAACGAGGTCAGGGCAAACGACACCTCCGCGACAGACGTTATAGAGGAGCATCATATCAAGCATCTTCCGACGGTTCTCGAGGCTCTCGAAACCGTGGTGTTGGCAAGAGTTCTCGTATCCTTCGCTTGAAAATCTGTCACGGAAGTTAAGTTGTTTTAAAAACTTCTTTTGAATGCGTTCTACTTTGTCCACGTAGACGCCATACTGTGGATTCCAAGAAGTACTGCAATATTCAAGGACACTTCTCAAATATGCACAGTAAAGTATTCGAACACATCCCATGTCTGAAAAAGGTTTGGTGACTCTTAAAATAAACCCTAAATTTCTAAAAGCTTTGCTAGTTATTGCCTCTACATGCTCCTCGAATGTCAGCTTATCATCAAGAATCACCCCCAAGTCGCGTATGGAGTGAACTCTCAGAATAGGGATATTGTTGAGATGATAGCTGTGCGAAATGGGCTGGTTTCTTCTTGTGAAGCTGATGGTGTTGCATTTCGAGGCATTGACATTAATTCTATTTATATCATAGTAGTGTGTCAGACAGACTGACAACGGTTCGCGATATAAGATTTTGTCCATCGTAAGAGGTCGCCCTGGATGCCTAGTTTTTCTAACTTCCTTAAAAGTATGTTATGGTCAACACGGTCGAAGGCCTTCTCAAAGTCGGTGTAGATGGCGTCCACCTGTCCACCGCCATCCATGTCTCTAAGTACCGCATCTACAAAAGTAGCCAGATTAGTTGTGGTAGATTTAGACCTCATAAAACCATGCTGTTCCCCAGGGATGTTATTGGAAATAGTGGCGTAGATATTTATTTTATTTTATTTTATTCTAAAAATATAATGAACAAAAGAGGGCCCAAAAGGGAACCCTGAGGGACACCTGAAGGGACATCTCTCCAAGAAGAAGTAAAACCATTTATGACAACTGCTTGAGACCGATTCTCAATATAGGAAGTGAACCATCTGAATAAATTTCCGTGAATACCAGCGTAAAGTAATTTTTGCAGAAGAATATTGTGATCTATCCTGTCAAATGCCTTGCTATAGTCAGTGAAAATAGCATCTAGCTGTCCCCCAGAGTCCATTGATGAAGAAGTAAATTCAATAAAAGATAGCAAGTTTGATGAAGTTGATTTTTTCTTGAGGAATCCATGCTGCTCAGGAATAAAGCTAGAAGATAAAGTTGAATAAACCTGAGAATAAACTACTCTCTCAAAGATTTTAGCAAAAATACATAATTTGGATATTGGCCTGTAGTTTTTTACGTCATTTTTGTTACCACTTTTGTGAACGGGGGTTATAAATGCAGATTTCCAGATGCTAGGGACATAACCCTCACTTATGGATCTTTTAAATAGGATTGATAGGGGAGTAGTTAAACTATCAGCACATTTAGATATGAAAATCGGCACTATGTGATCAGGTCCAGGCCCCTTATTTAAGTCTAATGAAACAAGAAGTTTATGAATTAAATCTGGATCGATCTCAATATCACCCAAGCAATTGCTATTAATTAGATGGTTGGATACTTTATGGTTGGAGGAAGGTGATGAAGAGAGAAACATTGAGTGAAAATATGTAGCGAAAACATTAGAAATGTCTTCCCCAGTATCCACAGACTGGCCCTCATAGGTCATGGTTGAGGGAAGCGTGCTAGTTCCTTTAGAAGATGATTTGACATGTGACCAGAACAGTTTCGGACTTTTTATGATCGAGTTCTCCACTCGCTTGATGTATCTATCGTAGCATTCACTCTCAAGATCCTTTGCTCGATTTCTAAGAAGCGAAAAAGAATCATAATCGTCGGTATTATTATATACGTGATATTTACTTAAGAATTTAAATTTTTCTTTTAATAGTTTTTTGAGAGGGGAACTATACCACGGAGGAAAATCGGAGGGGAAAATTAATTTTTGACGTACATATTTATCACGAACATCGTATAGAACGCTGTAGAAATATTCAAGGGCTTGATCTAAAGTATTGTTATATAAACAATTACTCCAGTTGATATTTGATATGTCTGCATTAATTTTTTCGTAATCCGCAGACTCATAGAAATATCTTATTCTAGGTGATACTGAAAGATATTCGTTGCAGGTGAGATAAATAAAAACATTTAAAGACTTGTGGTGAACATCTTCAGGTACTAAGGGCTCCTCGCATGAAATAACTTTTACCTCATTATTACATAAAACATAATCCAAAATTGTGTTATTTAAATTCTTACATAAATTATATTGAGTTAAATTACACTGAGACAGAGTATCAAAAAGGTAAACTTGACTGTCACCGGAAATACCTGTCGGTTGAATTACATTACTGTTATTGAGAGTCCAGTCAATATTACTTAGGTTAAAGTCATCTAAAATCACAAACATGTCGTTTGGATAAGAATTAACCAACGTAGATAGTTTGTCCGTAAAATTATTTAGTTGAGTGTTAAAAGAATTACCCAGATTTTCAGAACATAGATAAAAACAGCAGAAATGTATTTTAGAGTAATTAAAACTCTTACTGTTTTTTAAAGTGACCGTGAGCCATATATCCTCAGCTGAGGATCTCCATTCAGGGCGCTCGACCACCGCCAGCTCACGCCGAACAGCTAAGAGGACCCCCCCACCATATCTCTGCTGCGTTGCTGAGTAATCCCTGTCTCGCCGCCAGACCGAATATCGGTTGTCAAAAAGCTCTTCATTTTTTATGCCATCCAATAGCCAGGATTCAGTGATACCTATTACATCATAGGAACTCATGAGCAGATTGCGTTTAAATACATGAGTTTTAGTCCGCAGACCACGAGTGTTCTGGTAGTAAATATTCAATAGGTTAGCCATTTTTGATAATAGAACAAAATCTGAAGCAAAGCTGCAAGAAATAAATGTTGCGAATTGTAGCAAATAAAAATAAAGTATTGAAAGTATTAGTTAAAAAACCGTCACTAAAAAGAACTCCTAAATTGCAATATGCAAAATATGTAAGCAAAATACCTACGTAAATTAGTGTATCAACGGTAAAAAGCAACCTAATTTGTCGTCTAAATGAATTAAGCAAAAGATGAATGACAAACTTTGAATAAAAACAAAACGCATAGGTACACACGGTAGTGCAGGCGAAATTGAACCGTAATTGTTGTAAACAAGCGGGTGCAAATGGCGCGCTATCTGCAGGTGTAAACCGGTCAAGCAACAGTGTTGCTCCGCAATGAATAGAAACAAGAATGCGCAAACAAAAGGCCCCTGTTTTGCATGTGGCTCCCAAACTGTACAAAATATTTTTGAACTGAATGATATGTATAGTAAATATAAGACAACTTATTAAATGAAGATAGACCAAAAAGCACATTAAATTATTTTTGCTAGGTCCTTTTCCTTCTTGATAAAAAACACAGGCGATGTGATTGACTTCCGTGCCATAATCTTGCAGTGTTTAACCCAAATAAACTGAAAATTGTTTTCCTTGGCCAGAGATCTCGCTTTTCCCAATAAGTTTTTATTGTAAAGGGTCAGATGATCATTTACGTAGAAAGCTGCATCCTTAGAAAATCCCAAGTTGCTCAGATTTAACTGCTTGCTTTTACGCGATCTTGCGATGAACTCCTCCTTGGTGTAGCGATTATTGAAGGAAATTATTATGGGTTTCTCCACATTGGGTATACGAGTTGGAATTCGTGAGATATAGTTGATCTCCTCTTTCCTTATGTTCATGTTGTCGATATTACCAATTTTTTGGGCGATTTCATACAGATTCTCGTTTTTTAGCAACGGAATCCCTCGTATCTCCACATTATTGGCTCTGGCCCATTGATCTCTCTCGTGAAGTTCCGAATTGAGTCTTGCAATTTCCGCTTGAAGGACTGGAATTTCACCCGTAAGTTTCTCTGCTGTGGCTACTTTAGTCTCAAGAGCCTGGACAGTGCTCGAGAAGTTTTCCAGACGTTCATGGGCGTATTCAAGAGAATTTTTTAGGCTGGCAATGTCACTTTTGATAGATTTGACATCTTCGACAAGGGTAGTTAAAGGGGAAAGTTGAGTCATAATCTTGTCCAGTTGCTCCTGCATTAGATCCAATTGCAGTGGAGACGCTTGAAAAGACGGGGATGGACTACTTTTGCATTTGGGACACCGCCAGGCGCTTTTCCTTTCGCCTAGTTTGCGGTACCCAGCTTCCGTAACACCAGAACACTGGAAGTCGTAATGGCACTTGCATATACTACACTTGGTACCATCAGTATGTTTGGTATTACAACTCGCACAAGTAAACATAGCGCTCAACTTTGAGAATCACTGAACTCGAATGAAAGGCAAGCAAGCGGGTGCTATCGATGGATGCCGGTGGCTGACTGGTCGTGGACCACTCGCTCCATAATTTTGCTGAATGCGTTGAGTATCGATATAGGCCTGTAGTGTTCTACAGGCAGCCTAGAACCTTTTTTGTGTATAGGCACAATATTTGCAAATTTCCACTGATTGGGAAAGACACCTTCGCAGAATGACCTGTTGAAGATGGTTGTAAGTGGTACAGCGAGAACCTTGGCACAGCGGGCGATTAGTATTGGAGGAATCTTGTCGCTGCCGGGGCCTTTACTTTTGTCCAGGGTGCTGAGTAGTTTGAAAACGCTGTCTATAGATACTCGCACCGCGCTTATAACTCTGGGATGGGCTGGTTCGAGGAGGTAGGTGTTGTGGTATACTGCAGCGGGTTCGCTAAACATCCTACCGAAGTACTCATTGAAGGCATTGCAAGTGTCCTTTTCGGTTTGAGGGGCAACCGTGCCATGAGTCATATTACTGGGATAACCCGAGCCTTCTCTACGCATATTTTTAACGTACGACCAGAAAAGTTTCGGGTTATTTTTTATGCTATCTTGTACCAGGTTTATGTAACTTATGTGACGGTTATGTTGAGCGAGTTTGCACCTACTACGGAGGAGAGAGAACGCCTTGTAGTCTACGGGGTTCCTATGTTTTCTCCATACCTTATGCAGTTTGTTTTTCTCTCTGATAATGGCAACCAGTGACCGACTATACCAGATTGGGTACTGAAGCGAGCTGCTTGTTGTTCTCTTAGGGACGTATTTTTCTATGGCATCATGTATATGCGAGTTCAACAAGCAGACCGCGTCATCAAGCGAGCCAGAGTCGACGCTAGACCAGTCGATTTTGGAAAGATAATTGTTCATGTCTTCATAATTGCCTTTACGGAATTGGTACCTGAGCTGCTTAGTGGTGGGGATATCAACTATGCCAATGTCTGCGGTTTCCATTACAAGGGTTGTATGGAAACGGTCTTCATCTACAACTGGTGACGGAGCCTGATGTATGTCAAATGGAAAATTGGTGTAGACAAGATCCAAAACGTTTTCGCAGCAGTTCTTCAGCCTGTTGTGTTGAGTAAGACCAAGGAAGTTCATTAAGCATGTTAGGTTGGTGGCAGAGTTCTGAAGAGCGACTGGACCAGTCCTCATGCATAGTGGCGCACTTGTGTCCCAATTAAGGCAGGGTAGATTAAAATCTCCTACTATAAGATAAGATACATATATAAGATACAGGTCATCCGGGTGTTGCTGGGTGATATCACTCAGCCCCTTGAGAAAGTACTGTACGCGTTCAGGTAGGTTTACGTCAGGTGGTAAGTATACAAGGGAAATATGCAGATCATGTTTGGAAGCAATTGCGCCGCCCGGCACGGTCAGCCATATACTTTCGTGGTCGGCGCGATGCCACTCAGGCCGAGCGCGCGCATTGAGTGCGGGCGAGCTAAGTGCCATTACACCACCGCCGGCCGTCGCAGATGCACGGTCGCGACGGAATATGTTATAGCGATTGGGATCCGCGATCTCCGCGTTAAGAAAACCCTCACACAGTTTCGTTTCTGTGATTAAAATGAGGTCATAGTCAAATGCCGCGATACTATTATAAAAATTCAGAGTCTTAGTCCTCAGACCATTTAAGTTTTGATAAAATATGCGTAAGCTATGATTTTTGAATTTTATGCTGGCTCGACATAGTTATGTCATAACATGTAGATTGGTTTAAGTTGTAGTTATTAATAATAGTTCTGCAGACGACAGAGACGGCTCCGATTAGACACATTGATAAGCATATTGATTTTGATGTCATTGGTGTGATGTAAAAGATAACATAGTGATGTAAAAGATAACATAGTGATGTATAGGTATAAATATAGGTAGGTAGGTAGGTATAATTCTCTCGGGTGTGTGAGTGTTGTGGTGATGTTGTGCTAGTGGTGGTCGAGTTGTGTATGTGTATGTGTTTAGTTTATATTGCATGTTAACAAAGGTGAAGGCGGCAGTTAGGTAAATTTCTGTTATATAATTTTCATCAAGTCTGTTTCTGTTGATATTAAAATTTGCGGCGCATTTATAGCCCTTCTTACAAAAATGCGACAGTTTTTTGTCCAGATAAATTTATAACCAGAGTCTTTAGCCTTTAACTTACATGAGTTGAACAGTTTTTTATTTTCTACTGTTAGATGTTCATTCACATGTATATGCGACGGATCTCCGCTCATGCCGATCTTCGCAGTGTCCAGGTTTTGTAAGCGGGATGCAGCATAGACCGCGTCCTTGGTGCTGCGCTGCCTGAAGCGCACGACGAGGGCGCGCGGCTTGCCAGCCACAGCGCGCAGGGGCTGCACTCGATGCGCGAACTCGACGTCATCCGGTCCCAGCGCCACGCCCACACACGACGCGATCTTCTTCACCAGCCCGTGGGTTGATTCGCCTTCGGTCTCCGGCACTCCAACAATTTCTATATTTTGCAGGCGGGCCCACTGTTGGTTCTGCTGAGATTCGCGTTCGAGGACTGTGAGGCGAGACAGTAAGTCCTTGGATTGACCAGACAACTTCGCGTTATCGGCCCGAAGGCTCTTGATCTCTTCATCTTTCTTGCAAAGAGATGAGTTGACGACGTCTAGGCATGCTTCTGCTTTCTCCAATCTATTATTAACGTCGACATAGTTGGCTTGACATATCTCAACGTCTGCACGGAGCGAGTTGAAATCAGAGTGGATCTTGGTTAACTCTTGCCGCATGGAGGTGATTTCGATGCGAATCAGGCGCATTTCTTTGAGTAGTTCTGACATGGTGAGGCCGTCATTATCTATCGATCCATCCACGCAAGGCAGGTGTTCAGGGCCCGAGGTACACTCATTCTGGCTGATGCAGCTTGGGCAGACCCATTTATTAGGAACATCCTCGACACCAAGTGACACACACGCTTTGTGATATTTTCCCTTGCATACAGCACATACAGCGCCACCTGTTGCGGCAGTAAACCTACCACATGCTCTGCACTTTGGCTTCATCGTATAATGTGCTAATGTGTGATGATCTATGGATCGTAGCTAGGTGGGGCTTGGGTTTTGATTATCCCCACTAGATGGCGTTGCGCGCTAAGGCTTGCTATTAAATGATCAATAAATCAACGATAAGTAATTAATTAGCCACTTCCGGTCAATGACTCACTGCGCTGAACAACGATGACGGTCCTGATGATACCTCCAGCGGCTCAATGACGCAAATTAAGCGTCTCTAGATGAATCACTGCACCAGATCGGTTGGCCACTTTCTTACTAGAATACTCTCAATTCAAGGCACCCCGGTTCAAGATAATACTTGCACTGTTGCTGCTAAACGTGTATTATGCGATGATAATTTTGGAAATGATAATAACACTAGATAACTATTCATTATTTACGTCATTGTGAGATGATTCGAAAAAGTCAACTGTGCAGTTCTACCCTCGTTACACGCACTCCCTAATTTTTACTAAATCTATTTATAGCATTATCGTACTGCTGTCGATTATTTCTGAATTGAAATGAATTACTTTGTCCGTTTGATGCGTTGTTGGGTGCAGATGCACTTGGTAGCCTTTGCGTGTTGTCAAATCTTGGAGGATTGTTATTATTAGTCTGGTTTCGATTTGCGCTGACTTTCGGGTTCTTGGCATCGTACACCGTCTGAAAGTTTTGCTCCTCTAATTTAATCTTCAAAGCTTCCTCTAAAATTGTGACATTTCGCAAACGCACCAACCTAACTAAATAAGCCGGTAAATTGTACAGGAAAACATTCAGTGACGTGTTATCATAGATGTGGTGTTTAGCCACACGTAAATTTGCGTCCGCAACTGTTTCATTTATTTTTGAAAACAGACTACTCCTCAAGTGTTGAATTCTGTGACAAATATCAACGTAACTTTCACTTCTATTTCGCTTTAAGGACTCTAATTCCATTGCCAAACACTCTTCGGACCTTGGATCACCGAAGTGTTGGCTTAGGAGTTGTTTTAATTCATCCCATGTTTGGATTAATTCCCTTTCTCCTACTAAATTAGCAGCTTCCCCAGCAAGTCGACTGGTAATCACGTGAAATAGGTATTCATTTTGTAAGTTCCCCCCTTGAAAACTTTGTAAAATATATTCACATTTCTTAATAAATAGTGGTAGTGCTCTGGTTTCTCCATTGAACACTGGTATGATTATAACCATTTCCACGGGAACCCTAGTTATATCTTCCATTTTGACGGTTTTAAAAAAAACTGCCGATAATTAACTATACCTAATGATTTACTTACTTACTACAAAACTTTATTCAAGAAGAAATTAATTCTCGAACAAAGTTACTATCCACACGATAATGTCAAGGCGTTTACTAATCCCTATCAACAAGTATAAATATTATAACAGGGTATCGGAAGTGAAGAGAATAGGAATGGTGAATAGGTGTACTCACAGTCCCGTAGCTCCCATGTCCTTCCGGAATATTGCTAGTCTCCAAGTGTCCCCTGCCTCTGGTCCAGTCCTTGTCGGGTCCTTGTTCCTGGTTCGTCGCTGCTTGGCTGCTTGGCTCCACAGGAACTTGACTCGGCTTCTTAATAAATTTATTTGTTCGAGGGTCTCAACTAAACCGTAGAAACGGATGGTGGATGCACGTACGGTAACGGCAACCCAACTGTTGAGATACTGTCCGCAGCGCCAATTAAGATGGGAAGACTGGTTAACTTTATAAAAATGATTTATCAAACGAACAGAGTAACGTCTAAGATTATACTAATACAATATTGGCTTATTCTAAGTTGATATTCGTATTTATAATAAAATAATGAAAACTAAGCATTGACGTCATGACCTAATTTGGGGTAGCGCTGATAAATGACAATTATAGTGGTTGGTCTACCTTAACTACTGCTTTGAAACAGGGAAATAACGCGTCTTCTCAATGTATAAATATTTATTCATCGACGTAATATGGATATAAATTATATTTAAGCCAGTAATTAGGAGTAAAACACAAATTAATCAAATAATATTTATTAGTTATTACAAGTAAGTAAAAGTAAGTTATTTGGACCTCATTACTGAGTTCAAAAATAATAGTTTCGACAACCTGGTGCCCAGTAAGCGATTCCTCTCTTGGGTTATTATAGCTCCAGCTTCAGAGAATAATCGCTCACTGGGCACCGAAGTTGCTACAATTGGTAAGTGTTTCATCGCAAGCTTATATAGACACGGGAAAACTGTCATCATATCATCCCATATTTCAATAGGATTTCCTTTTATGGGAGTAACCGGTGACGAAACAAACATATGATATTCTGATTCAGCTTTTCTTTTATCTGTTGTTTTGTTTTTCATGCTGTCATGAGTTAATTTTTTATGATAACTCCATATATCTTGTCCTGCTTTTTCATCTTTTTCAGAATCGTCTGAAGAATCTGGTTGAACAGGCATAGCTTGCATGTTAGGTACGTAATTGTTTATATAACTAAAGACTTTAGCTTTAGCAGTGGCATCTTTAAAATTGATAAGTTTGAAACGAGGGTCTAGTGCAGTCGCAAGAGCCAGAGATGCGCAATGTTCAAGCTTATCGAATCTCTTTACAATCTCCTTCTGAATGTCGGTCTTCAAATCTATAGCGGCCTCAAATGTTGGCGAAAAGTTATCCATCATTGTTCGTAAACAGCTTACGAGCGGAATGACCTTACTGACTGTGACATAATGCTGTCCGGAAATTTCTTTTGTGAACCTTTCAAAGGGTTGTATCAGATGTATTATTTCGCGCAGACATCCGATTTCACTCGATGTTATGAGTCAGAGTCAGAGTCATTTTTTTATTGAATATAAATAAATAAATTATCTTATTCAACGTCAAAATTATACTTACTTATAATTACAAGTCAATTTTTTTTTATATAAAAAAGATTACACCATTTCGGAAGGTGGGCCTCGGGGTTAAGAAGAAACGGCAAGAAACTCCCCCATACCTTTTTTTTTAAAAAGTGACTTTACAACAGGTACTGGTTTCGGTCTAAGGAAATTCGCCGGCGAGTGATAGACTTGATACATCGCCCCTCGTCGAATTTCTGTGCGCTGAGATGGTATGGACCATGCAGTTTTGTCATCTAAGTATTCCTTAATACTATAACAGGACTTTCTTATCGGCTAATTTTTAACATAGTTTTTGAACCTCTTTTCAGGAAGGGTCAATGATTCCTGTGGTATTTTATTGTAGAAGCGAATACAGTGCCCCATGAATGATGTGCCTACTTTACTTAGTCTAAATAATGGTAGTGCTAACCTATTTTTATTTCTAGTGTTAATTGTATGGCTATCACCTACAATTTTAAATAAAGCTATGTTTTTTCTTACAGGCATGATATTCTCGTATATATATTGACAGGTAACCGTAAGTATATTAATTTCTTTGAATTTTTCTCTTAATGAGTCTCTAGCATCTAATTGATATATCGCCCTGATCGCCCTTTTTTGTAAGAAAAATATCGTATTTATATCTGCTGCTCTCCCCCAGAGCAATATTCCATAAGACATAATACTGTGAAAATAACTAAAGTAAACCAATCTGGCAGTTTCAACATCTGTAAGGTATCTGATTTGTCTGACCGCAAAAGCGGCTGAGCTAAGTCTTCGTGCGAGATTAGTTATGTGAGGACCCCATTGAAGTTTCGAATCTATAGTGATTCCGAGAAAGATTGTGTCTTCAACGAGGTCCAATCTTTCAGATCCTATTCTAACACTGCTTTCAACCTGTCGTACATTAGGCAAACAAAATTTGATACATTTAGTCTTCTTTGAGTTTAATAACAGGTTGTTTACATTGAACCAACTTAACACATGAGAGAGTGTACTATTTGCGTCGTCTAGAATTTCTTCTTGTCTTTTCACCTTGAAAATAATAGATATGTCATCAGCAAATAGAACAATCTGAGTCATTTTTTCCACCATATAAGGCAGGTCATTCATGTACACTAAGAAAAGGAACGGACCTAAGATAGAACCCTGGGGTACACCAATATTAATATGGGTTCCAGTGGACTTGCATCTGTTTATATCTACTTTTAGTAATCTTTCCATTAAGTAAGATTCCATTAATTTTAACGCATTATCTTTGATACCATAGTGTTGAAGTTTGAGCAAAAGAGTTTGATGGTCCACACAGTCAAAGACCTTGGAAAGATCACAGAAAATACCAACCGCATCCTGTGATCCTTCCCACGCACTATAAATGTGTTCTACTAGCGCTACTCCGGCGTCTGTTGTTGATCTGCCTTTAGTGAATTCGAACTGGTTTTTGTGGAGTAGCCCAGATGCATTGCAGTGAGAGAGTAGTTGACTCAATATGACCTTTTCAAACACCTTGCTCAACATTGGCAATACAGATACAGGTCTGAAGTTGGCAGGGTCTTGTTTACTACCGGATTTGAAAAGTGGTATTAATCTGCTCATTTTCATGAGGTCAGGAAAAACCCCGTTTGCTATACAACTATTGAATGTGATTGCCGTGTATGGTGCAATCACATCGATTACTGATTTAACCACGTTAACCGACATGCCCCATAAAACTACAGTCATTTTCATGCTAAGAAGTTTAAATATTTTAACTATAGTTATAGAGCCTATTGGCTTGAAATTAAAGCCATCCTTGTTTTGGGGCACATTTTCAACCAAGTAATCTAAAGACTTTTCAGAAGAGGATGGTAGTGCTTCTGTTGTTATTATTGGTATGGTACTGAAGAACTTTTCAAATGCGTTAGCAACGTCCTCGTTTGATGAGAGTAATTGGTCGTTAACTTTTAAATTAAAACTAGATTCACTAGACCTAACCTTGCCTGTCTCTTTTTTAATAATGTTCCATGTAGTTTCAATTTTGTCGCCAGAAGCTTTGATTTTATTATTAAGATGTAGGCACTTGGCTTTGTGGCAGTCTTTCCTAAAATTTTTAGAATAATTTTTGACAAAGACGTTAAACTCAGGACTGTGATCATAGGATTTTTGCTCATACAATTCATATAGTCTGGACCTGCTCTGTCTTAAATCCTCTGTTGCCCATTCAGAGAATTTTGATTTGTTGTCCGTTCTCACTTTTGTCAGATTGAAAACCTTTTCAAATTCCGCAGATACAGATTTGAAGAAGCTGGAATATAATGTGTTCGGATCTTCACAGTAAGGTGTTAACGGTAGACTTGACACTAGTCCACTACGAAATTTTTCTATTTTCTTCAAAGTTACTGGTCTACACAATACTTTAACGGGCTTTATAGCATTATCTCAGTTTCAGTGAGGTATTCAATAGCAACGATGCTAATGAGGCGTTTGCTGAGTTCCATAATACTTTTAAACTTTTGTATGATCTCTGTTTTCCTAAAATCAAGGTAAGGATCTCAAGCAACAAACGACAAATCAAATCAAAATCAAATCAAATCAAAAATCATTTATTTCCATAGGATGTTGTTACATCACTTAGATCCGTCATTACATTTTTTTGGGTGAGTTCACTTACACAATGGCGGAATCTGTGGAGAAGAGCTCACCGAAGAAACTCCACAGTCGTCGCATCTTTTGCGTTTCCTTTTTTAAATAAAATATTGTCAAATTACAAAATGAATGCTAATTATATATCGAAACAGCCTGTTACTCAAACAATCTATTCCCATGGACATCAGGAGGCCTACTATGAACTCTTAAATCTATTCAGTTTATGGCCTTAAACTGAACTGCATTGCTAATTCGTACCATGACCTCTAAAAAGCGAGACAGTTTAAGCCCTTATTACGTCCAGCGTTTTCATGCAGTTCACCTTTTTTTTCCTCCTAAAATCGTACCATGACGTGCCATTTGACAAGCGCTCGGCGATTACTGAAACGCTCAACTGTCAAAGTAAGCAATGTTTAAAAAGTTGCTCTGAGATTAACTTTATGTGAATTGTTGTCTTGTTGTTGATAGTTTAGTAGACGCTTTGCGATTGTTCAAGTGCTTTTTAGTTATTTTCTTTATGTAGGCAAGTGAGTAAACATGTATTGTTTGAATTTTTTGAAACGGACAATAACTTGAATGACAATTTAAAAAGAAATCGCCACCGCCTTACAAGGGAAATGTAAGATCCCTTTCATTTAACTGACGACAAATTCGTCGAACTATCGGCTTCTCCCGACTTGGCTCAAAGTTTGTCCAAGGAACTGGCGACGAGTGGTAAACCACAGCCAAGTAAATCGTCGGATTCCACCATCGAAACAAAAGTAAGAGTTTATGGAAATACATTACATAGTTTTACTGTCAAAAGACTTAGGTAATTTCTAGTCAAGAGATCTAGACAGTGTACATCTAAATACCTACTCTTTTCTGTTGCAGGGTCTTACAGCTTTATCATTTTATGACTATGGAACATATCAAATGCCAACAGGTAAGATCCGTGGCTTTATTGCGTAACACACCATATCAGCAGTACTGGGCATAGGTCACTGCAGCAATGAACTCATTAGAAATGGGAAATACCTATAAAGAATGCACACAAACTGTAGAAGAATGTTGTACCTATGAATAGAATAAGGTGAACTTTTAATTGATACCATAGCTTTAATTATGTAGCTGTCAGACACCGGTTCTAAACAGTCGCTAATTTGAAAAGTTTATTTATAATTAACACTTTTTTAATTTCAGGTGTAATTAAAAATTTGGAGTGATGTTATTGGCTGCATTGATGGGACACAGGTAGCTATTGTAAACCCAAAAGGAGAGGAGAGGTATATCTGTCAGAAGGGCTATAATTCTCTAAATGTTCAATTGGTAAGATTAATCAATGATAATTATTATGACCTCTGTGGCACTGCGGTTATTATGACTCTGCCTACCATGCGAGAGGTCCCGGGTTCGATCCCCGGCTGGGGATAAATTAATAAAAAATTGGAAAAGGGTCTTGGATGTTTATGTGTGTAATGTCGCTGTTGCTGGTTCCCACTACACAACAGTGTGGGGCCAAGCAATGTAAGTGCCTGTACATAAATGTTAATGTTTATTTAGTTGTATGTTGATGCCAGTTATGGTGGATCCACATATGAATCATTTAGATGATCAGTCCATCCTTCTTCCCAACTTCATGACTATTTCAAAGGCCTCAGTAATAATGTGGTAATAATAAAGGCTTTTAGGTAAGCTGTTCTAAATGTATTTCTAAGAATGGATTATTTTGTTGGGATACCTCCTGCCTACAGTACACCGACTATCAAAATAAAACTGGAATCCATATTAATCAGAATTATTTTATTTAGTAAACAAACAGAAATTTATAAATAAATATGCTACTTATTTCTGAATTATTATAATAATAGTTTATAAAGTAAAAAAATGCCATTTCTTACAATCATATAAACCTAATAAGAATGCCCCTACCTCCCGCACTAGTACTAGCAGTAGGTTACGAGATGCAGACAAGTAGCATTCTTATTTGTGTTGTCAAGTAACACTAAGAACTAGAGTATGTATAACTGTAAGGCCGTGGATGCGGGAGGCTCAGGACCGGAGTAGATGGAGTGGTAAAGAATGTGTGCCGATTGATGATGATGTTTAGCTAACTTAACATAGCAACAAAATTAATAATAAAACATTCACTATTCACATAAATATTTTATCTATTTAATAAAGTAAGTTTTAAAGAGGAGGTCTGTGGCACACTCAGTCAGAAAGCCAGCAGTGAGCTGTTATAGGCTGCTATGATGATTAATAAAGAATAATAGTTTTAATTACAATTGTGTCTAATATAATATTTTTACTTGCAGGTGACTCTGGTTATCCTTTGAGGAAAACTATGATGACTGCTTTATTGGATGCAACAGAAGGCTCATCTGAAGCCTACTACACTAATTGCCATGTGAAACTAGAAATGTAATTACACAGTTATTACAAGCATCAAACAGCCTTCATTTAAGTTTTATGTTAAAATTGTGTATTTTTTGTGTTGTTTAGTTTTTGTTGTTTTTTAAGTTACAATGTTTTTGTTTTATAAAGATTTAATGTAATAAGATAAATATGCATGTATGTAAATATCTATACATACATATTTAGACAGTTGATAAAAAAATAATATTAACTTCTGAATCTTCTATATTGGCCAAATTGTTCAGACGCAACCTAATATACAAATTTAACCGAGATCCTACACTCCTGTTTTCTTGTGCGCAAAACCGAAGAGAGCGAGACCATAGACAACAACTGCAGAGATGTTCATTGTCGATAGTGATGTCAGAGACCATTCAATTCGGATCGAGTGACTTGCTGATCGATCGAAACGAATTGACTATTTCTTTAAATTATGAGTAGTTAACAGTCGGCCATCCTGAAATTGTGTCTGTCCCAGGCACATAACAATAATGGTATGAATATCTGCTATTAATACAATATAAATTATTATCAACAACTTCAATCATTATCAAGAATCTTACAAAACCTTATTTACTACCTCTATACATTTAATAACCTAAGTCTTAAATAGTCGCGTCTGAATATTATCATTGAATTTGCGTCTATTCCAGGCATATAACAATAATGGATGAATATCTGCCATTAATACAATTTTCATTATTATTAAGGACTTCACTTATTATCAAGAATGTTACAAAACCTACTTTACTATACATTTAATAATCTAAGTCTTGAATAGTCGCATCTGAATATTACCATTATAGTGTCGTAAGGGTAGCGGTGAGCTTTGATGTAATCAACACGGCTTGGCTTGGAAAATTCGTCGCAGCTTGGCTCGAGCGGGAAGCCGCTACTTGGCTCTCTACTGACTTTGTGCAAGCGGTGCAGACCTTCTCGGCCATCCGCATTAGAAGAATGACCGCATTCTTCATTGAATCAGTAATTATATAGTCTTACTTCTTAGCGTTCTCTCTCAACTCTGTCAATTGGATTGATCAAGTATTCATCGGTCAATCTGTTCTTCTGGAGTTTTTTTTTTTGCTTACCCGCTCATAGGTTGAATTCCTATAGCGACTCGTTGGGCTGAATGATCAGAATCTTATAACCGTACGTGGGTTGAATTCCCATCGCAGCGTTTCATCAGTGGACTAGCTGGTTTGTATCTATTTAATATCATTACCGCTCTAGGTTTGAGTTCCCGTAGCGGCTCTAAACCAATGAAGTATTGGATTTATATCTTGTTGTATAATTTCATTACCACTCTAGGGTTAAATTCCCATAGCGGCGTTGAATTCGGGAGGTATCTGGGTTAAATCTTCTTAAGTAGTGTCATTACCACTATAGGGTTGAATTCCCGTAGCGGCGTTCAATCAGTGAAATATTTGGGTTAGTGTAGTTTCATTACCACTCTAGGGTTAAGTTCCCATAGCGGCATTAATTCATGAAATATCTGAGTTGGATCTTATTGTGAAATGTCGTTACCATTCTAGGGTTGAGTTCCCGTACCGGCATTCAATCAGTGAAATCTCTGGGTTAGTGTAGTGTCATTACCACTCTAGGGTTAAGTTCCCATAGCGGCATTAATTCATAAAATATCTGGGTTGGATCTTATTGTGAAATGTCGTTACCATTCTAGGGTCGAGTTCCCGTAGCGGCATTCAATCAGTGAAATCTCTGGGTTAGTGTAAGGTCATTACCACTCTAGGGTTGAGTTCCCATAGCGGCATTAATTCGTGAAATATCTTGGTTAGATCTTATTGTGAAATATCGTTACCACTCTAGGGTTGAGTTCCCATAGCGGCATTAATTCGTGAAATATCTTGGTTAGATCTTATTGTGAAATATCGTTACCACTCTAGGGTTGAGTTCCCATAGCGGCATTAATTCGTGAAATATCTTGGTTAGATCTTATTGTGAAATATCGTTACCATTCTAGGGTTGAGTTCCCGTAGCGGCATTCAGTCAGTGAATTCTTGAGTTATCTTGTTGATATTTTTCTGTTGTCCGCGCTCACTGGTTAAGTTCCAGTATCAGCGCCCTTGACTCGTCTTCAATGAAGTTAGTTTGATGGGAAGGGGAGGAGAGTGAAATTGTTGGGGAATTAAGTTTACATATTTAATACAATATAATAGGATGTTAGGGTGTGTGTGTGTGTGAGGGTGTATGTCCGTGTGTGTGTGTGTATGTATGTTTCTCTTGAAATAGGCGGAAAATGATCTAATCATAATCTCAATCGCTTTGGTAGTATTCGTCACTATCTGATTCAGATTCAGTAAATCTCACCCATGGTTTTAGTTTGTCTGCTGAAAATACATTCTGATATTTCTTTTTAGAATACCCTTCGACGCTACTAACCTCATATCTATCATGTGAGAATACCTCTGTTACACGATATGGGCCGCTATATGGCGTAACGAGTTTATTACTTTCCCCCGTGAGTTTGCTCTGTTTCTGTACTATTACTAGATCTCCCAGTTCATACTCCTTGGCCTTACATCTGCTTTTATCGTATCGTGTTTTTGATCGTTTTTAAAATGATATATTTTGTGAAACTATCTATAATGCACAGTATGTAGGCGTTTCCTCTTTAACTTTTGACGAATGGTCCCAGATGGTCAATGTGTACGCATTCAAATGGAGTGGTTGGTTTTGGGATCGGATGTAGAAAGCCCTGCCGTTTTCCACCGGGCTGTTTTGAGTAGGCACACGGAATACAAGCTCGGACATATTTTTTATAAATTGGGTCATCTTAGGGAACCAGTAATCCCGTTTTACTTTTTCTAGCGTCTTTTCAACAGAAAAGTGGCCAGTGAGGTCGTGACATTGTTGGCATATTTTCCAACGTGCGTCTCTGGGTACTGCCCAGCGCAATTGTCCATCGACCCGTTTATATATTTTCCCGTCTTTCAATACGTAGTTGTTCTGAATGTCTTAGGATTCCTGTCAGCCTGGGCCGGCAACGAGTTGCGACTCAACGCATCCGCATGCGCCAGTTTGCACCCCCGGACGATACTATATAGAAAAAGTGAACTCTTGGACGAGCAACCACCATCGAGCAATTCTTGGGATCAGGTCTCTCTTGGTCAAATCTAAATCTTTTTAGTGACGCGACAACTGCCAATGTTTCCAGCTCATAAGAGTGGAAATGTTGTTCGTCTGTTGTCGTCTGTCGACTAAAGTAAGCGACCGGTCGCAATGGTGATTTGCAGTCTGGTCTCTGCAACAAAATCCGTCCTAATCCGGCGGCACTCGCGTCCGTATGTGACTCCGTCTCGTATGTCGGGTTGTATATCGCCAAGACAGGTTGCTGTGTTAACATTTCTTTCAGCGTTTCAAAGGCCTTAGCCTGTTCATTCCCCCATGTCCATTCTTCGTTCGATTTTGTGAGCTTTGTTAATGGTCTGGCAATGGAGGCAAACAATTTGACAGTGATTACATTCCTGAGTTCCATCCCAAATCACTTCCGAATCAATTTAATATCTAATCCCTATTGTCTTAATCGCTCATAGCTTAAATTCATATATACACGCAATGCAGTTCAATTTCTGATTCATATAGTGTTGATTGTTTTCAATTTGTTTGACTTGTTCAATTTGTTTAATTCTATTATTATTATTATTATCCCATGTTGCTATAATCTCATTTCATGTGTTTGTGTTAATTCAATTTATTTTATTCTTCGGGCCTATTTTATAAAGGTTTCTGATAGTTTGGCATTTAATTTAAATTAATTCTCATTGCATTCCTCATGATCAGGTATTTAGTTTATAAACATTACCATTTTTCTTCTTTAATCCATTGATACTCTGTCCGGTCATCTATTTTTCAGTACAATAATAAGACGGTATCGTACTTTAAACCAAAATCAAATAAATCATGGACTTCTGAAAATGTTTCGCAACTTCAGCAATTTCTATCAACAACTCTTGATCGGTGTAATATGCATATGGTTAATATCTTGCCTTGTAAACTCACTGCTGCCATAGAACCCAGTCAGCATTATTTCTGGTTCAATACCTTGTTGTTGCAAATAGACGCTGTTATGGGTTGAATTCCCGAAAGCACTTAGCGGCACTTAGTGTTATATCTGGTTAATTATCTGGTTGTTCAAAACAGATGCTGTTACTGGGTTAAATTCCCAAAGCATCGCTTAGTCAGTGAAATCTCTGGTTAAATACCTTGTTTTCCACAACAGACGCTCTGTCTGGGTTAAATTCCCAAAGCAGCGCTTAGTCAGTGTTATCTCTGGTTAAATACCATGTTTTCCAAAACAGACCTTGTTTCTGGGTTACATTCCCAGAGCAGCGCTTAGCCAGTGAAATCTCTAGTTAAATACCTTTTTTTCCACAACAGACGCTGTTTCTGGGTTACATTCCCAAAGCAGCGCGTGTAAAATATCCATTTATCAAGGGTTAAATGCCCTTAATACTTCAAAAACAGTTACACTGGTATCATTGTTGTCTAGTTTTCATTGCACAAAGGTTCATTGCCCTTAACAACTCCCAATCAGTGTCATTGTTGTCTGAACTTTAATTGCACCAGGGTTAAATGCCCTTAGCAACTCTCAATTAGTATAATATTATTGTTGTCTCAATTCCCATTACTCAAGGGTTAAATGCCCTCAGCAACTCTTAATCAGTGTGATAACATCATTGTTGAGTAAAATATTCATTTATCAAGGGTTGAATGCCTTTAATGCTTCTCAAACAGTTACACTGGTATCGTTGTTGTCTAAAATTTTCATTGCACACGGGTTCATTGCCCTCAGTGTTGTAAATCAAGCGCCTGTGACTTTGTAACTAGCAATAAGTACTCAATGTGTCGTTGCTGTTGTTTTTCAGTCAGGCGTTTTTTATCTTATTATAATCTGTGAGAACTACATATCGTGCTGCGTTTATTTTTTCAATTTCCCAAGAATCTCATCATTTTCAAATAATTACATGGTCCAGGATCGTAACCGGATATTCAAATTACGAGGATCAATTGGAGTTTCACGGAAAATCACTGGAGTTATTGGTGAATAGTGAATATTGTGAGCGGCCGCATGAACAGTTTGATGTCACAAGTATTTTAAATCTCAAAACTACAGTAAATCTTCACGGCAGCCAATTAGTAACGTAGATAGAACCCAACACTCGATAAAAAGGTAGTATAATTTGTATTTGATCGCATTTGAATCAGGTTAGTATCGTTTTAATTTCAACATATGACCTAACTTTTTGTCAAAATCAAAAGCTACATTTTGTAACTTTTAGTCAAATTTCATGTAACTTTAGTACAAACGTCAGTGTATGTTTTTCGTCTATGTCCTAATAAGTGGAGTTAAAAGTGTCCTGCATCAATTTAGTCATCTTACGTGACAGTTAACACTTTATAAAATTGTTATGTATACAATTTCCCATAATTAGGTAGGCATTTATAAAAATCATTGTACAAAAAAAAAAAAACATTGTAGGAACCATTCCTGTTATTAGTTAGTAGTTCGCGTTGCTGGAACCGATGTATTAGCCTGGAATCTCTGTACTTGTTAATTATCACTCTTTTCACTTGATAAATTGTATCAAATTCCAGGACTGTTCATTTGACACCTGCCTTCAGTATGCCTCCAAAGGAAGATAGGGATAAAGACCCAGCCAAAGTACGCACCAGCTACAAGGGCCAACTAACTACATTCTCAACATATCTTCAAGGACTAAGTGATACGGCATTGAGTGCTTCCGATGCAACCGAACTGCAACTCCGCATAGGTAAAATGTCAATATTGTATGAGCGTTTCGATGAGGTACAGTTGGTTCTTGAGTGCCAGGAGGAATCATTGCCCACACAGTTAAAAGAGCGTACTGACTTTGAATCTGATTACTTTCAGCTTGTTTCCCAAGCTCAAACTATTTTAGACCAATACAATAAAGTAGAAAAAAGTGACAGTGTTTCCTCTACTTGCAACACAGTACATCAATCTAAAAAGCTTGTTAAGTTGCCAACTATTTCATTGCCCAAATTCAGTGGCTCTTATGATAACTGGTTAGAGTACAGGGACACATTTACTAGCTTGATTCATAACAATCAAGAAATAGATGATATCAATAAGTTCCACTATTTGAGAGCCACCTTGGAGGGCTCAGCAGCTATTGTCATAAAGTCGATTGAGTTCTCTTCAACGAATTATTCTGTGGCATGGGATCTTATCTGTGAAAGATTCAATAATAAAAAGTTATTAGTGCAAAATCACGTTTCGGCGCTATTCAACATTGAGCACATCACAAAGGAATCCTCACAAGTCTTAAAACGTCTTATTGACCAAATTAACAAGAATCTAAGATCTCTTAAACTCCTCGATGAGCCAATTGAATATTGGGATACTCTACTCAAATATATAATCACTCAAAAATTAGATTCTAAAACATATCGCGAATGGGAGGAATTTAAAGGGCGAATGAACGCAGGCAAAGATATTAAATTTGAGTCATTTCTTTCATTCCTGCGCAGTCGCGCAGATTTAGTAGAAACTTTGGAACTGTCGCGGTCAGGTCAATTAGGTCAGACGAAAGTCAATACCCCCAAACTTAAAACTATGGTGTCCGTTACGTCTGGTAATGATAATAAGTCATGCCAAAAATGTAATGGTGAACATAGTCTTAGCGAGTGTTCTCAACTCTTGTCATTGAGTAATGAAGCGAGGTTGAAGTTGTTGCCTAACTATAAAATATGTTTTGTAACGTACTACCTCTTTGACCATATTGGCTACTGGCGGATTAGCCAGTTAAAAACTAAAACTATAAATATTCGAAAATTCGGGTCTGGAATCTCGTCTGGCAGCTGATTGTTTTTTTTGGCAGACATTGTTTGAGCTCTGAAACGTGAGGTTGTATCTTCTGCATCAATAATTTTTAAGTCACGCCTTTAGTTGCGGCGATGGGCTAGTCCCTTTAGTACTGTAATGGAGCTGAATGTTTAGTTGCTGTAAAGTGCAGTAGTTGATTTGAAACTTCCCTACTATCCCCAATCCATGGGTAAGCATTGGTTCGTAGTTAGTCTTTCTTATTTTCGTGTATTTTATACTCTCTATGTATTTCCCTTTTCTATACAGTGTCTATTGGACTGCGGCACTCTTAGATCCTAATTACCCTAGGGCCCTCGTCGGAAGTCTCCGTGTGGGGAGCCGTCGTCTGATAGCTGGGCGCTGTAGCGCTTTTGTATTCCTATCATTCACACTGGTCTCTTTCCAGGGTTCCACGCCGAGGAATAATATCCTCCTGGCGCTACCGCATAATCACTTGTTGACGTCTGGAGAAGTGGACCAGTTGGATTGAGTCTACCAAGGAGCTGAAATCTACAAATTCCCGGCGAGTCCCTATCCAACGTTTCAACTATATCACCAATATTCGACTCACGACCCTGTGATTAATAAACGTATCTTGAGCTGCCAACAATCTCTTTTGGTCAGGTTAGTCTCACTGTTTCAATGGCGCCCGGATTAAGGGAATATTGGTGATAGAGTTTTATGTCTGGTCAGAGTAGTTAGGCCATAAGAGCGCCGTAGAACGCTAGATTTCTTTCGTAGCTTGTATATTTTGTTGTTTATTTTTGTCTGACAGGAGTATATTTGATCGTTTATCTGGGTACCTACCTCATTTCTACATTATTTATGGTCGCAGTCTGACGGCCGTTGTCATATTATAATTGTTGATAAATATTTTCCTCCAAATTCTCAGTACGAAAAATAAATTAATAAATTGTGAAGATTTTAGTAGGGAAACTTTTCGGACTATTAAATAATAAATAAGGTTAGTGTTTAACGGCCGATTTCTCGTACATTTAATCTGTTATTGACAGTCCTTTATCAATTTCAGCTGTCAAAACGGTAGACAACGGCTTGAAGCTGCAAGTTTGTGATAGGGTGAACTTTGTAGCTGCAGGTGGTCATAAACTATCATCGATAGGTGTGATCTATCTTCCTATTACATTTGAGAGTCAACTTCACATAATTACTGCTTATGTGGTTCCCCAAATTCAAAATAACCTTATACTCGGTATGGATTTTTGGCGTAGTTTTGGTTTATTTCCTAAACACCTAAGTTCCGTGTTATTCTTTAGCGAATCTGACGCTAGGTTAGCTGAGGTTGCTTTTCATGAATCGAAACATCTCCATGCTTATGAACACTTGTCCGATACACAACGGATTACTGCCGATAATATTATGTCACAGTTTCAAGACATTTCCTATGAGAAGTGCGGTTTAGGTCGAACTTCCGTGATTTCTCACGCTATTGACACTGGGGATGCTGCCCCCATTCGTCAAAGATATTACAGAATGTCTCCTGAGAAACAGAATGTGTTGGTCAAACAGCTGGACGAGATGCTGGAGGAAGACGTCGTTGAAAAGTGCGAAAGCCCCTGGTCCTCTCCTGTTTTACTAACCCCGAAAAAGAACGGAGAACTCAGATTCTGTCTGGACAGCAGAAAACTGAATTCCGTTACCCGAAAAGACGCTTACAATCTACCATATATTTCTGAGATTCTGGATAACCTTCGAGACGCCAAGTATCTATCTAGTCTTGATTTATCTAAAAGTTTTTGGCAGATTTTGATTAAAGAAGAAGATAGGTGTAAGACGGCTTTCTATATTCCCTCGCGCGGAACTTATCAATTTAAGTCCATGGCCTTCGGTTTAACCAACGCTCCAGCTACGCAACAGCGATTGGTCGATTTTTTGTTCTATGACCCTGAATTTGAGCATATGGTCTTTGTTTTCATCGATGATATTATTATTGTCTCTCCTACCTTCGAGAAACACATCTCTCTATTGCTACGTGTATTAGAAAAATTAAAGTCGGCAAACCTTACGGTAAACTACAAGAAATGTCAATTTTTCAGGCAAAAATTGAAGTACCTTGGCTACGTTGTGGATTATTCTGGCCTGCATGCAGATCCGGAGAAGGTCGAGGCGATAGTAAATTATCCTACCCCTACTAACCGCAAGGAGGTCCGTCGTTTTTTAGGAACAGCATCTTGGTATCGTCGATTTATTCCTAATTTCAGCTCTTTAGCCACTCCACTGAGTAAGCTGACTTCACAAGGCAAGAATGCACCGGCGTTCTTTTGGTCGAACGAAGCTAACGAAGCGTTTACTAAATTGAAGGATTGTTTGGTCTCTACGCCGATTCTTTCGTGTCCTGACTACACTAAGTCGTTTGAAGTCCATGCAGATGCTAGTAATGTGGGTGTAGGCGCTGTTTTAACCCAGAACATTGATGGCGAAGAAAAGGTGATAGCCTACATGAGCAAGTCTTTGAATAACCAGGAACGTAATTATAGCGCGACTGAGCGTGAGGCTCTCGCTGTTCTATCTGCGATCGAACACTGGCGTTGTTATCTAGAGAACGGTCAAAAATTTGTTGTCTATACTGATCATTCTGCTTTGAAGTGGTTCCTAAATCTTAATAACCCTACAGGTCGTCTCGCTCGCTGGGGAGTAAGACTTTCTGCTTTTAACTTCGAAATTAAACACCGTCGTGGTGTTGATAACGTCGTGCCTGATTCTCTATCTAGGTCGATTCCTGTCGGCGCGATCAACGACGTTGTTCCCATCACGAGTCCGAATTCTTCACCAAGCACTACTGATGGGTGGTATCTAAACATCTATAACGGTTGTCAGAATTCTCCTACTTCATATTCCAACTATATAGTTTCTAACAATAAACTATATCGCTTTGTAAAAAGTCTCAATCCCTTAACTCGTGAGTTCGAATGGAAAGAGGTTGTTCCCGCTGAGCTACGTTCAGAAGTTATAGGTAGCAATCATTCGGAACCCACTTCTGCACATTTAGGTATCTTCAAGACATATAAACGTCTTTGTCTAAAGTTTTATTGGCCTAAAATGCTGAGCGATGTTGCCAATTTTGTCACCAGCTGTCATACATGTAAAGCTTACAAACATCCAACGCATGCACCACTAGGTCTTATGGGTCGTCCAAAACATTGCTCTAGGCCTTTTCAGATGATTAGTATGGATTTAGTCGGTCCACTACCACCGTCTAAAAAACAAAACACTTTTCTCCTCGTCATTACGTGTTGCTTTTCCAAATACTGTCTTTTATTTCCGATTCGTCGAGCTACTGCAGAAATTATTACTAGGATAGTTGAAGAACAGGTGTTTCTTGTACATGGTGTTCCGAGCTGCGTTTTGATGGATAATGGAAAACAATTTTGTAGCAATACTCTGCGTAAACTGTTTAGCGATTATAATATACCTAAAGTTCGTTTTACGCCGAGGTATACTCCACAGGTGAATAGCGTAGAGCGTTATAATAAGACGATTATGATTGCAGTTTCGACCTTCATAGAAGATGATCACAGATCGTGGGATACTAATATTTGTAAAATACAGTTCGCGTTAAACAGTTCTGTTAGCGAGGTTACTGGATATTCGCCGTCATTCCTAGTCTATGGTCGAGAGCTTGTTCCATGCGGTACTCATTACGTCGAAATTGATAATAACGATGATGTTCTTTTCGCTCCTAGAGATGTGTATGCAGAGAATCTTGGTCCTCTACGAAAAATCTTTGACAAGGTTCAATCTTGTATACTACGGGCCTACGAGAGGAATTGTGGACCGTATAACTTGCGTCGTAAGCATGCAGAGTTCAACGTAGGCGATTTTGTTTGGAAGAGAACTTATTATCTCAGCGATAAGGCTAATCGGTTCTCTAAGAAGTTAGCTCCTAAGTTTTTAAAATGTAAGATAATTAACAAGAAGTCGTCATTAGTTTATGAACTTGAAGACATCTTCGGTAATTTTTTGGGCTCTTGGCACATAAAAGATTTAAAGTTAGGTTGATTTTTTTTTCTTTTTATTTAATTACATAACTACTCTATATTGTCAGACTTACTAGTTGATCTTGTGAGCGTTATTCTATTTATTTTATTCTAAATAATAACATTGCTATTTTTAATCTTTAAGGGTCGGTCTGTTTGTTAGTTTTTAACTAAATACTAACTCTTTAGCGCTTATACTTGTGCCGAGCGATCTGTGTCTGTCTGAGAGCACCTTCTGTCTGAAGATAGGCTGCGACAGCGTTCTGTCTTATTCAATAGTAGTTAACGATTCCTTTATGTATGTAATAAGTATTTTGACCCTTGTATTCTAAAAACCATCTATATCTACAGCTATGTAAAAGTTCTTTATTGTGTAACGTTACTCTGCAATGTCTGTTACTTTAGCTTATGGCCTCTTGAACTATAATTCTTTACCTTTTTACTCTTTGTTGTAGAATAGATATTCTACTCTATTATTATTTTCTGTACCCACTAACGGTGCAGGAAGTCATGAACACTTGAGGGAGCTGCCCCTCATGGTGTTATTCTGCGTTACGATAGTAGCTAAGCTATCGGGGCGTTTATGTACTATGGTTCTTATTTTAGTTCAAGGGATCTTGCTTATTTTTCAACTTCTGACAGTTAGTCTGGGTGTGCATTTGGCTATAATAATGGCACCCTGTGTGTAAGGCTGTGTTTACACGATGTTAGTGTGAACTCTTGTATGAACTTAGTATGAATTCTGATGTCTGATTGTTGGTACGAATGTGTGATGTTGGTATGTAGTTGAGCTAGACTGTTAGTTATATATTTCTCTGACATTGTAGATGGCGAGCTTTAGAGAATTTTATCTTAAGTAGTTAATTTGGTAAGTTAGTTTAGTTTAGTTTAGTTAGTATCTTAGCGGATTTTATCAGGTAAAATCCTACCCAAACAAGACGGGTATGTAACGTACTACCTCTTTGACCATATTGGCTACTGGCGGATTAGCCAGTTAAAAACTAAAACTATAAATATTCGAAAATTCGGGTCTGGAATCTCGTCTGGCAGCTGATTGTTTTTTTTGGCAGACATTGTTTGAGCTCTGAAACGTGAGGTTGTATCTTCTGCATCAATAATTTTTAAGTCACGCCTTTAGTTGCGGCGATGGGCTAGTCCCTTTAGTACTGTAATGGAGCTGAATGTTTAGTTGCTGTAAAGTGCAGTAGTTGATTTGAAACTTCCCTACTATCCCCAATCCATGGGTAAGCATTGGTTCGTAGTTAGTCTTTCTTATTTTCGTGTATTTTATACTCTCTATGTATTTCCCTTTTCTATACAGTGTCTATTGGACTGCGGCACTCTTAGATCCTAATTACCCTAGGGCCCTCGTCGGAAGTCTCCGTGTGGGGAGCCGTCGTCTGATAGCTGGGCGCTGTAGCGCTTTTGTATTCCTATCATTCACACTGGTCTCTTTCCAGGGTTCCACGCCGAGGAATAATATCCTCCTGGCGCTACCGCATAATCACTTGTTGACGTCTGGAGAAGTGGACCAGTTGGATTGAGTCTACCAAGGAGCTGAAATCTACAAATTCCCGGCGAGTCCCTATCCAACGTTTCAACTATATCACCAATATTCGACTCACGACCCTGTGATTAATAAACGTATCTTGAGCTGCCAACAATCTCTTTTGGTCAGGTTAGTCTCACTGTTTCAGTTTTAATTGTTTGTGTAGCGGTCACTTTGCAAATAACTGTAAGAAAAGGGTAAGCTGCAAAATATGTAAGCGTAAGCACAATACTCTTATTCATGTGGCTGATTTCAAGTCATCGAAATTAGAAGGTAATGGGACTACATCCAAACCTATTAATAATAATGATTCATTACAGACGCCTCCAAGTCACACAAGTCAGCCAAAAGATGGCGCTAGTGGCGGTGTTAGTCTTTCAGCGACCATGTCGTCTAAAACCGAGAGTAGTGGTGCTGTACTACTATCAACGACTTTGATAAAAATTTATGACTCTCATAACAGACAACATGTTGCACGAGCTATATTAGATAGTGGAAGTACATCCTGTTTAATGACCGAAAAATTGTATTCGAAATTAAACTTGCCTGTTAATAATATTGACAAGTCAATCATGGGCATCAACAATGCTTCCACGCAAATAAATAAACTATGTCAGGTATCAGTTACGTCATTGGATGATTCATTTTCGATGAAGTTTAGTTGCTACGTTTTGCCTTCAATCACTGACAACGTGCCTTGCAGTCATATCAATTTAATTAACTTAAATATCCCATCAGAGATTAATTTGGCCGATCCACACTTTCACACACCGGCCCCGGTGGATGTGATAATAGGAGCCGATGTTTTCTGGGACATTTTAGGATCTCAGTGCATAGCATTGGGTGAAGGTCAACCTATCTTGTTTGAAACGAGGTTTGGATGGTTGGTTTCAGGACCTATTGGTCCCACTTACTCATCAAAAAGCAAAACACTTAAATGCAATTTTAGTAAAATTGGTACAACTCAACATGAGTTAATCGTTGACACGGACAAACTTCATCATGACCTTGTGCGATTTTGGCAGTTAGAGGAAGTAAATCCTCATTTACCTCACTACTCGAAAGAGGAGCAATTATGCGATACTCATTTCATGGAAAACACTACTCGTCTGAAGGACGGACGGTTTTGTGTAAAGATCCCTTTGAAGGAATCACCTGAGTTACTCGGCGATACACATCATAAAGCTAAAAAGTGCTTTTTATCACTAGAGCGCCGTTTTGAATCTCAATCAAGATTAGGTCAGTTATATAAAGATTTCATGGCAGAATACGAGTCATTGGGCCACATGTCAGAGTGCACATTACCAAATTCAGACAAACCTGGTCATTTCATCCCACATCATGGTGTTCTGAGAGAAGATCATTCAACCACTAAACTTCGAGCTGTTTTTAATGCCAGTTGTCCTACTACTACTGGTATTAGTTATAATGATATTCAGATGGTTGGTCCTACTGTGCAGGACGATCTATTGTCCTTGCTCCTGAGATTTAGGCAGCATAAGTATGTATTAGCCGCAGATGTCGAGAAGATGTACCGCCAAATCATGGTTCATCCTGACTTTCGACATCTGCAGCAAATATTTTGGCGTAGTTCTCCATCTGAAGCCATCAAGTCCTATCAACTTAACACTGTTACCTACGGGACGGCGAGTGCCCCGTTTTTAGCTACAAGATGTATCAAACAAATAGGCCTTGAGTGTGAAAATAAACAGATCACAGATGTGATTGTCCATGACTTTTACGTCGATGATCTGCTCACCGGTGGAGATACTGTTAAAGAAGTGCTTGACATACGTGAACAAGTCACTGCCAAACTTGCATCAGCATGCATGCCACTAAGAAAGTGGAAGTCTAATCATGCTCCATTGTCAGCTGACACATGCACAACCACAATTAATATGAATATCGGAGCGTCAGAACCGAATAAAACTCTAGGTTTGAGCTGGCAAACTGAGAAGGATCAACTTAGTTTCCCCATTTGTATTGCCCCAGTCAAAATAAACAATACAAAAAGAAATGTATTATCTGTAATTGCTCAAATATTCGACCCGTTAGGTCTCCTTTCTCCCTGTGTCATCAGAATGAAAATGCTATTACAAAATTTGTGGCTTAAGAAATTATCATGGGATGAGCAGTTGCCAGCTGATATAACAGAGAGCTGGAATGAAATATTAAAGACGTTGCCTTGTTTAAATGAAGTTAGCATACCACGGCACGTATTGAGCGAATCATATCAGTGGGTTGAGATTCATGTTTTCTCAGATGCCTCTGAAAAAGCGTATGGCGCTTGTTTATATCTTCGCAGCGTTAGCCAATGTGGAGACGTAGTTGTTAACTTGTTAATGGCAAAAAGTCGTGTCTCACCAATCAAGCCAACCACGATTCCTCGCCTAGAACTTTGCGGAGCGTTGGTTGGAACACGTTTTTATGTAAAGGCTACAGAGGCTCTTCGTTTAAAGATAAAGTCTGTCACGTTCTGGACAGACTCAACAATAGTGCTGGGTTGGTTGAAAATGATGCCCAAACGATTACAACCATTTGTGCGTAATCGCACTGCTGAAATTGTAGACAAGACTGGCAATTGTATGTGGAGACATGTCCCTACGGACTTGAACCCTGCGGATTTAATATCACGTGGAGTCAGTATAGATTCATTGAAATCTCTTGATCTGGTGGTGGTCGGGTCCCGCATTTTTGAAGCATGATTCAGCAAATTGGCCTTCACATCAGGTATCTAATGTATTGTTGCCGGAAACGCGCCCTGAAGTTTCGTTAAAATCAGTTGTCACTGATAAAAATAGAGATCGTATTGGTATCATTAATTTTGAAAGGTTTTCAAATCTTTTACGTTTAAATCGCACAATCGCATATGTTCTGCATTTCATCAAAGCATGTAAAAGACAAACCAAAGATAACAACCTATCTGTAGATGAGTTAGACCAAGGATTAAACATTTTAATAAAGGATTCTCAAAGAGAATCATTTCCTGAATATGAGATTCTGTTACACAACAAACAGTTACCTAACAAAAGTCAATTATTGAAATTAAATGTGTTTATGGATGATAATAAAATCATGAGGGTTGGTGGTCGCTTAGCTAATTCGGATTTTTCATATGAAAAGAAACACCCAATACTACTACAGTCCACTCATTCACTTACAAGGTTAATTTTCGAGTTAGAACACAAGCGGCTTATGCACGCCGGACCTCAATTATTGTTGTACAGTATCAAGGATAGGTATTGGCCCATAGGCGGCCAGGGATTAGCGAAAGCTTGTTACAGGCGATGCGTTCGCTGTGTGCGCATGATAGGTCGCACTGTCAACCCATTAATGGGAAATTTACCTGCTACTCGTCTCGTACCGGGTCAAGTTTTTATAAATGTAGGTATGGATTACGCTGGCCCTATTTCAATTGCAAGTCGTCAAGGTAGAGGCTGTCGAATAGTTAAAACTTATATAGTGATTTTCATATGCTTCAGCGTCAAGGCCATTCACTTAGAATTAGTTGGCGACTTAACTAGCAACAATTTTTTACTGGCGTTGCGTCGATTTATGTCACGGAGGGGCAAACCCCAAAATCTTTACTCAGACAATGGTACTTCATTCACAGGGGCGTATAATGATATCTCTAAATTCATTAAGGACAATTGCAGTTCGCTTTCAGAGGAGGTTGCCAATGACGGCATTAATTTTATATTTATTCCTGCGTACTCACCACACTTTGGAGGACTTTGGGAGGCAGGGGTTAAGTCGACTAAATTTCATTTACAACGAGTGTTGGGACAATGTAACCTTACTTATGAGGAATTAAATTCTACTCTAACCCAAATCGAAGCCATTCTTAATTCGAGGCCGCTCACACCGATGTCGACGGACCCTGAAGATTTGACGCCGCTGTCACCAGGTCATTTTCTTATCGGACGTCCTATTACTTCATTGCCGACGAAAGATCTCATAGAGTACTCCACCACTCATCTCAGCCGTTATCAACGCATAGAACAATTGAGGCAGCATTTTTGGACCAGATGGTATAAAGAATATGTGTCGCAACTGCAACATCGAACCAAATGGCAGAAGAACAACCATAACTTGAAAATTAATTCAATGGTAATACTTAAGGATGATAATATGCCTCCTTTGAAATGGAGACTTGGAAGAATAGTGGCAGTCTTTCCTGGTCGCGACGGAATCAGTCGTGTAGCAGACATCAAAACCGCTGGTGGAGTTGTACGGCGATCATTCTCGCGGATTTGTCCTCTCCCAGAAGATATCGTAGAGGTTGAAAGCAAAGCTTTCAACGTGGTGGGGCATGTTGTAAATCAAGCGCCTGTGACTTTGTAACTAGCAATAAGTACTCAATGTGTCGTTGCTGTTGTTTTTCAGTCAGGCGTTTTTTATCTTATTATAATCTGTGAGAACTACATATCGTGCTGCGTTTATTTTTTCAATTTCCCAAGAATATCATCATTTTCAAATAATTACACTCAGCAACTCTCAATCAGTGCAATATCATTGTTGTCTAAACTTTAATTGCACCGGGGTTAAATGCCCTTCAGTTTAATATCATTTTTGTCTCAATCTTCATTACTCAAGGGTTGAATGCCCTCAGCAACTCTTAATCAGTGTACCTAATAATATCATTGTTGTGTAAAATGGTAATTACTCAAGGGTTGAATGCCCTTAGCAAATCAACGGTGTAATAATATAATTTATGTGTAAAACGTTGATTACACAATGGTTGAATGACCTTAGCAACTCTTAAAATAATTGTTGTGTAAAATATTCCTTTATCAAGGGCTGAATGTGGCGTTTTATTATAATACTCAAAAGACTGTGCTACATCAACGCAAATAAATTATTTCTATTTCTATTTTATTAAATAGTCAATCCAAATCTCTTGATTTGCATCAAGCTTTTTAATTTATTTTTAAAAGTATGTAACTTCTCTATATTAGTAAAACTCTGCGGAAGCCTGTTAAATATTCGGGTTGACATGCTGAATATACTCTTGCCGTAGTTGGCAGTCCTATGTTGCTCTGCATAGAATAGATTACTCTTTACTTTTATAATTTAAACTCGATTATTTTCTGTGGTTATCATAATAATAATACATAAATAAATAATAAATAAATATTAGAGGACAATCTTACACAAATCGAACTATAAGCTCAATAAGGCTTGTGTTTTGGGTACTAGATGACGATATATTTAATAGAGACAAAAAAACATCCAAGACAAGAAACAAATATTCATGCTCATTACACAAATATTTCATTTGCCGGGATTCGAACCCGGGACAGTCAGCTTCGTAGGCAGGGTCACTACCCGTTAGGCTAAACCAGTCGTGAAACGGTTACTTGAGGTCTATTGTCAATCGGATCATTAATATATATCCTTCCCATATGATCAAGCCTAAAACACAGCTATTCTCCCCCCCCCCCTAAATCCTAAAAATTACATAAATAGGTAAATGATATATGTAAATAATGTGATAAAACCAAAAAATGTTTAATTTTATTATTCCTGTTGAATAATATCAGTTGCAATTCTGCCCATGTCAACCATTGATTGCCCACAATGGGACTACTGTGATATAATAGCTGATGGAGCAAACTAAAGTGGTAAGAAGTCCTGACTTGGGCATTAGCTCAGTCAGCGGCTTGTGTGAATCCATTTATTGATCCATGTTCGTCTCTCTTTAACTATCACTTTCCTCAATCTAACCCAGGTAATCTATTACTTCTGCAAAGATTATTTTTATTTTATTTTTAAAAATAATGTAAAAACATGAGTGTTATAAAATTAAAAGTATTTGGAGTGTGCTTTATTGTTACCCTACTCCTCATGTCGTGGTTAGTAGCGGAGTATTAAAATGCGGCTATACAATATAGAGAATACTAGAGTTCAGTATTTTCATGTGTCATCCAATAATTATGTTATTCATACATAATCAAATGAAGTACGGCGGTAAACAAACACGTAACAACATAACGTGAATCACGTCATCTTCAAACCCTTTCATTTAAACGTTAGTATTCATCAAATACATTCATGTTTCGTGGGAATAAGATTGTTTACAAATCACAAATGTCAGACTCTTACGTTACGTCAACATTGAGACAAGTTGTGGCTTCAACACTACTCACGCCATCTAGGAACGAAAAATGTCAACAATACCACTCGTAGTGGCGCTAGCGAGCGCGTATCGACTATAATGCTATTCTGCTACCAGATGGCGCTTGGTGACAGATTAGGTACATTGCTGCGCAAAGAGCTTGCGAGTTGCGACCTGATGGTAGGTACCTATCGCGTAAAAATCACACTGCTACATGAAATCAAAAACATAAGCCAGAAACAGAAAAAATATGTCTCACGGTAGTCTGTTCACGAGAAATAAACAACAGTTTCTATTCAGTTGCCTGTAGATACAATTTTCCACAGAAAGATAGGTTTTAGAGGTCACTAATTGCGGACCTGACCTGGATGCACGAATCATCTGATAGTCTGAGAGGCTTGGTAGTAGGTAATCCAACTGCTGTAAAAGCCGGTCAGCTCCTTCTGATGGTAATTTACAACTTTTCGTTTGATGATATCACGGTATCACCGCTCGGGACAGGACGCCGCCACCAGAGGTTAGCCAGAAAAACACTTACCAATGACTATAACAGTGGGCCTTGGGTCACTATGTCGCTTCTGACTGATAAAAACATAATATTAACTTCTGAATCTTCTATATTGGCCAAATTGTTCAGACGCAACCTAATATACTTCATTCTTTCTTTCTTTATTGCATAGATAGTATAAAGTTACAGACAATTTTACAAAGTATACAAATTTAACCGAGATCCTACACTCCTGTTTTCTTGTGCGCAAAACCGAAGAGAGCGAGACCATAGACAACAACTGCAGAGATGTTCATTGTCAATAGTGATGTCAGAGACCATTCAATTCGGATCGAGTGACTTGCTGATCGATCGAAACGAATTGACTATTTCTTTAAATTATGAGTAGTTAACACAGTCATAATTTAGAAGCACCACAGATACTATAATATTATACTGTAGCACTGATTTTTTTTGTCACTTTTTGAAGACATCATCATCATACATGTAATTTTGAATAAAAAATCTAACTTTGACTTAACTATTGAGTATACTTGTGTATGTAATTATTTTGATTTTAAACTCCAAACTCAAATAAAGTAAGTAGTTAAAAATAATGCACTTTTGTACAAGTGAAACACTAGATAAAATAAATCAAATATGATCAACAAAACTAATGAGTACATACTGAATCTCGCACAGACAAAGGAGACTCCATAAACTGTGCCAGTGCTTCGGATATACGCCCATCAGAGAAGATAGCCTATTTCATTTGATTCTATCAGGCGGTACACGCAAAAGAGTAACAAACATCCATCCTCTCAACCACAAACATTCGAGTCTATATTATTAGTTAGCACCATCGAGGTAAGTTAACACCTTCACCCATCTAGTTACATTGCTGGGCAACTCTGCCACATTCTTAGGGTACAGATGGCTGAGTGGACTTATTATAGCCCAAGACTATGTCTCTGTGTGAATTTAAAAAAAACACATAGAGCCCCAATTGGTCGTATGATACATGATGGGGGCGTCGTTGTATAGGCAATTCAACCAAATTACTGCAAGCAAATATAAATTTAATACACCTATGTAATGTATGAAAATCTTACATAAAAATGAGTATCAATAATTATATGTTAAGCATACGACATATTTTAAAATTACACGGAGTCAGATTTTAATTAGAAATTCTAGGTAAAATACTAATATACAGTTTCGACCCGCCATCCAGCGAGGCCAATGCTATGTTTGTTAAATGAGTATGCCTTATTGTTTGTAGCGTAGCGAACGAGAAAGAATGTACATTACTTAATAATATGTAATTATATCAACACACAAAAGTACCTCCTAAAATAAATCGTTAAATATTGTAAACAAACACATGAACCACTTGACAGTTATGAGTTGCGTTCAAAATGCTCAATATAATTTGAACGATCAATAAAAAACAAAGCATAAGTTACTAAGTTTTATCACAAATTGCATTAAATAGTAATATGCGCTTATTAATTTTAAGCTTTCATTTTTTCAAAGTACCATTCGTAAATAATAAAACAAATTATAATATAAGATATCCTTATAATAAAAAAAACCGGTAAATACCGTATAAACAATAAACGTTGGTTAGGAACGGTCCTCCAGACAATGCGATGAGTAGTTCTTTCTTATGGAATCCTGTATATTCCCTTCTCGTTCTTACATGGATGTAAGTTAACTAGCCAGAGACAATAAACTATTCACCTAATCAAATAAGCAGCTCAGAACTCGTTATGAGGTCATGGTACGAAATTAAGTCGTTCAGTTTAAGTACTTTAACTGAACTGCCTGGATTAAGAGCAGTTTCTTATAAGGTCATGGTAGGCCTCCTGTCCTCTAAGTAATCAGATATCCTATAGTAACCTTTTTTATACAATTTCTGTTTTATTATTATTTTAAACTTGTCTAAAGGTAAGTTTTTAATATCAGTAGGGACCTTATTGTAATAGCGTATACAATTGCCTTTAAAAGAATTACTAATTTTATGTAGTCGGCTTACATAAGCAACCAACTTGTCTTTATTTCTAGTATTAAAATTGTGTATATCACTGTACTTCTGAAAATTAGTTATATTTCTTTTTACATACACAAGATTGTCATAGATATATTGAGACACAAATATCAGAATATTGATTTCTTTAAACTTTTCCCTCAGTGACACTCTAGGCCCTAATCTATAAATTGCACGAACAGCCCGTTTCTGCAGAATAAATATACTATTAGCATTCGCAGCGTGACCCCACAATAAAATACCATAGGTCATTAGACTATGAAAGTAACTAAAGTAGACTAGTCTAGCGGTGTCTACGTCGGTAAGAGCTCTAATTTTTTTAACTGCGAACGCTGCCGAACTCAGTCTGTTCGACAATTTATTTATATGAGGATCCCATTGTAGTTTGGCGTCTAAAGTAATGCCCAAAAAGACAGTCGACTGCACAAGGTCCAATCTCTGTCCTTTTATAAATATGTCTGTAGTTACCGGGTTCACATTGGGTAACACGAATTTAATACATTTAGTTTTCTTTTCATTAAGTAATAAATTGTTAACAGTAAACCAGTTCACTATACTAGAGATAGCATTGTTTACCTCGTCATAATTTGATTGCTGTCTTTTAACTTTAAATATCAAAGAAGTATCATCGGCAAACAATACTAACCCATGTTTTGCTTTAACAAGGTAAGGTAAATCATTAATATATACTAAAAACAAGAAAGGACCAAGAATTGAACCTTGCGGTACGCCCATACTTATTGAAGACCCAGGTGATCTTTTCCCATTAACATCGACCATCTGAACCCTATCTGTTAGATATGACTCCAGAAGGCCAAGTGCCTGATCTTTTACACCATAATGGCGTAACTTCCTGACAAGAGTGTCATGATGGACGCAATCAAAAGCCTTGGATAGATCGCAGAAGACACCTATTGCATCCATTGCGTCTTCCCAGGCATCTAAAATATTGTCGATTAGTTCAACACCAGCATCGGCTGTTGAACGACCCTTTGTGAAACCAAACTGAGCAATATGAATTAAATTATTGAGATAAAAATGACTTTGCAATTGATTAAGTATGAGTTTTTCAAATATTTTGCTAAGCGTTGGTAGTATCGATATGGGTCTAAAATTGGTGGGGTCTGATGTACTACCAGCTTTGAATAAAAGTATAACTTTACTTAGTTTCATCAAGTCAGGAAACACACCATTATCTATACATTGATTAAATATACAACAAAGGTGAGGTGCAATACAATCTACAATGGAACTAATAATTTTTACTGATAGACCATGGGCGTCAGCTGTCTTTTTCATTTCCAGGGATTTAAACGCTTTTACAATGTCTTCATTATTTACGTGCCTAAATTTAAAATCTGTTTTACATTCCTCAAAGTTTTGTTTAAGTATAGATTCAGCAGCAGCGGGAGATGAATTTAAAGACTTGGTTGTTGAAACTGGAATGTCCGTAAAGAAATTTTCGAAATCTTTTGCTACTTCTAGGTCTGTACTTAGCAATTGATTATCTATCTTAAGCTTGAAGTTATTATATGTAGCTTTGGCCTTTCCAGTCTCTCTGTTTATAATTTGCCAAGTCGTTTTCATTACATTGCTACTAGATTCAATTTTGTTTTTAATGAAATTAGATTTAGCTACGGCACAAACGCGTTTAAACATTTTTGAATAACTACGAACATAATCTAGAAAGGCCGTATTTTTGTTATATGATTTCTCTTCAGAGTTCATATAATCTTCGTCTGCTCCTATGAATTCCAACTGACGCCCAATCACTAAACAAAGCTTTGTTATTAACTTTTATAGTTTTTGATTTAAATACCGTATCATATTCATTTTTGACAAGGTTAAATACTGAGTTGTACAACAAATTTGGATCGTCACTGTATGGTATTTCCCATAGTTTATCTAAAATATTATTCCTGTAGTGTTCAAGCCGAGTGTCACTAACGGGCACACATGTAATATCCTCTTTTTGGTCCTTTTTTATTTTAATATTGAATATACCTATCTGACCAGAGTGATCAGAGGTTAATTTATTGATGACCGATTTGAAAATGGGCGTAATGTTAGTAAATATATTGTCAATGCAGGTAGCAGATGTTGCAGTAATTCTAGTAGGCTCCAAAAACAGATAGTTCATGTTGTGACATAAAAATAAAGATTTTAATCTAGTACAAATATTATTATCCTCTAACAGATTAACATTAAAATCTCCACAAATTATAAAAAAATTGTTTTTATCGCTGATTTTAATCAACACTTCATCCATTTTCTTTTCGAATAAATCAAAGGATGAATCTGGTGGTCTGTATACGCTCATTACAATAAGTTGTTCAAGTTCAATACAGGCTATTTCCATGGTACGCTCAACAGACAGGCTCACTATGTCAACTCGTTCCTTATATTTAAAACTATTATTTACAAGTATTAAGGAGCCACCGCGATCAGCTATTTTTCTGTTGAACGAACTAGCAACGTGGTGGTTATTAAAGTTGAACATGAACTGATAACTCTTTAAAAAGTGCTCTGTTATACATAAAATATCAATATTATTACAGTTCATGAATAACTCAATTTCCAGTTCTTTACTTAACATGCCCTGTATATTTTGATGAACCACGTTTAAAATATTCTTACTTTTACATTTTTCATTACTAGTAACTTGATTTAATGGGCAAGATGAAGGTATATTTATACAAATATTAATATTACTGCCAGAGTTACTCTCTGTTGTCCTATGGGTTAATTTAAAGAGCTTGGAACAGATTCCAAGGAGTACATGTCATTATTAATACACTGCTCAATAGAAGCAGGCGTTTCATTAGTCAAAAACTTGACTGAGTTCAAAATAAAATAAGATAGTGACTGTGCTATCTGTTTTGTATAAAACCTAGATAGGTAATACCTATCCTTAGTCAAATAAAAATATTTTCCAATACAAATATTGGTGTCTATGAAATGAAATTTTTCAGTATGACGACATGTCAATGTGTGTATAAATGTTTTATAATCATGTCTTAAATGATTTTCATGTTGTGACAAAGATTGGCTGAAGGGAAACGCAAACAAGATTATTCTATCTACATTTTGTAAAGAATTTAATTTGGAAAAGTATTTAGTAATTAGTTTTTTAGATACATTTTCCCTTCTACCAATTAAAATAATTAGGGTGGTTGGTTCTAAAAACTGCGATAACAACACTTTGTTTAATATTTGTGAATTTTATCTTGACAAGGACTTTTGTCCGCCTTTAGATGTGGGCAATTCGATTTGTTCACAGTTAGGAGATGACAAGGACTATTGTCCACCACTGATAAATAGAGACGAGGACTTTTGTCCGCAGCCGAGATGTGTGGATAGGGATTTAGACATATCTAAAGTTACAAGTAAATATAATTTAAACTTATAAGTAAGACAAAAGAAAAACCAAACTTGCTTCATATTGTTCATCAGAACATTCAAGGTTTTTTTGGCAAAATTTTAAATGTTGAATTGTTTTTAGAAAGCGAAAAGATACAGGTACTATGCTTAACTGAGCACTGGTTAAAAGAACATGAGTTGTCAATAGGATTTAATAACTATAGAATTGTAAGTGCTTTTACTAGGAAAAGTCATGAGCGTGGAGGCTCTCTTATTTTAATTAATAATATTATAAACGCAAAAGATAGGAGAGATATTGTATCACAATCTATTGAAAGCACTGTAGAGCTGTCATGTGTTGAGCTGGAACTGTCAGTTATAATCTGTGTTTAAAGAATACCTGGTTCAAACTATACAACTTTTGAAAATGTCATGGAAGATGTACTCAGTAATTTAATTAAGCTTAAAAATACATTATTGTTTGTGGAGATTTTAATATTAATATATTGGAAGAGTCTACCCTCAAAAGTAAATTATTAAATTTATTTTCATCTTTTAACTTATCACATGTATTTCAAGAACCAACACGGATAACGCCTACCACAGCAACCTGCATCGATAACATTTTTTGTAGCAAAGATTGTGACATTAAATTTAAAAGTATTATCAATGCCTTGCCCTCTGATCATTGTGGACAAATTATTAAAATACCGTTCACTAAGCTACACAAAATGATACAAATTAAATTTAGACCTATAACAAATAGTCAGATTTTGAAATTTAAAACCATTATCCAGCAGTCTTTAATAAATATATCTACTAGTACTCCATGTGACAAGGACCCCAATATATTATATGGAAAAATGTTTAATATTTTAGAAAAAGAGTTTAATGCCGTATTTAATGTTAAAATTATAACACGTAATAATTGTAAATCTTTCTGCGACTGGGCTACTACGGGGATTCACATCAGTAGAAGAAAACTTTATGACCTGTATGCCGAAAAAACACTAACGCCAAGTCCAGAATTTCATGAGTATGTTAGAAATTACTCAAAGACATTTAAAAGGGTATGCCTAGCAGCTAAGATATTGCATATTAAAAATAAAATAGTTAAATCAGATGATAAAATTAAAACCGTTTGGAAGATGATTAATCAGGAATCTGGAAAGTCTAAATTGCAAGATAGAAATATTTGTTTCATCGTAGATGATAAAAAAGTAGACTCACCAGCTGAAGTTGCAAACATTTTCGAAAGGTTTTTTAAGGAAATTCCATCCCAACTAACCTATGGGCTTAATTCATCACCAGAAGCAGCAACCAAACTGCTGATAGAAAATGTTAGCAGATGTAATGAAGGTTTTTCATTTAAGAAAATTAGCGATTATACTATTATTAAAAAATTTGGTCAACTTAAGTTAAAATCAACTGAGGACCACTGGGGACTATCAGTTAAGGTTATTAAATCCATTATAACAAGTATAGCTCCATTGTTGGCACACATCTTTAATGTTTGCATCAAAAATGGAATGTTCCCAGATCTCATGAAATTAGCTAAGGTTATACCATTATTTAAAACAGGAGAAAAATGTGATCCTAATAACTATAGGCCAGTTGCGATATTACCAGTGTTAAGTAAACTCTTTGAAAAGATTATGCTCAAGCAAATGCTTTATCACTTTAGTTCTAATGGGCTTTTCCACGCGAAACAGTTTGGGTTTACGAAAGGTAGATCAACTATTGACGCAGGCATAGCTCTTATATCCCATATTTATGATTCTTGGGAAAATTCAGAGGATGCTCTTGGAGTATTCTGTGATCTTTCTAAAGCCTTTGATTGCGTAAATCATGAGACCTTGCTCAATAAACTTAAACATTATGGAATAAGAGATAAGTCAAATGAATTAATTCATTCTTATTTGTCGAACAGAACCCAAAAATCAATGTTAATGGTATTGCTTCAAACGGATGTGAAATGGAAATGGGTGTCCCTCAAGGATCAGTATTAGGACCATTTTTATTTCTTATTTATATTAATGACATGCCATACGTTATGGAAAAATCTGCCGATATTGTATTGTTCGCTGATGATACTTCTATAATATTTAATATACAGAGACAATCTACATCTCTTGACAAGGCGAACTCTGCTCTATCGGTGCTACTAGATTGGTTTAATAAAAATAATTTAAATCTTAACACTAAGAAAACTAATTGTATAAAATTTGTTCTACCAAATGTAAGGCAAGTAGAAGCACCATTAAACCTGGGCAAGGAGACACTGGGCTTTGTCGAGAAGGCAGTGTTTCTTGGCTTAACACTGGATAGTAAACTGCAATGGGGTCCACATATTGAAACACTGGGCTCTAAATTAAGTTCTGCGGCTTTTGCTGTTAAAAGTAGCTAACTAGTAACTAGCTGATGAAAAGACAGCAAAGCTTGTATATTATGCCTATTTTCACAGTGTAATGTCATATGGAGTACTCCTTTGGGGCGGCGCTGCCAATGTTGAACGTATTTTTATCTTACAGAAACGTGCCATTAGGGCCATTTATAACTTGAAGGCTAGATCATCTTTGAGAGATAAATTTAAGGATATTAATATTTTGACTCTTCCCTCTCAATATATTTATGAAAATATTATGTATGTCCGCAAAAATATCAGTAGCTTTAATAGAAAATGTGATCTTCACTCAGTTAATACTAGAAACAAATTAAAATTATCTTATACTCATTTTCGTTTAAGCAAAGTTTCCTCTAGCTTCAAGGGGCTTTCTGTTAGGTGTTACAATAAGTTGCCCTCCAATGTTATTAATTTATCAGAAAAACAATTCAAGAAAACTGTTAAGAATGTATTAATTAAAAGGCATACTATAAAGTTGAGGATTATTTAAATGATAAACTGGTCTGGCAGTAAATTAGCTCCATTTGACAGCTTCTTTTCATGTAAATTGACCAAACAATTATTGTTTAGACATAAGTACTTGAATTTTGAAAAGAGTATGTAATGTGTTTCTTGTGCATTCCTCACATTGAGGACAACATTTCGAATGCACCTAGGCAGGTAACTATTTTTAATTTTAATGACTATTTTTAAGAGGTTTTATATTAGATTCTCTATGTAAAATCCAATGAAAATAAACTATTTAAAACTGAAACTGAAACTGAATATGTGGCGCCAGGCATACAGTTATTTAATATTGCCTGGCCCACGCGCTGACTAAGTTGTAAACCCATATTTTTTCCAAGTTCATCGCTGTACATTATATACCTATCCTTTGTCCAAGAGAAGGAGGCGTTATTGATAACACTATTAGTACTCAAGTCGACTGACGGCGGCTCCTGGGTCAGTATCAGCTGTTCGGCCGGCTGCTCGGCGGGACACACGGTCGGCACGGAACAGTCCGCTGGAGCTTGTTTACAATCACAGATGTGATTGTCGGTCAAAGATATGAAAGTGTCATAATTATACTTACACGTCTCCAACAAACTATTCATAGCCGACACATGTTCCTTAATTTCGTATTGTGCTGACTCATATTTACGTGTCATCATCATCATCATTTCAGCCTGTTAATGTCCACTGCTGAACATAGGCCTCTCCAATCGCACTCCAGCGTGACCGGTCCGTAGCCACCTGCATCCAACGAGATCCAGCGATCCTCACCAGGTCGTCGGTCCATCTCGTAGGTGGCCGACCCACACTGCGCTTGCCAGTAAGTGGTCTCCATTCAAGGACCTTTTTGCCCCATCGGCCATCCGATCTTCGCGCTATGTGGCCTGCCCATTGCCACTTCAGCTTGCTTATCCTACGGGCTATGTCAGCAACTTTGGTTCTTCTACGGATCTCCTCATTTCTGACTCGATCTCGTAGAGAAATACCAAGCATAGCCCTTTCCATAGCTCTACTTATTTACGTGTAATACTTTGTAATGATGAGTTTAAAATATGCATATCTGACTGGAGTCGCCGTGTGTCACATTCGTACTTTTCTGTAGTTTTTTCCAAACATAATCTACAATCATCGATTTCGTTAATTAATTCGGCACGTTCCTTGCTACAATTTACAAAATATTTTATTTCTATTAGCTAGTTTTTGTGTTTTTTTTATATAATTATTCAATTTAACATATTTCTTTAATTTATTTTTACTACAGCTCATAGTGGTTACTGATTGCGATCTATTAGGACTATCACACGTGAGATCACAAGCTGTTATGTCAATAGTTGGTATGCCAGTTTGGCTCATGACCTCATTATATAAGGCCCTGGTTGTAGCACTGTCTCGCTGTTCCTCCCGCTCGCTGAAAACTTGAAGCTCGTGGTGTGCCTCTGCAAGCTGTTGTTCAAGTGATTTTATGTGTTGCAATGCTACGTGGTGGACATCATGACACTTGTAAAATGAGTCGACTTGGTGTTGTAGTTCATCTCTCTGGGCACTGAGATCCTGGCATTGGATGTCCAACTCACTGAGCTCTTCTTTTAGCGCCGAATTTTTCTTAATTTGCTTTTCTATCTCCTCTTCACACTCATCTCGCTCTCGTAGAAGTATTTCACAAAGCTCTTGGCTCTTCTTGAGCTCCAGCAAGGTCGCTTTCAGCTTCAACTCCACATCGCGTGTGCTCATCTTGCTTCGTGTCAGCATTGCACCCTTTTTCGCCTGAAAAAAAACCGCGAATAGGTGTCAGTGTATGACCGGGTGGAATACTAGCGAACACTAGGGAGTTTATTGCACAATGAAGGTGTTAAGTGTGTGTTTTTGTTGAATGTGGCAGAATGTTGCGTCTTCAACTTTGCTTCCGCTTTTGCCAAGTAAAGAGAGACAAAACGGTACCTGAGTGAGTGTACGGCAAGTGTTTCACTTATATGAAGGTTTGTTTAGTTTGTTACGGGTGTGAAAGGTGAGATTATTGATATAAATACAGAAATAAAACGATACTTCCCCCGTTTACGTCGTTGCTATTTGAACTGATTTTGACAGTTCAATCGGCCGGTACAATCGGTCTTGTTTTTTCCAAAGCTTATATGTTTGCACAGCTGTTTCTTATCTACACATTATTTAATCACTAATTACTACTTAAATTAAGTTTACTCGTGCAGAAAAGCAATTTTGACTAATTTAATTGAAATAAAAACTACAGAGCTGTTTACATCGTCGACCACAATGGGTATCGAAAGGTATCAAACAATGTACAAAAAAGAAGCGAGAGCTATTATGGAAATCTAGACTGCATCCAAACCAACAAAACAAACAAAGCTTTAAAACCTATTCAATAAGACTCAAAAAAATAATAAAATTAACGCAAAAGTCCCAAAACGAATATCAAATAAAAACATCAACTAATAAATCCAAAGCCACATGGAAAATAATAAATAATTATCACAACAATAAAACTAAACCAAAAAACTACATAAAACAAATAAAAATGGAAGATCATCTTATCACTGATCCACATGAAATTGCACAGTCATTTAATAACTTTTACATCGATCAGACATCACAACAATGTCAAGCAAATGCCACAAATAACCATATAAAGATGTCTTTCAACCCCAACTCATTATTCCTAAATCCGACTACTCCATACGAGGTATATCAAATAATAAAAAATCTAAAAGACACAAACAGTACTGGATATGACAATCTATGCACAAAAGTTATTAAATACGTATCGGATTTAATAGCACCGGTTTTGAGCAGTATAATTAACTTATCGATACAACAGGGTGTATTTCCAGAGAAGTTGAAAACTTCGATTAGACCGCTCTTCAAGAAAAAAGACCGTGAAGACATGAGTTTCTATAGACCAGTTGCGCTCATCCCCATAATATCAAAGATCTTCGAAAGAGTAATTTATAATAGTCTCTACCAATATTTTGAGAAAAAATGTCTATTCGCAAAGGAACAGAAGGGTTTTAGAAAGGGTAAGACGATTGACATGGCCATTTATGATTTCTTAATGCAGGTAATGACGTGTTTAGATAAAAAAATACCTATTTCAGCGTTGTACATGGACATGACGAAAGCATTCGACTTCGTCGACCATGAAACACTAATAAACAAACTGGATGTTTACGGTGTACGAGGTAATGTGCTTGAACTTATTAAAAGCTACCTGAGTGACAGAACACAGTTAACACAGATTTCCAGAATATGTCAGAAAACAAAAACAGAAAATCAATACATATTAGGCCCGAGAACGGTTAAATGTGGCGTACCACAAGGTAGCGTATTAGGACCACTACTATTCCTCATCACTACATCAATGATCTCCCTATGTCAGTAAGTTACCCAATGGTATTATTTGCAGATGACAGTACGATGATTGCGGATTGTCGAGATGAAAATACATACGCATCTGAAATTAATAATTCCCTTAACGATATTATCGAATGGCTGAGCCGTAATAATCTGATAATCAATCTTGATAAAACTAACATAATGACATTTAAAAATAATTACAATCAAATAACAAACACTCTTGACATCCACTATAATAATAAAAAAATTGTCAAAATAAATGTATTCAAATTCTTAGGACTTAATATTGACTCACATCTGACATGGAAACCCAAGCCAAGAAACAAAACCAAGTAGAGCATGTTCGCAAAAAACTAAGTCAGTTTTCCTATGCTCTATATATGCTCGCCAAAGTTACTGGGCAATCAGCTTTATTAACCGTGTATCACGCTTTTGTCGCCTTGACTTTAAGGTATGGCATTATTTTCTGGGGCAACTCAACCGACAAAGATAAAGCTTTTAGAGCACAAAAACGGTGTATAAGGGCAATTTGTAAATTGAAACCTACAGACAGTTGCGTTCCTCATTTTAGAATGTTAGGTATATTGACATTGACATCATTATATATTTATGAAACTGCTGTATTTGTAAAAACAAACTGGTGCTTGTTTAAGAAAATGAATAGTAAAAGAGATACTAAATTAAGTGCACCTCCCCGCTCTACTGCTTTATTCAGCAAAAGTATATTTGGTATGGCGCCAAAAGTGTATAATAAGCTGCCTAAATCCATAAGAGACATTGAGCAACTTCATTCATACAAGGCTGGACTTAGATATTTCTTAATCAAAAAATTATACTATAAGTTAGAGGACTTCTTGGAGGACAAGTCAATCTAACGCAATATTATAAATATAATGATAGGTACATAAATAGATAAGTAACATGACCAGAATAATAAATTTATTGTGAATAAAATTAATGCTCATTCACTCTTAGATGGGTGCTTACTTTTCTTTAATTTTAATTTTATGATAATTGTGTTGTATGTACATCATAACATTTGCACGTCTGCATGGCAGAATATAGCGAAACTAAGTGACATTATAAAATACCCGATGTACACCTATATTCATGCAAATAAACATTACTTTACTTTACTTTACTTTACTTTCTTCAAATACTACAATCTGACCAGTGTGGTCTGAACTTAATGCCTTAACTATTTGTTTATCGTGAATACTACATTCACAGAATACGTTATCTAGACAAGTAGCGGAGGTAGCCGTTATTCGTGTAGGCTCCAGAAAGACATTGCACATATTGTAAGACTTAAATACTGCTAGGATCCTAGTGCGAATAGAGCGGTTTGCGGTGTCTAGTAAATCTACGTTAAAGTCGCCGCAAACTATGACGCGTTTGGACTTGTTTCTGGATGCAAGTTGAAGAACTTGTTCCATCACTGATTCAAAGACTTCAAAATCTCCTTCGCCCCGCCTGTACACACTAACAATAGTATATTTTTCCATCTCAACACACGAGACTTCAGCATTCATTTCACTAGAAAGACTAACAATATCCTTTCGTTCTTTATACTTAAAACCATCTTTTACTAAAATTAAGGAACCACCTCTAGTTTAAGTCTTTCTATTGAAACAGCTGATCGCTTTATAATTTGGTATGCTGAACTGCATTGCACACTCTTGCAGCCAGTGTTCTGTCATACAAAGTATATCTATTCTTTCGCTTTCTAAAAACATTTCTAAATCTAGTTGCTTGCCAGAAAAGCCTTGTATATTTTGGTGCATTACCTTTAAGCCGTGCTTTTCTGTTGTCGGTTGCGGCAGTTTAAAGATACAATAGTATCGTTTGTACATATTGCCTTGTCAGTAGTTACATGCTTCTTAGTACGTGTACTAATCGTTGTGGTGACCGTTATACAATTATTTACTTCTGTTATACTGTTTATAACAGATTCTAAAATAAATGAAGCTAAAGACTTAGCTATTACGTCAGTGTCAATTTTAACAATAATAACTTTGATGTCCTCACTGTTTCCGTCATTGATGTATTTACAAATTAATAGATTTGTGTCAAAGAATACAATTTTTGTATTGCGTACAGTCATATTATACATATACATATTTAACCTATGAGTAGCGTGCTGTTGCTTTCCATTCATTGTATTTTTGTAAGGGAAGGCACATAGAACAATCTCGCCCACTTCTAGATTAGAGAGAGCATCAACAAACTTTATCATAGTTTGTTTCCGTACACCTAAACTATTCTCCATATATATATATAATATTACGGTTGAACCCTCCTCATATTTGTAGTTTAAAATGTTTTTGGCCATAACTTTGAAGGGGACATCGGGCATGCAATAGTTAATAACCGTACCTACGCAACAAGCACGAAGAGCTGGTCCCATACCTACACCTCGCCTGTCCGAGAACATAACAGTCCTACGAGGTGTCACGTGTGAGGTCCCGGCCGGCGGCGTCGCTGTGCACGTCGTTGCAGGGCTGTCTGGCTCCTGGCACTGGCGCTGGTGTGCAGCGGCAGGCTGCGGCGTCAGTGGCGGCGGCGCACGTTTGAGCTCGGCGGTGACGTCACTCGGGGCGAGCTGCTGGTCGTAGGTCACCATGTGCGCAGTGAGAGGACAGACCCGAGGCTGATGTGAAGGGTCAGTCTCGGGCTCTGCGGCGGCGTCGGTGTCGTCACTGGGTGCGAGCTGCTGATCGCTCGCAGTATACTTGATGCGAAGGCTCGCCGGTTGTGGTGGCGCGCTGAGGCAGGCCCGCGGCTGAGTTAAAGGATCAACCTCGGACTCCGCTGGCGGCGTATCCCCGGTGTCCAGTGCGACGATGGTAAGCTCTTCGGTGGGCGCGGTGGTCTTTTGCTGAGACTCACATATCTGGCAGTTTTCATGAATGCATTGCTGTGTCTGTTGCGACAAATCGAGTACTCTCCATAGATTAGTATTGCTGTCCAGTATTATTTTGTTAAGTTCCACGATTTGTTTTTTTTCTGTCCATGAATACTTGGTAACTACATCTTGAAGTTCTATCTCCAGTCGCAATATTTTCAATTCTAAATCAGTTACTGTATTCTGATATTCCTCTGTCATTTCCTGTAGCAGTCTTGCTGAATCTTCAAATTTCTTATTTTCCGGTGTAGGGCAAATGTTAAGCTTCTGGATCCGTTTCTGTGTCTTAATGATAGCTTTATTTATTTTCCTCGATTTTTTTATGTATTTTCTTGTTTTTAGTAGTGGTGTCGATTTCTGATCAGAGGTTAAGTCGATGATGATCGGGTTTGGCTGTTGGACTGCAGAGTTCTGATTTTGTCCGACCAATTCATGATACAGAGAGAAGGTTTTTTCTGTGTCTTCCTCTGTCTTTTGGTCTTTTAGCTGCTGGATGATTTGGTTAGCTTCAAGTAATTGCTGTTCAAGCGCCGATATGCTCTGAAGGCTAGACTCATGAGTACGGTAGCACTGATCGAGGGAGTCTAACAGATTTCTGAACTTGTCTCTTTCTGCGCTGACATCGATCAAATCATTGTGCAGCTAGGCCAATTGACTTTTAAGAGTTTGGTTTGAGTTCAGGATTTTCTCAATCTCCAGCTCGCTATCAGCTCTCTCTTGCTCATATTTAGCATTGAGTTCTCTGGATGCTAATAGATCTTGAAGAGCGTTGTGCAGCTGCAGCGTGATTTCAGCTCTCCGTGTGGTTATTTTCGACTCCATGCTGGAACGTAGAAATGGTATGCAACAGTTTTTTTATATCAAATTGTATTTTTTTGTTTTTTTAAGAAAATTTGTAAGCTGAGAGTATGGTTACCCTGCTGCCTATTGGCTTGTATTGGTTAATTTAATGACAAGTGTAAAATAATATAAATAAGTTGATGGAATGTGATGGGAATTGCAACAATACTACTATTAACAATAACACTATATTAGTAACAATACTACTATTTAGTAGGTAATCTAATATTTGAAAGGACTTATTGTCTGAGGTATTTCTATAGAAAAGAAGTAAATGTTCCTAAATTTATATGACAGATCTTTTAAATAAATTAAGACACAAATGTATAGGTGCAATGCAATGCCTTCTCTGTATAAACTCCAGTATAAACACAAGCAAGACACTGAGTTCCCAGCTTACTATGTAAGTACTGGCCTAATGTATACTTACAATTTACCTAAATTTATACTACAGAACATTTACATAAACAATAGCAGTCTTACCTACAAAAAATATCTAATTTATGTTTGTGCATCTGTTTGAGCAAAATCCTCTTTAAACCTTAATGAGCGTTTTATGTTTTTGTGATTTATAAAAGTACAGCAAGTCAGTTTCAAACTAAAACTGTCTGTGCATGTCCACTGAAGGATGAGAATCCATAACCGTAAACTTAATTAAAAAAGAAAATAAATGGTATAGTGATGTGTCAAAATTTACTATGCTCAAACAAAAAAATAATATAAAACAACCAACATAAATTCTCAGATAAACGCAACTCTTTGCTTGGATTCACAACTGACTGATGTTTGTTTTTTTTACCTTTGGTGTACAACAAAGAGAATATAATGTGATATTGCCTAAGGTTTTTATTGAAGCTAACATACAGATTTTATTTTATAAATCACAATTTTATGATAATGGGTTGTAAGACTGTTTCAGCTTCATATTATGAGTGTTTTAGAGGAATTGAATCTGTATAAATGACACTGTAAACCTATACTGAAGTACAATTTGTTATTTATTAGAAGAAAATAGATTCTGGACTTGTTTTTCTATTTGAGCAGCTACCATCCAGTTATGTTCCGGAGACCTATCTAATCACACCAACAATTCCTGGGTGGGAAAAAGGGGAGAGGACCTTGGCCTTTGAGTGGGATGTTATGGGCTCGTTCTACTGATAATAATTATGCTAAATTGTATGAAATTGTCAACTAGTCAGAAAACTGTTTCTAATGTGGTATTCAAATTATTTTTTCAACTAGAATGCGAGTCTCAGTTCAATTATTGCTAGAAACCAGGGTTGTAACGGAGGCGTCTTATCGGAGTCGGAGTCGGAGGCGGAGGTGAAGAGCTTCACCTCCGCGGAGTCGGAGGTTAACGGAGGCGGAGGCGGAGGTAGAAAAATATGTTTGTTTGATTTATGGAAAAGTATTTATTCAAAAGCTGTAAGGTAGGTACATACACAGTACACTTAAGCAATACGTTTTAACGGTATTGATAGTTAAGAAGAGGCAAATTGTACTTAATAAACAATAGTTTTGCAGCTTTGTCACCTTCCAATCTATTTCTCAGGGGTTCATAAATTAATCCCGCTCCACTAAATAATTGTTCACTCGGTACTGACCCTGAAGGCGCCGACAGGTAAGCGCGAACGATGGGTGCAAAAGTTTCATATTTCTTATTATATCTCCACCACAATAATGGGTCTTCGTTCAGCTGTAGTCGGTTTTCTTTATTATATTCATTAATAAGTGTTTTCCAAATCATGAGGTTGCTATTAGTTAACAAGTTATCATTTGCCATTTCCGCTTCATCGTCACTGCTGTTTTTTAACATGTCAGCCAGATTGGAATACACACTATGTGTTGGTGTTAACATCTGGAAGCTTGTGCCGGGTTCATCATTCACTAAATCTAATTCCACTCTAGCTCTTTTGGCAACAGAAGCATTGTCACCATCAGTTCCACTTGCAGCTCTTGCAGCACTTGCAAGTCTTGCAACATTCAAGTTATGTAGGGTTAGCAAGCGTATTATATTAGTTCGGACTGAACCTGTTCTTTAATTATTTCATTAAAAAACTTCAGTTTGTACCTGGGATCCAAATATGTAGCAAGCGAATACAGTGTATTGCTTGGAAGGTCACAGAATCTGGAATTGATGTCTTCAATCACTTTTTGAATGATGCCTTTGAAATCCTGTCTTGTGTCAGGTTTGTCCTTTTCAACTTGCAATGTATGTTTCAGTACATGTATCAGTGGGATCACTGATGATATGCAAGTTTTTGTATCGCTGAAATTCCTCGTTATTTCTTCGAATGGTGTCAGCATTGCCACTATTTTATTGAGATACAACCACTCTTCTGGGGAGATTTGTGGAATATTGTGTTTGCTGGCATACAAACAAATTGAATCTTTAATCTTCATCAGACGTTCGATCATGTAAAATGTGCTGTTCCATCTGAAATAATAAAAAAGGAATATTTTAGGGAAAATTTTTGAAAGACTGATTAACATAAATTTTGTAAAAAATATATCAAACAGAGGTAACACTAATGTAATCATGAGAAATTTATAAAGTAAAATTGTATATTCAATTCAATTCAAATTTATTTCAGATTATAATGTACACTTGTATATACAATAAATCCATATGTTGTCATTAAAATTAAAATTAAAATTATAGTCACAGTAGATTAAATAAATAAATATTAAGATTATTATTATTATTTTTTATAAAAATAATTATGCACACACACACACACACACACACACCCTTACACACCTTCACAGAGTCACACACACAGAACATTGTTGTCATACTCATCATAGAAATTATTATTATTATTATTATTCCAATACCCATCTTATTTTATTTTAGTTTTATTACCGCAAAGGTGCACCCCCACCCAATACTTTAACATGGGGTTGTCCATCTTTCCAGCTAGTGCACTGAGGATAGTGTTGGAGCTGCCGAAAAAGCGGTTTCTCAGGGAAGCAATCCTCTTTCGAATGATTGCGAAGAAATCGTCAGTCCTGGCTTCGGCAAACATAGCTGAGGCGCTGCAGTACCGCGGCAGCCCCAACAGTATCCTCAGCGCATTATTGTATTGGACTCGCAGGGCGCTGTAGGCCTTCTGCGTATAGCCGACCCACAGGCTACTGGTGTAGAAGGTCTGGCAGAAAGCTCTGAAAAGAGTCAGTTTGACAGGCCCTGTACACCTAGCAAACCTGCGTGCCAACATATTGCATCTGACCGCCATCGCCCTGCGCTCCCTTTCAATATCCAGGTCATCTGTAAGTCCATCCGTGACCACGTGACCCAGGTACTTGAACTGTGTTACTCTCTTAAGAGGTGATCCACACAGTGATACGACAGGAATATTTTCAACTGTGTTACTACCAGATCGGAACACCATCATTTCACTTTTCTTCACATTGTACCTGAGTCCGTGGGCCGCAGCATATGACTCACAGATTCCCAAGAGTTTTCTCAGTGCGTTGACTGAGGGACTCAGCAGCACCATATCATCCGCATATGAGATGTTATTGACCATGGTGCCGTCAATGGAGCATCCTATTCTAGTGCTGCTCAGTTCCTCAATCAACTCATTTACATAGAGATTAAATAAAGTGGGAGACGTCAGTCCACCTTGTCTTACACCACAGTCAAGTGTGTAAGTATCACTAAGTGAGCCCACCCACCTCACAGCATTTGTTTGATTTTGGTACCAGTACCTAAAAACAGAAACTAGCTCATCAGGTAGACCCGTAAGACTCAACTTTTTCCATAGCACATCGTATGAGACAAGATCAAAGGCCTTCGACAGGTCAAGAAAACAAGCATAGACGGGCGTCTTCCTGTCCGTATAGTACTGGACAGTTTGCTTAAGACACAAAATTGCACTCTCCGTGGACAGTCCAGGTCTGAAACCGAACTGCGCATCGTGCAAATTAAGATGTTGTTTCAACTGACTGTCAAGCAAACTATCCAGCACCTTAGCCAATGCAGTTGCCAAGGATATTGGTCTATAGTTGTCTTTATCAGACGCATCTCCTGTTCTATTCTTCACAATAGGCACTACTATGGTTCTCATTAAATTCTCTGGAAGGTAAGAGTGACCAATACAGAAATTAAATAACATTTTAAGTACTCTAGGCAAATGAGGGCCTGCACATTTCAAATGTTCAACACTCAGACCATCGTGTCCCGGTGACTTACCACGCTTCATATGTCTGATGGCTACATTGACTTGTTTATATGTAAATCGCAGTGGTTTGTCATGCGACACGCAGGCCTGAGAGTCGGACCCAAAACATGTTTCAGACCTAATAACTGGTTCAACGTGAAAGTTATTTTTAAACAGATTTGCTATATCATGATGGTCCGTAAGACCGTTGACATTCACAGGGGGGGTGGGCTTAGGGTTAAGTTTATTGGTCTGTTTCCAGAATTTTGAAAAATCTTTATTATCATGACTAGTGGCTAGAATGTCCATTTTTATTTGCTCGGAATTTTTTTGACACCATTTAAGTTTATTTTTGAATATTTTTCTAGATATTTTCATCTTCTCATAGATAGGGCCAGAATCTGGCTTGTTTTGTAACCTCCAATTTTGAAAATTAAGCCTTGCCTCTCCGTGAGCTTCCTTAACATATTTATTCCATCCTGTTATATATGATTTCTTTCTTAGTCTATTATTACTGTTTATACTGTGACTAGATGCAGCAGCCTCACTTAATATCTCTATAGTTCTGTTATACATATGTCGAATTATATCTCTATGTTCTGGATTATGACAAATTTGTTCACTACACTCCCTGAGTTCAGTCGGAAAATCGATTTCTTTTAGGTGTAACATACAAATATTTCTATATTTACATATTTGCTCGGTATCTCTCTCCCCCCAAAGAACATTGTTTTGTTTCATATATAATAATTTATTGCTACGTGGTAACACTTTAAAATCACATGTTATTTCTATTGGAATGTGGTCCGACCACGATACATCATAACATATTTTAACATTTGTAATGGATTTATATGCAGAACCAGTTACCAGACAATGGTCTAACCATCTTTTACAACCATGTGCATCACTTATATATGTGTATGCATCCGAGTCTATTCCTAAAACTTCAAAGTCCGCGCATAACCACTTTTGATCCGCACAGAATTGCAATAAGTCATCACAAAATAACTCACCAGGATGAGCATTAAAGTCCCCTAACATGTACACAGTTGCCACGTCTAAGCTCTCAATGATAGCATTCATTTCAGATAAGCACTCTGTAAATTCTGGTAACGTTGTCACTGAGTTTGTAGGCATATACACTGAAAATATCAGAAAAGACCGGTTATTTACCGTACATTGTATGGCAGCGAGACGCACACTTTTACACTTTATCACATTGACCATCTCAAAAGCACTTTTTCTCCATAAGATCGCGACTCCTCCATATGGTCTCCCCCGCAGGATACCCGCCGTCACATCCACTGCAGATACGCCTGTTGCCGCGAACTCAGGATGTATGGAACTCAGATATGGGATGTCAAAGGGCATTAGCCATGTTTCCTGTAGGGCCACGATGTCAGATGTTAAACACAACATTCTAACATGATCAACGCTACTCTTTACTGACTGGCAGTTATAGCTTGTCATTTTGCAATTAAAGCTAATAGGCTTGCATGTATCCGTTTGTTTACTATCCATTATTAAAGACATGTTTAATTTTCTGCACGATTATTCCCAATAGTTGCGGTGTCTACCAGGACTGCCTTAGAAGCACTTTTCACCCGCGGTGTAAATGTATAGTACCTTCTGAAGAATACATCTTCTGGCCAAAGTGCGTCATCAATAAATAATGACAGCTTACATTTAGGTATATACAATTTGAAAGAATTGTACTTCTTTTCAAACCTCGTCTTTACCTTTTCAGGATGCACTACAATCTGCATCTGAGCGCCAACATACTCTGCAATGTCATTTTCGGATGTCTCCTTATTCACATTATAAATAAAGATAGGAATTTGGATATCCGCTGCCCGAAATTTGCAGTCAGGCTTGACCTTTGCCTTACCTTTCTGACCTGTGAACTTTTTCAGGGCCTTTTTTCGTTTACTTTGCACAAGAGTCCACTCCTCATTTGGTTGCAGTTGCGCGCCTTCGCATTCTATCGCCTTATTAGCTTGAGTGCGCTGTGGCGATGACACATCAACACGCTTACTCGTATCACGTCGCTGTAGTGAGGCCTCAAAGCGCTGATTGGTGGCTTCACATGTCGAAACCGCGCTTTCTCGTCGGGCCTCCACGCGCCGGCGCCGCCGTTCCGATCGCTTAGCGACAGTAGCATAGTCTGGGGCGCCGAGGTCATTCACCTCGCGGATCGAGTTCAGTGACTCATCGCTGTTATGCATGTCATCTGTTTTATCAAATAATGGTGGTAGCCCAACAGGTCCACTGTCACAGTTTAGGCCCACACTGTCATTTATGTAGCCACCCCTTCTGGTGTTGATATTCATTTGGTCCTGTTCGTTAATTATAGACGCCGTCCTCATATAGACCATATCGTCCCTCAACGCTGCTAGGTCACCCGTGGTAGCGTAGCTTTCCTTGATGCTTTGTATGTCTTTTTGTGTCTCTTATGTATATAAACTAAAACATACCTGGTCACACAATCCTGCATAACACGAAGTGCTGGTTGGTTAAGTTGCTCTGTTTGGATTTTGGTCAGCTCATCTTGTGCTATTTGTGAGTGATTAAAATGTCCTGATATCTTCTTGCATTTTGTTATTAACTCCTTTACTTCAGAGGATTTTTCAAGCGCAGATCGAACACACAGCTGTAGTTGATGGACTGTACAACTCATATCAGGTATATTTGCCAAATGCATTGCTCTGACCATATTTGATCCACCATCTCTAACAAAGCAATGCAATTGCTCATCCTGGATGTTCCAATCTCGTAGCATTATTTTGAAACTATCACAAATGATATCACCTGTATGTCGGCCATGTAGAGAGCAACATTTCAAAACAATTTGCATCCGGCTAAAATCTTCAGTAATCCCATGTGCCGTCAGGCTCAACAATGACACATTAGCACTTGGTTCAGTCCAAATATCCGTGGTGAATGACAGTTTGACAAACTGTTTCAGCATTGCTTCAATTTTGGTAGCTATCTTAGTATATATTTCATCACATGTATGGTCAGTAAAAAACTGACGCCCCCTTAAATGGTAGTGAAGTGAGGCAATGCCGCTTGCATAACACGCTGAAAACCAATGCCTTCGACAAAATGGAACGGGAGATTTTGTAGTGCTATCATTTCTCCAATCAAATCATCCATTTTCTGTGCTTTAGGATGTGATTTATCCCACATTTGGTGTTTTTTTGAGGCTTCTTCTAAGGATAATTGCCTTTTTGCTTGCTGTAAAGGCGTAGCTGACGTTACCTGATTCAATTTCACCTTTTCCCGTTGTTCTTCGATCTTAGAAAGTTCTTCATATTTATCTTTGTGCAAAGATTTCAAATGTCCTTTTAACGATGTTGTAGTCCCACCTTTTCTTGAATATTTTTTACCACAGATTTTACACTTTGCAAAATTATCGTCTATCTCTAGAAAATACTGCCATATTGCACTTGTTTTCGGCTTCATATTGTAATTTCAATAACAATAACTATTATTTAGGCACTAATATCACTCAAAACAATCGAGGTTCAGTCACATCACACACAACTATTCACAACTGCGAGCGAGTGAAAAAGTCAACAGGTTGATTCTTGTCCTCTCATACCAAAATTACCTACCCACCGCCCGCGCGTTCCAATCGCGTAAAGAATCTTCAGTTCATTCAGTTGCGTTCTAATATCAATACTTAGCCGAGCGGCCGTGAGGCCTAGCGTCGCTCCTGTCGCATTGCGTGTAGGTACATTTTCGTATTTTCGAACGTAAATAAACTCCGTTAAACCTCCGATCTGAAATGACGGAGGCGGAGTCGGAGTCGGAGGTACGATTTCTATCGGAAGTTCCGAACTTTCGGAGTCGGAGTCGGAGCTCCGTTACAACCCTGCTAGAAACTGTACTACTGGTAGGTAATTATATGGTAGTGTTAGTCTATCAGTTAGATAAAACAAAGAACTCAGCTGGATATGTAGTATTCCGTTCCAGCATTCAAATTCATCGGCAGTTGACAGTTAGAGTGGCTTCAGTGGCAGGAGCAATCTTCTGGTTGTAGTGTGCAGCTCAAAACATTGTTCACAGTTTTAACTATTCTAACAAGTAATTACACTTATATTTAGTAAGTATTATAACACTAATTAGTTTTTTTTTTTTTTTTTATCATTGGTGGAGCATCAGGACGGCATAACAATATTGCACTTATCGTGGAAATCAGCTCCATGAAACGTTCCAACATATAAAACGTTGAGTTCCAACATGTACGAACGTCAAGGATAACTTTCTTTGTCTGGCCTTCCTTCAAACCAACATCCCTTTGTTTTTTACGCAATTCATCGCTGACATTGACGCTGCGTTTTTACTATTTCGCGTACTTTACCTATGATCATGGAAGCTGTTTCAGATCTAAGCAATGGATTATCATGGCCAAATTTACTGTGTGAGCGAAGCATGGTATAATTTTCTTTTCGCCAATCATCTCTCTATTAACTTTCATGATCGCGCTGTCGTTGTCGGTTACTATAGCCGTTACTTTATCTATAGTAATACACCATTCGCTAAAGATCTCTTCCAGCCTTCTTTGAACATACTCTGCCGTATGTCTTTCGAATAATTCAAAAACTCCTAAAGTTCCACTAGTAAGATTCATTTTTTCTAAAAAGTGAATCGTGACTCCGACAAAAAACTTATTCTGCATAGTTTCGGTCCAAATATCATAGGTAAGACAATAATATTCTGCCGCTTTTATGTAATTCTTGAAAACATCTGACATCACTTCATATTTATCATCAGTACGTTTTTTGAACGTTTCTCTGCAAGGAACTTTGTATAAAGGCACAACTTCTTTCATCAGATGAGTAAATCCCTTCCCTTCCACAAGTGCAAACGGTTTATGATCCATAATAATGAAATTCATAATTGCTTCAGTATTTTTTTTGTTTCTTGTACCTTCAGTACTTGTGATACTCTTAATTTTAAACAATTCACCGACATTTTGCTGCTGTTTACATTTTTGTTTATCTTCAGTATTCATGGTAGATATCGTAACTTTAGAATTGTAACCAGAAGTACTGGCCCCTTTATTAATGGAATCAACATCCGATACCTTTGCCACAGAGTACATTATTATAACTGAGATAGAGAAGTCAGTTAGCCTTTGACAGCAAGCGCCGTCTGGCGTGCAACGACGGAACTAAGCCCTACAAAAACATACCTATAGCTTCACTACTATATGTAGGCGCTCTCTCTATTTTGTATGTAAATAATAATTTAATTTTTTAGGGAAAAAATAAAAGAATGGGGTGCTTTGCTTACTTAGAATATTTATTTTTTCTTTCATAGTAAGCACTGGCCTGTTGTTTCATGAAGTCGCAATCACAACCCGTTTTATCCATCCTGGTGCCGTTCAATATTTTATTTATATCCCGACACCAGTTACATATAAAAAATCTTACAATTAAATCTGTAAAATAATCAATAATTTTTAATTTATGATTTTTGCATTTTATATGATTAAAATCAACGTATATTCCAATTATAGTTTTACAGTAATTTTTTAAATCAATCTTATGGCTACTCTTATCTAAAATATTAACCACAATGTCTTGAATTATTGAAAACATTTGTATAATTTCTTCCGATGGGTAGGTTAAGCATTTCTTATAATTGAAATATTCGCGTCTAATCAAATATTCGTTGGGATTCTTATCGCTATATAGATTCTCTTTACATGTTTTACATCCTTTGAAGACATTTTGTTTTGTTTTTCTCAATACGTAACCGGTTACGTAGCTTATTTGAGCAATTATTTTTGGATCATTCTTCTTAACATTAAAATCGGTTATTTCAATATTTAAATCATCGCATTCTACTTCTGTTAGTTGTTGGCCGATCTCCTGCTGGTCCACTTGATTAAAAAGTTCAGTCATGGCGTCCATTCGACAATTATCTTCTTCACAGTTTGATCCTGGCGAATGGACGCCATTGATGCTTGTGACCAGCAGGGATGTGAATGCCGATTCAAAACCTGAAGGGGTTGGTGAGACATTTCGATACCCATGGCTTCTTATGCAGCCGAAGAAATTTTCTAGTGGGTCCTGGTTGAAATGCCTCATCCATAGAGATCTAAAATTGAATTCCCTGAAAATTTTTTCGCATAAATACTCAACATTTTCAATGCTACGTAACCAGTTACCTAATGAGGGCACGCTACCTACTTTTCCTTGTTTAGTTATAAACTTCATCGATTTAAAAATTTTCTTGGCTCTTGTCCATATTTTTCTATGACTAGAACTCGGTGTCACTGGACCCAACAAATCTTTAGCCCCTCGCTTTTTACTATTATTGTAGCTACCGTTCATTGAGTCAAACAACTCGTCAAAAAATAACAGTACATCTGCGGTGTTTCTGCATTCTCCCGGAAGTATGCCCTTATCTGGAACAAACAGCATAATTATAATTTTAACGTGTATGGAAAATTACCAAAACCTGAAGTAACTATTAGTAAAACACACGATGACGTAAGATTTTATGGGGGATAGTAGATTTCAGTCAAGATTTACCTGCCAAATAGCCCATGTTGGTCGCAACAGTTCGACTAAATATTTGTGTCGCAAATTTCACTTTCATTTTCCTTATTTTCTTTGGGTTTACATGCGCTTCTGTTAAATTCTTTACGAGTCTAATTCCTTTGTATGCTGGGTTCTCTTCGTACATTTGCTGTATGTGGTCCCAGCTTGCAGTCTTCTCGACTCCGTCCATGGTAAATTTTAAATTCTTTGTTAGTAGATTATTTCTAATCCCTTTTATTAAATGTGGGGTATCAAAAATGGGAACAATTTCTTTTCCGTTTACATAGAATGTCTGGTGTCTGTGTTCTTTATTTTCTTTTATTTTCTGCTCTATTGTTTCTTTGATAAGATCATTCACTCACATTTGTAGCTCCTTGATCACATACAGTGGCTACAACTACCAGCCCACATCTTTGTAGTGTTGATATTACATCTTTTATCAATTTCATCAAATCATATTTAGGGGTGGTCCCACTACAAAAGGTGTAACATATAGGTTGTTTGTAGTTCTTGATCACTCCTCGGATCATAAAAACTAACGCATGATCGGCTATTTTCCTCTTCGCTCCATATCCATGATTGACAAATCCACTTGTCGCGTCTTTTCGTCGGTTGTAGTCAAAATGCGGACTCAAGGATATTTCATCAAATAAGACCATGCATAGTTTTTCATGTTCTGTCATGTTCTTTGCTCGCTTTGTGAGTAGGGAGAAAATTCTTGCAATGAGTCTGCTCAGTGTCAGAGGAGAAGGCAAAATAAAAATTTTGCTGAGCCATCTGTAAGCCCTTGGGCCCTGTTTGTATAGACTTAATGCCATGATTTTTTTTTTGTTTTGTAAATCTTCGGCCCATTTTAGGCTTACCTAGAATAAAACAAGGACATAAATTAATAGCTAGTAATGCAACATGTGCAGAAACTAAATTAATTTCTATGAGTGGAATTTTATTCACAAGCGAGCTACGCGAGCGAACCCTTCTTTTGATACTCCCCTCGAGGGTCTAACATAAAGTTCTTTTAGCCCGTATACGTTAAAGCTAACACAAGCCGCTATTTCGGTTCTTCCAAACAAAATATTGTACACTCGCCTCGCAGCATCAAGGTAAATCTAATGCTGATAATTTATGAAAATCGGTTGAGTCGTTGACTAATTACGATTAATTACTAATTAATTACACACCACATAACCCTCCTCTTTTTGCTTCGCAGCAGTCGGGTAAAAAGAAAAAAACTATAAAGAAAATAAGAGATAATAAATAAAACAGACATACCAATTTCTCTGAATTGCATCAAAGTAAACAATGCAGCAAGGGTGGTGAATTTTCTTATTGCTCTCTGAAACATTACGTTTTCAGAAAGTTTTAATGCTTTCTTAAGCCTTTTGGCATAACTTTCCGTTTTTCGTTCCAGTTTTCTGAGTTGAGAAACTTTTATTTTCTCACAATTATCCCCTTTTCTCAATGAAATTTTTGGTGTCGTCTGTGCCAAATTATCTGAAAAATATGAAGAGTAAGAAATTTTATATAAAATTTTAGTGATAATGATAAGTTTTCATTTAGTTCTTTTGCTAATTGAAATCTGATATTCCGTCTTATTATTGCATATTGGGATGACTTTTGCTATATCACAATATATAGATTCATCATCAGTCATTTGATTGATTAACATTATTCATTAAAATAGAAGCCTATATATTACCTGTTGATGTAGGCTGCACAACTTCCATATCAGCTTTCAAGGGAGGAGTTATATCTGTGGTTCCTGTTGCCAATTGATCTGAAAAATAAACAGTGAAAATTACTTTTAGTCAAGAAGATATCATCACATGATAGATGACCTGAACAAGATCTTTTCACAATTACTCTGATGAATCCCAGAGTTTCTGCTCCCAGTTCTACTCTTGTACATACTACATACTTATATAGGAATGGATGTTAAAAATCCAACATACCTATACAGGGTGACATTTAATTAGATGACCATATTTTGGGGAATGAATGATAGTACCCATAATTATGAACAACTATCCCAAGGAACGCATGGTCGCAAAACCAAAAAAAAAATGGGTCTCCCATAGTATCTTGAAATCAGCTGATCGGGGCGATGTATTGGGTTTTTTTTCATTTGCTACTACATACATGTTTCTTGGGGAAAGTTGTTCATATGATGATGTTCAATAATGGGTACTAACATTCCCCAAAATATGGTCAGCTAATTAAATGTCACCCTGTATAAGACTTTGAAATAAATATAAATATACCTTTAGATGAAGAGGGCTTGGCATGACTTGTTGAGGGATGATTCGTTATGTCGGTTAATATGCTTTTCTTGGCGCCGCCAATCAATACAGCTGTAATTTATTGGGTGACATTAGAATTTAGAATTAATTAACCGAGCGGTGAAGCGTCTCCATTTCAGGATTGGCCAAAAATGCTTTCGTATGTCCAAAAGCTAACAAACAAACTAACAATGAAGAACAAAAGATGTAGCAGCGAGAGGGATTGAAAATAGATTTCTTACCTGAGATATGCAGTGTTGGAATGGCATTCGGAAGAAGGGTCTTTGATGTAGCATGATATTTTTCTTCGAAATGCTTGCGACAGACTCTTCGCCGTTCAAATACAAGTTTCTCTCCAAGTACCAACACATTTCCCCCTATGTTAAAGGTCCATTTCAGGAATCTATCATGATCCTTAACTGGATTGGGGAATTTATGGAGCGGTATATGGTCTTGATCTGTAATAAGATAACTTCTTTTCAGTATAGCTTGAGTAACGCAAGTAAATTTACTTGACTCGCCCAACGCTATTGAGCACAGATGGTGCAAGGTCCTTATCATAGTGTAGTCTACCTTTTAAGCTGGGCCAGCCTGCATACTAAATTAGTATGCCGGCAGATACCTACGAATTTTACTTACTATCTATTTTATAGGCAACTAGTATCTTATAGTATGTCTCGAAACTAATCGCTCGCTGTCTTGCATTAAAATAAAAGTATTTACTACACTTGTGGTCACACGACCAGGCCAGGTTTTCCAAAAAAATATTACTTACTGGTCGTATTGCAGTTAGGTACACAGCATCGTTTCTCACTACTCATTCTTGACGCTTGATTCTAAAAACTTTCCGAAAAAAACAAGCGGATCAGGCACCGATGGGGTAAAGTCAAAATTCCGAGCAAGGGGTCAGCGTTTGAATGTAGGTGTCGTCGATATCCAAAAAACAGGCGCAGTGGTCAGTATGTTGCAGATAATTCCAGGTCCAGGGGCAGTGCTGAGGTTGTTGATGAGAAAATAAAATCACAGAGAGAGAAGCACATTCAAAGGCAACGAAAACAATGAATAACGCCTTAGGCCGATTCTGACAGTCACGTTTCGTTTCAGTTAGCGTTTAGTTCAGCCTAATGTATTTATATGTCAATAACAATTCAGACTGCAGGCAAACAAGTCTCTTTTACTTTTTTTTAGCTATATTCAGATAAAATATTTTGATAAACTGTATGTCTAAAATGTTTTTATCTTTGCTCTTTTTATTATGACTTTCAAATATGCGTGGAACCCTACGTGAAACGGATTGTAATAAGCCACACTAACGACTTCTGACAAGAACGACGGTACTAATTCGAGATCACAATTTTATACGACTGATGTTTTTCTATTGAGTGAAAGGACCGTGACCTTTGCAGTACTTTCAGTAATATCCTCTTGATGGGTTTCCACTGTGGTTGTTTTTTTTTTTCCGTCTTTATCCCTAAGGAAAGGCAATAGCAATCAAAGCCGTACAGCCATGTCTTCAGTGTTTACATCTTCTTATTCCGTTTGCGAGGTTTCGAAAGGCCGAAGCCAGGTCTTCCGTATTTCTTGTTTTTAAGGCCAAAGCCGAGTCTTCCGTAGTTTTGTTTTTTAAGGCCGAAGCCAGGTCTTCCGTATCCACTGTGGTTGAGGACATCACATTCGGTTTAGTTTTTTTGGGTTGGGTCTTATATAAGACACATTGAAATTTGAAGATTGGAGTACTTAGGTGGTTAGGGGGGGTCCTTAGCTATCCTCTGATACCATTTTCTGATTTAGGAAACATCATTTTAGCATTTTAATTATAAAATATGTTTACGCGATTTTTACAACTTGGCCAATCTCGGAACGACAAATGTCAAACTCAAAAGCTCCAACGTTGGATATTGGTACATGATTTTAGTATAAATTACAAGATTTTGTTGTAATGGTAGAAATTTGCGTCAGCAATTTTGTATTTTCTGACATAATGACTTGCTCATTTCATTCCGATTCCATCCATGTTTCGTGAATGTTCTGTTGCGCTCTCGTTTTATCCGTGATTCTCTGGATGACTTTGGCTTTGTTTACTTACTAACTACTTTATGGAGTTTATCAGAACCAAATTGGTTGCTTTAGGTCACTTCGTGTTTAAAAACTAAAGATAGGTTTGTTAGGTTCACACGTTACAGCAGACCCGGGAGCCGGAGCGAAGCGGAGCGGAGCGAGGCGACCCCCTACTTGCTCATTTAATTCCGATTCCTTCCGTATTTCGTGAATGTTCTGTTGCGCTCTCGTTTTATCCGTGATTCTCTGGACGACTTTGGCTTTGTTTACTTACTAACTACTTTATGGAGTTTATCAGAACCAAATTGGTTGCTTTAGGTCACTTCCTGTTTAAAAACTAAAGATAGGTTTGTTAGGTTCACACGTTACAGCAGACCCGGGAGCCGGAGCGAAGCGGAGCGGAGCGAGGCGACCCCCTACTCTTGGCAACCCCTCCTCCAACCCCTCTCCTCCTCCAACTCCCCCGAAATCCAAAAAATGTAGGCATTTTCTTCAATCTTTGGACCTCCATAACATAAAAACTAGTGGTTTCCTAAAAGGGGGGGTAGGTGGGGGGACCTCCCCTCCCCCACCCCTCCCCCCCTCCACGCCCCCCTCCCCCAAATTCAATGTGTCTTATACAAGTACTTACCCGTTTTTTTGCTTACAGGTTCTGCTACCTCTGCTTCTATTACGTCCGAGTGTTTTTTTTCTATGTGGCACCGGAGATTGCTAGTTACCTGAAGATTACCTGAAGTTTTCAGACATTTGTTGCAAAATTTGCACGTTGCCTCTTTATCGTCATTATCGTTTCTTTTGAAGTAATTCCAGATAGCACTCTTCTTTTTAGTTTTCGGCATTTTACCTAAAAAAAAACTAATTGTTTTTTTTATGCTACAACTATAAATTGAATACACTCAAAAATACAGTATGTCTATCGCACTTTTGATTATAATTTATACTGTAATATCGCCGATAGTTATACGATAGTTATCGATTGTCCATTTCCCATCATTGTCTCGTTCGTCATCGATTGTCTATTTTTGCAAATTGCGAAACGAAATCACGATTGCTAAATACTTTATACTTGTTGTATATTTACGAGAAAACAACTAATTAAATGGAAATAACTACACTACACCTAACTTTTGAGTTGCATATTTCAAATAGTTGTGCAAAATTCAACAATCACAAGAACATAACCTAACATCATTTCCTTCAAAGTTCAATAAATAGCATTCTCAAACAGCGACTGTAAAACAAAATACTTACGTAAAATCAGATGACGTGTTTCTTTATGTTTTAGAAAGCTAATTTACAATTTCTTTTCACAAACCGAGACGAGACGATGAATGAAAGAAAGTACTGCGCTTGCTTCGCAAACACACACCACAGCCGCAGAACAGACCAGGGTTAGATAGAACCAGAGTAAAGGCCCGTTTTCTATTCGCCTTACTTCGCTGATTAGTGAATAGTGATTAGTACTGAATATAAGAATAGTGATTATACCTAGTCCAACATAGGATGATCTCTGACAGCTGTCAGTGTCAAAACACGCCTATGAAGTATCGTATTTTTCGACGGTAAAATGTATAGAGACAATTTAAATACTTTATTGGCAAATAGTGACGTGCTACACTTATCGTAAGACAAGTTATCGATCTTGACTCGAAACATATAATAGAATATTGATGATATTTTGTAAATAAAATAGATTGCAAACAACAAGGTAAATGAAATAGAAATACTATTAAAACAACGATAAAAAATAGTTTTATTTTTGTTAAAAGCAAACTGAATTTTTAACGAGTGGCGCTTCATGGGCGCTCCACACTCGCGCGTGAAACAATAATGAAATCCCATTCATTCATTCATTCATGCATGTTTCGCGGGCTTTGCGCGTGAGTGTGTAGAGTGGGCTTCACCGCGCCATGCCGCCATCTTGTTTGATTGCATTGCATCTGCCATTCTGCCATCTTGTTCAGTACGAGTGCCAACGCCTTGTATACGCCACGTGTTTTCATTCAGTCTCCATTCGGTTATCGTTATTGTTATTAATTTGTTGAGTTTTGCTGTTATTTGTTTGTTAAGTTTGTTCTGTTTTTGGATACAGTATGCCAAAAAGAACAAAGAAAACTGTTTTAAATAGTGAAAGCCGGGAGTTTGTGATTCGCTTGCGCGAATACTTTGAACGCGAGAGTCAAAATGGCGGACCGTTGTTGCCATTAACACAAGCGTGCAACAGAGTTGCTGATGCTCTGGGAATCGGGATTGCTACAGTGATTCGTGTCAGCAGAGAAAAGTATGGTGAGCAATCATCTGCGACAACGACGACAGAGGAAAACGAAGAGCAAAAACTGTCGACGCCAAATAAAAAAAGGAAGAGGACGTGTCCAATATCAAAAATTGACGATTTTGATGCCGCAGCAATCCGGAACCATATTTATGGGTACTACACGCGTGGAGAGTTACCAACACTCAGAAAACTACAAACATCTCTTGAAGACGCTGAATTATTTAAAGGTGGCCACTCGTCGTTAGCCAAAACACTAAAAAGCATCGGGTTCCGCTACAAAAAAAGTGACAAAAGAAAAATACTAATGGAGCGGACAGATGTTGCGCTCAAGAGAATTGATTTTCTCCGAAAAATTAAAGAGATCTCAAACTGGGACAAAGTGGTTTTTCTGGACGAAACGTGGCTAAACGCAAATCACACAGTTTCAAGATCTTGGACGGATGACACAGCTGAGTCAACTACAAAAGTGCCCGAAGGCAAAGGGCAAAGATTAATTATAACACATGCTGGGACGTCGTCTGGCTTTGTGCCGAATTGTTTGCTGGCGTTTAAATCAGTAAAGACCACCGAATATCATGAAGAAATGGATTTCGAAAGATTCAAAAAGTGGTTTTTAACTCTTTTGGAAAACCTGAAAGAACCGCATACCATCGTGATGGACAATGCATCGTACCACTCCGTACAAAGAGATAAAGCACCAACGTCAAGCAACCGGAAATTGGATTTAATTTCGTGGCTGCAAAGCAAAGGTATAGAGGCCAACGAAAAGATGTTGAAAACTGAATTACTACGATTGGTCCGTATACACAAACCCCGTACTCCAACATACATCTTGGATGAAATAGCAAAAGAAAAGGGCCATACTGTAATTCGGCTACCTCCATACCACTGCCAGTACAACCCGATAGAGCTGATCTGGGCTCAAGTCAAAGGTAAACGTGCTTATGTGTTTCTTTCACCATCGCTCGCATTTCTCTCGTTTGCTTAAAAAAGTCAATTAGATTAATATTTGTAATTTATTGTACTCACATAAAATTATAATCAAATACATTTTGATAGCATAGGAAGATAAGAATGTAAAAATATCTCATAAAACATCAATTAGCTAATAAAACATCGATTAGCTATTAAGACATCTCTTCCAACAAGCCATGGTGTGTTTTATATGTATTTTATTTCTTTGTTACAGGTTACGCAGCCAGACATAATACAACACCGCCTTTTACAGCAAATAAAATGCTGAAGTTACTGAAGGATGCATGTGACAGTGTCACATCGGACAATTGGAAGAAAGACATAGACAGAACAAGAAAAATTATGGAAGATGATTGGGAGCGTGACGTACGATTCGACCAATCTACCCAGGAACTGATTATAAATCTACAAGACTGCTCCAGCGAGTCAGAATCAGACTTTGATGATAGTGATTTGGGCTGTGAACCGATTTAACAAGAATAAAAACATGTTACAACATCCTTTTGTTTGATTTGCTTGAAACATTCAGAAACTTTGGTTAGAATATCGATAATTTATTTCGACATTATCCCCATGCCTAGTAAAGTCACAGTGACAAGCTGTCAGAGATCATCCTATGTTGGACTAGGTATAGCATAGTAATCGGCCTCGTACGTAATTTTGTAATGGCAACACCAATTTTGGCAAGTATACGAACCAATACATAGATGGCGCTAAGAAAACATCGTTCGTATAACATCGCTCTTAAGAACGATGTTTCATCGATGTTTATGAACAAAACATCGATGTTTTTAAAAATCGATGTATCGTTTGGTCCCTACTCCCACAGTGGTCCAGTGTAGAGAGTGGCAAAAAATGACGATTGCTAAGTATATGTAAATATCTGCAGTAATAAAGACATTTGTAATTTGGAATATAACCACATGAAACAGAGGACTTTTTGTGGTATGTATAGGAATTCATGGACCTATGTACCAACTTGGATTCTTTGTTTTATGTGAACCCACTGCTAACCAATATTTTTATGATTGCTTCAGGTTTTCTGCGCTTTAAACCCTTTTTCCACTGGCTGCTATCAAACTCCGGTGGGAAACAATTTTATTGTTAATATTTCGCGACCAACAGTGTCAAGATGTGTTCAGGAGGTGGTGAAGGCCTTAAATCATCCTACCATATTTGGCCAGTGGGTCCACTTTCCTGACTCATTTCAAGAAATGAACTCTATAGTAAGAGAGTAAGACTTACAAACTTGATTTTATATAAATTAGGTAGATACTTACAATGTTTACAATGTTACTTTATCAGTTTTCATGACATATATGGGTTCCCTGGAATCACTGGCTGCATAGACTGTACTCATGTAGCAATTGTTCCACCAGCCTCAATGGATCATGATGAAAGGAGCTATGTGAACCTACCAAATTATTCTATATTATTATATATACCTACTATACTATTTTACTTGTATAACAATTGTCGCACAATAACACATAATTTAAGTCTATAAAAATCTTTTATTTTTTATTATTCATGAGTCAACATAATCAAATATATGTTTTCTTAACAGTATTAGTAATTTTTTTTTCGTATGAGTTTGTTACAAAAACTTTATTTGTTTGAGTTAGATCTGGCTACCCGTTTTTGATAGACCTAGACCTTGAATCTGTGGATTATAAAGTATCTCTTCTACCTTAAATCAGTCTTAAAAATATCAAAATCACAACATTTAAAATTTAACTACTGGGTGAGGCCGTGGATTTTGCCACTTTTCAAAAAAGAAAATTGTCTCCAATGTTCATCATAAAATAAAACAGAAAATACTAGATCAACTGTAACACTGATCTCATAATAACTTCTTTCAGTTATCTTTTATCTCATTTAGGATATTTTAAACAGATTATGGTAAAATAAACATGTTAAAACGCCAATCTGAATATTTAAGGGCCCTAATTTTAGTTAAAAAAGTGATGTCTTTGAACTTTTGAACAGTTATTTAAAATAACTGTTCAAAAAAAGTATTTGGTCAACTTTCTTGGACTCTAGTCTATTGCGGCGTTGGTTGCATAAAAGTCCAGCCTTAGAGAAAACTCGTTCTGATGGAACAGACGTGGCTGAAATGCATAAATACTTTAAAGCTATTTTATAAAGGCCGCTGTTCGTGATTTTGCGAAGTTCCCAAAAATTAAGTGGATTGGCTTTTCTATCTAAATACGGTAGCTCTACGTACTGTTTCACCTTGATAATTGTTGATGTTGTGGGGTTTTCCATGCATGAAAATTCCAATACCCTTTTATCTAGATGCTCCCATAAATTCTCGCCAGTCACCTCTGAAGTTATCTGCTGGGAATCTGAAGATGAAGTTGTAGGTGTTTCGAGACGTGAAGTAGATCGGAGTAGAGATCTATTTGGCACCTGGTATTCAGCTTGAGATTCCTGTGTTTCCATCATCATCAACTCGTCAGCAACAAACTTTTGAGCATTATCTGCATTTGTCTCGACGCCAAAACCAGCTTTCTTAAATCTTGGATCCATGAATGTTGCTTTAGCAACAGTTAATCTCATGACCGTCAAACCTTCTATCGAAAACATCCAGTAATTTTATGTTTAACCTGCTAGCGACTTCGGAATTAGAAATGCAACTTCTTAGTGCCGTTTGTACGCCTCGAATAAGAGGTACGATGCAGGATAACGTTGGATATTGCTCACCAGATATAATACCCGTCATTTGTTCCACAGGTTTTAAAACGCAAAGGCACTCGTACACCTCGATCCATTCCTCAGCGTTAAGATTATCCGGACAGCCAGGTAATGAAGCGATTGCAGCAGAAAGAGGTATCTTGACCTTATCGAGACGTTCGAGCATATAATACACTGAATTCCATCTGGTCTGGACATCTTGTTTTAGTTTTAAGGGTTCCAGCTGCATTTGTTCTTGAACCTGTTTTAATTTATATGCAGCATTATTACTTCTTTTGAAATAGACTACTATTGCTCGGCACTTTTCAATCAATCGAATCAATAGTTCATTGTCTTTGATGGTATCTTGAACCACCAAGTTCAATGTATGAGCTGCACAACTGTGGTGACGTTTTTGCAGAATATCAACAACAGCTTTTTTATATTAGCCGCATTGTCAGTTGTAACGCAAATGATTTTGTCCAAAATATTCCATTCAGTTTCCAATATATCTTTCATTTGACGACTCGAATGGCCAAGTCGGCAGTGACACTGCCTACGAAGCCAAGGGTCCCGGGTTCGAGTCCCGGTGGGGGCAAATATTTGTTTGATGAGAACGGATGTTTGTACCCTAGTCATGGTTGTTTATCTATCTAAGTATAATATTTATCTATATAAGTATGTGTATCGTTGTCTAGTACCCAAGATACAGGGAATCCTAGTTTGGGGCTAGATCAATGTGTGTAAATGGTGTCCAAGCTATTATTTATTTTTTTATTATTATTTATTTCTCTAGCTAAATTTTCTGACGTATGGGCATCCTTAACTTCCCTGGTGGATAAAGTTAAAGTCTTAAATTTGCCATCATAAATAAAATGAATCGTCAGGGTCATGTAACTTTTGCTGCTATCGGAGGTCCACAAGTCTGTTGTCAAAGCAATGTAATCTGTTACTTTAAGCATCTCTTGCGTAGCCTTCATTTCCAAAGAATATTGCTCCGGAATTAATTTTTCCGAAAGAATCTTTCGCGAAGGTAGCTCATAATTAGGGTTAAGCGCACGAGTATACTCTTGAAAACCTGTATTTGCAACGACTTGAAGTGGTTGAAAATCAACACACACCATTCTCAGTAACGCTTTATCCACATTTTTAGAGTTTACCTTCAGAGCTTGCTTAGATGGAAAGGTCTTCTGATGTTGCCGTTTACGTGGTGGTGGTGTTTCGCCGTCTGTCATTGACTGGGATAGATTGGAGTTCTTGTCCTCGTTGACTGGAATTTTTTCTCCAGAAGCAGAAGCTACACTTAATAAATCGGAATCTATTTGAGCGGGTGAGGTAGTTGAAGAATTGTCAATCTGAGTCGAGTAAATAATAGGATGAGATTTTCTTAGGTGCTTAAACAAATTAGTTGTGTTTTTGAAATCTTTAAATACGGAGTCACAGTTTATGCACTTTATTTTATCGCCGTCCACTTTCTCAAAACACTTCCATACACCTGAGGTTTTTTTTGGCGCCATTTTGTAATAAAGTTAATAACAATAAAATCACTTCACTTCCAGTATTAATAAACACTTAATAAAAACACTCAGTAGTACTCAGTACTCACAATAACTACTAACTGACACAAAAACAAAGAAATCAAAACAAAAAGTTGCAGGTTCAAACTTGTTTGTATTATTAGGCCCGCGCCAATTCATTGCTTAAGTAAACAGTTTACGAGTACAAGCGAGTTAACCAAACTCGAATACAAGACTCGAGTCAGTTGGACTCGCATAAACAGAATCGAGTTAGCGAGTACGAATCGATTCTTCCTGACTCGAGTACCGGAATCGATTCCGGCGAACTGGAATCAAAATAAATTGGTATTCGAGTAGGCGAGTCCAAAGCAGGAATCGAGTCTGACTCGAGTCAAGCCGTACTCGGCACATCACTAGTTTACGTGCAACATTCGATATTTCTGTGCGATAAAGGTCGGCTGTCCCAAAAATAAACACAGTAAAGGACAAAAGCATTTTTGTGCAGTAGAGCGAAAAAACGTATTTTTAGCCAGCCGTACGAAATTGCGTAATATATTACCAAAGTAACTATTGTATGTCATAGATAACACTATTGCTTATGTTTATGGATGTTTAAAATTAAGTTTACTTTATTTATGCATGTTTTATGAGCCTTACTAACTTAAAAATGGTTATTTCGACCTATGTGACCCTTGAAAACCAAATTAAAACACAGTAAGGTACCTTACTAGGTTTTTGTGTTGGTTTCTTAGAACGATCTCAGTCTAAGGAGCCATTTTTATACCAAGTAAATAACAATATATACTCAATAAATACTTGAATATATAGAAGTAAAATAGCTTAAAAAATGAATTTAATTAATTTAATTATAATAATAATAATAATTATCATAAACTTCACATTTTCACTAGTTAACAAAAATCATTTACAAATTATGGTAATGAATGACAGCCTAGTTTTAACTCTAGCTTTAAAACTATTGTAATTATTTTAGCTATTTGCTATGTAGTAATTTCCAAGACAATGTTTATTCGGAATCTTCGTCTACTAAATCCGGGGATGCGTCATTTACAGGCAGGTCATGCCATTTTTTTTCTGGATTCGGGCATCAGACGTACGAGCTTGGTCAGAATCTCTTCTTTCTTTGAAGTTTTAATACCACGTGGTCCATCTATAGTTTTAGGCCAAACAGTGACATCAAACTTTTTGACGATGAAATTCAGTGAAGCAAAGGCATCACTGAATGAAGTCTTGTACATCATGTGGCGTGAACCTCTCACAAATTTTACCTGAACGATTGAACTCAGTTGAAAATCTTTTAATGGATCTCTGTTAATTCGTGGCGACCTTTTTTTCTTCGGCCAATCATAGTGAGCATTAGGTTCCACAATCTTTATTTTTGATCGAGCTTGACTCACAATTCTCTTCAGGTCCTCAAAATCAAAAACAGATTGATTTCGAGTCATTTTTCGCTCTATGTTGCCGTGTACCGAATCTGCAGTCATATGGGTGTATCCTTTTATCAAATAGCTGATAATTATGGTTTCTATTTCGTTTCCAGGGCTCTTCAGCATGATTATGAAAGCAGTGTACAGAAACCAGTTCTTATTCTGTGCTGTACAGTTTATCAGCCCATAAATGGAATTTGCGAACGTCTCGTTGTGAACATATAATTGCCCATATGGCATCAATGATGTTATTCGCCTCCCGTCCAGCTGTTTTGTTGGATTGGAGCAAAGGTCAAATTAAATGTGATGAGTCTGCTCACAAAATGCGACTCTACTCGTGGCATGTCAGGTAACAAAATTACCTTTTGCATATCCATCGAAAAGTATTTTGTATGGATGGAATTGCTATGTTTCGCTTCCAGCCTGTACATATTAACAGAAGCCACGACTTTTGTTTCGTGGTCGTGGTGGGACGAGTGATGCATCATTATAATTGGCCATGTAATCAGCAATAATGTTGTGTATTTGGCAATCAACACACGTATCACCTTTTGGCATGAAGAGAGAAACTTTCATATTTTTCATTTTCTTTCTATAGGTTTCGACTCCACATTGCGCATTTGAATTCTTAGCAGTAAAATCCGAAAACATCTCTTTGACGGTCAAACGACGGGGTAGGTACCGTGTATGTGGTGCATTATGTCTTCTGTAATGGCTTTGAAGTGGGTGATAACTCATTATATGTTCTTCGATATGATCTCTGGGAATCTGTTTTCTTCCACCTCTTCTTTCTTCTAAGACAAGCTCCTGTTTTTCTCGCTTTAAAGCTTTGCACAATGCAGTTATAACAGAGTCATTAGTATATCCGAGTGTGGTCAATAGGAAATGTCGACAAACAGTTACGTTCATTTTATTTCCATCGACGTTTCTGGGGAGAATGTAGTATCGTGATTCATTTCTGGAGTCAACGTCTGAATATTGCTGGGTCTTACGCCTCTTTACGCTGTCGACGGTAACGCATGTAGACAAAAAAACGCGTCTAGATTTATATTTCAGGTCCCAATAATTACTCCAAATATCATGGCGTTCTTGCGAAGTGAATTCTTTGCATTTTCGACTACAATTGCATGGTTTAGTTATCATCGGATGTTTGAGTTTCTGTTTATTTGCCGGCGGAACATCGCTGGTAACATTAGATGCATTTTGTTCAGTTTCAGAAGTAGCAGTAGTAGTCGGTGCCCGAAGTATTTGGTAATCGATTTCTGGATTATAATTATCTGCAATTATAATTGGCTCCGGATAAACGGCTATGAAGTCGGCTTTTTTCGGGATGCATGCTGGATTTACTCTAGAAGTCGATGCTGAAGGTACTCTTTGACGCGAATGTAGATTTGTTGAAAAATGTCTTGAAGAATTTTCATCATCGGAAGAGTCTGTTCCGGAAATTATGCATGCTGTGCTTACTCCAGAACTCAATGCCGAGATTCTTTGACCCGAATGTAGACATGCGAGTTAGGCTCTGTGAATCGCTGGTCATGTCTAAACTTAATTACTGCATCACAGTGTATGGACCATGCTTGTACAAGTGCACCGAGCGTTTGGTGCAATGTGTACAGAACGCTTGTGCACGCTACTGCTTCAACGTTCCTCCTCGTGCCCACATTACACCTTATCTTAATAGAGCAAACATCCTGAAAATTAAGGGCAGACAGGAGCTACAGTTAGCTGCACTTTTGTTTGGTGTCATCAAGAGAATATCTGTTTGAAAAGCTCAAATGGAGAGAGTCTTATCACCACACTAACCGTAGCACGACAAGCCTCCTTTCCATTCCCCACCACCGAACTGCTGCTTTTAGGGGCAGCTTCAGATACCTGTCCACGAAATGCTGGAATAACCTACCACCACCAATTCGAGATAAAAAACATATAACCAGCTTCAAAATCTCGTATAAAGATTATTTATTAAGCATTCAAAAGTCAGATATCTGATGACTGCTAGTTCTCCTAACCCTTAGCTAAATATAGGTATCATTTTTACTATTAATCTAAATTAATACATTTGACTTTTTAAACTACACCTAAACCTCAAACAATTAAACGGATCAATCATTTTGCACTACAAAATGCATGTAGACTATTATAGTTGGCATTTACTTCTAAATACAATGAACCCTGTATATTTATGTCATATTTATGACACAGTTATTTTTTTATTTTTTAAATATACAAGTAGCATCATATATGTTTATATTTTTTTTTCTTTCAAGAACCTGTTCTGTTTATCTATATAATATCTCTTATTTAAATCTTGTAGACTAGTCAACACCACAAATATCACACTCCAATATACACTAGGTTCCGACAGAATACCAGCGCTATGGGTATTCCTGTAGCATATGCTGAGCCGAAACCGTTTCACCGTCGTCGTACATAATACACTACCATTACCTATAATACATCAGGTCTATGGTCAGCTGTCACGTCAAATAGACATATTTTTCACAAAAATACTTCATTTTAATATTATTTCCTTTAGACCCATTTATTTATCAACAAAATCCCTTGTTTTTATTAATCTTACCCTTATCCGAGAGCTAAACAACAAAATTATAGTGCAAATAGCTCAAGTAAGTAAATACCCACCCATATGTCACAAGCTGACACCGAATGCCCGCTATGCCCCAGGAAATTCAAGAAAAATGGGCTCCAGCGTCACATGAGATCAGCACATAACGATGTACTAAACCAATCAGCATCCGCTACTCTTAAAACAACCACCGATGGGCCAACACCAATGTCACCTTTGGAAGAAGCCTTCGGATCCCCATTCCTGAATGCCATCCAACCCAAGTCTGGCATCTGGCAAAGGCATTGGGACAACGTCTGTAACCTTCATGGCAAGCTATACGACCTCCCATGCGGTACTGCCAGTAGAAAATTCGTACACACTCTGGCCGACGAAATTGAGCATCTAACCAAATCAACCTACCCCTCTGAACGCGTATTAACCTTTGCTGCGGTCATACTGCAAAGAGACAAAAACGTTAGAAAAATGAAAGATATACTGAGACTACTCGATCGGCGCCTAAAACTCTGGGCAGACAAACGTTTCGAGGAACTCATCACGGAATCCACCAAAGCAGATAAATCTATATGGAATACAAGAAACCGGAAACAAAACAACAATGACCAAGAAACAAAATTATTCACACGACTGATACTACATGGAAAAACGCGGGAAGCGCTCAACTGGCTCCTCACAAAAGACACGAGCAAAGTTTTAAACCCAGACACTGAAGTTGATCCATCCGGTAAAACCGTCAGTGATGTGCTGAGAGAAAAGCACCCCCCGCCTAATACTCCAGATCCCGCTTTATTCACTCTCCCCAAAGACGTCACAAAACTCCCACCACTTCTTGAAATCGAAATAACTTGTGACCATGTCGAAACAGTTGCGAGAAAACTACACGGCGGCGGAGGCCCCACTGGATGCACAGCCGAAAACTGGAGAGATTTCCTACTCCGCTTCGGCCAAGCAAGCGCCCATTTAAGAGAAGCCGTAGCGCAGCTCACAACGAAACTTAGCAACGAAACCATACCCTGGACCCAAATACAAGCATTAATGTCAAGCCGACTTGTTGCTTTAGACAAATGCCCAGGCGTAAGACCTATCGGCATCGGCGAATGCCTACGAAGAATATTATCCAAATGCATGATCTTAGCAACAGGCTCTGAAGTCACTGAAGCATGCGGCCAGTCACAGCTCTGCAGTGGACTGGGCAGTGGCATCGAAGGCGCCATTCATGCCATGACCGATGTCTTCCAAAGAGATTGCCAACCTGGTTCAAACTGGGGAATGCTCCTCGTTGACGCGAACAATGCTTTTAACGCCGTGAATAGACAACTAGCCCTCTGGCAAGCAAGAATATACTGGCCACACTGCGCCCGCTTTCTTTATAATACTTACAATGGCCACGCTGAATTGGTATTTCGCGATTCTGATACAAGACTATATAGCAGAGAAGGCGTAACCCAAGGAGACCCACTCGCAATGCCACTGTACGCGCTTGCAACACTACCAATAATTAACAAACTTAAAACCGAAAACACAGTCACACAATGCTGGTACGCCGATGACTCCTCCGCGCAAGGCACTTTCCAAAGCCTACGACAATGGTGGGACAACTTAAACAAAACAGGCCCAGCATACGGATACTTACCACAAGGTAAAAAATCATTTCTAATAGTGTCAGAAACTGACAAGTCTACCGCAGAAAAGACGTTCTCCGGTACCAACGTCTCCATAGTTACCGGCTCCCGCTTCCTAGGAGGCTACATAGGGACAGGAGGGGACGACTTCGTAAAAAAGAATGTAACCGAATGGATATCTATCATCGAGAAACTCACAATAATCTGCAAAAACTCACCTCAAGCCGCTTACACTGCCCTAACTAAAGCAGCTCAGTTTAAATGGTCCTTCCTACTACGTGTCTTAAAAAATTCAGAAGAACTTTTTGAACCCTTAACTAACACATTACATGACAAATTCATACCAACACTAATCGGAGGCGAAATCACAAAACTTGAAACCCAGCTATTTACCCTTCCAGTCCACAAAGGCGGACTTGCCCTTTCTGACCCCTTCAACACACCAAACCGTGCATACCAAATCTCAAAACAGGGATCTACAATACTTTCAACAGCCCTAACCGAGATAAAAGACATAAACCTTGCTGAACACTACAATTCTTTGCGTGACGCAAGAAAGGAAGGAAACAAGGAAAAAGAAACATACGAGAACGAAACTCTAGAAAGCATTCTAACAAAATTACCATCCAAAAAGAAAAGAGCAATAGAAAGATCAATAGCGACAAAAATGAAAACAAAAACATCAACATGGCTTTCAGTAACACCGACAAGAAAAGACAACTTCGACTTATCACCCCACGAATTTAGAGATGCCCTGGCCATAAGATACCACCGCACACCAATCTCCATGCCTGCGACTTGCGACGGCTGCGGCAATGACAACTTCAACGTGGACCACGCCTTGTGCTGCAAAACAGGTGGCCTTATCACACGCAGACATAACGAAATAAGGGATCTTTTCTGTGAACTGTGCCAGCAAGCCTGGGGAAACGTCACGAAAGAGCCAGTCATCTCCGAAGGCGATACTGGGCTGCGCGGAGACTTGGCTTGTCGGGGGGTATGGATTGCCCAGAGGGAGGCGTTATTTGATATCCGTGTCATAGACACCGACGCTCCCTCCCACGCATCACGCCCCGTAGCGGCTGTCCTTCGTTCAGCTGAAGAAGAAAAGAAAAGGAAGTACTGCGACCCATGCGAGACGCGCCACACCACCTTCACCCCTTTAGTAACCTCTGTCGACGGAGTTTTTTCTCCACAAATGATATCATTCACTAAACACCTCGCCGAAACACTGGCGGACCGCTGGAACCGGACCCCTGCCACAATAATGGGCTGGCTACGAGCAAGAATTCAAACCGCCATCATCAGGGCTAGCAGCATGTGCATCCGCGGCACCCGCCATAGGTGGAGTCGCACAGGCCTATATGAGGATGGAGCGGCAGTCCCACACGTACTGGCTTGAACTAGAATGAATATCTTATTTATATTCTCTGTACTTATTTTCATGAATCTTTTGCTTAATAAATTTCTTACCATTACCTATAATGATTATTTTTGTGAAATGTTTACTCCGGCTTTATCTGTGTTCTGTTTTGTGTATCATGACGTGTGAATAAACGCTTATCTTATCTTATCTTATCTTATATCTTGAAAATATGCTTCGAGAATTTTCATCATCGGAAGAGGAGTCTGTTCCGGAAATTATGTCGGGTATAAAATTTGGATCTACAACAGAGTCATCACAACTTTCCTCAAGATCAGATAGCGTTATTAAATTTTTGGCATTTTGTTCTATTGGAATCGTAAGGTTGTTAGTGTTAGTGTTAGTACTTTCACCCAGGCTGAAAAGAAGAAAAACCAAAACTGTGCAAAACGCATTCAAGAAACAAAAACTGTGCAAAAATTATTATAAGTAGGTTAATAGCAAATAAATTGTACATATAAAACTAAAAACACACTTTGGACCTCATGCTTCTTGTCAATACGAATCAAATGAGCCCATATTCGATAGGGTTGCGTTGTTTGGTAACAAACTTCCTTTAGCCACCTTCCGGCTGATAGAGCTGGGAGGTCTTGGCTACATGCGGGACCAAAGTACTTGTCAAGATAAATCAAATAAGCCCAAACTCGATAGGGTTTCATCGTTTGGTAACAGAGTTCCCATGACAACCTTCCGTCTCCAGCAACAGATAAGCTCCATGTTAGAATACTATTGCATTGTCACCCAACTTACATAATCGTACAACATTTCAGCTCAATTGGAAAACGGGATATGGGTTAAAAGAGCGTTCGAAGATTCCGTTACAAACATACCTACATACAAGCTAATAAAAGCGTGTTAAAAATACAGGTCGATTTGGGAATAAAAATTGTTCCTACAAACTTGCCGACTTTTAGTTTGTCGTAAATCTTCAATATTCTCTTTTTTCTGGTCATACACCTCGCCCAGAGCAGCTTCCAAAATCTTTCTACTTCTACTCATATTTCTGAATTACGCACGCTTTAAAATTTCGATTCACGCGACCAGTTCTAACATGCTTCTGCGACGAACCACAGATTAATAAAGAGTTAGGAACAGATCGGACACTGTACATACACGTTCAACTAAAAAGCGACCCTTGCTACAACGCAACAAAGTACAATTCATGCTGTAAGCGCTGCGCCCGCACTTCGATTACTTACCTCACAGACCAACTAGCCTAAAGACGGAACATTCCCGGGCGACCCCCTCTGTCACGCATACGGTGAATTCACTCTATGTTTGTGCCACGCCTCCAATGCTAACTTCAGTCTACGGACGGCGCTCGCACGAGTGACATGGTTGTGTAGTGAAAGTTTTGACGTGATTGAAGATGGGCAAAATACATTATTGCTGCGTAAAATTATGTGGAAAAAACACAAAAACATCTGGTGTGCAAAAGGATGGTATTTCGTTTCACAGGTAAGCAGATTTTAATAAAATTTCAATATAAAATGACAAATTTTAAGCGTGTTATTAAATAAAGTTTTATAGTTCCAGTTCGGAACATGTTGATGTCTTTTTAGAAAGTCTCTCTCTAATACATTGAACGGTGTATCGCTCCTTCCTTGTCTATCATTTCGCGGCATTACCTAGCGCTAGCTAGTGATGTCCATAGTATGTTTGTTTATTATCGATAGTTATTGGATAAAACATTTTTCTTCTCTGATGAATTCAGGTTTTATGTTTAGTATTGTTGTAGTATAAATTTCAGTTTACGCACATTAATTAATGGGCAGTCGTTAGTTATTTACCTCTAGGTAATACTACGTTTAACCATACGTACGTACGTAATAACCATACGTTTGCGAACTAAAGATAACGAATAACGAATGCAAGGTTGATAACGAATTACGTATCTACTTAACTAGCGGGTTTTATTTAAAATCTTTCCAAGCATGTCAGCTCAAACGTGTACCCTTTCTTTTAGGTTTTCTAAATGCCCAAACATGAAGGAAATATGGATGAATGCCACAAAACGATCAGATGATTGGTTTCCTTCTCCAAGCAGTGTTGTATGTTCGCGGCACTTAAAGTCAGAATATTTAAAATTAACGAAAGCGAATAGACGAATTTTGTATCCAAATGCCGTTCCTACGCTGCACCTGCTAACAGTGGTAAGTAAATTTACCTGACTGTATTTTTATATTGTACCTTGTTGGATGCACTCCACTACATTTATTGCGTACTAGATAAACAAATATGATTTAAACATATTTTTTTATACTTCTAGATACCTGGGGACGGATCTGTTGTTCAAAGTCGAAATTCATTTTCCGAAGTTACAAAAGTGACACAGGCCTTACCGACAGCAGAGGTAAGTTTACGTAATGTTAGTGATTCTGAATAACTTGAAAATTACACTTATTTATTTTCATTTTTATTATCATCTGCAAAGGTCATCATCATCCTCATAGCATAGAGGTCATAGCATCATTCCCAGTACAGTTGCCTTCCGAATTTTGTTAACAATAAAACCTTTACTACTATTTACCAAATGATTATTTATTAAACATCAAATGGAAAACCTAACTCTTCAAAAACGACTTCATTTTTCTAGATGTGTCATGAAGCAATAAAACATCAAAGCTTTGTTACAATAAACATGGAAGTAGCACCGGCTGTGTTACCTTTGCCAATGACAGACGTAAGGTTTCAAATAATTACTTTGTTCAGTTTGTAATCCTTATAACGATTTTTATAAGTACCTATACTTTCATATTTTCAGACCATTGTACAAGCAACAACGGATTTGGCAGTCACTTCCACATCGAACCAAACTACTGCACGCTACAACATTCAACCAGACCAGAATACAGAAGATTATTTAGAAACAATTTCAAATTTTAGTACTCCTCGAAAAAGCGTCTTCGCATCACTGTAACTGACCTTTCGCAAAAACTTAAACAGGCAAAAATTAAAGTAAAACGTTTACAAAGTTCAAATCGCACGTATAAAAAACAGATTACAACATTGAAATCGCTACTGAAGGAACTAGAAGATAAACAATTAGTCACTGACGAACATACGTCTATCTTGGAACATATCGGCGTACAAAGTACAGAAATCCTGAAACGTCAAGTAATAAATTCAAGGTCAGGTAAAATAAGTCTAACAAAATATTCTCCTCAACTGCGAACATTTGCACTTACATTAAATTTTTATTCCACAAAAGCCTATCAATACGTTAGGCAAACTTTTAATACGTGCTTGCCGCATCCAAAAACATTATCCAAGTGGTATCAGACTCTTGATGGTCGCCCTGGATTCACCAAAGAAGCCTTTAATGCTCTTAAGTTATAATCTGAACAACTAAAGCAAAGATTGTTTGGAACACTGATTTTTGATGAAATGAAAATCAACAATGACGATATTGATTATAATCCGCAAACTGAAAGGACATACGGATACGTTGACTTTGGAGGTGAATTAGATACTGACTGCAGAATGTTCCGAAGCTTTGGTTTTTTTGGTCGTGCCATTTAACGCTTCATTCAAGTTACCAATTGGCTACTTTTTGGCGAATAAACTGAATGCTGATGAAAAAGCAACGTTGATAACACAAGCTATACGTTTATGCAAAGATGTAAACTTTGAAGTAAAGGCTTTGACATTTGATGGCTGTCCTACAAATGCATCGACAGTTAAAAAGCTGGGGTGTTGTTTAGATCCTAACAACCTCAAGACAACATTCAAAGTAGACGCCGATGAAATTATTATTTTTTTAGATCCGGTGCATATGGTCAAGCTTCTAAGAAATAGTTTCCAATTTTACGGCGTATTAAAAGACGATCAAAATAATGCAATCAAGTGGAAATATATCGAGCAATTGCATGAGTTGCAAGAAAGCGAGTCTTTTCATATGGCAAATAAACTACGTTCAGCTCACATAGATTTCAAAAAAAATGTTATGAAAGTCAAATTAGCGACGCAAATTTTTAGTAGAAGTGTAGCAACTGCTCTGGAGTTTTGTAATACAGAATTGAAAATACAAGAATTCCAAGATGTCAATGGAACTGCAAAAATTTTAATGGCCATAAACGACATCTTTGACATCTTGGATTCTAAAACTCACGGCTATGGTTTCAAACGAGCAATGAATAAAGAAAACTTTTTGGATGTTTGTAAAAGAATGGATGAGGTAAAACAGTATTTACTGGCACTTTATGTTCATGAAACGTCTCAAAAACCAGAAAAAAATGTTAAATTAGTAAAACCTCGCCGCTATACCGGATTTATTGGACTTTGCGTCTACATCGAAAGTGCAAAAATATTATTCAGAGAATTAATAGAAAATGAAGCTATCCCAATGACTTACTTGCCGCTACATAAAGTGTCCCAGGATCATATAGAGCTTTTTTTCTGCAACGTAAGATCAGCTGGTGGTTGTAACGAGCAATCCTACTCCTCGTCAGTTTGAGGGTATTTACAAAAAAATGTTGATCCACACTGAACTACAGCAGTCTGTTACAGGAAAGTGTATACCTTTAGAGAATATATCAATTTTAAATTGTTCCTCACTTGATCGCATTAACATGACGGTGGAAAGAAAGAAAAATAATGCAAAGTTCTATATGAATGATTTAGCCGATGAGGATAATTTGGCCATTGCAGTCCAAGAAACATCGTTGTCCATGTTTGCTGAAAACATAATTGAATACATTTCAGGATTTGCGGCGCGTTCGTTATGCAAAAGAATAAAATACAGCAAATGTGTTCAAGGTTTAATATCATTCGAAGCAAAAAGAAATTCACTTATATTCGCCAGGGATGCAGGGGGATTGATATATCCATCTAAAATGGTTGTGACCATCTGCCGACGATGTGAGGTGATAATAAAAAGTAATGATAATTATAAAACGATCAAACCCGATAGAAGAGCCGCATTTCTGGTAACGAAAACCTTACACTCATTTGCTAATGAAGATTTGTTTCCCATTCTATCGAGCCACCAATTCGATTACGAAAGTACGAACCACGTAGTCGACTTAACGAAATTGGTTATTGAAAAATATATAAACGTGCGATTGGCATATTTAACAAAAAAGCAAAATTAGACGAGTTTTTACTAAGCTCATACATTTTAAGGGTCAATAGTAATTAAAAAAATAGATTTACTTGTAATAAACAGAATGAAAATTTTTATTGGTGTTTTATTTATTCCATCGGACGACATATGATATTTGTGTTTATTCTGTGACTCGCCGACTAATAATCTTAAGTTTTGAGAATGACAGATGCTTTATCGATAGAATGGGGTTATCCTAGTCTTATGACCCCTCTGTAACCCATCTGTCAAATAAATATCGATAGTAGTAATTATTTACTACTATCGATATTTATTTCATGCGGTCGATGGGCAACACTAGCGGTTGGCCGTCTTGACCTTGGAACGAACAATCGCGTCTCAGTGACTACATGTTATGCCGCCCTCACCCCCGCATTTTTGGCAGATTGTTTTAATGAAATAATTGTTTAAAGCTACGTCTTTAGGCTAGTTGGTCTGTGACTTACCTAAAAGTTGCCTCTCTTTCTGCCGCGTAACGCTATCCTCGTCTGAAGCGGCACGTGAAACTAAGGGTTGTCTCTTGTCACAAATAAAACTGAATATTTACTTACTAACTACAAACCACTTACTATTACTAGATTTGTGAATAACATTTATAATATAGGTAGTATAGGTGGTAATGTAAGGTTCGATATTTGTTTATGCGATTATATTGTATACGGGCCTCTTTAGAGTGGGTGTTCACTTTGACATTGTTACTTATTTTGTAGTTTTAAAAAGAAAGAGGCTTGGATGTGGAATGTCAATGTGACACACTTCACCTTAGGCTTCGGCCAGCGACTGAGCTAAATTATATAGTGAGGATTAGCGTAATCGCTATCGAGCCAGTTGTGGATCCCTTTTATACAGAGTGTAAATATACTAAATAAATAAAAACACAAGTCAACACCAGTCAAGTCTTATAATTTATAATTCAAGTATAGGTAGTCTCAGAGTAGTGCTCAAGATCCCTACATTGGTGGAGGCGCCGGGTAATATTTTATTTGGTAGGGAACCGTGCTCAGTGGTGGATCGATCATTAGGATTAAACGCAGTTGGTTTAAACGAAACGATAGATGAAAGGGTAAATCGTATGGGTAGGCTGCTGACTAAGGCGTTAGGAAATATTGCGAACGCACAGCGTGTACAAAAGCGGTATTACGATATGAGATCAAAACCCAGATCGTTCCGGGTGAATGACTTAGTTTTGTTATACGTGCCAAGGCGGATAACGGGAAGATGTATGAAGTTGGCACGTCTGTATCAAGGACCATACAAGGTCATTGAGATCGTTGGGAGGTCTTATGTGCTGATTCGTCGTCTTACCTCACGGTCACGGGGCGTAATTGTTAACACAAATCATTTAAAACGCTTTGTGCTGCGTTGAGGAGTTCGTCTGATATTAAATAGTTATACATTAGCAGCCCTACTAATAAAAATTTACTAAATCATCCTTAAACCACACTTATGCTAAGGATAGTTATGCTAAGCATAACGTAAGAATAGGGAGAGGATATTTTCTTACTAATATACTCGGAATAACTTCGACCTATCTATTCCATCGTTCCATCACTTTTATAACTTCATTCATTCAGAATTCATGGACAAGAGTGTAAAAAAAAGACATTTGAACTATGGTTGTTGTCATCTGTCAAATAACTGTGTCTGAGCTTGTTTACTTTTCGGTAAGAAATTGTATTTTTAAATATAAAAATGGCTAAAATAGCTAAAAGAGACCGTGCAACTAATTGGGAAACGGAAGAAAAGGTACGTAGATATTGTGTCGGTCAGAGTGTCGATAAGGGGGCGGAAGCCCCCACTTGTAAAATATTCGAAAATTATAACTTTTTGAGGCTACACTCCAACCATTGTGTCATTTACATCAGCAAGATTGCATCGTATATTTCATTCACAGCTTTAAATAAAATAACACGCGTCAGATCGAGTGATTCTGAACACGTTCTTTCATTACAGCAACTACTAAGGGAAATAATTAAACCCTTTATAAAAATAATAGAAAACAAGGAGGATCTTAGTACAAACACCAACAAAGCCAAAATTAATGCTTGGACAGAAATAACCGAAAAGTAGGTATTTTGATTAACTTGATAAATTACACTTGAGTGTATATATATTGCTCCAACTAAATTATTATTGACTTTCAGCTTTAATACAGTAAATGCAAAGATAAGGGACAAGAAACAACTAATGAATCAATGGAAGAGTACAAAACTGGCTTCAAAGAAGGATTATTCGCAATACAGAAAGGAGACGGTTAAAACTGGAGGTGGGCCAAAACCACCATCTCCTTCTCCAGACACAATGGATATTATTGACATGATACCGCAAGAGTTTGAAGTGGATACAAATGAATTTGATGTTGATGGAATTAAAGTTAATGTTTTATATAAATGTAGGCATAGGTATACTATATGCTATGGTGGGTTGTTACATGAAGGGTTTACTTTTATTTTGCAGGATCTCACCAAAGAAATACTAGACGTAAAAGACCTGCCAGAGGATGATTATAGCGATATTTATCTGGTATGTTATATAATTAGGCATGTAATTTGTTGTGTGCACTAATATTAAAATATATTATTATTTGTTTCAGAATAACAAAAAAAAGATTATCATCCAGCAAATAGACTTACAGGCCCACACTGGAACTTCCACTAATAAATCTACAAATATTGCGGTAGGTAGTATTTTAATTTTTTAAAATTACATGTTACAGTTTTTCTTAAAAGTTACATTAACATTACAAATACAATTTTTACATTAACATCATTGTTTAAGATTGTGCAGTCGGAGGATTCTCAGGGAGAAGTTACCCAGTCACATTACCTAGTGCCGACACCTAAGCGATCTGCAAAATATTAAGGAGATAAATTTATCTTTAAATAATTTATTTATAAAAATAAAAAAATTATTTTTACATTGAATACAATAGGTACATACCTGAACATTCAAAGAGCTAAATCCTTTTCGATTTATATAAAATTGACCACTAGGTCCCATAACTTTAGGGTATTTTTATGTGTGTACAATCTATGGCACCAACAACCGTTTTAAATCCAGCTATTGTCTCGAATTTTTCCATACACTTGAGTTGCTCGTTGAGAGAAAGGGGCATTTTAATATAATGAAACCTTTTCTCCAACAGTGCCCTTGCTACTCGTCTACATACTGTTGTGACTGATTGCTGGCTTAGTCCATGAATATCTGCCGCATCATCTTGTATCTGAAATATTACAATTCATAACCATTTTATTTAGGTATGTACCGCCGAATTAAAAGGACAATTTACATGCCTAATTGTGTTGTTACTTATGTATATTACTTATGTATTTTATCACTTACTTGATTGCGGACCCAATATCTTAGAGCTATCAAGATTTGGAGAATTGAAGATAAACCACTCCCTCGTTTATCCATAATCAAAGAACTACCTATCAGTTGATCCAAAAACTTAACACCTCTTTTGGAAAATCGATATTTTATACAAAATTCTTCATCGCTGTACAATTCAAATGGGTCCTCTCTACTTTTGAATGTTTTCACTTTTCTTGCGTTTTGCATATCATTGATGAGGTTCGCCAGGTGATCAATTTCCTCCACTGCCTCAACTGCTCTGGCCATTTTTATTAAATACCGAAATAAATCAAACACAAAATCACGCGCACCGCACCACGTTAATAGGTTATTCCGACCTTAAACAAGGGTCGGGGTTGGAATAGCGGTACAAAGGACTGTTACGCCGAGGTTATGCTAGGTTTAAGTTATTCCTAGTTTATTAGTAAACATTTTGATTATTCCTAGGATAATCCTCGTCATAACTTTTATTCCACGTTTATTAGTAGGGGTGTAGGAGTATAATATAATGTTATCCCGGTTGATGGTTTGTGGTTTGTGTATGCGGTAGTGTTATGAATTGTTTATTAACCGGTGTTTCTTTTCATGTTGTTGCTGAACTATGATGTCTGATGAGGACCGTACACCAAAGACCCAAGAAATATCTGTAACATACTAGATTTCCGTGGTAGATTACCTTTATATGAGAAACTTTTATAAACGACAGTTCGTATAATTGTTTGAACCGATCGCCTGGTTTTATCTTTGAGAGCAGTATGACGAGGCAATAGCTATTCGTCATAGGGTTCTGTTTTGGTTCCTGCGTTCTTAAAGTATAGAGTTGGGATGATTTGGTAAGGGGAGAGTAAGGGTTGTTCATAAAGTTGGTAACGAAGGTTTCTCAATGAAAGTAATTTCTGATGTAGGATAACTCGGGTATTCGATACACATTCTAGATTCTTTGTAGTGTCTTTACTTGGGTAATTGGTAGCTACTCACGGCGATTATCTTTAACTGTTAATAGTAAAAGATAGTTTACTGAATTCCAATGGATTAGTTGTAGTATCGGTTTTAAAGCTAGTTGATTTCATCGTATTATTGGAACGAATTTTAATGAACTCATTCTTAAGCTGTGGCTTAGTAATACGGTTCTATAGATTAATCCTGTTAATATGGTTGACGTTTCCTATATTTGAAAATGATAATTTTTTCTTTGATCTTTGCCTGCGTTAATTTTTGAAATATTTCCATTCGGTGGAAAGAGTTCACAATGTGTCCAAAATTTTTTAAACAAAGATAGAGTTGTGTTAATTTTAGGAGCGGAGGTATTATAGTTGTCTGATAAGTTTTTCGCTAGTTTTTTTGTCAGAAAGTTTGTCGAATGTTAACCATTCGAGAAGCTAAATCTTAGCTAGATTCAGCTGTTTGCCTTCGTATTGTAATAGAGAGTTTTCTAGCGTTAGGTAGGTTAGTGTTAAGCCGCGAATAATTGTATGATGGGATCATAGGGTGTTATAATTTAAGTTTTTTAAGGTGCACAGCCTTCACTTTAAGGGTAGTTAGGTTTATATTAAGTAGGATCTACACCCTAAGTGTAGTTAGGTGTGTAACTCATGTGTAACATATGACCTTCGGTCAGTATATTCTATTTCTTGTCAATTTATTCTTATTCATGTCAATGTTTTGTTTTGGTACTGGTCTTATGCGTGATCAGAATTTAATATAAGGGTACCCGATGTTATTTAAAATTATGCTTGCGGCATATTTACTGTTTTCTAGATTTCAAGCATAGCAAACTAACTTAATGTTAACATTTAATGTTTTTTAGATTTTAGACTTTGAGATAGGGTTATCATTTTGGATTTTGAGTTAGGGTTGCCACTTTGAAAAAAAATAATTTTTCCGTTGGAATTTATTTTTTGAAGGGAGGGGGGAATGATTGTAAGGTTCTATATTTGTTTATGCGATTATATTGTATACGGGCCTCTTTAGAGTGGGTGTTCACTTTGACATTGTTACTTATTTTGTAGTTTTAAAAAGAAAGAGGCTTGGATGTGGAAAGTCAATGTGACACACTTCACCTTAGGCTTCGGCCAGCGACTGAGCTAAATTATATAGTGAGGATTAGCGTAATGGCTATCGAGTCAGTTGTGGATCCCTTTTATACAGAGTGTAAATATACTAAATAAATAAAAACACAAGTCAACACCAGTCAAGTCTTATAATTTATAATTCAAGTATAGGTAGTCTCAGAGTAGTGCTCAAGATCCCTACAGTACCTACCTAACCTTTTACATAATGGCCAGAAATCCTATCGACAGTCAGTAGGACAGTGACCTTTAGTCATCTCTGCATGTAGTGACGAAACGTCATCAAACAAAGTGCTGAGTTGACTTTGTCAGGTCATCATGCTAAATAAATCCGGAAATTACGAAGTAATAGAAACCGCCACAATAATAGTCCGGGAGCCGTCTCCCGAAAATCGCTAGAATAACATTTTAAAAACTAGCTGCCCCGTGGAGCTGTGCATATTTTTTACAATATACAAATTTCTAAAACTATTTATTTCCTTTCCGAAAAATCTGACTCTAAAGGGCGACAAAAATCAACTTTTTTCATATTCATATTCTTTATTGCACAGAAACATTAAAAATACAATTACAAGAAATATTATTGGCAAAGGCGAGCTTATCTCTAGACAGGGATTTCTACCAGCAAACCTAGGCAGGACAGGAAAGTGGATGAATGAGGACAGTCCTAGTGTGCAAAAAATACTACATATCAGATATACGGAATTGAACATTGAATTGAATATTTGCTCTTTGAACAAAGAAATCTGCTTATTTTATTTTGTTCAAATTCCTTGAAAGTTTGTAATGATATTTTGTTTAGATTTTTCACTCTCTTACTTTAAAAGTTAGAGGGGGGGGACACTCATTTTTCCACTTTGGAAGGGTCTGTCTCTTTACGATCTACTTTGAGGAAAAATGGTTTGAGGAAACTCAACGTCATTTTTAAAGAACTATCATTTATGACTTTCGGTGACGGCTCCCGGACTATAATTGTGTGCGGACCTTTTGTCACTCCGGATTTAATTCGCATGGTTCTGAATTCTGCTCTGAACCCATTTTTTTATTGTAACAATACATCAACAACATCCTATCGCCACGTGCCTCCCATTCAAACAGAACTTGTAAGTAAATACCTATACCTACCTTTTTGTATGGGGACAATATTGCCAACGAGAATGTCAAGCAGCTTGCGTCTCATGTAATTACCTAATTACCTAGTATAAGTAGGTACGTTTCTTTACCTTTCGTTGTCTTTCGGAAGTGAGAAAAACGTCAGGCTTTTATTTTTAGAATTATTTAGGCAGCCATATGAGATGCAATATCGAATAACCATTATTTTTAAACTACACGCGGGTAGCGGCGCGGGGCGGCGGGGGGCGCGAGAGCGAACACGCGCATACCGCTTGCCGGTTTGCAGCCTACTAAATCTTTTCCCGCTGGCGAGGTGCGTCGGAGACGCCTATGTACTTGTAGCTTTGTAGGTAAGTTGCGGAGTGTCCCAGGCCTGGCCGAACTAAGGAACGGCGTGCTGTGGCTACCGCGTCTCCCAACGCCCCCGCACCTCTCTCTACAAAATGGCGCCGACTTGGATCTTTCCCGCCAATTTTAACGTATCAATATTTTTTGTCAAACTTTAAAGTGCGTGTGCTATGCTGTGAATTATGTATCAAAAGTGGTTTGTTGAGAACTATAATTTCCTAATGAAAAACATAGCAAGTCTCAATTTCCAACAAATAACACAGCAAGTACAGCAGCTTGCTGTGTTTTTTATTGGTAACTGAGCCTTGCTGTGTTTTTGAGTTGGGAATTGTGTTTCGACCCGTGCTCTGACTGTGTGTTGTGAAATCTTGAAATCTTGAAAACTACGGCCTCTTTTTGAAAAAGGGTCTTTGCATATTGTGGGGACTTACTAGGTAAAAATAGCACAGTGAAAAAGTCGGTTTTGAAAAAAATGTCCCTTACTGTGTTTATTTTTGGGACAGCCGAGGTGTTGTGATAATTTATTGATTTTGCGTTATTATCGACGATATTGAGAATTGACCCCCTGGCTAGAGATAGAGAACCAAGCGAAGCTTACCTTAATCAGTGAAACAAGAGTGCAATTATCCAATTATCGAGTACAGTAGGTACGTTATTCCAGCCAAATAATCCAAACCAAAATTCTAAACACTGTTTTACGAAACCCTTGTACGAAACAGAATGATGACGCCACGAAAGTCGCAACGCAACGCACCCACTTTTTGACAGCTGCGTTTAGTTTCTCCATATTTCATACTGACAGTTGACGACGACACGACCGACTGGGGCGCGCTAGCCCTCATACAAATTGACAAAATTGCGTTTAGTTTTCCGTTTTTTGGTATAGTTTGTTATCGTGATTAATTAAAACAGAGTCCTCAGCTTACACAAAGCCTACCAAATACATTACGTAATTAATAGCTTATATCTTTGTATTCTTGGATGTTGATATTTTAACTGATGGATGATGATAATTATGGTAGCCAAACCCTTGGTGCGCTAGTCCAACTCGCTCGCACTTGGCCGGATTTTAGGTGAATGATGATTGTATGTAATTATAGGTATAAGTAGGTAACTTTCACAGTGACAAGTTTACAAAATTATTGGACCAAACTGACAGATACCTGACAGGTACCTACCTATCAAGATTGCAACAATATCGAAACAAATATGCCACATCATTTTTACATTCACAAGTTTGCAGCTAATTTGAAACAAACCTGCCTTAGCATTGTTACATGCACAAGTTTGCAGCAAAACAAATTGTTTGTAACAAATTTGCCACGACAAGTTTGCATTATGGAGCATTTGTGGAGGAGAAAGGTGTCGAGGCAGAAAAATGAAGAAAGCAACTAGGCATTTCCGCGCGGGGGGGAGTAGTAGGGTGGGGCATCTACCCCCCCCCCCCCAGTTACGGATTGGAATTTGAGAGATTAGAGAAATCTGTTATCGAGTAGCATGACTAAAGGCGAATATCGCATAAAGATTGTTCAAAAAACCGAATGCAAACAACTCTACATTTGAAAAACAGAATAATTATTGAACATCTGATTTCATAATTTGTGCATGAAAACATAAGTTGTTTGTTTGACCTTGTCTCCACAGCAAAACAAGATGGCGTTCGTGGTTGAAGAAATAAACATTTTGCCTGATGATTTGAGTAAATTTTTGTACCTGTTTCCCTTAATCTTAAAATGGCTTTGTTTGTTTTTTTTGTTGAGTTTTGTTGTATGATTCCGGTCTGAGAGCGAATACAAATCACCCATGAGGAGGGTGGCATCACTAATATGTAAACCTAAGGTGTATTTACGTTATTATCTTTCAAAATTGATTTGAAGCAACTAAGTAAACAAGGGAAGTTCTTGAACGCAGCGCGATTGTCAGAACGAACCATAGACCCTAATGTCTGTCTCTATCATACCCTTCAGGACGAAAAGAGAAAGCGCATTTCGGTCAACTTTACCTGACGCCACAAAATGGTGAAAAATTGAAAAAAATTTCACGACATAGGCGACGCTGTACTACAATTACCTAGTGAAAATATACTTGTTGGGTGCTTGTTACTGTGGCCTGCATGTTGTTCGTAACTTTCAGGTAAGCAAAATCAAATCCACCATAGAAAATTTCCTCTGACCAAAGAATGGCGGACCACCCACGCGATTCTTGAAATGCAATTGATCATTGAACCTCGATCAATCGCAATCATTCATCATGTATGAATGAAGCTAGAAGGCAACGCAGTGATCACGTAATCACGGCGGCAACGCAGTGATCACGTAATCACGGCGTATATGATAAATTCACGAGATAGCATAAAATTTCAAACTCATCAATGAGCTATGTTATCCAGCTCAAGTTCAACCCATATTGTTTTCTAGGAACACCGCAAGAAGCTATAACAAGCGGGTCAGTGTCATATGTTGATACAAATGCTATGTTAACGAGAATTCGGTCAGAGTGTCGATAAGGGGGCGGAAGCCCCCACATGCAATGTCTGCAACCATAGATTGATTTTATTGTTTGATTCCTCCTTGATAGAACTCGATGAATGACACCCATGTGGGTGTCAATTGTCAATTGTAAGACGGGCTGGTTTCCGCAACTCGACGATGAAAGCGCCTATTTTGCGTGTGGGTGGGAATGCGATATCATTCAAGCCAACCCTACTCCTCCAGGAACGCCAGCAGGCCCATTACGTTACCGGCTATCCCTGGAAGGTCCCTCGATTGACCGAGGTGTTTAACCCTGTAGTCCGCTACTCCTGTGCACTCCATGAGGATGTGAGCAGCCGTTTCTTCTGCCTCCAAGCAGGCTCTGCAAAGGGGGCTGTCGGTAACACCTAGGACATATAGATGTTTATTAAAGAAACCATGGCCAGTAAGTGCTGCAGTCACCAGTCGCAAGCGCGGCCTACTCAGTCGAAGCAAGGTCTTAGCAAGCCTAGCGCTAGGGGACGGCAAGGCCAGCATAGCCTGTCTGGTTTGTCCTCATGGTTTGTCCAAAGAGTGGCATGATCATTCCTGGTCGACTCTCTCAGAAATGTGCGTACCATCTTGAAGGGAAGAGGGATGATAGGTTCGGGACCATACGATGCCAAGCTAGATCCTTTACGCGCCAACTCATCCGCTGCATCGTTACCTCTTGACCCGCTGTGTCCTTTTATCCATTGAAGGATTACGCGGTTATGTTGACATACCTCCATTAGTCGTTTGTGACACTTGTAGATTAGCCCTGAGTTAATAGTGTTGTTATTTAGGGCTTGTAAGACGGCCATGCTATCCGAGAGGATTCGAATGGAGGAATCTCTTACCTTTCTCGATGCTATGGCATTAGCGGCCGAGATGATGCCATGCCCATGTGGGTGTATTTATCATAATTTATATCACAAAGCACTCCAGATCAAGTGACAACAAATAATCACAAATAAGTTTGCAAATGTAGATTTAGGCAAAATGCGAATAATGCGATTTAGGCTGATGAAACTTTAGGCAGGTTAAAATTTAGCTTTAATACAAAGAGAAAATACTGTGGAATAAGCCTATAGGATCATTAAGCTAACATTAAGCTAATTTAGTATGACGTTTAGGTAAAACTCAACTTAGTCTCTCTATGGATTAGGTACACCATTCTAGAAGATTCAAGGCCTACCTGTCACTGCTATCAAATTTATAATTTTCATCTTAGGTTTGCTGGAAGAAAGCTCTTGAGAGTGATAAGCTTGCCTTTGTAAATGTCATTTCTTTAAGCTTGTAATAATAAATTATAATAATATTAATAATAATCTTTATTTCAGGTTAACAAAACCCATACATATTATATATACAGTGGTGGTCATATAATTAAGAATGACTGTTTGAAAACAAGCTTTTTTCAAACTTACGAGAATAACACTTATTGCATATCGTTTTGTATCTCTCTCGGTATCGTAAAACTGTTTTACACAATCGTAGCATACAGTTATAATATGATAAATTCAACAATATTATTATATAAGTAAACTTTTTGTATATAATATATCTTAACATGTTATTGCAAACTTACTGGCTGGCCACATAATTAAGAACGCTGGATAGTTTATTTTTTTATTCAAATTTAAATAGAGAACACTCTGTAACTAGGCCACTATTCGAGTAATTTTGGCGCCATTTAGTTCTGTAAAAGTCAAAAAGTTGATCATTTCATAATAAAAAAATGGGACAAAAATAAAAGTTGTGATGCATCTACAAGGGAAGTAATAATAAAACTTCGCGATATGAATTGGTCACATAAAAAGATTGCCAATCATTTGCAGTGCTCAAAAACGATGATATTCCACGCTGTGAAGCATTTTAACACACATCAAACAACTTTAAATATTCCTCGTGTACCTAAACAGAGAAAGTCATCTCAGCGAGACGATCGAAATAATCGTGCGTTTGGCAAAACAATACCCTTTTAAGGGGTCTTGAGTTAAAAACAGAATACTTTGGTGAAAATAACCCTTCAGCGATATCAGTGCGCACTATCCGAAGGCGATTGGTAGAAGCGAAGTTGAACGGAAGGATAGCAAGAAAGGTGCCCATGTTGAAACAGTGTCATAGGCAAGCCCGGCTTGCATTTGCTAGGAGGTATGAAAGCTGGACAGCAAGACAGTGGAAAAATGTTCTTTTCTCTGACGAAACAAAAATTAACAGAGTATGTTCTGATGGGAAACGATATGTTCGACGCCCTCCGAATACAGCATTCAACCCCAAGTACACAAAAATGACATTAAAGCATGGTGGTGGAAATGTGAAAATTTGGGAATGCTTCTCTGGTCATGGTGTTGGACCTGTTAGACTGATAGAAGGAAACATGGATCAATTCCAGTACAAAAATATACTCGAAGAAACTATGTTACCATATGCTGAAGACGTACTTCCGATTATTTGGACATTCCAACACGACAATGATCCGATGCACACTGCATGCATCGTTAAAGAATTCCTCACATCTCAATCAGTTTCTGTCTTAGAATGGCCACCGAAGAGCCCAGATTTAAATCCCATAGAGCATCTTTGGTGCGAAGTCAAGAAAAAGGTTTCAAATCGACGATGTGGTAACCTAACTGAGTTATATAACGTTTTTTTAGAAGAATGGCGCTCTATTTCTCTTGAAAAATGTCAAAAATTGATAGAATCAATGCCTCGTCGGTGTAAGGTGTATTAAAAGCCATGGTCACGCTACAAACTATTAACTTAGAATAAAATGTATTAAATTATAATTTTTAACATTGTCACTGTCTTATTTAATGTGATTTGTAAAATCTAAGTATCTACGGAAACAACTCTCGAGCAGCTTAAGAATCGTTCTTAATTATTTGTCCAGCATTTTTACTACTTGAATTTGTAATTATCGATAATCAATTAAATTTGTAAAAAAAATAGTAAATGTTTTAAATATTTACTCCTAATCCCGTTTACTTTATCGATGTAGCTATTTCATAAAACAACTAATTACTTTTAAGAAGGAACTTAAAAGTACACATATATGCTATATATTTATACACATATTTTGAAAAAAAATATCTGGTACTACAAATCGTTCTTAATTATATGACCACCACTGTATATATATATATATAGATACCTTACAACTAAAGATACATAATTCGACGACCCGAATGGCCAAATCGGCAGTGACCCTATCTATGAAGCCAAGGGTCCCGGGTTCGAGTCCCTGTGGGGGCAAATATTTGTTTGATGAGAGCGGATGTTTGTACCAGTCATGGTTGTTTATCTATCCAAGCATAATATTTATCTGTATTAGTAGGTATGTATGTATGTATGTGTAGTTGTGTAGTACCCAAGATACAGGGAATCTTAGTTTGGGGCTAGACCAATGTGTGTAAATAGTGTCCAAGGTATATTATTATTATTATTTGTTTCTTAGTTTTTTTTCACTACTAAGAAACAAATAATAATAAAGCCGTGATTCTTAATATGTGAAGGATAGTTCGATTTTTTTTAAGGAAACTCATAGATCCCTAGCACTTGGCTACGGCCCCTGCTCAGGACTAACTGTAACCTCCTAGAAGAGGAGCAAAAAAAAACTTAGAAACAAATAATAATAATAATAATATACCTTGGACACTATTTACACTCGGTAAAAACTCATTTCTTATCAGAATATTGATATGTCACTGTAAGATTGTCAAAACCGTTAGTTGATAAACTAACGTTTTTTTCTCGTTCGTTTGTCAACTATCGACAAATAGGAAACTGTAGCGTACTGCTTTCGATATGACGCGTTAGCTGATAAAGTAACAGTTAAAATTGTTAAATAGTAAACTGGTTTAAACTTGAATTGCAAACGTAACACACCAGAACACTGCGGTAGCTTAGGTGATAGAAGACTAGAGCTACAATACAGTGACTGCGGCCGCAGGTTGAGGCCATCTCAGCTTTAGTGACTTACAAGACCCTGACGATAGTTTATTTCTGAATCAGTGCCTCCAGCTCATGATTCATCTTGGAACGAAAAGGACCGTCATCTTCGTGGACTGGGCTGAAATCGTGCCTGAAGACTGTTTAAAAACCGCTACTTTTAGTTCGTATTTTAGCGTCATCATCCAGGTCTCGCATACATAGGTCACACATGCAAAACAGGGACAGACTAACTTTAAACTCACATGTGTAATTTGTATTTGTTACAGCCCGCTCCGTCAGAGATCGTTGGGTGAACATCTGGAGTACATACAACAACTACCTCAGGAGAGTGGAGCGGTCAAACCTATAACCAGAATCGGATAAGGATTACACCGTTGCAGTTTCTGTGAAGTGGATCAAGAACTGATGATGTGCTTAACAGTTTCCATGTTAATGAAAGTACAGGCAAGAAGGCGAGACCTTCGAAATGCGATTGTGTGCGTGTTCCTGGCCGACCAATGTGCTCATTGACAAGAGAACACTACACTGACGTAACATACACTCATAGACACATCTCACACTTCGTCAGTCTTATAGGATGGAAGCACTTGCACAATAGATTTAGAGAATTTATTGTGATAGCGTGGTAGACTGCATTAACTTGTGTCAAGTAAGCAAATAAAATGTGATAATTCATATCATACAATTTATTTACTAAATGCAGATCAATAGCATCTATCTATGGTGTGAAAATATACTGTAAGTAACATATAAATCTTTCTTCCCTTACGGAACTTCTTAGAGACTCTCAATCAAGAAACCCTTCTTAACAATACATTTTCCGTATTCCAGGGTTAGTCTACTGGCCTCCAGAGAATCTTCTTCAAAACCTCTGGTCCTGGGAGTCAAAGGAAGAAATGTCAGAAGGTGATGAAACAGCATTTGTTAAATTCCGGCAGAGCAGCTTCAGAACCGACAGACCCCTACGATCAACTAAGCTTCACTGCTACCTGACAAACACAAAGAGAACGATTTATGCAAGATGATTTTAGACAACCTCATAAACAAGTGAGACAAAGCTCCCTGTATGGAGAGAATCAAAGCTATCGGTTCTTCAGGAAACTTGTTACAGAGAGACTCAATAGCATGTGCAAGGGTTCTGTAAATGCTGGCCAAGAAATTATTAAATTGTTGGATGAATATTCGCTGCATTACAACACAGATGTCACAACTTGGATATAACTGGTCCAAGAACTCAAGAATAGAGTCTCTTTTTCTGTCGCAATGTAAAGTAGTTCTATGAGGGAGTTATTTCAGACTGTTTTGGACAAATCTTTACATATTTACAAAACTGTCCTAGAGGGAACATTGAGAACTCTAAAGGGCGTCCCCTGTGAAGGGAGATTTCAATGATGAGTAGATGGATGGGAAGAATGTACATGTGACTTATCTGACCATATTTAGAGGAATGATAGTGCGCATCATACAAACATGACATCAGGGACATATGTGTCAAAACACTATCCCTGGTATCTATCAGGCACAACCAGCATCGCACACTGTGGCTTAGCTGTACTAATTAGAAAGGACCTGAACTTATCGGTCCACAATATAAATCGCGACGCGGAAACCCCGTGGTGCCATCAGCAACAATAACATCGGCCACTAATACACTATATATATATATGTAATAAACGCACATAACTCCAGCTTTTCCACGAGAGCAGCCGCAGCGTAACAGCAACTTATAAAGATCATTCAAAAGAAACCTAACAAAGCAAAAATATTAATGCTAGCTGACCGCCCACGGACTTGGCGACACAAAGGAATACAGGAAAAAGGGAATTATAGGAACAAACCTCCTCCACAAATCATCAAATATCATCGGAGAAATGCTCATGGATATTTGTTCCCGCGAAAACTTAAAAGTAGAAACCACCTGGGCTCGCAAGTCGTGTCTTGCCACGTGGTCTAACGGGAAAACAAAATCAAAACTAGACCATATAATTATCTCGAATAATGCGCCGCACACATTTAACTACATCAACTAGACCGCGGGAACACAGAATTGCTCTGGCAAATTTACAAAAGACCAAATTCATTAAACAACGTCGACCAAACAATTAATAAACGACTCAAAGAATGCCGACGACGTTTTGAGGAAATTATTGGTAATGGTGAAAAACGAGAATGCAGAGCATTTTTTGAAGGCCTAGGCAAAAAACACCTAAGCCAACGCATGCAAATCATGTACACACCAGCTTCATTCGAGACTTAAGGAAATCAGATGGTTCGGAACAGGAATTAAGGCAATCAGAAGGCCCTAAAATTATTACCATCCCTAACGAAACTTCATTAAACCCTGACTATCTAGAAAATGGTCCAACAATAGCCGACATAAAAAAGGTGATCAGCCGCATGCGCAACGGAACAGCGCCGGGTACAGATCAGGTAGTCCCGGAACTGTACAAAGGAATACCGCCACAACTGTTAAAGGTTATTACCAAAACAATGCACAGAGCTTGGACAGAAAATATAATACCGGACTCCTGGAATGAAACGGTCCAAGTACCTATCCCAAATATCAGAAACCCTCAAGACACCAATGATTATCGCCGTATAACAATGTGCAATACAGGATATCGCATATACGCGACATACCTGCTCATCAAACTAGACGAGATAACAAAAGAACTCGGGAACTACCAAGCAGTACTCCTCCGCAATAGATCCACCGATGACCACATCTTCACACTACGCAGGTTACTAGACGAAGAATGGCGCGCGGGTAACAGAACATATGTACTGGCGCTAGATATCGCCAAAGCATTTGATACTATAGACCTAAACGTGCTCAAGGATATTCTCCTTTCAAGGACCAATAAAATTTTAACCGATAGGATAAAAAAAGCCTGCATGTATGAACGGATCTGCATCAAATGGTTCAGACAGCAAAGGAATTTGATCAACAAAGGAAAAGGAGTAAAACAAGGCTGTCCATTGTCACCAAGACTAGTTACAATATTAATGGATGATGTCCTCAAAACACTGGAAGAAGAAATTCCCAACATAAAACTGGACCAAGATGAAGAAAAAGTCCACTTATTCTCTCCTTCGCGGATGACCTCATCAACGTTTGTTAAGATTTACAACACCTTGATCAAACCGTCACGCACTTGAAAGCACTATTAAAAACAGTAGGTCTCGATACTAACGAAACAAAGACGAAAATTCTATTAAGAGACCCCATAAACTCCCAGCGCCCAGAAGTGATCGTATTGGATGGAGTTCCAATACGGCAAATAAAATATCTCGGCACATATATTACGGCAGGACAAAGTAGGAGAGACGCAATGAAGAAGAGATGCCGGCAAGCCACGTGCAATTCCGAGGCCCTAATGCATTTTATAAAGAAATCCAACATGGACTGGAAAATAGTGCGCCTGATTTACAAAATGGTTATTGCACCGTGTATACCATAAGGACTTAAAGCGGCAGCCCTCACCAAAGCAAACCGTTCTAGACTAAGAAAATATGAACGCCTGATCCTCAGAGACATGTTTGAGAACGCCAGAAGCTATCCAAGACACCACAAATTCACGACTACGACACTACAGGGCAAAACAATAACCAAACAAATCAAAAACACCTACTCCACGCTGCGTTCAAATACCAAGCAAGTAAGAAGAAAGTCGGCCGACCCAAATACACCTGGAAAGATTCCCTTAAGCATGACATCAAATGCTACGGTAAAGAACACAGTTACTGGACAGAATCAGCACACAACAGGGACGAAGTCAGGAAGGCATCGAGCCAAATATACCATATTCCATAAATAGACAGCGAAAGCGAAACGGAGACCTTACCGGATAACCCAAACGAACATGACTCAGGAAACTCAACCAATAACAATACCTGAAAATAGGAGGAAAACATGAACTTCACATCGTTATGGACAAATTTCTCCTGAGAAACCTATGGTCGCATATGAAGAGAAGTTTTGGGTCTTCCTTAGTAGCCTTTACTGTAATCAGCTGATCTGATTATGTACTGAAGGACCAAATACGTTTTTCTTTTGCGACCATAAGATCTATAGAGAATGTTGTTCATTACGATGGGTACTATCATTCCCCAAATTGTATTTGTTAGATCGAGGATAGAGATTTTTTGTTAGAAGACCCTTGACATAAGATTAAACGCAGTCGAGCTATACTCTGTTTGCGGGACAGATTTAATTCAGCAGTCGTTCTGTCCCTTTCATTTGAATGCAAAAGTGAGGTTGAGACGGTTGATAGAGCGCTCTCTCATCCGCCGTTTTTTAGTGAAAGTGAAGAGGACAGAATGATAGCTTTGTTAACTCTGTCTCAAGATTAGGGTATAGACGAGAACCTGTATTTCGAGTGATCAGTACATATTGAGACCGATGTTCGAGGCGGTGATAAGAGGTCCGACCGATTTCGGTCACGGCGTCCGCATCATGAGCTTTGCACTCGCTCGTGTGCTCGCATGTGGCTTGTGTAGCCAATCTTCCTTGTGAAGATCCTCGCGCATTGCGGGCATGTGAGCACACCATTAATATAATTTTAGTGAGTTAGCGCAGGTGGTCGGGCTTTTAACTCATCGCGCTTGGTGTCGAGCTCGGCGCGCTGGTAGATTTGGTTTTAACCCTTTAACGGGCATAACGATCTGGCAGTTGAAAAATAGAACTGTTATTGATTATATAAGGCTCAGGAGGGTAGAAATGAAAATAGAAAAAAATATATACGAAATCATTATTATTTCCATCGTGGTAAAAATATTCCCTCTGCCTGCTCACTGCTGCACTTTTTCTATATTATCCCAATGAAGTCAGAATTTTTAGGTAAATTAAAAGATTTAGGTATTTCAATCAAATTTATTTGTGCTTATTACTAATTAATTATGGTATTTATTTGTAGGTATTTATTAATTACTATTTATTTGTGGTGAAAAGCATAATAACATGGCACAATGCATAAAGGCACTTCGCATTTCTCGCACATTATCTTAGAACGCTTGTCGTTCCCTTTGTGCTAAAATGGCGGCATCTTTTATAATTCGTCAGGAGGCAGGGCATGTGGTCACCCACGTTTGTAAAATGCAGCTCTTCAGGGACCACATGCAAAACTTTTTGGCGAGTATCAGAAGCTTGCGCAACTTTCTTTCTGACGACATAATTAGCCATGGTGGAACGCCTTTTTCGACTACCTACTATAGCCACTCACCAGTCCCCTAGCTAACGCCACGCGAAACTCAAAGTGTGAGAGCGTAATGCTATTTTTGGTAGACAAAAGAAAAGCGTTGGTTATGCTCGTATCCAAGAGGAAGTGAAAAATCCTGAGCCACCATCTCTTTATTCTTTGTCCTACAGTGTAGGTGCTTGTCAATTGGTCGAACCGGTCAACTCCACCCATCCTTTTGTGTATTCCTTTGTGGTAAGGAAATCGGATATTTTTTTATCCATCCTTTTGAGTCCTTGTCACACTGGTTAGGTCAACTTTTGAATGAAACACGTTGGTCATGAGAAGTACCTGTTTATTGTCTTGCCATACAATAAAAGCCACGTTTTCCTTTACTCTCTATTTGAACTTACCCTTCGTCAGGTTTAGTTTCTTTTCACCTTTTATACATTTGGGCAAATCAGGCTTTTGTCTGCGCACGGTACCGGTGGCATAAATTACTTTTTCATATAAAATTTCATAATTTTGTAGTCTTTGAAGAAGTTGTCGAATGTGACATGGACTTTTTGCATCTCACTGTATTAGTTTTTGTGTCAACTTTTTCACAACTTTTGCCCCAATCCTTCTTCTACCGTGTTTCCATCTTTACCTGTGTAAACATCAAATTCATAAAGATATCCACTCTCACTGTCATATCGACACCTAACGTGCTCATTGGAATTTCATCAAAAACTTCAGGATTTGGGCGATTACTATTTCATTCGACTTTTTTCCACATCTCGTCATCGTCTTCAGATTCGGTACTTGTGTCATAGGATTCTGCTCTTGTGTCGTCGGTTACAGCACCTGTGTCGTCAGATGCAGGTTGAGAGCGTGGTCTTGTTCCGGGAACTGGCGTTCTTGGTGCAGGTGTAGACGAACGTGGTCGTGTACGTCTTGAAGTGGAAGCACTAGGGGTAACAATGCTTCCATTTTCTTGAACGTCAGATGCAGGATAACAATCAGATTCGCCTACAGATTGTTGTGGACTTGGTTGGTTTTCAATAAAAGGTGTAGATGTTGTATCTGTATCGTTATCAAGACGCTCTAAAATGTTTAGAAACCTGGCTGTACTATACTGAGCTTCCACTTCTTCATCTGACTCCAAATCGTCTTCAGATTGTTCTGGATTGTCAGGCAAAGCAAAGAGTTCTTCAAGCTCATGCTCTATTTCCAAATCATTAAATTTGCGACGACTCATAATTACCACAAATATTCCTAACCTAAAACAAGCACCCATAAAGCGCAACACACGGCGAAGATACTATAATATTTTATCTTAAGATATTATGTTAACATATCTTAGACCATCACACACGACTAAGATACGATAATATAGCGTAAGCTTTCATCGCGACCGCACGTGTACTTGTTTCAATCAATATACAGGGTTGATAACTATGGCTCGTGCTTGTCTACTAGATTTATTAGATAGCTCATCTGATGACGATTCCGATTTTGGATTTGATATGCATATGATTCTTGCACGCTCTAAAAGAAGATCCATTTGGGTAGAAAATCATATAAAAAATAGGGAAGACCGTGGAGAATTTAATATTTTTGAAGATTTCTCGGAAAAGAAGTTTCGTGAGTGTTTTAAAATGTCAAGAGAAGTTTTCGAAGCACTTCACAGTTTGGTTGAAAGAGATATTGTGAAACTAAACACAAACATGCGAAAATGTATACCTTCAAAAGAGAGACTTGCAGTTTGCTTAAGGTAAGAACGTGCACTTCTTCTAAAAACTCTATTTTTGCCTTTGAGTAATAAGGTAATACTAGAGTAGGCTCGCAAACAAAATTTTTTGTAGCACTAGTTAGAGCTAATTTAAGCTAATTACTCAACAGCAATCAGTCTGTGCCAAGCACTTGCCGAGCCGTGACGTGCAGTGAGAAAGTAAAGATCCTAAATAATGCCGTATTGTGCTCTGCGGTACTGTAAAAACTACACACAAAAGGCACAAAAAAGCCAAGGAATAACTTTTCATACCCTGTATTATCAGTAAATTACGCATAGGTACTCAATAATATTTTGTAAAATACAAAAATCAACAAAGCGCAGCCATGCTTTTTTGGTGAAAATCAAAGAGTAACAAGATTTTTACATGCAGATGTGACATGTGAATACCGTCGTGTTATGCATCATCATGATACGAATACGGATGAAATTGTAATCGTGATGAGACCTTTTCATCCTATCTGATGATGGAGATGGAAGGTGACAGAAACCAATCGAGTTTGTGCTCATTAGAATCGTTATGATTAGAGCGTGATAAAAGCTTTTCATTCTACCTGCTGGGGGGCAATTCTCACGCATTAGACTTCAAAGGCGTAGACGTAAACTATATGCGACATTTCATACGAAAATGACAGTTCTTGCGACAATTTGCTATATCCCGGGTTAACTATGACAACTCCATAGATTTTTGTATAGAGTTGTCAAAGTTAACCCGTGATAAGTCTTATTCTGCTTTCGTATACTGCTGGCCCTATGAAACCGGTTTGATCAGAGCAACTCTATTTTCCACTTCTCCATAGAAATAGCTAACCCACTCAGGCCAAAATGTACTGGAAAGTGAAAAATAAAGTTGCTCTGATCAAATCAGTTCCTTAGTGAAAGTTGCTCAGAATGGTGTCCCTAAAATAATAGTGAATTTTGGCTAGGGGTCCAAAAATAACCCTGTCTATTAGGTATATATTATAATAATAGGTCGCCAGCGCTTTCGTCTTGCAACTCGGTATGGTTTAGCACCAGGAGTGAAAGAGACAGCAATACCCTTTTCGTGACATAACTTTAGTAGGTAAGAAGTATGCAAGCAGTATATCCAGGCAGGATTCATTAACTGATAGGTATACACTTGACTGTACCTCTCTATTAAACCATGTCGCATCTGCGCGCAAAGATTTCTATCTATGATAACTGCCACGCCCCCTCTCGCCCCGCGCTTCCCTCTCTTGTCAAGAGGCCGTGCACGCACATATTTTCTTTGAGCTAGCGTCTCTAGTATTAACCTTATTACTCAAAGATTTTTGCTGAGGGATTACAGTCCTCCTGTCTTTTTTACAAGTTACAATTTAGAAGTAAAAAGCTAGTATCAGCATTTATTTACCGTAAGTTTATGTTTTATAAGTATCAGCTTTTTATTTGTAAATTGTAACTTGTACCTACATCCGTAAGATGGGGCACGGTTCAGCCTATCCAATATAAATAAAATATTACAAAGTGATATTATTACCTGCAACCGATTTATTGATAAAAACAATGGTTTAACAATCAGTCAAATACAAAATTGGAACAAAGTAGGTTAGTAGGTATTTACTCAAAATTGCTCAAAAAGGTTGCATCTTGTAAAGTATTATGCAGGGTATCCGTCGGTGAATAGTTAGACATCGCCGAATTCTGGGAAATGGATGTACTGTCTATAGGCATAGGCAAATGAAATAGTGAATCGCCTCTAAAGCTATGTACAGCTGATGATGATGATCTCTCAGAAGAATTCCTCGATTGCTCCATATGGTCTTCTTTAGCTTTCATAACTATATTGAATAATTGACGTTGCACCTTCATTTGGAATGTTTCTGGAAGTGCTAAAGTGGTCATACACATACTTGTAAAAAAACTTTCCATAGCTGTGGTCCGTTTCGGCTCAGAAGTATCTTTGCACGAAAGTAGAATTTCTTTTCTTAAATCACATCGTTGAGCAGATCGCTCTGCCCTCATTTTCTGCTCCTTTTCCATTAGCGATATTAGTGTGGGTTTTTTCTTAGGACGAGATAAATCCCCATATGACTGGTCTTGTTCACTATCATAAGATTCTTCAGTATAGTTATGTTCTGCTTGGTCGCTATTTTCATTAGATGAAGATGGAATATTTGTAAATGTTCGACGATTTTGCATACTAGACAAAAGGAATTCCATCTGTTTTTCATATTTCCATTTATGCATTGAAGTAGCCGCTTGGCCAGATACAGTTTTCTTTTTGGAGATAGCTTGGCGATGACCATCTCTCAGTTTCTTCCAAAAACTTCCAGCCTCTGAAACTGAAACAATAAAGCATAATTTGTTACAGGTATTTGGCGACTGGTGAATCTTTTGAAAGTATTGGTTACAGTTATAGAATTGGCGAATCAACTGTCTCAAAAAAAGGTAGAAGAAGTGTGTGATGCATTATGGTTAAGACTTCAACCAATAGTATTAAAAGAACCGACTCAAGCAGAATGGAAACAGATTGCCATAGATTTTAAAAGAGTGTGCCAGTTTGACAATTGCTGTGGGGCAATAGATGGCAAACATGTGATGATTCAATGCCCGCCGAAGTCAGGATCAACATATTTTAACTACAAAAAAACATTCTCTATTGTTTTATTGGCTGTATGTGACTCACAACGCAAGTTTACTGTGGTAGATATCGGATCTATGGGCCGATTCAGTGACAGCGGTATATTAAGCGCAAGCGAATTTGGAGAGAAGCTAAAAAGTGGTAATATACGATTTCCTGAAGATGAACCTTTAAATGTGGGTGGTATTAGCATGCCTTACGTCTTAGTTGGAGATGAAGCCTTTCCATTGCTGAAAAATCTAATGCGGCCATATCCAAAACAACGTCTGAATGCAAATCGAAGAATATTTAATTATAGACTCAGCAGAGCACGCCGCGTTATTGAAAATGCGTTTGGCATATTGGCTTCTCGATTTCGGATATACAGAAGACCAATTGCATGTAAAGTTGACTTAACGGACAAAATCGTTAAAGCTACTATAGTTTTGCATAATTATTTTATACAAAATACAAATGATTATTATTCTGATAGAATTGACGCAGATCTCATAGATATAAATGAAAATCAGCTGGTATCATTAAGTAATAGTGGATTTCATTCTTCTGATGATAGCTTTATTATACGTGAAGAATTCTGCCATTATTTCAATACCATCGGCAGTTTGCCGTGGCAGTCGAGCCGAATCCAGCAAAGATTATTTCCTACCAGACATTGAAATAAACATCGCCTAAGCTTATTTGTTGCGGTTACGTACATAAGCACATAAGTCGATTTTAACACCAAGCTGTAAATATTTAATAGTATATTTTTAATAAAAATTAAATATTATAAATAACGGTATTTTTTAAAGCGACCGGCCGACCGACCCCAGCTGCCACACCGCTGTCACACTTGGTGGTCGTTCGACATGTATGACTTTTGACTTTGACTTAGCTATTTAAATCCCTCGACTGTACCTACCTAGTTAATTTAAAAGCGTGGAGTATATATTTTAGTTTATATTTAGATAAAGCACGCCAGGCTTTTAATTACATTATTATTAACAAAATAATTAGGTACAGTCACGCTCAGGTCAAGTCACCCCTCTGAAATTCAATACCTAGTAGTTCCTATGACTCCCGAAATAGGAGCGATGCAAAGTCCAAAAGGGGCGACTCACGCTGTGCGCGACTGTATCTACCCGTACATACCTAAATGTCGTAGCAAATAAATTGCAAATTCAATTAGTTATTTCATTAGATAGTTAGTCTAGTCTTCCTAATAAAAGCGTAGTAGGTACGTAATAATAAAAATGCTTACCGCTGGACAAGTTGCATTCCTTTACCACCTCTATCCACGCTGCTTCCTTTAAATCTGTCAGTTTATATTCTTCAGAGTCCGTATTCCATAAACAAGGAAATTTGCGTACAGTTTCAATTAGTCTTTCCATTACGATTAGGTAAACAACAACGACGAGAAACACGTGCAACACAACTTCTCCTCACTGCTCGTTCCACTGAACTGAGTTACCTACCTACTGAGTGAGAAAGAAAGAAGATTCCAGGATGTGCGCCTGATCCTTCGCTATGTGTGAAAGAGATGACTTTGCCGCGAGAACACACTGTATTCGCATTTTGTATCTTAAGATATATCTTTTTGTATCTTAAGGTATCTTAAGATATTATCGTAAGATATATTTAATAACTTAAGATGTTATTTACGATAAATGCTCATATCGCTCCCTATCTTACGATATCAAAATATGAAAATATATCTTATCTTCGTCGTGTGTGATGGTCCATTGAATTGTATGGCGAGCGATATTATATCTTAAGATAAAAAGTTATAGTATCTTCGTCGTGTGTGGCTCGCTTAAAGCTTAACACGTTCCCTGTGCATGCATCATATGTGTTGCATTTTAGGGTATATATACGTGCATGCATCACTGATGATACACGACCCCTAGTATACTGAAGGCATTGCCAAAATTAGCACGTTCGAGCTGGATCTTTTTTATTTGCGTGCACATCCCCGCTATAAATATTTTGACAAAAAACACGTGCGTCCGGGTGACATTTATGTAATGTTGCCAGGTTATGACTATAACAAATAAAACCCAAAAAAACTTATAAATTTTTATTTGAATTAACAAAACAAAATGAATTACTCGCACTTATTGCACATGATAATTAAAACAAAAGCATAATCAAATCAATTTGGGAGAAAGGGCTACAAAAAACTGATATTTTTTTTAATGGCACGCATTGTAGCACCGAAGACACAGCGGTTTTTTGCAAATCAAGCATTCAGTATCTATTTGCTTCGCCTTTTTGCGAGCTTCTGTAGGTGTGCTACCCTGTTCGGTCATTAGTTTATAGCATCCGACGCAACGTTTCCGAAAAATTTTATTGTTGCGGCGTGGGATTTTAGTCAGTTCATGACGGCGGGGTAAAGTAGGCTGAATAGGTGGCCTGGGCGAAGGTTCAGCATCTCCAATACAAAGAAGGCGACTGATAATTATTTCGTGGCCTGTCAAGAGAGGCATTTTTTTGTTGCGATTGTGGTCCTTGTAGATCAAAACTGCATTAACAACCGCAATAGATATCAAATCAGCCGCAATTTTTTGATACCAGAAGCAAGTCTTGCGGACTGGCGAATTGTAACTTGCCAGCTGATCGGCTATATCAATGCCTTTCTTACCGCGATTGTAAACTAATACAATCTTGGGTTTCATGACTGGCCTGAATCCAGTGGACATATCCATTTGATGATCGTGGCATGTTGATAAAACCAAAACGTCACGCTGGTCTTTCCATTTCAATACGGTCATACATTTATTTTGACGGGCAGCAATTTCACCTTTTTTTAGAGGAGCATTTACTACTTCCGGGGGTAGATGTCTTCTGTTTTTCCGAAGAGTGCCGCAGAAATCGGTTTGATGTTGTTTTAAATATCTGGCTAGAGGCACACTGGTATAATAATTATCAGTAACCAATAGCCTGCCCTCGTCCAACAACTCCTGAGTCAAACTAATGACTACCGAACCTGGTTTGTCTAAACCTTCCATAACCTGATCCTCACCGGAGTAGATTTTGTAGCTCCAAGTGTAGCCAGTGTCCGTACATAATTTGTAAATTTTAATACCATATTTGTCACTCTTCTGGGGGTTATAAGTGCGTATGTTTAATCTTCCTCTAAAGCCAACCATGGACTCATCAACGGCAATCACTTCCCCAGGAGTAGGGTTACCATATGTAAATAGAGGGACACCTGTCTATGGGACCTAAAATGCCTGATTTTTCAGAAGATTGCCTGTCTAAAGCAAAACGCTGTATAGGTAATAAGTAAAAGCCAACAGATAATAATTAAGACTGATGTTTATTACTGATATTTGTCAGAGGACATTATTTTTTTCAATAGTTCTTTCTTTTCTAATACATAAACGTAAAAATCTTCACAAGATACAGTTTTGTAATTTTCCTGAGTAATCAATATTGCTTTTACAGATTCAATTGTCAGCCGATTTCTTTCTTTACTCCACTGGGAGTTGACGAGAGAAAACATACGTTCTACGTTCGCATTGTGTGCCAAAATAGAAAAAACAAACTGGCAGATTTTTACGAATTCTGTAATGTCACCATGCACTTCCCTACTTTTGAGAAAATTGCACCACTGTGTAGTTAAGCTTTCGGAAAAAAATATGTTATCGGAACTTCTGCAATATTCTTTTAGAACTTCGTATTCGTCAAACAGTTTCACGTCGTCAACACTGATATTCAGCTTAGAGAGAAATTCTATAGATGAAGCTATATCAGAACTTGAGAAACTTTTCATTTCTTTTTGAAAAATCATCCACCGGAAGGAAGAGAAATCTTCGATATTTTTCATCCATTTTTCCAAATAAGATGTTAAATCCACATACAAGCCCACCATCTCCGTTTTAAAATTATCGGTACTAATTGCGTTGTTTTCCAGAGTGTTCAGTTGACGAATAACTGTCAATAATTTAAAATGTTCATCTTTACGAGATTTGATAGTATTCAAAGTTGCGTTTAATATACGGTTAATTTCTACAATAGTTACATCTTCTTTCTCAATAGCTTGAATTTTGGATTGAAACAGGGGCATTAATGAGTGAATATGCCATAAATAAATCTCTGAGAACGGGTCCTCAAAAAATCGTTTGATCACTGTTGGAGTTCCTTCGACAGATAAAAAATACTCTTTTAATGCTGGAAATAATTTCAGGATCCTTTCTATTGAAATAAACTCAGCCATCGTGTTTTGCTGTGGGACAGCAGTTGCTGGTATTGTATTTCAACAGCTTCACAAAATGATTTTAACTTCTCTGTGCGAACTGTGTAGACTGAGAAATAATTATAAATTTTCATCACTGTGGATTCGATGTCTATTTCCAATTTATCTGTACCGTGTCTAATACAATTATGCAATATGTGGGCAGGACATCCAACACCTACAATTTGCTTCTGGAGTTCTTGTTTCAATAATACAAAAACATTTTGTCCACCTGTTGGCCTATTAATGCCACCAAAATTGACGTTGGCATTATCAGCAGTAAAAGAAACTAATTCTTGTTCAATGCCGTGTTTTCTCAAGGTGTTGACAATATATTGTGTGATTGTTTCGGCAGTTTCGTTTGGCAATACATCGAGTTCTAAAATTTTAGTCTTTATTCCGCCATCGCGATAATCAAAATATTGTATTACTATTGGAAACATTTTTTGAGCTCCGTGATTGCTGGCATCAGTTGATACACCAAAATATAATACTGAATCGGATTTCAATGTTTCCACAAGACCTTCCATTACATGGGGGGAAATAACATTGTTAACAATTGCTTCGGTTTTTGTCCGGGCGCAGGTTATCGTTTTTCCCACCTGTGAGTCAGATAATAATTTCCTCAATAATCCTCCTGTGCAATCCATAGACTTATACGACTGGTGATATTTTACAGTATGGTAAGCAAGCGAAGCTTCTGCAGCGGCTTTTCTTTCCGAAACAATGTTTAGAGTTGGTTTGAAAAATGCGTTCATCTTACTATTGGAAGACACTGCTTTAGACATTTTCTTATGTTTTTCAGATTCCATATGTCTTTCCACATCCTTGATGCCTCTAGAACCAAAACTGAAATAACAGTCGCATACTTAACACTTAGCTTCTGACTCATTGCGGCCTTCCACGACACAGGGAAATTTACTTGCTATAACCTCCGAAAACTTACAAAGCTTTCTCTTTTTATTATCCATTGTAAAACAATAAAACAACTTGAAATCACAATCACAACAATCTAACACTGATATTTTAAATAACAGTATATCAAAGATAACCTTAGAAGCAAACTAATTGAACGAATCATGCAGACTAAATAAATATTGTTTTCTTTCATGCAGTAAACAAATCATAGTAAAAACGCTCTCATTGGTGAAGTGATAGAAAACACCGACGCCCATCCCGCTCCCGCCCACGCACCGTAGCTTATCCTCCCTCTCATTCTCGCGCCGCCTAAACTACTACTACGCATGCGCACGCAACGCGGTGCCGCCGGCGGCGAACTAATGGTGTCATTCAAACAAAATGCAAGCGCGCTGCGCACGCGGGCGCGAAATTTGAAAATGCCTGTCTCAGACTAATGCCGGCCGCACGCCTGTCTAAACCTTAAAATGCCTGTCAAATGCGGCAAACGCCTGTCATATGGTAACCCTACCCAGGAGTGAATATTTTCCGACAGTTATCGATCACTTTATTTATAAGCGGTTGAATTTTGAATAGTCGTCCAATCTGTGCACTTCTATTGTCAGCAAAATGCCAACATCTCAGAATAAGGCAGAATCTGTCATACGTCATTGAAATTTCGTGAAGAAGTGTATGGTAATATAGCCTGTTTTTTTTCCAATAGCACTCTGTGGTTGGAAATTGTAGTATACCTGTCAGTAAATAAACACCTATGAATTTTCTCATTTCGTTACAAGTTACATCTTTCCATCGTTTAAGGCGGGAATTTTGTTTTAAAGTACTTTCTTCCAACAATTGAGCGGCATAAGTGTTGGTCTGATTAGTCATCATCTCAATTATTTCGTTATCTATAATCGAACAAAATATAGTCCACACATCGGAATCAGCTGAAAAACATTGAATTTGTCTTTTTAAATTGTCATATCCAGTAAAGACTTCTTTTTCCAATGGCAGTATGTTAGAAGCCCAAGCAGAAGGCAACCGGTTATTCAATTCTTCCGATTGTGGTGTCCTGTCGATATCCTGCTCCATTGGTAGTAATTCAGGTTCTTGAAACGGGGATAATTGAACATCTTGAGCTGGCAACACTGCTGGCTGTTGAATCTGTGATGCAACATGCGGCATCGCCAAGCCTTCAGACTCTCTGTCGGCTGATGTCAAATTGGACACTGGCAACACACATTCTGCATTTTCAAACAAGGGCGGCAAACCAGGATCTGGCGACGACATACTACGAGTAGCGTCTTGCAAAACAACGGAATCTCCATTTGTTATTAAATCATCTCCTAAATAATCGCGATTGATAAAATCTCTTATGCCATCAATAGTTTCTGCTTCACGAGGTGGATTTAACTCACCAGACATACTAGAATCCTCCAAATCCTCCAACTCGTCCATGAAGTAGTCTTCTCCATCGCTCTCTTCTAAAATTTTCCAGATTTCTTCATATTTATATTGCGAAATCGGCTTACCGCGTGATCTTGAGCGTTTCATGATTACCCGCCACTTTATCAAACACTATAACACGTAAATATGCAATATCCATGCACTGGCCTTTAATAAGTAACTTACACTTAGTATTAAAACTTTTGCCTAACTTTTTCTTCGTTTATATGACACAGACTAAAGAAAACCACGGATATCCGAGCAAGCGATATGTCAAATTGCCTTATGACGTGCATGAGTGACATGTGATGCACTAAATACGGAGCGGAGCTAGTGCGTGCATGCATCACATTGTTAGCACCAGTGTGGTAACTCACACGTGTATGCATCACATGTGACGCACAAGGAAAAATGGGAAAATAGGAAACACGGTATTGATAAATGACGATTTTTTTCATAAATATGATAAAATATGCTATATAAAAGATATTTAGAAAAAAAAGAGATTGCACGCGAGGAGTCGATTTCAGGTCCTTAGTTGCACAGTGAACGTGTTAACGGGTAAAGGGAATATGCAACCCACCATGAAAATTCGAAATTATATTAAAACTAAAATAAAAGTAAGACAAATATTGCCCTTATCCTAATAAATACACATAAACAAATGAGAAAATACCTCCCTTACCTTATATAATCCGCATAAGCATGTGATGCATAAAGATTAATGTAGCAGTACAGAAAAACTCACGTTCTAAATTGAATCGATCACTCTTTACAAAAAATCATCTGACAATTGACAACTGGTATATGTCACCACGAAGCCTGACGTTTCGGGCCGGTTACCAGGATAAAAAAAGTGTGTGTGTCAGCTCCGACGCACGACTGGAGTTTACTCCTTACGAACGATAATTATGATGGGTACATTCACTGTACAACACTAAACTACAGTAAATAATACACTTTGGTAAATACACTGTGCTTCTCGCATGTGGTTCTCCCTGGCACGACCATAACCTGTTTTTTCAATTTCTTTGCGGTACATATTCATAAATAAATGCGTACTTAATTGTACTGATTAATTTATAAATATTACTCCCTTCGCTTTGAAGTTCTCGTGGTCGTGCTGGGTAGGTCACTTTCTAGCACGACCACGCTATGTTTTGACTCTTTTGAAATACCGAGATCGAAAAAATAGGTACAAATTATACAAGAAATATGAACTACCTTTTGGTTGTATTTTGGGTGGTCTATATGCTGGTTATTTTTTATTTCAACTTGAATTTGTATCTCTATACAAACAAATTATGAACGCCTGCATATTTGTTGTAGGCAGTCACACGCGGTGTTGTGAAATTGGCTGGTTATTTTTTATTTAAACTGCAATTTATTAGTTTCTCTGACTCAGAGGAATTAATTAAATTATTGTTAATCTAACTCGGACGAATTAATTAAATTAAACATATTAATTTAGTTAGCAAAAAGGTTTATTACATAATAAAAAAGGACTAATAGCCTAAATACAATCAAAGTACATATTCGATACTACATCATTGCAACCAATTCTTCCTAGGTATGGTGATTCATATTTGCTATCAAATTCGAAGTAATATACACAAAAAAATACATACATACACTACTTTATCTACACATATCACTATTGCTCTAAAATGGGTTCAGAAGCCATAGGGAATTTTCCGCCATGACAGTTGTCATCTGTTTCTCGTAGTTCTCAAAGTTCTCGTAGTTAAATTGGTTATCATAATGCCGGTCGTTTTCTACAGTTTCTGAACGCGTTATAAGGAGAGCACTTGTGTTAAGTGCGTAGATAAAAAAAACATTCTAAATACCTGCATACATTATTAGTACAACATTAACATTTTTATGATCATCAGAGTTCTGGACTTTTTTGTTTAGGTCATCATACATTTTCCACTTGTTTGATTGCTTACAATGAACCCTGAAATGACCTGGAATACGTTCTACAATAGCAGAAACTGCAAATTTTTTGCAGTGTACAAGGATCTGATTGGGAACGTCTTTAAGAGTAATTGTCATGTCGATATCGAAAAATATAACTTCGTTTAATGCGTGGACCTCAGTTTTAATCACATTACAGCATTCAGAAACTGACGAACTATTCTTCTCATGGTTAATAATAGACAAGCAGATTCTTGTAATGCTGAAATTCCTTGGTCCGACAGAATTAATTCGTTTAGACAAATATACTGACACTGCCTTTCTTGTACGTGGTTGCACAGCGGACATTTTTTAATTATTTTTGAACTGAATAACTCACCACTGAAAACAGTAAGTACGTAAAATAAATGCAATTGTGGACGTGCAATCAATCACATTTATATTGTTTTGTTTTGTGGTTTTGCAATATCTCATCAAAATTTGTGTTCTCAGAGCATATACATCCTTCAAATAATCCTTCTTCGCTATTATTCTTATGAGGTCCGCAAAATTACAAGTAAGCTTATCTATTATTTTTGTCACAGCAGGGAATTCAATGTAAGCGACTACCAAGCCTTGTATAACAGAATCAAACGCGCAAGTATTCTCCAAAAGTACGTTACGAATTCCAGACCGGCTGATATTTCCATTTGTAAGAAAATCTATAACATTCTTATTCGTTTTAGGTTTAGTAGTTTCCAGTGATGATTTTTTTGTTGTGTTGTTATCAGTTTTGTTTCGCCAGTTTTCGTTGAAACTGGGGTTTTGAACAAATATAGAATTTTGATGAAATTCAACACTTGTGTCGACTTTTCCTTTAGTATTTCTTAAATCATCCATAGCCGATTTTACAGGTTTTTTTTCTAAGTAATTGCAGCAAGCAGATTTTAATTCTCCAGACAAATATTCTACATGCCTCATTAAAAAGTCGTCCACTCTAATTAGATAATTTTTATTGCCCAGTAAAAGATGTTTTACATTTTTAAAATAGCTTTCCACGTTGCTACTAGTAGGTACATCGTGACAATCAGTTTGAAAATATTTACACATCAAGTTTGACCAAAGTGGTAATTTCGCTAATACTTGTCTGAAGCGATCTATAAAATCAGGCAAATAATAAATGTTTTCGAATTCAGATTCATCACATAAGTCAGCATAAACTCTTTCCCTAGAAACGTTTCGATCGAACCATGACAAAAACTCTTTCTCTGTGCGATCCTCACTATCATTATCAAAGACTGAACAAGCAGATTCATTTTGTTCACACAAATATTCTATACCTTCGCATTCTTCATCAACCGTTCCAATTTTTGTTAACCTTTCTCTAGCCAATTCACATCTTGTTTGTTTACCATTGCAATCTTGTCTGTCATATTTTTGTAGGGCCACGGTAATTAAGCCTTTCACGATCGATTTATCGTCGTTGTAATCATCACAATACTTCAATCTATACAAGTATTTTATGTAGAATTTTTTGACTCGTTTGTCAATAAATTTGAAGCAGGATAAACCATAGAGACATTTCACAAAGTGTGACGTATCTTATCTCAAAAAACATTCAGGGACAACAGATTTTACCTTTTCTAAAATAAGAAAACAGTGATTTATATAATCATTTGTAGTTGGAAAACGTGTAAAAGCTTTCACAATAGCACCGATGACTGAGTGCTGATGAATGGTTACGATGAAACTGTTTGAATAATTTCATTATAAGGCGGTGTAATGGCCATAATCCATAATGCTAACGCAACAACTTGGTGATACAGTTTAGACGATGACAACTTACTTCTTATATTTTGTAAGGACTTCAGACTGGGTATATGCGCAGGCTCTCGATTTTCATTTCCTCGTAGTTCGTTATTAAGTATTCTGTTTCTAACAACGACAGGATAATCGTGTTTTAACTCCGAAGCCAACTCATTTTTTCGGTGTGTTGTGTGTCTTATCTTCTGTGACTTGTGACTCAAAGTTTTATTTCCTGCATGTACGTAACACTCGAATTTCAATTCATCACTTTTTTTTTTAGTAGGTATGTATTTTGATCGTGGCCTGACATTGCTTGCAAGTGCCATACATTTTTACACATTCTTCATGAACATCATGCTTTTTGAATGACCAAACGCACTCATCGGGAATATTTTTATAAATCACCTCGCTTACAATGTTGGTCCATTTTTGGGGAGTCAAACATCGACGCAAGTGAGTGGTTACATTAGGTTTTTCAGGGTCATTTCTTCGTCCTACATATTCATGTGGTTTAATGGAATTCCATAATTCAATAGATACAGGAAATTCATAATATTTGTCTTCATTCACACTGCTTGCACAATCACTACTAGTGGGGTCACTAAGTTCATTTGATTTATTATCATCACTGGGTGGAACAACATTATTTACATTTTCTGCAACTTCTGCACAAAAAAAGTAGTCAAAGTTTCTTTGAACAGAAATGTACAAACTCTTAACAGTCATCCGCGACGATAAGTTTTTTGAAATAGTTTTGTATACATCACTTCCACATGATGGCAAATGTAAACTGTTTGTAAACTGTTCTTTAAATTCCATAAATGCAAGCTTTTGCTCTTCTAATGCAACAGATAAACGTTTTCCCCGCTTCATTTTTACGAACTAAATTACACCGCAGAATGATTTTGCACGAATGAATACAATTTGTGCATTAGGTGGGTATTTAAAAAAAAAGTGAGGTGAAGGATATAAATATACTGTAAGTACTGCAAATAAGTTTTTACCCGACTGCTACGACGGGTATGTTTTTCGAGTGTATGTATGCATGTATGTATTCCTTGTGTTTTGGGCACTAGGCAACGTTGATTTGTTAGATGGGTGACCCGAACCTATTTTGTACCAGATCTCCTTTTGCCACATTCGCATTTTGCCCCGAACGTACACCCATCTAACAAACCGCAGCGGATTTTGGAGGTGATAACATAGTATAAATAAGTGATAACGGGGGAAAATCTATACCTAAAGTCTTTTATTAATCTGTGCCTGAAAACTCCTGAAAAAAATAAAAATAATAAAAATATCCACAACACCGCGTGTGACTTTGCCTACAACAAATATGCAGGCGTTCATAATTTGTTTGTATAGAGATACAAATTCAAGTTGAAATAAAAAATAACCAGCATATAGACCACCCAAAATACAACCAAAAGGTAGTACATATTTCTTGTATAATTTGTACCTATTTTTTCGATCTCGGTATTTCAAAAGAGTCAAAACATAGCGTGGTCGTGCTAGAAAGTGACCTACCCAGCACGACCACGAGAACTTCAAAGCGAAGGGAGTACTATTTATAAATTAATCAGTACAATTAAGTACACATTTATTTATGAATATGTACCGCAAAGAAATTGAAAAAACAGGCCATGGTCGTGCCAGGGAGAACCACATCTCGCTGCTCTTGTGTTTGAGAAACACGAACACTCGTCATACGAACGCGGCTCTTTTCTCGTGCGATTCCTTCATTGGATTGACTCTGACTCGCCTTGTTTCGCAGCCTCCGCAGCCTAGCTGCATTACGGCTTTGGGAAAGATTCGATTTTCTTGGTCGCGACATTGTTTCTTAATTGCACACCATTCTGCCACAAAAGTTCACAAAACCAAAACAAACTATAACCGACCGGTAACCTCAAGTAACAAAATCAAATCATATGCATGCACCACAAAATACGAAAAAATACATTTGAATACTGTCGATTGTAATAATATAATCTGTGGTCCTATCATTCTCTTGAACTGTCAAATTGTATTGCGACAGTGGCTCCACCGGATGAAAGTGGTAGGTTTCTTTTACATTTCAACAGATGTAACTAAAAGTTGGCGTAGTTTTGTCAACAGATGGCTCTTCATGCTTTTGACTAATCGTATTCTATCTCATTCTTTTGCACGTTCAATCCTACAGATTGTCTCTTTCTACGTGACGCCTCAGCTCAAGTGTTACAGTCGTTTTTACTCCTCATAAAATTTTCATACCGGGCCCTATAACTCAAATCGTTTCTTAAGGAGTAAACTCCAAAAAATACGTTATTAACGTTATATTCGTTTGTTTTTTCATCGTTAGTGTGGTGGTAAATATATTCCCTTTATCTTAAAAAGGGTTAACCGAAGCCTTCCACTCCGGTCTGCGGGCGGCTTGCTTCTCCCACTGGGAAGGCTCTATGCCGCACCTCTTCATGTGCCGCTTCAGCACATCTTTGTACCTGAGGAGTTACCCGCAACGCTTGCGCTTGCCCTCCTCGAGTTCTGAGTAGAAGATGTGCTTCGCGAAATCTGCTTTGCCATTCTTGACACGTGTCCGCACCACCTAAGCTGTCGCCGCATGAGGTAGGCCTCAATACCACCCACATTGGCACGCAGGGCCGCAGAGAGAAAATCAGGGCCCGGGGGTATCCATGTTCGGGCCCCCTCCCTTCCCTTCAAATAAATCAGCTATTTCCGACTGTGATGTAATTATTTTTAATTTGTGGATTTAAATGTACTAATAGTTTATATTATTATTATTTTACTATATATTATAGTATATATTATATTAACTAAGTTCATTATAAACAATTAGATATTATGATTAACAAGTAATTTTAGAGGAAGTTGTATTACCTTAACGTTTATTCATGTACAGTTTTATTTTAATAAAGTACAATATTATTTAGTCACTTTTTAGTAAATACTTATTCGTGTGTGAGACAAGCTTTTCTTGCTTTGGAGGAGGCGAAAACGTCGATAACTGAATTCAAGTTCAATTTTCTCGCCAATTCTGCTTCTAAACAAAGAGTTGCCAATCCTGACACTCTTGTTTGAGTTGAACAAGAACGGTGGAAATTTTTTATCCTCGCAAGTACGCTAAATGAGCGTTCAGCACTGGCTACTGAAACTGGCAAGGTACAAAATATTCGCAGAACGACACAAATGTTTGGGAAGAGATTTTGCAAGTTTTTTGCTGTGATGTCATTTAGCAACTGGAATGGAAGGAGACACGCAGTGAAGTTCGCTTCATAAATGTGCTTTAAATTAATGACTTCAGTTGATAGTTCTTGAGCAACGTCGGAAGCGTAATTCTCCACAAAGTTGTCTGCCGCGTTTTGTATCTCTTCATATTCCATCTCGTGGAACCTCCATAAAAATGATAAAACCTTGACGATATCTCTAATTGCAGCAAATCTATGATGAATTCCGGAGATCACTGAATCTATTATCACGAAGAAAGTATTTCTTTTGAATTCGATTTCTTCTTCAGT